>BSBM01000055.1:12355000-13060000 GCA_027924585.1 Larix kaempferi | reverse complement strand
TAATCTATGTACAATATTAGGCTACCAAAATGGAGTATTGCAATCCCCTTCCCCTTAAGAAAACTTCACCCTTGGTTTAGTCTTCATCATACAAATATTGGCCATTTCTTCAATATTCTAGAGAATTCCATATTTATGTTCCCAACCATATCCAATGTCATCATCATGATATCATTTCTTTTATGTGTTTCCTATAATCGATCTCAAGGAATCACACCATACATTAATTCTCTCCACATTGCTAGTTGTGTCCATTAACAAGGTCAACATTATATTGGATAGCCCCTATTCTTATTGGATCCAATTGATCTCAAGAAATGCACCATACCTTATTCCTCCATACTTAAATTGAGGCATTAGTTTTACCTCATTAATCCACCTTGAAATCTCCAATTGGATGAAATCCTTCCTTGGTAGCTACTAGCCATACAAAGGAAAAATTATTAGTTCACATTTCTATCCCCAACTAGCTCAAGCTCTTCCATGTTGAATTCCAACTAGACCAAGGGTAAGATGTCAATCCACATTGCTAGGCCCAATAATTAGTTCAAGTTATTACTTACTAGATCCTAAGAAAACCAATGGAAAGATGTTAGCTTTCATTTCTATCTCCTGCTATCTCAGGGTCTTCCTTTCTAGCTCTCAACCAAATCTAGGTAATATGTTTTCCCATCTCGTTAGTCCCAACTAGCTCAATGTATTATTTGTTGGATCCCAACCAAACTAATGAAAATAGATTAATATCCCTATATATCCCCAACTAGAAATAACTTTTTTAGTAGCTCCAACTAAACCAAGGGAGGAGACATCGATATGCGATTCTAGCCCGAACTAGATCAATATGTTTTTTGTTGTCTCTAATCAAACCTTGGAAAAATATATCAATCAACTTTCCTATCCCCAACTACACTAACATATTCCTTGTTATCTCCAATGATACCAAGGTAAAATATATTAATCTACCTACTAGCCCCAAATATATCAAGACCGTTATTGCTAACTCAAAAACAACCAAGGTTAAAGAGACCAATATTCTATGGTATCCCTAACTATATGACACCTTCCTTCTTACCTCCAACTAGACTAAGGGAAAATATGTAAATTTACGTCCCTGGCTCTAAATATATCCAAACCTTCCTTCCTAACTATAACCAAACTATGGGTTCCATATACACAATTACTCTAGTGACCAATCGACTAGGAGACTGCGCTGGCCCTCATTTCGAGCAAAGGAGACAATGCTAGCTCTAATTCCGTCGAGCATCGAGCAGAGGACACCGAGGAGATTGTGGAGACCGCGATATCCCTCACTAAGTCGAGAATCAAGTAGACGAGATCATTCTATCCTTAATTCCATCAAGCATCGAGCAGAGGAGACCAAGGAGACTGTGGATACCGTTATAGCCCTCATTCACTCGAGCATCAAGTAGAGGAGACCGTTCAAGCCTTCATTCCATCAAGCATAGAGCAGAGTAACCTTTCTAGCCTTCATTCTATTGAGCATCGATCATAGGAGACTGTGCTAGCAGAAGAGACTACTCTAGCCCTCATTGCAAGCAAAGGAGACCGTGCTAGCTCTCATTTCGTCGAGCATCGAGCAGAGGAGACCGAGGAGACTGTGGAGACCGTTCTAGCCTTCATTCCTAGTAATGTAATTCTAACTTCAGAAGATATTCACTTATATTTCATATTGTATTTTATTTGTACCTCCGATGGAGATGTTTATTCCTCTGGTCAGAGAAGTTATTATTTTATTTGGGTCATGTAAAGTCATTAAGGTAAATCCTCCCATGTGAGTCGAGGCATTAATTATCATAGAATCATTTGTATTGGGGTGTTTAAGTCCCCTAGAGGAGTCATCCCATTCAAATTTAGTTGAGGCCGACATGTCAAGTGGTAAAGGTAAAGTGAAAGGTAAAGTATAAATAGAGAGCTTGGCTCTCTATTAATTCATTCACTCACACTCAATCAATTCGCATTAGTGAGTAGAAGGACAAGTTTACACAAGTGGATAAGAGAGAAGCTGTTGAAGACATTTATGTTTTTGGGTTTTAATTTTGTGACATTGTATTGGTGATCATTCCATCTCTGAGGAAGTTGCGGGGTTTTCTGCTTTATGGTTTCCCTAAGGAAAATCTTTTTGTCGCTTGTGTCTATTGTGTTTATGTTGTGCTTGTTATTGTCTTAGTAAGATCCTAGATAACTGTTGATTAAATTGTGAAAAACTAACATGGTATCAGAGCTAACTTGAGAAGAAGACACTGTGTAGTTGCGGGAGCTAGGGATTCTTCTTGTTTTGGAATTATCTCCATAGATCATCAATAAAAAGAGGCTAGGATAACTCGCCTTAGGAAGGCATATCTTTCCATCAAAGCAGAAGTTGAATCTGAGCATTTTCATTTTTTGTCGCGTCACTGCTGCCCGAAATTAGGCCTTTTCACAGAAGTGGAATTTTTGAGTGCAATCAGCATAGGGAAGTGCTCCTCATCAAAATCAAAATTTAGAGACAGGATCAAAGTTTTTGAGTGGGTGAAACTCCATGAAATTCAAACCCTAGTTTGATTTTGGACCAGAAAAACCAGAAAACTAGAAAAAGATAGAAACTGCAGATCCGAAATTCGCAAGTCAATTTTCAAGGGTAAATTTTTGGAATATTCAGAAACCAAGTGTACCAGCATACTCACCTCATCCAGGTTCATCTTCCTATGAAAATAGAATTCAATTCAGAGAATTTTCATTTTTCGGCCTGTCAATAGTGCTAGAGGAAAACTAGGGAATCAGATATTTTGTGTTTCTATTCATAGATTTAGGTAAGTGAGTACATTGGATAGCTCTCGAGTAGGCACATCTATATGTCCAACCAGAATTTCCAAATTCCAACTTTGGAAAATTTCAGTTTCTCTAACAAACCCTAGGCCAACCAGCTCCAGATTTAGCCTGGGCATCTCAAATTGGTAAGATATAAATATTTTGTATTTCGATTTGAAGTTCTCACTAAAGATGTCTCACCACACGAAGCTTGAGGATAAGATTGAAGGGGCTGATAAATTCCGAGCATGGAAGTATAGGATTACACTAATCCTCGAAGAGAATGAAATAGACACATATGTAAATGAAGAATTTTCAACTCCAGGGGGAGATGAGGCTAAAGTGTTACGCAAGAAGAACTTGGTTAAGGCATACAGGATTAGTTCTGATTATGTTAAGGATCACCTCATCCCACGCGTGTCTTCCTTAAAGACACCTAAGGAGATGTTTGATTCCTTGACCAAGCTATTTGAAGGAAAGAATATAAATAGGAAGATGACCTTGCAAAACCAATTCAAGAATGTGAAGATACAAAATCCAGAGACCATGTAGTCCTATTTTACAAGGGTCTCTCAAGTCAAGTAGCAAGTTGAAGCTGTGGGAGAAGATGTAGAAAATGGAGAAATTGTGATGACCACCTTGAATGGTCTCCCTAGATCATGGGACTCTTTCATTCAAGGGATTTGTGATAGAAGGAAGTTGATCACATTCAGTAATCTGTGGGAGGAATGCTCACAAGAATAATATCAACTTGTAACTCGAGAAGAGAAGACGGGAGCAAACGATGATCAAGCTCTTACAACAAACTCCAGGAGGGGAATAACAACAAGAGGGAGAACCATCATCACAGTAAGAAAGAGAAGCACCACCACCGAACTCAGAGGGAGAACTTTAGAAGATCCATAAAAGATCTATCTAATATTAGATGCTATACATGTGATGAGAAGAGATACTACTCCAAAGATTGTCCCAGAAATAGAAGTGGCTACAACAAGAAGAGGATCAACAAGAAAAGACAACATGCTCACACTGCGGAAGATGATGAACCTGCAAGAAAGAGAACTAGAGAAGAAAGTGAATAATATTCAAGTGATGAAGAATATGTATTGTAATGAATGTAACTAGCTACATGGGTTCATTCAGAAGGTTTTACCTCATAAGGTGAACCTAGAGATTACTTTCAGTATTACATGAAAGGAGTATAAGAAGCTACTGCAGAGTTGGGCTCTGGAAAACAAATAAAGATCAATAATCTATGGAAGATTCTCTCATCCATTTTCAACATTGGTTAAGGAAGAAAAAGATCAAGAGGGAGAACACTCTAGTAGTTCTACAAGGAAGCAAGGATTGAGAGGGAGTACACCCAACAACCAAACAAAGATAAGTATTTGAATTGTCATTTCTTGTATATTTGATTACTTAATATTGTTCAGTCATGTACATACTTATGCTCCTAGATTTAGGATGTATATCATGCATGTTAGAGAAGTTTCATTAATGAACAAGATACTACTAATATGCAAGTAATGGGTAAGTGGCCTATGGTACTGTACAACATTCCATTGCTACTTATCTAGAATGAAACCTCTTTGCTGGCATGTTTGGAGTAGTGCACACTCTTAAGAATGTTTTGGTAGAGATCGAAGGCATCTAGGAAGTTACTGTCTGAATACGAGATATGGATGAATGTTGTGTTGAATCATTGGCTAAGATAGTTGCATGACTGTGTGACCTATGTCTTTATGCTTAAGAATTTGTTTTGAAAATTTATGAAATGTCTCTAATCACACAACTAAATTGATTTGTAGGAAATATTGTGTACTACAAGAGAGACTTGTTTCGAAGAACAAGTGACGATGATTCAGCTAGAATATTTATGAATTCAAGTTGAAGACACTGAAGAACCTGAAGTTCCGAGGATCAAAGATACAACAATGGAAGGAGTAATTCATAAAGACCATGAAGACCATGAAGACCATGAAATAGGAGAACCACAAGAATCTATAGATCCACCTCATGAGAAGAACTCCCACAAGATGAAGCCAGCATGGGTACGAGAGGCAATACAAGATGCAGAGATGTATGGTGCTCCAGATGGAATGCACAGAGAAAGAAAGAGACCTATGCCATACTCCAACTATTTAGCCTTGCTGTGTGACATCATTGACAAAGAACCTTCCAACTATTAGGAAGAAGCTAAGAAGAAAGAATGGAAGGATTCCATGATCGAAGAGTACTAGTCGATTATGAATACTGATGTCTGGGAGGTAGTTTTGAGACCAGAAGGGAAGTCTGTTGTGACATCCAAGTGGATCTACAATATCAAGCATGCTGCATATGGGAACATAGAGAAACACAAGGAAAGGTTTGTGGCACATGGATTCTCCCAGAAGGAAGGGATAGATTATGAGGAGACATTTGCACCTATAGCCAGATACAATTCCATCAGATCAATACTTTCTCTGGCTGCAGTGATGAAATGGAAGGTACACCAGATGGATGTCGAGACAAATTTCTTGAATGGTGTAAAATATATGTCACATTAGGATGTAGCTACCATGGATTCCTCACAGCTGAAATGTTAAATTCATTAAGCAAGAGACAAGTGCAAAACTATTTCAGAATGAACAAATGATCAAAATTCCAGAAATGCACAAATGATGAAATATGAGATATTATTAACTGTCCAATATTACAATGAGCTTGGATCATCCTTATATAGAAATAGTAAGGAAAAATATCCACTTGGAGTGTCCACACTTAGCTAGCTTAGATTTAGCCTCAATCCCGCCTAGGTTTGACCTAATGGATCCAAAATATCCCTAACAGGTTCGAAATGTGAATGTGAACACTAGGTGAGCATGGGAGACCAAAACTGGGGTTCACACATGTGGAGGAGGTGGTTGGTAGAAGTTGGTTAGGCTTAGGCATGCCAAAAATGGCCTATGGAGTGGCAATTGTCCACATATAGTGCATGAGCGCCCTTGGTCAATGCATTTCCTTAAAACGGGGAAAGAGGGTGCCTTAGGAATGCTGGGGCAATAAATGCTTGGATAAGCATGCCTAACAGCTATTTTAAACCACCTCTTGGCCCATACTTTGCCGCATACACTGTGAACTTGTTCACACTTATCCAGATAAGTCCAAACCACTTCATAATAACCAGTTTCACACCTAGGGATGTATTATTAACTAGTTTAGAACCTAATAACCATTAATTAATTAATGATTAAGGTACTAAGGTATACTATTGCTCTAACACCCCCCCATTAGCTAGACTTATTGGAATATCAAAAATAAGGCCTTGGCAACTAAGGCTCAAGTCACCTTTTACAATAGAAATTTATTTGTCCATGTAAAACGAGGAAAGAGGCAAAACCACATGGGGAAAATCCTCCCTCCAGAATGGACATGACACAGAGATGATCAAAAGGTATTCTATAGGTCTTGTTCTTCACTTTAATGAGTTGAATGAACAACTTCTTGGTGAAAGACTTGGTGAAGATGTTGTGGTGTTAAATTTTCTGAATTTACTTCAATCTGATCTAGGATCTTAACTGAGAGAACAACATGTACAGCATATCTACAGCATATCAATCATGGAGACAATAATGCAAGCACACAAGAGACACAAAGATTTACTTGGGGAAAACCATAAAGGTGAAAAACCCCAATAACTTCCTCAGAGATAGATAGAGCAATGATACAACCAACCAAGAGAGATAGCCATAACCTAGCAGTAGATCCTCCTCCTCCATAAGTGCGCCACTCCTCCTTGAGTGCATGTGTGAGAAGTGAGTGTGCAAATAGAGTGCCTCCCGCACTCTATTTATACTTGACTTGACTTGCCTTTTTACCTAACTCATGTAGGCTCGAACTTAACCACATAATATAATGCTGACTGGGCCGACCCCCAATAGGGTGGTCTAATAACCCTTTGACCCACATGACTTATACAGGGCCGACCCCAAACAAGGTGGTCTAATAACCCATCAAGTATAAGTTACGACACTTACAATATAAATGACGACACTTCCGTATAGAGGAATAATAACATCTCTATAGGAATACAATATACATATATGTGAAATACATTCCGAAGTTACATATACATCAACACTCCCTCTTAACTAGGAAGGTATTTCTCAGCACAGTTCTTCTAGCACAAGTCATCTTCTCTAGATCATCATCACTGGATAATCATCATCGAGTCATCATCATCGTCACTGTTGCTGCTATCTCAATCAATCTCTGAATCTACTCGTCATAGGAAGTTCTACAGAGCCAGTCCTTTTTCATACTGGATGTAGGCCCACCACCTGCAGGTCTTCATCATCACTGGCCATACTGTGGAATCCTCAGGACTTATTACGTGCGTCACAAAACCTGGCTGCAGCATCCCAGGTTATTACGAGCACACAGCTCTACCTGTAGGATATCCCAGGAGCACATTACATGTGACCCATCACAAAACCTGGCTGAAGCATCCCAGGCTGTTACGAGCACGCGGCTCTACCTGTCGGATCTCCCAGGAGCACATTACATGTGATCTCACCACAAAACCTGGCTGAAGCATCTGAGGCCTTTTTCATCCTGTCCAGATCTCCCAGGAGCAAATTACATGTGGTCCACCACAAAACCTGGCTGAAGCATCTGAGGCCTTTTTCATCTTGTCCAGATCTCCCAGGAGCAAATTACATGTGGTCATGGCAAAACCTGGCTGAATCATCTGAGGCCTTTTTCATCCTGTCCAGATCTCCCACGAGCAAATTACATGCCATAGGACAAAACCTCGCAAGAGCATCTCAGGATGTTACGGGTACACAACTCCGACCTGAAATCTCCCAGGGCACAAATTACATGTCCTCCCAAGCAAAACCTCGCAAGAGCATTTGCCAGATGTCCCAGGGCACCGAATTACATGCCATAGGCAAAACCTCGAAAGACCATCTGCAAATCTCCCAGGGCACAAATTACATTCTTTCCTGCACAACCTGATCCACGGCCATAAAGTATCATCTGATACTCATCAAACATCATCCTCATGTACACATGATCATCCTGATCATCATCACTGCAACGTCCTGCTGCATGTCATCTAGAGAAGCTCGTCATCCACGATCATCCAAGTATCCACCTGATACATACATAGATACATGATCCACACAATGTATCCATCAGCATACATGATCTACTTGATCATACCAAGATACATGATCCACACAATGTATCCATCAGCATACATGATCTACCTGATCATACAACGATACATGATCCACTCAATGTATCCATCAGTATACATGATCTACCTGATCATACAAAGATACATGATCCACACAATGTATCCATCAGCATACATGATCTACCTGATCATACAAAGATACATGATCCACACAATGTATCCATCAGCATCCAACATGATGCGTTCATACAAAAATACATACACATGATCCATCCGATCATATCCAGCATCCAACATGATGCATATACAAAATACAGACACATGATCCAACCGATCATATCCAGCATCCAACATGATGCATACATACATACATATAATGATCCAACTGATCATATCCAGCATCCAACATGATGCATACACAAAATACATATACATGATCCAACTGATCATATCCAGCATCCAACATGATGCATACACAAAATACATATACATGATCCAACTGATCATATCTAAGCAGAAACCAGAACATCATCCTGATGCTCATCATCCAGCGCTTACATCCACAGCCATGTGAAGGATCCTCCTTCCAACATGCTTGGAATGGCTTCAGCAAATGTGTCCATCACTTCTTCCTTGAAGTGTCCTCGATCTGAAGAATGCCAAGCCTCTCTCTGAAGTACTCGAACTTCACTCTGGCTAGCGACTTCGTCAGCACATCTGTAATCTGCTCGTCTGTCGCAACATATAGGAGCTTCACAGCTCCTCTCTACACCATATCCCTGATATAGTGATATTTGATCTCTATGTGTTTCGACCTGTCATGAAACACTGGGTTCTCGGACAGCTTCACACAACTCTGGTTATCACAGAAGATACCAGTAGCTTCCAGCGGGAGATCAAATAACTCAGACAGTAGCTTCTGTAGCCATACTGCCTCACAACTAGCTGAACAGGCTGCAACATACTCTGCCTCAGCTGTACTCAGTGCTACAGAGGACTGCTTCCTGCTAAACCAAGAGATCACACCTGATCCCATATTGAAGCAACACCCAGATGTGCTCTTCCTATCTGCAGCACTGCCAGCCCAATCTGAATCAACATAACCCTGCAGGTTAAACTTTTGATTCGCCTCATACCTGAGCCCATAATCGACTGTACCCTTCAGGTACCTCAGAACATGCTTTACAGCAACCGGGTGAACACTCCTCGGATCCGTCAGGAACTGGCTCAATGTGTTCACAGCAAAGCAAATGTCTGGTCTCGTGTTCGTTAGGTACATCAAGGACCCAATCATCTGACGATACAAAGAGACATCAACCGGCTCAGATGAAGCATCACGTAGAAGCTTCAGATTCGATGCCATAGGTGTGGCCATATCCTTGCAGCCCATCATCCCGAACCTCTTCAGGATCTCTACTACATACTTCCCTTGTCTAAGGAAGATTCCATATGCATTCTGCCACACCTCCATGCCAAAAACAAATAGTGCATCATCCCCAAGTTCTTCATCTCGAACTCGGTAGTAAGCTTCCGTTGCGTGTCGGAAATCAATCTATCTTCACCATACCAAGTTCTGCACATATATGATTTCCTATCATGTGTCTCAGAACCAAGTGGTTGCTCTACATACACTTCTTCTTCAACTACACCATTCAAGGAAGCTGTCTTGAATCCATCTGGTGTATCACTTTTATATTTCTCAATGCTGCCATCTGCAACATGCTTGATCTGATAGTTCCATTTGGAAGTCATAGCAAACTTCCCTTCATGTCTTGGGATTACATCCCAAACATCATTCTTCATGATCGACAGATCATGGTATTTCATTTCTTCATCCCAGATCCTGGGAACTTCAATATCTTCAATATCTTCAATAGATATCTTTGTTGCTGGAACAAAATGTTGTAGTTCTTCTTTTGTAGGAGATGGCATACGATCTTTCCTACACAACAAGTTAAATTGCATGATTAGAAAACATCTCATAGTTTTCAGAACAAATTCTTACACATAAAGAAATATGCCATACAGTCATGCAATTATCTTAGCCAATGCTTCAATACAACATTTATCCATATTCCGTAACTTTCTAGATGCCTTCCAATCTCTACCAGAACATTGTTAAGAGTGTGCACAACTCCCAACATGTCAGCAAAGAGGTTTCATTCTAGATAAGTAGCAATGGAATGTTGTACAGTGCCATAGGCCACTTACCCATGCATATTAGGAGTATACTGTTCATCAATGCAATTATTCTAATATGCATAATACACAACCTAATTCCAGGAACATTTTTATTGAACAGTATTATTTAAGAAATGACAATTCAAATACTTATCTTTGTTTGTTCGTTGGGTGGACTCCCTCTGAGTCTTCGCTTCCTTGCAGGAGCTGCTGGAGTCCTAATCTGAAGTAGCTTCTTCTACACCTTTCTGTTGTGGGATGTAGAAAGATGGTCAACTCCCTCTGAATATCTGCATCCTTGCATAAACCACTGGAGTGTACTCCTTCTTGATCTTTGCTTCCTGGATTACCTGTCCTTGAACTTACATTCATCCTTGGTTCCTATGCATGCTTATTAGTATCATGATTGTGTTATCCTTGTGATCTCATATAAAATCATACATTCATTAGTATACTATTAAAACACAATAGTCTCAAGCATGTATAGTCATGATCATTTCAAACAGAAAATAATAAGCATTAGCATTCAAGGTTTATGTAGAATTCTTAAGGTTAGTCAAATCATAAGAAACATAACATGTCTAAACCTGTAATTACTCAAACCTATGACTCTTTGGGTTAGTTGAGTTATCAATCAAGATAAGAGATATAATATGCATAAAACCTATGATTATTCAAAGCTATACCTTCATGATTCTTCTGGTTAGTCATATCATCAATTATGGTAAGAAACATAATATGCATACCACCATGATTATTCAAACCTATGACTCTTCGTGAATAATCATTATCAACAAAACAATAGTATAAGATCCTAACACAAGGTAGGATTCTAGCTTGATATAGGAAAAACATACCTGGATTAGCATGCTAGCTATTTATGTCTAACATACCCGCATAATGTCTTCTGGTTCTCTTCAGTGACTTGTGCTAGTAACCTGCATGTCTCATAAGTTAACCATTGTAGAAACAAGTTATACATACCTCGAAAGTAGATCTTCTATGTAATCCATGACAATGGATGAATCCTTGTCTTCATGTCACCATGATCATACGTTCTTGAAGTAGAACATGATTTGTCTTTCTTGGTGTACCTTTTATGTTAGCAGACAACATAAACCTCATACAACACCACAATGCATTAGTACAATCATAAGTGTCAACACCTTAATCAATGAATATTTTCTATCGTGCATTCATAGTTTTATTAAGGTGATATGACAAGTCTAAAATCAAGATTGTACTAACCGTAATAACATGAAGACAAACATACCATAAACTTAATCATGAACAAATATCAAGACATACCTTGATGAGTCATACCTGTCGAGATCGCTTGTAATCTTCTTATGTAAGGCCTTAGCCTCATCTCCCTCTGAGACAGGAACTTCTTCACTTATGCAGGTGATCAATCCATTTTATTCTAGGATTAACCCAATCCACTTGATTTGAAAGAACTGGACCTTGAGCTGGATATGGGTTTGTCAGAGAAACCCCAAAAATTCAAACTTTGAATTTCAAACTTCTGACAGGATAGAAATATGTGCCTTGATGAGCTGATCAAGTTGGTATATTCAGAATTTGAAAACTGCAAAGTTTCACTCCTCAATTTTGCTTTTGAAACTTCTGGATTCACTGGACGTGACCCTGAACTGGGGTTTGATGAAGCCCACTCTTCTTCCCAATCAAAATGTTTGATCCAAATCTCTAAGCTTCTATTTTTCTGAGGAGCTTCCAGCCGTGGTCACAGATTTCAAAAATTCCCAATTTTACAGAAGCCCTAATTTTTCACTTTTCTGATCAAAGTCCCGAACTAAGGTCTAATCAAGCCCGGCCTTCTTCCCAACCAAAAATTCTGATCTTGGTCTCTAAATTTCTATTTTGATGAGTAGCATCCATCCGTGGTCTCCGATTACAAAAATTCCAACTTTCTCCAAAGCCCTAAATTCCGGAAGCCATGAATGAAGATACCAAAAAATAATTCTGTTTTGACAGAAATATGTACCTGATTGTTTCTGATGTAACTCCGAAATTTTTGATCTACAGGGTCTGAAAAAGTTTTCTGAGATAGCCTGACCTGTTAGCTTTCCATCCTGACAGGTCTGACCTCAATTGGATGTTCTGAGAGAGAGTTATGCCAAATGTCGCAACGTGACCTGTTTTGGGAAAATACAGGAGAGCAAACTTGTACGGCGTGCCACGTGTCACTGTTTGACCTTCGGCCTCTGAAAAAGTTTTCTGAGATAGCTAGACCTGTTATATTTCCATCCTGACAGGTCTGACCTCAATTGGATTCTCTGAGAGAGAGTTATGCCAAGTGTCGCAACGTGACCTGTTTATGGGATAAAACAGTAGAGCAAACTTGTACGGCATGCCACGTGTCACTGGTTCAACTTCGGCCTCTGCAAAAGTTTTCTGAGATAGTACATACTGTGTACTACCTGTCATTTTTTACGAAATTTCATTTGGAGCTTCCTAGCCCAAGTTATGACCTTTTTCCCAAGGTCACCTTATTTTGACTCAGATCTGGAAGAGGCAGAAACCCTATATTGTACAGATCATAAATCACAAAGTACAACGAATTAGAGGTTTTCCTTTGGACACAAGGTACCTGGAGATTTTAGCTTCGTCCTGTAACAATTTCAGATCCGAAAACTTCGCCAAAACGGATTTATAGCGAAAGTTCTACGATGACGGGTTTTTGCTATATCAAGCCCTAGCATCGTAAGTGCAACAAGTGTCATACATGCCATATCATGCCTTCTTTCAGGCTAGCTCTGATACCATGTTAAATTTTCTGAATTTACTTCAATCTGATCTAGGATCTTAACTGAGAGAACAACATGTACAGCATATCTACAGCATATCAATCATGGAGACAATAATGCAAGCACACAAGAGACACAAAGATTTACTTGGGGAAAACCATAAAGGTGAAAAACCCCAATAACTTCCTCAGAGATAGATAGAGCAATGATACAACCAACCAAGAGAGATAGCCATAACCTAGCAGCAGATCCTCCTCCTCCATAAGTGCGCCACTCCTCCTTGAGTGCATGTGTGAGAAGTGAGTGTGCAAATAGAGTGCCTCCCGCACTCTATTTATACTTGACTTGACTTGCCTTTTTACCTAACTCATGTAGGCTCGAACTTAACCACATAATATAATGCTGACTGGGCCAACCCCCAATAGGGTGTTCTAATAACCCTTTGACCCACATGACTTATACAGGGCCGACCCCAAACAAGGTGGTCTAATAACCCATCAAGTATAAGTTACGACACTTACAATATAAATGACGACACTTCCGTATAGAGGAATAATAACATCTCTATAGGAATACAATATACATATATGTGAAATACATTCCGAAGTTACATATACATCAACATGTGGATGTCATGATCATGCACCAATTCTTCAATGTTTTGTAGACAAAAAACATGTTGGAAGGCTCCTTGAAGCTCATCATTTGATGATGGGGGAGCATAATAAGAATGCTTCTTTCTGCATACATACTCTAATATGAATACATAATCAATAATGGAAAAGATATCTCTGCAAAATCCTTCACAAAGAACGTCAAAAGACTCAACAAAATCAGCTCCTTGAGCAACTGCCATATGGTGAATCAAACCATGTATCTTTCTTCCAAACTGATGTAGCACCTTCCCAATTATGTAATAGAGATCATGAGGCTCTGAAATATCAGAATATAATACATATGGAGAAGTAAAGAATAGAGGTATAGTGTCTCCATGAGCGAGTATATTTTCAGTAAGAAGAGAGTGTGCAACTGGATCACACTGACAGTTGAGCAAATTTGAAAGGTCTGGAAAATTGAGTTTTGAACCATAGGTGGTAATATCAGGTCCAGACATGTGGAACAGCAGTCCCATGATAGCCAATGACATGGTTGTCCAACCAAAGAATGATACGCAAGACATAAAACCAACATAGATAAGTGACACAGTTTTGGAAACAATAAAATTGTGAGATTTTCCAACTGGAGAACTTGGGGGTTGTCTGGTCTTTTGGGCATCTAATGGTTGGGAAAATGGTTTGATGTCTGTCACAACCTGTATATCAGCCTGCATATAAGCCTACATATAAACTTCCATATCAGAATATGAAGGTTCTGATTGAAGTGGGAAAGAGCTTTCAGAAGGCATGTCAAGAACTAGTGAAAAATGACTAGTATTGGGAGGAAACTCTGATGAACTGGATGGAGTTCTTTCAAGTAAGAGATAGATATTTCTGAATCTGATATATCAGAATGTGGATAAAAAATAGAGACATCAGAAAAATGTTTGACTCTATCACCCAAAGCATACAACTTATTCCTTTTGCAAGTAGCATAGAGACAATGTTCTTGCTCCAAGGAGAGCTTGGCATCTTCTTTTCTTGCAAAATATTGAACATCAATGTTATGTTCTTCAAGTATCCTGGTTAGAATGTCTATATTATTTTTGAAACAAGATTTTTCATTGTGAGAACCTCTGCAATAACCACACTTGGGCTTCTCTATCTTTCTCTTCGTCTACTTGACTTTTGAATCTTCATCACATGAACTTGAGCTTTCATCACTTGACTACTTCTTCTCCTTCATATTCTTCTCTTGTGGTTTCAATTTGGGATTTTGTTCACCTCTAGTTTCCTTCAAATCTCCAGCTACAAGTACTTGATATTTTTTCTTAATGGAACCCATCAATACCAACTTGTCTTTCTCTTGAGTTAGCATCTCCATGAAATCATCCCAAGATGGCATCTTCCAATTTCTAACTGTAAGCTTTGTGGAGTGAAATGTAGAAACAAAGACTGAGTAGTCATGACCCAATTTTGAAAGAATGGATAAGATCAACTGTTCTTCCTTCTTGTCAATGCCACACTGTTTGATTTGCAAGACCAATCTCTTGAACTTGGTGAAGAAATCGTGGGTGGATTCGAAATTGCTTGGGCTCAGTGAGATCAACTCATTCTCAAGTTGATGCCCTCTCATCTCATCAGTATTCCCAAATAGAGACTCAAGCTTGAGCCAAACTTCATTAGGTGTAGCTATACTTTCCACATGAAACTGGAGGTCTCTCGAAATACTGAGACAAAAAAGGTCGAATGCCTCATCCATTCTATTAAAAAACTTGGATTTCTCCACAGCAGAGTTTGGCTCAACCTCTGTTCCCATTGTGATCCTGAAAAGACCCTTGGATCTCAACAAAATCACCATTTCAGCCTTCCAATCGAAGTAGTTGAAAGAAGTGAGCAGATTTGGGTGAGATACCTCCATCTTCTTCTGCTTCTTGCGCACTAGGTGACAATGGTGCTCCTGAAAACCTACAAATGAAACTTGTTAACACTCAGGAGGGATATATACTAACAATAGCTCAAAGAGATTTGATACCATGTAAAATATATGTCACAGTAGGATATAGCTACCATGGATTCCTCACAGCTGAAAGATTAAATTCATTAAGCAAGAGACAAGTGCAAAACTATTTCACAATGAACAAATGATCAACACTCAGTACAAATGATCAAAATTCTAGAAATGCACAAATGATCAAATATGCGATATTATTAACTGTCCAATATTACAATGTGATTGGATCATCCTTATATAGAAATAGCAAGGAAAAATATCCACTTGGAGTGTCCACACTTAGCTAGCTTAGATTTAGCCTCAATCCCCCCTAGGTTTGACCTAATGGATCCAAAATATCCTAAACAGGTTCAAAATGTGAATGTGAACACTGGGTGAGCATGGGAGACCAAAAATGGGGTTCACACATGTGGAGGAGGTGGTTGGTAGAAGTTGGTTAGTCTTAGGCATGACAAAAATGGCCTAGGGAGTGGCAATTGTCCACATAGAGTGCATGAGCGCCCTCAGTCAATGCATTTCCTTAAAACAAGGAAAGAGGGCACCTTAGGCATGTTGTGGCAATAAATGCTTCGATAAGCATGCCTAACAGCTAGTTTCACCATCTCTTGGCCCATACTTTGCCTCATACACTGTGAACTTGTTCACACTTATCTAGATAAGTCCAAACCACTTCATAATAACCATTTTCACACTTAGGGATGTATTATTAACCAGTTTAGCACCTAATAACCATTAATTAATTAATTATTAAGGAACTAAGGTATACTATTGATCTAATAATTGGTGTAGTGGAAGAGGAAGTGTATGTGGAGCAGCCACCCAGATTTGAGACACATGACAGGGAGACTCATGTGTGCAAATTGAAGAAGGCCTTGTATGGATTGATACAGGCATACATGACGTGGTACAACATGATAGATAGCTTCCTTACTAGTTTGGGATTTACCATGAGTAAAGCGGATTCCAACCTTTACTACAAGGTTGAGGAAGGGAACCCAATAATACTTCTACTCTATGTAGATGACCTGTTTGTGATAGGTGAGGATGGGATTATTGCAGATACGAAGAGGAAGCTTGCTACAGAAATCGAGATGAAGGACCTTGGCATGATGTATTATTTTTTTAGTATGGAGGTGTGGCAGAATGCGAATGGAATGTTCCTTGGACAAGGGAAGTATGCAGTAGAGATCTTGAAGAGATTCGGGATAATGGAATGAAAGGACATGGCCACACCTATGGCATCGAACCTAAAGCTATTGAGTGATGCTTCATCAAAGTCAGTTCATACCATGATGTATCGTCATATGATTGGATCTTTGTCGTACCTAACAAATATGAGAACATATATTTGCTTTGCTTGAACACATTGATCTAGTTCTTGACATATCCGAGACATGTTCACTTGATTGCTGCAAATCATATTCTGAGGTACCTGAAGGGTACAACTGATTATGGGATCAAGTATGACGTGAATTAGAAGATTAACCTGGAGGTTTATGTTGATTCAAATTGGGCAAGAAGTGCCACTGATATGAAGAGAACTTCGAGGTGTTGCTTCAGTGTGGGATCAGGTGTGATCTCTTGGTTTAGCAAGAAGCAGTCCTGCATGGAACTGAGTACAACCGAAACATAGTATGTCACAACTCGTTCGGCTATTTTTGTGGTAGTATGGATTAGGAAGCTACTGTCTGATTTATTTGATCTCTAGTTAGAGTCAACTTGTATATTTTGTGACAACCAGACTTGTGTGAAGTTTTCCAAGAACCCAGTATTCCATGACAAGTCGAAGCAGATTGAGATCAAGTATCACTATATCAGGGATATGGTGCAGAGTGGAGCAGTGAATCTTCAATATATTGCGACGGATGAGCAAATAGCCAATGTGTTGACCAAGCCGCTAGCCAAAGTGAAGTTTGAGTACTTCAGAGAGAATCTTGGTGTACTCTAGATCGAGGTTCCTTCCAAGGGGAAGTGATGAGTCCGGAAGATGCAGATGCACATGAGCCTTTCCGACATGGTGGCAGGTTGGTCCTCCCATGTGCATTGATGTAAGTGTTGAGCCTTTCTGACATGGTGGCAAGTTGGTCCTCCCATGTGCGTTGATGTAAGTGATGTGTATTTCTAACATGGTGGCAGGATGGCCATCCCATGTGCGTTGATGTAAGTGCATTTCCTTTTCGACATGGTGGTAGGATGGTCCTCCCATGTGTGTTGATGTAAGTGCTGAGACTTTCTGACATGGTGGTAGGTTGGTCCTCCCATGTGCATTGATGTAAGTGCTAAGCCTTTCTCAAATGGCCGTAGGTCTGTCCTCCCATGTCAGTTAATGTAAGTGTTGTGTGGTGTGCATCTGGGATGTGCTCTGTTGATGATGAGATTATCTGGATGTGATGAGGTGATAGTAGGAGATGTAGTTTTTTGCAAAGGCAATGTAATAAGTTCTTGTATGTACACATATTTTTGCAGAGTCAATCTAATTAGTCATGGGATGTACACAGGTTTTTGAAGAGGCAATGTAATAACTTGATGGATTGCTCGCAGAGATGATGAATACCTACATGGAGGCTAGGCCTACATCCAGCATGAAGAAGGGTTCGCTCTGTAGAACTTCCTATGACTAGAAGAACTGAGAGATAACACCAATTGATGGTTGAGACGATGAGGATTGCAGCAGCAGTGATAATGACAATCTAGTGTTGATGATGATGTTCCAACATTGTTGATGCAATGACGAAGACTTGTGTAGATGATTGTGTCAAGAGAATACCTTCCTAGTTAAGAGGGAGTGTCTATGTAATTGTAACTTCGGAAGATATTCACTTGTATTTCATATCGTATTTATTATTGCATTTTATTTGTACCTCCGACAGAGAATTTTATTCCTCCGGTCGGAGAAGTAATTATTGTATTTGGGTCATGTAAATTCATTGAAGTAAATCATCCCATGTAAGCTAGGGAATTACTTCCCCTATAGTCATTTGTATTGGGGTGTTTAAGTCCCCTAGAGGAGTCGACCTAGTCAAATTTAGTTGAGGCCGACTTGTCAAGTGGTAAAGTTAAAGTGAAAGGTAAAATATAAATAGAGAGCTAGGATCTCTATTTATTCATTCACTCACACTCACTCAATTTGCATTAGTGAGAAGAAGGACAAGTTTGCACAAGTGGAGAAGAGAGAAGTTGTTGAATACCATTTCTATTTTTGGGTTTTATTTTTGTGACATTGTAATGGTGATCATTCTATCTCTGAGGAAGTTGCAGAGATTTTTCCTTGATGATTTCGCCGAGGAAAATATGTGTGTCTCTTGTGTTTATGCTGTGCTTGTTATTATCTTAGTAAGATCCTAGATAACTATTGATTAAACTGTGAAAAACTAACAATTCCATCAAGCATCAAGCAGAGAAGACCGTGCTATCCCTCATTTTGTCGAGCATCGAGCAGAGGAGAGTGTGCTAGCAGAGGATACCACACTATCCTCAAAATGTCAGGAAATTCAGTAAGTTGATCAACTGCCCATCTACAAAGTTATTTTTTTTGGGAATTGGTCTTTGTGGGATTGAAAACATTGGATGTTGCTTGAAATTTTTCTCAATGCTCTTCTTCTTTTAGAATGAGTTCAACTTTGAAGGGTTACTGTAGTTTGCAGGTTACGTGTGTCCCCACTTAACCTGTTTCATGAATAAAATCATGAACAAGCATCAAGAATACATGTGCAGCGTTCTTGATAAAGACACCTAAAGTGGAGTTCATGGAGATTGTAACCTTATCCTTAGGTTTTATTCCCACTTAGGTAATTGAGGCAACTTAAGATAGTGAGACAAGGTGCATGGTGAATGACTTAAGGAGGAAACCATAAAATACTAAAGTTAATAAATGAATATCCCTCCAAATAAATCACATCTACTTGTATGGACCCACCAAACTGTAATTGTGATGACTTTAGTTGCAAGAAAGATATCTATAACAGATTGTAGTCATGGAACTTGCATCCCCTTTTTATGTTACATTCCAAATTGAAATCTTAAACATAGTTACTTGCACGTTTTGGAATTGGTATTTGTGAGCTTGAATTTTTTCTCAATGCTCTACTTTTGGATTTGGCATCGAGCATCTTAATCCCTACTTTGTATGATAGTTTTTTCAGGTTGCAATTCGATCCCACCATGAAGTGTTAGTTTGGATATAGGAACATAATTCATCAACATCATTGGATGTTGCTTTACTTTTACGTCAACTATTGCTTGAATTTAACATCAATGCTCTACTTCTAGATATGGTGTTGAGCATTATGATCCCTACTTTGTATGATATTGTTTTCTAGTTGCAATTGGGTCTCACCATGAAGTGTTGGTATAGATATAGAAACATGGTTCATTGACATCATTCCTTGCATTCATTGAATTCAAATAGTTTTTGAGATGACATAGGGGATAATTTGGTTGCATAGAATTACACATTTTATGGTTTTGTCCTATTATATGCTTGACTAGTTTCATCTATATTATTCATGGAGGCATGGCTGCATAGATTGGTTGTGTATTGGGGATTGCATTGATTTATGTGATAGTCAGGCTATGCCACCTTTATCTATGCCTTATATACTTGTAGTCATGTTGGGCTAGTAGATCAGCATTAGAAGTATTTTGTTTGCAGACTCTAGGATTATCACATCTTACCTATGATGGAGAATTATGTCTACATATAGTTTATCTTATTGGGTACTCCATAACAATATAAAAGATAAAAAATATCATAAAAACTATTCCATTAAAACTCATTTCTACAATTTGGGGGGGCTTGCTTGGTGGTTACAAATTCTTTCTTGCTTTTCCTTTAATCAATCACCATCACCATGTTTAATGTTTTTCTTTTACATGCTCATTTCTTGGCTCTAGAACAAGGTAAGATCCACAAGTATGCAATAAGAATAAATAACAATGACCAACTCATGAAGCCTTGCCATCCTTTGATGAGATGCAAGGAATTCTTGCATGTTGTCCTTTCATCTTTGAACATAGAAAAACAATATCTAAAGAATGATATGGAGGGTGCACCATAGGGAGTTATTCTAAGATCCCTTCCTATCAACATTAGCAATTGTTGAGGGTGTTGTTTTGAAATTAAGTGTTGATTTAGGCCTATTTTTGTGGTTGATCATGTATTCACAGGAGGAGAGGATAAATTTTTATTTTTTATAAGAACCAAGTCTCCCCTTCCTTTCTTTAGTATTGTATTATAGTTGAATTATGAAAGCAACAACTTGATATTTTAGAATTAAAGAAGGTGGTAATGGAAGAATAAGCATTTGGATGTAGAGTACTCTTCATATTCTCTATGACACCTATTATTTAAATTTTACATATTATACAAAATCCTTAATCCCGTAGGATTTAAAATGAAAAATATCAACTCCATGAAACTATCCTAGGGTCTTTAGCTTCAAATCTTATCGAGGACTTCATCTAGTCGTGCAAAGAATTTTATTATACATTTATCTATTCTTTTAATTTTCAGCTATGCAAGAAAATGCATATTTTCAATAGTTGAGCAACCTTAAGCTTCTTTCTAAAACTACGGGTAACGCATCCAGGTGAAAGAGGATTACAAAGTATAAATAATATGATATTTGTTGTTTAAAGGAAGCATAGGTACAACAACTACGATGGTATGTCAATTTACTAACCATTATGCATAACACCTTTGGGTCTATTTCCATTGCGTTTTTTACTTATTTTCAACTCCTAGCTTGCCACAAACTTGTGTTTTATCTTTTATAGTACATATTAAATCCATAATATCCAAATATATATTGACAACCATGCCATAGATTGAAGATGAGGTCATCCTTAAGACCCAACATTTTGATCTGACTTATGCCTAGTGAGAGCATCTATAAACCATCTTACCCAACATTCATCACTATTTTCCATTAGATAGAGCTAACCCAAGTTGTAAAACAATTAAAAGTTTACATTTAGTTAATGAGGCTTGGTTGGATGGAAATGTGTACAACTCAACCAACCAATGCAACCAACTACAGTTCATATCTCATTTTCATAAAACAATAGGCACGTGATGAATCTAGGTGGATTTGAGGGGTTAATAAGATAACTAGATGAAGAAGGGAATATTCCTAGAGGAACTAAATCATGCCACATGTCCACAAGGGACAAAGACCAATAATTTAATAACTTGGTTTGTCCTATATCTATCATACAAGTTTGGATCATCTTTCTTTATAACATGCTTGCTAGAAACCATGAGCCATGAATGATGTTTTCAGTATTGAAAATTCAATTACAACATGTTGTCTCATTTTAATGATTGTAGGAGGTACCACCAAATAGGTACTTGTAGGATCTATCTTCCTCAAGTGAGGAAGATAGACTAGAAGAGGTTGAAAGTGAGACATCTAATACAAGATCTAACAGGTCAAGATCAACTAGAGGTGAAAAGGTAAGGATAAAATTTGGTAGATGCATGGAACTTTTTGTTTCTGGAGGAGGATCATGTGGTTATGATAATAAGAGCATAGGTGACATTGAGTTTCCCCTGAGGTATATACATCTTGTCAAACGATAATGGAGTATAATCCACATTGTATGACAAGTTTAGTATTAGTGCGTGTGTGTGTATACACACACACAAACACACACACACACACACAGAGATATATATATAACTTGGATTGTGAGAGTCATATTGTGATTTAAAGGATCTCATTGTTATACTAGAGGTGCAATGACCCTTTGGTTGCTTGATTGAAGGATTTTATATCGGAAATATGGCCTTCATCTCAATTAAATTGCTATCATTTGAATACTTAATGAACCAACTTGTGGTTTTCTAGTTGTGTTGCCTAATCATCATCCTCAGAATAATCATCATAATCATTGTCCTTATTTCCTTGAGGTGCCCTATTTCCTTGTTCCTTTCCTATCTTGGAGGTTATATTATGGAAATGAAGACCTTTTACATGACATGTGATCCTTCTTTCATGGATCTCACTCTTAATATCAAATACTACAATGAAATTGTTGATACTACAATCAAATTAAGTTGGGGTTCTCCATGTTGTGCTTCATTGTCTACCCAAAACTACTCAAAATGAACATAATGTTTTGGAGGAAGACCTTCAAATTCAAAATTTAATCCATTGTAGATGCACCTGCTTACTCTGAGGTTGACAACTCTAAGATAAAAATTGGAGATGGAATCCCTTTCTATAAGTTGAGTTAACTTTACCAATACATCAAGATACTAGATTTCTGATGGACCTTCTTCTTTACAAAAATGTTGAACCTCGTATGCTTCCATCAAACAAGGGGAATAACACCCTATTGTTTACAAAAACAAAAAATTCAAAATCCTTAATGGGAAGTGTTAAGCGTGCCATGTCTCTCATATCATGGTTATTTTCTCTTTTACCCTTGCATAACAATTATCATGGAAGTTCTGAATGCTTATTAGCGATCAAATAATGGAAATTTGAAGGCACATTTCAAATTATAATCCCTAAAAGTGGTCAGCCCTAGTCACCTATAGGAATTAAGGGCTAATCTTGGGCACTATTGAGCACATATAAGCAATAAAAGAATAGCTTTGGAAAATAAACAACCCTAAATTTAAGCAAAAATAGTCACCATAAGTCCACATTATCGTGCAAGAAGTGGTTTTAAATATTTTTGGGTTAGTTGTGGCTATAAAAATGATGAAATCCATTCATTAGCAGTTGTACAATGACCCTCAAATAGTCCTGAATAGTAGGTATGCACAATAAATTTTGACTCTGGGCACTTTTCGACCTCAAACAACCTTAAAATAAAATTATGGGCAGTATTGAGGAAGAAAATTGTTTCAAATAAGTATTTTGTGCCATAAAACCTCATATTTGACCATCAATCAGCCCTAGTTCTCCATGCTAAGAAATTATTATTCAATGAGCATCCACCAAAAGAAGTACTCAGGGGTTAATGAGCATATAACAACAAGTGTTTTGAAGTCTAGGCTGTGTAGCATTTTGAGAAGTATTTATGGGCACTTTATGGACACAAGGAAGTCATTAAATAGTTAGCTACAATATCCCTCATCAAAACTGTAGCATACCTAAAATAGTAGTAATATGCTTGATCTTCAATCATGGGCACCTTTTACCCTCAAAACATTTATATAGAGCAAATCTAGGACTGCACTAGTCATCAAAGTGATGATTTAGGTCAATTCCAATAGTCAAGCAGCCTCAAACAATAATATTTCCAAATTATGGGTGCATCAAATGGAAGTATAAGGAAAATCTATCCAAATTCGAGCATATTTCATCATCCTATGATGACATCATGTGTAGCATCAACCCTTAAACAATATGCTTGTGTGGCAGATGGCTCCAAACAACTAGAAAATAACTATAGGAAAATTGCAACAATCAAAAAGTGTTTTTCAGACACATATTCATGCATATATCTACCAACAAATGAGTGAAAATGTGGCTGGAAAAAATATGTGATAAATTCCTGCTGTAATGCCTCGTTTCTAGGCCCAAAGATGGACTCAAAAAATGACTTGTATCTTTCAAATGCATCCAAAAATGTAGGGTTTGGTGGCTGAATTTTTTTTTCATCAAGATCATCACCAAGCAGCCCCAAATCATGAGAAAAACTTGCATAAGAAGATAGAGAAGACGACTGGAAATGATCCACCAAATGCTCCTCAAAAGGTGGCCTGGAAGAGGAAGTACTAGGTTGCCCCAAATCAGAAAAAACAAGCTCCTCATGCAGCCCTGAATCATCATAATAAGGGAATGGAAATGGCCAAAAATGATCATTAGCCACCATACTTAGTCAATGCAAAAGTACCTCATACCAAAATGTGTCGAGTTTCCATAGTGAATCTTCAATGCCTTCAAAATGTTTGTTTCTTCACCTTACAAACAACTAATCTTGAAAACCTTCAAAGGAACAAGGGATTTGTCCTTTCATGGAGCCGCAATGTCAGAAGAGAAATCTATATCATTAAACTATCACAAAATGTTATAAAGCATGATATTCAAAATTTTTGGGAAAAGGGCTTTATCCTCGACAATGATGCTAAAATGGATCAACAGGGAGGTCACATAGAAACAAATGTATTCTTACTCGCTACTTCTTAGTAAAGACTCCAAAAATGTATTCTTATTCTTATTGTATGAAATGGTAAACCTCAATATGTCAAAACAAAATAGTATGACAGGTAAGATTCCAGTGAAATTCCAACCCTGCTCATAATGATCCAAATGGATTCTAATGCCCTCGCACCATTTTTTTTAAAATAAAAATAAAACACATCGTTATAGTGATGGTTAGAAGCTAATACTTGGTCATCCAGTAAGGATTTCTCATTGCTATAGCAATGGACTGTTCGTCGCTATAGTAAACTAGTCGTCGCTACAGCGAGGATCGTTTGGAGCACCAAACGACAAAATTGCTATGCAAGCGACGAATAGTTTGTCACTTGCATAGCAATTTCATCATTTGGTGCTCCAAGCGACCCTCACTATAGTGACGGTATCTTGGAGCACCAAACGAAGTAAATTCTATACAAGCAACAGATTGTTCTTCACAACTCTGTTGCTTTGTGCTCCAAGCGACAGTTGCTATACAGACGGTGAAGCGTGGCTATAGCGACAATTGAATTGTTTCTATAGAGACGAAGAAGCATCACTATAGCGACGAAGCAATGTCGCTATAGCGACGAAGAAGTGTTGATATAGCAATGATTGAAGGTCGCTATAGCAATGCTGTTTGATTTTTTAAATACGCCACATTTCATATCTTTTGTGTCGCTATAGCGACGAACCATGTAAAGTGTTGCTACAATAACAAAAAATTTGCCATGAAAAAAAGGGGTGATGTTTCTCGCTATAGCAACACACAAGTGTTGCAATAGCAACGATTTTCTATGGTAAAAATGTGTACATGTACTAGTGATTAGACCAAACCATAGATCGATGGGAATCGACCCAACAGAGTCGCCAAAACTGTAGCTAGTCTTTTCATACAAGCTCGTGCTAAAGAGAACCTACTAAGAATTACAGAACCCTTAGTAACAGTTTCAAATATAGATAATAATGTGTGAGTGTAAATAAAAATGAAAATGAGTCTAACTAATTACTGTAGTAAAAATAACAAATAGATTGGAATCCATGAAGTATATTTTGTATTATGTTGCAAACAAGGGTTTACAATAAGAGTTACCTCAGAAGGTGAGTAGATGTGGGCCCTCATAGTTGTACAAAGAGTAGAGCATCAGGACTCCAGAGTTCCTTGCTCTTCTCCAAATGCTCAAGAGGTGGCCAAGACTCAACTGAATGGGAAACAAAAGCTCAAGGTGATAGACTAAAGTTCAACAGGAATTTTGATAGCATAACGGTAGGAAGAGTTGATCATGGATGTGAAATGGGCGGCTTCCATCACCTTTTTATAGCAATTTTGGGTGGTGGAGTATTGACCCATGGTATTGGGAAACCAATCGTATTGGCCAGTGGTATTTTGAGTTTTCCCTCTTTTTAAAATTTATTTTGACTTTTTCCCCATTTCATTTTTCTTTTTTGGGGATTTTGACCCTTTTTGTGGAATTTTTAATCATTTTGGGAGGATTTTCATTAATTGATGAGGGAAATAATAATCTTTTCCCCATTTGGTTACCAACTTAGGGATTTTTGGGTTTTTGGAGGCCAAAAATGTAGGGAATAGGGATAAATGGGTTATGTGACTAGTGGGATGAGCTTGGTGAACAAGTTTTGGCTGTTAACAAATTGCCCTCTGATGTGTGAGGGAAGGAGCTCATCTTATGGCCAATCGACACCATTAGTTTTGACTTTTTCTAGGGGTGTGAGAAATGTGACGGCGGAGAGAAGAAACTTGTTGGAATACCAACAAGAAATAATCCTATAAAGAAAAATGTAGACTCACTAAACAATGGTGGTATAGGAGCATGCAAACACCTATCGAAAAGATATGGAAGCTCACACAAATCGTATACCCTACAGGGTGATGAAATCCATAGTCAGGAAATACGAAATGTAGAACCAAATGGCTAAAGGATATCCCTTTACTGAGAGGGACTCTATGTAAAAGAGTCCTAGAAGAATGGAAACTAAGCTACCTCGTTCATGGCATGTCCAGAAAGGTGTCCCGCAGCTTCAATTCTTTGGCTGTCGCGCACCCGGTATGGGTGCTAGCATGCATGACGAGAGCAACGAGTTGTTATCCTTCCGTACAAAATGGAGAGCGGTATTCCACTCAAACTTCTAGAACCATTCTTTCCACTTGCCCTCCTAAGGGAGAGGCCCTTGGACAAATTGGTGTCAACTATATGAATAAATAATTAGGGATTTCAGATCCCTAAAGGACAACAACTATGTCTGAAATGTGTATGACAAACTGGGTGTTATTTGGATGCCTAACCCCAATGTACTACCTAGCTACAAAGTTTTTTTTGGGTCCCGAAGTGAGGTTAATGTATGTTTGAATTAAGTCAATTTTAGTGTCACTTAAATTATGGGGAGTGTGTGGGTGCACAAGGGGTGTAAACCCAATATCACCAGAAGTAATGCTGGAAAATATATGACTAAAACTTAAGTAAAAAATATTAACTACTATGTGTAAAATAAATGATCTCATGGAAATGTAATGCACAAGATTGCAACAAAGTAAGAATGTATGCAAAGTGAAATATCTTAAATGCTACAACAAGCAAACAATAGAAAATTACCGATAGCAAAATGGATGCAAGAAAATAGGAGGCTGTTTGGAAAAAAAAAATAGGGAAAAATGGCTGCAAGGTGCGTCTGTGAAGTGAAAAGTCACGATCTGGGTGCTGCATGATGCAGAATAAGTTGCGCCGAAATAGAAAAATATAAACACTAAAAAAAAGGGCACGGGTTCCAGGCTCAGAGGCGCACTGGGGGCGTGGGTAGCAGGGCCCAAGGGAGGCTGGGGGCGGGGGGTAGCATCCCGGGAATCACGCGGAGCACGTGTCTTACAGGCTCGAAGGCACACGGAGGAGAGCCGCGGTCCAGAAGTTGTGTTCAGGACGAAAGTGGCACTTGGGAGAGTGGCTTTCAGGCAAGAAGTCGTGTTCAGGCCTTACTTTAATGGTTGAAAGTCGCAGACCGGGCCGTAAAAACAAAAATAATGAAGGGTAATGTGAAGGCAAGGGCCAGATCTTCAAGTACGGGGGCCAAAGCTAGGGAAGAAAAGTAAAATGCAAGCATAATAACAAGTACAAACTTAAAAATAGCTACTGATCATACCAAACTATAGATCGATAAGAATCGACCCAACGGAGTCGGCAAAACTGTAGCTAGTGTTTTCACACAAGCTCGTCCTAAAGAGCACTTACTAAGGATTATGGAACTCTTAGTAGTAGTTTCAAATAGAGATAATAATGTGTGAGTGTAGATAACAATAAAAATAAATATAACTAATTACTACAGCAAAAATAACAAATAGATCAGAACCCATGAAGTATATTTTGTATTATGTTGCAAACAAGGGTTTACAATAAGAGTTACCTCACAAGGTCAGTAGATGTGGGCCCTCGCAGCTATACGAAGAGTAGCGCATCGGGTCTCTAGAGTCCCTTGCTCTTCTCCAAATGCTCAAGAGGTGGCCAGGACTCAACTGAATGGGGAACAAAAGCTCAAGGTGATAAGCTAAAGTTCAACAGAAATTTTGGCAACATAAGGGTAGGAAGACTTGATCATGGATGTGAAATGGGCAGCCTTTATCACCTTTTTATAGCAATTTTGGGTGGTGGAGTATTAACCCATGGTATTGGGAAACCAATAGTATTTCCTAGTGGTATTTTGAGTTTTCTCTCTTTTTTTATTTTATTTTGACTTTTTCCCTTTTTTCTTTTTTCCTTTTTGGGGATTTTGACCATTCTTGGGGGATTTTTAACCTTTTTTTGAAGGATTTTCATTAATTGATGAGAGAAATAAAAAAAAAATCCCATTTGGTTACCAACTTAGGGATTTTTGGGTTTTTGGAGGCCAAAAATGTAGGGAAAATAAGTAAATAGGTTATATGACTAATGAGCTAGGTGAACAATTTTTGGCTGTTAATATTAATATCAACACATTAACATTAATGAAATATATATTTATATGTATTAACATTAATGTTTAATAATATTAATATAGTTAAATTTATCAATATAATATCTTGTAATGTGTGTTATCATTATAATACAATTCTAAGCGTTAATCAAAATAATATATGGTATTAATATTTATAATAATATTAATAATATTAAACAATCATATTAAATATTAATAACATTAATCATATTGAAATTAATATTAATAATGAATAATACTATTAATAATTATATATTTGATATTAACATATTAATATTAACATTTAATGTTAATAATGAGATTAATAATTTTTAATGTTAATATTAATGTAATGTATGTTTGTTTGTATTGATTTTAATGATTAATAATATTAATATTGTTACTAATTAACATAATATGTGTTAACATTACAATAGAGTTCCACACATTAAATAAAATATTATATAATATTAATATTAATAATAATAGTGATGATATTAAAAAACAATGATATTAGTCATTAATAACATTAACCATATTGACATTAACATTAATAATTAAGAATACTATTAATCTAAATATTCGTATTAAAGTCAACTATAGATTGACGTCAACATAGATTAAAGGTCGACATGGATTAAAGTCAATCAATGTCAACCATGAAGAAACCATACTCAACCAAAAGTCAATGCGGTTTAAAGTCAATCTTGCATTGACTTCACCCCTGAATGGAATTTAACCTTGTATTGAACTCAACCTTTCTTAAAAGTAAACTGTGGATTCAAGTCAAATATCGATTGAAGTCAACTTTGGATTGAAGTCAACTATGGATTGAAATCAACGTTGGATTGAAATAAACCTTGGATTGAATTCAACCTTACTTTAATGTCACACATGGATTGAAGTCACATATGGATTGAAGTCAAACATGGTTTGATGTCAACCTTGGAATTAAGCCAACCTTGGATGCAATTCAACCTTGCTTGAAAGTCAACTATTAATTGATGTTAACCTTGCTTAGAAGTCAGCTAGGGGTTGAAGGAACCTTTGGATTGAATTTAACCATGGATTGAAATCAACCTTGGATTGAATCCAACCTTGGATTGAAGTTGATCTTGGAATAATGTCAACCATTGGATAGAAGTCAACTATGGATTCAAGCAAACTGTGGATTAAAATCAACCTTGGGTTGAAGACAACCTTGAATTGAATTCAACCATGGATTGCAGTCAAATTTGGATAGAAGTTAACCTTGGATTGAAGCACCGGGGCATCACTCAATAAAACGCTATCATAGCACGTTCGTTCGTGGCATATGAAACAATACCCCTAATTTCACTAAATATTGGAAAATACCTTCCAAAATCTTCTTTTTTTTTACCCCCTCCCAATATGACCTCCCAATTTAAAAAAACCCCTATTTTCACTAGATATTGTATGTATCAATTTTTTCATTAACATTTTTTATACCCCTTTATATTTCTACCTAGTATATTGATATGATACCCCTCTTATGACCCCTCATGCATTCTATACTGCCCCTTGCTTCTTTCGATGTATATTGTGGATGCACATTACTTCACCCACAATGAAATTACTCTACCACATATCATTATGATTTGCAACATCTAATGGTGTAATGAAGATATAGGAGATCACTTCTTGTATGTCACTAGAGCCAATGCACATAGTACAACATTTAGATTGCATGTTGCAGTTCCCCAATCGATTACTAAGCCTGTTGTGGGCCAGGTATCCAAGCCCCCAGGGCCTGTAACAAGCTTTGGGAGGCTGACTAAACCTCCCAAGGCCTGTAATAGGCACGAGTGGTTGGGTATTCAATCCCCCAATGCCTATCAAGGGTCTATAACAGGCCCTCGAGGCTTAGAACCTCCCAAGGATATTGGTCACAACTGGCTAAGTGCTATTGGTAACAATTGGATGTCAATGACCACTATCTCTCGACTATGATCGACTGGAAACTCACTTCACCACGAAACCTCTGGCCTCAAGGATGCCTCAAGATGCGATTTCCCTGTGTACTAGTAAGCCTCAGCCTTGCCTCAACCCAATTTCTCATCCGGCCGTGATCCCTCCATCTCCATTTAGAGGATATTTGTCATCCCACCCATATAAAAAATACCCCAAAGTATTTGTCATCCCACCCAATATAATTTTTAGGTTTTCATGAATATTTAATATCGCAATATGAATGAATGTGATATTATATTTCCTTCTAGTGAAGCTGCTATGAATATTATATGTATGTTAATTAAAGTTATTAATTATTAAGTGAAAGGGTGTAACCCTTTACTATACATGCTCAAGGCTATAAAAGCGAGCCTCATTGTAAATTAATAATCATCTTCTTATCTATTAAAATATCTATATATGTTCGCCTATTAATGGCTTATTTGATTTACCAGTTCTTTTGGTAACTATTATTGTATGAGAGAATAGTTTTTTGCTGCATTTGGTATCAGAGTCAGGCTTGTAGCCACCAATCTAGGACCTTGTCCAAAACCAGGTCTGTGGCCCAAAGAAGTAAAAAAGAAAAAAGAAAAAAGAAAGAAAGAAAAAGGAAAAAGTAAAATAAAATAAATAAAATAAAATAAAGACAAGTAAAAAAGAAGAAAATAGAATATAGAAATAAATAAAAAAGAAGTAAGAAGAAGTGAAAAGGAAAAAAAAAGAAAAAGTAAAAGTAAAGTTTAGAAGTGAGTAGAAGTAAAAAGTAAAAGTAAGAAGTGAAACCGCACATGGTTTTAAGGTGCACGTAGTTTTGTGAGAAGTGGGTTTGGTTTTATTCCCTAAGAACAAACCAAAAGTGAGATTTGAACTTGGGTGGGGAAGGTAACAATCATTCTTCCCAACCACCTAATCTACACACAATCCACAAAGAAATTAATCTAAAGCAAAAGGTTAACCAACGTGGAGATTAATTAATATTAGTCCATAATTGTAAAATATTACAATTGTTTGGGAAATATATAATATTAAAATAATATTATTATTACATTTAAATAATAATAATTATTATAAGGGCAAAGCAATTATTGTTAAAAAAATAAAATAAAATTTGAAGATCGGTTATCACCAAAGAAATCAAAGAAAATCATCCCATCGTCGAAGAAGTCAGAAACCATGGAAGCCGATTTGCGAGAAAAATTAAAAGCCATGTTAAAACGTTATCGAAAAGACAATGAAGAATTGCGCGACATAAATAACAGTTCAGATATAAGAATTGAATTACAAGGGACAATGAAATAAAAATCTCTGACTAGGAAAGGCATATAGAAAAATTGAATGCGCAAATTGATGAATTAAAAGCCGAAAATAAATTCAATCAGAGGTTAGGAAATCAAGATATAAAGAAGGAAATAAATAATTACGAAGCAAAAATAATATGCTTGAACAAAATCATTAGCGACAAAGATGAAGAACTAATGCAGTTACGACATAAATTAGAAAGTCAAGAATCAGAGATCAGCCAGTGTCGACAACAGATAAAAGTTCTTCAACAACCAAATGACAACTCTAAAAAGACACATAAGTTAGAGATCGCGAAGAATAATAAAGCATTATCCAACAATGCTGAAGAAATTTTTAGACTAAGAAGTCATAACAAGATACTAGTCACAAAAATTAAGAAGTTGAAAAATAGTCGGAAGATAGAACAATCTATGGATGACATTGAAGGGAAACTTCTAGACAAGCAGGAAGAAAATAGTTGTATCAGAAGTCATAATGAAGATCTTAAGGAACAACTTAAGACATCTGAAGATGACAGAAAATCGCAAGTCGAATTGATTAAGAAGTTTCAAAATGATAATAGGCAGTTAGGAAACAAGTTGGAAAAGATACAGAATGAAACCTTAAAACCTCAAGAGAAGAAAATAAAAGCCCTAGCTCAGATCAATGCTCAAAAGATGACACTCGTAAAAGAAAATGACATTGTGAAAATTCCCTATCGACACCCTAACCATAAAAACAGATATTCTGAAAAGAGGGAAATGTCGAAAGACGATGGTACTAATGTGATCAAAGCTCTTAACGACAGATCAGTGGAGAATCCCAACAGTCAGCAACAAATCAATTTGGTATGGATTGACCCATCCACATATCGGAATTTATGCTCTACACTTATCAGTTCGTATCGACATGTTTTATCAGCCATGACATCGCAAAGAACAATGCGACAAAATTATAAGGCTTTGAGGACAAAGCCTTTCTAAGAAAGTGGCAATGCTATGAATATTATATGTATGTTAACTAAAGTTATTAATTATTAAGTGAAAGGGTGTAACCCTTCACTATACACGCTTAAGCCTATAAAAGCGAGCCTCATTGTAAATTATTAATCATCTTCTTATCTATTAAAATATCTATATAAGTTCGCTTATTAATGGCTTATTTGATTTACCATGTCTTTTGGTAACTATTATTGTATGAGCGAATAGTTTTTCGCTGCAAAAGCCCCCGTGGATTGAAGTCAACTTTGGAATATAGTGAACCTTTCTTAAAATTCAAATATGGATTGAATTCAAATAAGGATTGAAGTCAAATATGGATTGAAGAAAATCTTGGATTGAAGTCAACTAGAGATTGAAGTCAACCTTGCTTAAAATTCAACTATGGACTGAAGTTAACCATGGATTGAAGTCAACCTTGGATTGAATCCAATCTTGGATTGAAGTCAACCTTGTTAAAAAGTCAACTATGAGATGAATTCAACCTTGCTTAAAATTGAACTATGGATTGAAGTCACCCTTGGATTGAATTCAACCATAGATTGAGGTAAACCTTGTATTGAAGCTAACCTTAGATTGAAGTCGACCTTGGAATAAATTCAAAGTTGTAGTGAAGTCAACATTACTTAAAAGTCGCCTATGGATTGAATTCAAGCATGGATTAAATCCAACTATGGATTAAAGTTAACCATTAATGGAAGTCAACCTTGGATTGAATTCAACCATTGGATTGAAGTAAACTATGGATTGAAGTCTTTTGTGGATTGAATTCAACCTTAGATTGAATTCAACGCTGAATTAGAGTCAAATAGGAATTGAAGTCAACCATGGATTGAAGTCAACCTTTTATTGAATTCAACCTTGGATTGAAGTCAACCTTTCCTAAAAGTCAAATATCAATTGAAGTGAAATATGGATTGAAGTCAACCTTTGATTGAAGTCAAGAATGGATTGAAATCAACCATGGAGCCAAGTCGAACATAGATTGAAGTCAACTTTGTATTGAAGCCAACCATGTATTGAAGTCTGTTGGTGTTTATTATGTATTAAATAATTCCAATATTTAAATTGTCAACCCGAGAAGGTAGCTTGTGAGATGCAAACACTATATGTGCAAGATTGAAGGCTTGAACTAATCTAAACTAATTTGAAGCTGGTAACCTACTTAGAATTGCTTAAAGAAATCTAAGCAATATGTAAATGACTTGAAAATAAATTTTAATCTAGAAACAAGTAGAAAAATTAATAAATATATTTAATTGAACTTGATTTGATTTGGAAACAAGTAGAAAATTTGATAAAGATATTTTATATAAAAGCAAGTAGAAAACTTGATAAAGATACTTATTTCTTATCCAAATCTTAAAATATGAACATCTTCATTATTTGCATGAATAGAAACTAATTCTTATGATTAACAGATTAAAACAACTTAAAAAAAATGGAATCATTAACTATGATTTAGAAATAAACTATCTAGAAATAAACTGATAGATTCTGAGATAGTAACTAATTATCAAAGCTGATATAAACCTTAACTTTGGAAGAAGGTTGAAAGGAGATAAAGGAAGAAAGTATGGAAGGAGGAAAAAATGAGAAAACTTAATTAAAAACTCTATGTAACATAAAACAAGATTTAAATTATATCTAAAACCATTAATTAGAAGCAAGAAGCATTATATCTAATAGGCAAAAGAAATTGGATTCTAGGAAACATAAAATAGTGTAGAAAAGGTAAAAATCCGAATGATGATCCGAATGCCAGTCCGAATGAGGAAAAATGAACTAAACTAAGGAAAAGGAGTAGTTTTGATAATCTTAACGTTAGTTGGCGAATGGAGATGAACCTACAATGCAGAGAAATTAGTGAGAAGACTTGTTGAAATGCTATGTTAATAGAAAGCAACCTATTCTAATCATTGTCTAAAGGAGATAAACTATTTCTATGATATGTGAAAAGAGGATTTAGCATGGAGTATAGAAGTAACCTATAGCTACAAAGGAAGGCTGATTAACTAATGGAATTAACTTATAGCTACAGGAAGAAGAAATTGATGGAAGAAACTGAAATAACATCTATGACAAATTATGGAGGAAAACTGAAAGCAACTATAGAATACTTAAGCTTGGGTGACCATTCCTAATCCTGAAAAAGACATTGTGTTAGTAGCAGAATATTATTTACAAGAGAAGCAAGGAAATAACATCTACATTAAACAAGAATAATTTAAACAACGAAGAAATAAACTGTCTACTTGTATAAAGAAAATACAAAATGAAATAAGCCTTTGGTTGATGAGGGGCCCTTACCAACAATCAGAGATGGAAACTAAATTGTCTTAAACACTATCAGCAAAGCATCAACGTACTAAAACTTCCATTAATTCTAAGAAAATTACACAAAACTTATGCAGAAGTAACTGCTATCTCCTGTCTATTCTCTATTCTATCTGATCTCTGTTTTCTCCATAAGAGGCATATATTTATAAGTTGCAATGGGAGAGAAGGTCGATAGAGTCGACCTCTCTAAAAATAGAGGTCTTTTAAGATTACAAACAGTTTCTTAAAGTGATACATGACAACGCAGAGGGCATCCACCAAGCTTTACGGTGTCGATGCTACCCAACACGAACAACTGCATGTTCGTTTCCTTCAACCATGGGAAAAAGCACATGCTGGCAAACTAAGCATGGAAGGATGAAGCTACTGGAGCATTGATGTGGGAAATGAGTTGTGTTGGCAGACTGAGCATGGGCAGACTGGACTCCTCAAGAACATTGGTATGAAGAAACGTGCGTGATACCAGGCTAACTGAGCAGGAGAATGAGAGCGTGGGATGTTGACATGGGTGAAGAGTGTGTTGTCGAGCTTAGCAGTCCCGGGGATGAATCTTCCAGAACCAGAGCTCATTATTCGTGACCATCACGTGGATACCATAACCCACATGCCCATTCCCATATTTAATGGCTGGAAGTATGCTAACCGCTGCTTCTGCATGCTAAACGCGAGGCTGAATGACGAGCTGGACGCGGCTGAGCATTAGCACATAACACACAGTCTGAACAAAGGGTCATTTGAAAAACGTAGCTTGTAAATCAAAACTAGTCTATTTGATGGGATGAATGGCGAAAATAATAAATTATGATATCAAAAATAGTGAGAATGATGCCATTCAGAGTAGATTTAATGATAAAAAATAGTGACAAAAATGCACATCAACACTCCCCCAAACCAAAGATATGCCAGGTCCCACTGAGCAAAGAGAAGAAGAAATAAGGAAGAAGTGGATGCGGCTAGATGGACTCAGAAAGGATTAGTGCGAGTAGAGTGATGGTGAGGATCACCCAAGGGTCAATTTTAAAACAAGGTCTAATTGAATGTTTGAAAAATCACGAGACGAAAATTTTGCACGTTTAAATGATCATGCCATTATTCAGAATTTTTGAAACGTGTACCAAAATAAAGATGCATGCTGTCAAGCACTCTAATTGCAGATAATTAAATATCAAACACACAGAGCGTATGAAATTTATTGTCAACCCGAGAAAGTCTTTTTATTTCAAAGGACAAGTGCACAATATATGCTTAAACACAAAACCATTAGAAGTGAATACTTTTATCTTCTATCATCCATGTTCATCCCAAGAATCTATGCAATCCCAATTGCCTTCTAACTGCTTATACTACAATTCTTTTCTATCATGCATCAAGAAGAAATGGTATCAGATCTAATCAACAATTGCAAGAAGGAAATCTCATTCGCATTCTAAAATAATCACTTGTCTAATCTAATCAAGCTGAGAATCATAAAGCATGACCTGAACATTACTCTAGAACTTTAATGAAAGAGATTGAAGCAACTGTTCTAAGAAACTGAATTGCAAAATATCAATCAATGAACACATAACAGGAAAGCTAAATTGTAAGAGCTCCTGGGATTACGTCTCAGCTGTAGGATGAACACGGCAGTGTGAACAGAAATTGAAATGTGTAAAACAAACCTGACTCAGTCGACTGTTATTAGATACCATTCACCAATCTCACGGAAATATAATTGTTACTAAGAAATCCACAGAATAAATATTGCTGCTGCGTACAAAAGAAAGAACAAAGCATCACACAACAAGGAAGATGAAATCCTAAATTAACGCAGCAATCTCTGTGGAAGACGGGCCCAGTCTTCACACAGAGACGCTGGTTGAACAACACTCTCTTTAACTCAGAAATAACTCCTTATATTAATAGAAGAATGAGTACACAGTTTTGGCTCGGCTGCTAATACAGGATAAATTAATTGTTTGCTGTCCAACCCCTCGGTCGAGGCAATCCCACATATTTATACATACAATTTGCAACATCTAAACCTATAATTGGGCATCCATGAAGATCTCTGATCTTCAGGCGCCCTAAATAATCTAGCTGTTACAATGCGTGGCAGAACTGAAATATCCAAATATGAGAGGAGTTATTAACTGTCCCAAGAGTGGCGGTCCTTCCAGCTCACAGCTGGATTCGAGCAACGACATACTTAAGATAGCACTTTATGTTACAGCTGCCCTGCCACGACTGTGCCTTGATTGACGATTTGAGCCCCAAGGAACCTTCTACAAGCAATGGACGTCCCTTCCTCCATGACTTGTTCAGCTCCGATCTTCCTGCAGTCTATTTGTCTTACTACCTTCATAAATCGCATCATGTTAGCACGAATTAAGAGATGCACAGCTTTAATCATCACAATCATAAGTATTAATACAATAAAACAATAATCGGCCATACCTTGGTAAATTAGGGAATAAGATAAGGACAATAAGTCGAATTACTAAGGTAATTGGTGTGAGACAAGGGAAGGGAAGATGATAAATGATGGTCAAAAAGGGCCAATTCTGGGCTCAACATCTCCCCCCAACTACCCTGTTGCATGTCCTCATGCAACAACCTGCATCTGAATCTTGAACTGAGCTCTGTCCAGGAGAGAGGAAGGAATGTAGGTAAATCAGGCACCTCATCTACCTTTTTGAAAAGCTTCTGTAAGCAACCCGACATCTTCCAACTTCACTGTTTCCCTTCCACTGCTACTTGCTGATATCTGAGAATGCACTTGGTGTGGTGGGAATCTTTCTGCAGTTCTCTTATGCTATGCCTGGGGAAGTTGAAAAGACACCCTCAATCTGAATCCAACTCAATGACACCTGTAGGAGGTGGAAGCACTGGTTCTTGTGGGACAGTGTCTTCCAGCGCATCTAATGTTAACATGAGAGTTGTTGGTTCTTGTGTAACAACAACATCCTTTAACCCATCTTCAGCAGCTACCTTCATTGCTTTTGGAGACACTGGTTCTTGTGTAACAGTGTCTTCTTTGTCATTCTGCTGCTGAGACTGAATATCCTTTTCAATTTGCAGCTCCTCCTCCAAGATTTCAGTGTCACCTGAGCATGGTGTCTGTACCTGTTCATTGTCACTCCACTGTGTGTCAGGGATGATATCCACTCCCAGGTTATCTCCCAGCTGCAATTCAGGAGTTTTTGTTGCAGCCTCCAAGGATGTTGGTTCTTGTGTAACAACATCCTGGCTTACCTCTTCATCCTTCTTCTGCTGCAGCTCCTCTTCTATGAGTTCTGTATCATGGGAGCTCTCTGGGGTTACAACCCAGAGTTCATCATTGAATGCCAAAGTATCCTCTGTCCCAGCTTCTTCTACTGTCTGCTCAGCCAGTTGGACAGTCCTATTCAGGGTTGCTGGTTCTTGTGTTGCAGCATCCTGTTCCAACTTATCACTATCCTGCCTTTAAATTATTGTGTCCTGGGAACGTTCTGGGGTTACAGCACAAAATTCTTCACTATCCTCCAGAGTATCCTTCGGCTCCATGATCTCTGTATCAAGGGAACATTCTGGAGTCTCACTATATTCTTTTATAAGCTCCAGAGCATCCTTCATTTCCCGTTCTTCTCCCATCTGTTCTATGATTTCTATGTTGTGGGAGCATTTTGGGATTGCCATACATTCCTCATAAATTTCCAGGGCATCCTCCACTCCCTGTTCTTCTCCCATCTGTTCTATAACTTTTGCATCATGGGAAGTGGCAGCTGCAGCAAGGATGTTTAAAGGTGTTGGTTCTTGTGTAACAGTACCTTCTTTCTCCACTGCTTTCCCTTCTGTGGCTACAGGCTGTTGTGCTGAATAGGTGCTAAGTAAAATTTTATGGCCTGCTTCCTCAAAGATCTCCCCACAGGTGGGGCAGAGTATTCGCTCATCCTTTTCTCCAGCTCCAGCAGAAGCTGATTCCTCCACTTGGTCTGCAGCCTCTATTAATGTATACATCTTTCTTCCACCCTACTTTCTGCAGACTTCCTTCCATGTTTCCAGCTCCCTTCTAAGTGCTTGGAGGTCCTCTTTCAGCATTTCATTCTCATACAAGAGTCCCTCAATTTTAGGTTCTTCCTCCACTGGCCTTTGTGGAGCATCCCTTGGTTTTGGTGTAAGGATTGGTGGTTCAACCTGTGTTTCTAAGGTTGCCCATTTTGTTCTAGCTGCCTCTGCTGCTGTGATTGATCGAGTTCATTTCCTTCTGATTGGTGCCACTAAATCAAACTCATTGGTGGCCCTCTTCCTTTTCTGTGGCGTTTGCTTTTGTGACTTTCCTTTTTGTGGTGTTTCTTCTTGTGGAGCTGGAATATAGGGGGGCAAAACTGAAGTTAAAGGAATATTTCCCTGCCCCCCATGCTGTTCTTCTTCAATCACAGCTGCTCCTCCTACCCACTCCGGTGAAGACTCGATTGTGACCAGCTCAATATCTTCTTCCATTGCTCTGGCTCCGTCATCTTCAGGTTCCATTGTCGCAGCATTTGATGCTGCTCCAATTTCACCTTCTGCTGTCGATGCTGCCCTGTTATCTAGGTTTTCCGTGAGGGTTTCATCTACATTGTCGCCTGATGGCTCTGTTTGTGCTTCCCCTCGCTCTCCTTCAAATGCAGTGTCATCCCCCACTGGTTCCGCTTGTGCTAGGGATTCATACACCTCAAATGGCTCTGCCTGTGCCCCTGTTTGTTCTTCCTCTGTGGTTTTATCCACCCCGGATGGTCCTGCCTGTGCCCCCTGTTTATCCACCCCGGATGGTCCTGCCTGTGCCCCCTGTTGTTCTTCTTCCGTTTCATCCCTCCCCCCAACTTCACTGGAGGAACTCCGGTCCTCCTGTTGTGGCGGAACCCGTAATTGCTGCAATGGGATGACCCTCAAGGGAACAGGTTGCTGTGGTCGGGTAATGAATTGCTCCCATGTTAGATTATGTTGGGCCAGGGTTCTTACAATAATTAACTTAATAAGGCCATGGTGGGTGAGGGAAGATAATGGGTGCTTTGCAGACTGAACAAATGTTGCCATATGGCGCAAGTCGTGCAATAAATAAAATGGAATATTCAACAAAATGCCATGACGGAGATGAGAAAGCAAAGGAAGTTCAGAGTTGTACACAGTTTGGTATCTACCTTCGCAGGTAATGTACTTCTTGAGGAAGACAGCAACCTGGTCCCATGGCTGCGGCAATGACTTCAGTGCAATCCCTCTCCTGGATGCTTCAACTTGCTCCCCTGGAAGTTAAAATTCTTCCCGTGCAACCGTTGCAGGGACTCGACGGTTAAACCAAGGTTTTCCCACCATCGGGATAGCTGTAACCTCGGATATAATGACCTCAAAAACATCTATACATAGCCCCCACACCGTGGAGTGTGTTTTAGTAAGATTCAAGGAAAATTGCAGGGCTGCGTCCCGATCAAATCCATCCAATCGTTCAAAGAACTCGACCCAGCCAGCAGCTTGAAAAATGGCCAGAACTTGCAGATTCCGTCTAAGTTCCCTGGTATTGAAAGGTTCATGGCGAACTGGAATGCCCATGGTCCTGGCTGCAAGATGAAACTGCTATTCGACAGAGTACAGGATCCCAGAATGGAAGTTGCAGCACAGAGAATGCACGAATCGTTGAGCGGAGACGTTGAGCGAATGAGCTAATTCGGAAAGTTAAGCGCAGAGAGTTTAAAATTTTCATGCCGAATCGGGAAAGGTGGCAGTTATTAATATTATGTCGTACGAGGGAAAGGTTTAATCAGGTATAAATGGTGGTACGAGTGAAGGTACGGCCAATCTCGTTTAAATGATATCAATACTTAATCACGTGATAAATGAAAGCCATACCTCATAAAACTGTGCGTCGGAAGGCTGCGGAAACTAGTGGAGCATGCAGTTGGTGACGTCACGAAGCCGGACGCGTGCACAGTCAGCTGTGGGATCATGATGACTCGGATAAGGCACTAATTTCCTTCGCCGGTGAAACACAAGGCATCGCATCCTCGGGGTTAAAATGATGAGTTCGCCGGCAGAACTGGGATGAATCAGCATCATGATTAGCAGGTTGCAGCAATTCTTCTGTTAACACGGGAGTTACCACTGCAAGTTGCCAAAGAAATGATAACACGGCCGATGAAAAAGCTTGTTGCAGCTGGCGGGAAAGAAGTTGCAGTCACCGGAAAAGAATTCACGGCAGCCGGGAAAAAAAAATTTACGATATCGGGGAAAATTACGGCTATCACGGAAAAGTTTTATGGCGGCGGGAAAAAAAAACTTACAGCGGGCGAGAAAAGATTTTACGACTATGGGAAATATGTTACAGCCGCTGGAAAGAAATGGCAGCTGTAGGGAAATGATGTGGCAGTGAGTGGTCAATGAGGTGGCAGCCGCTGGAAAATGTGGTGGCAGCTGCGGGAAAAAGATGTTGTAGCTTCCGATGTTGCCGCCGCCGAAGTTGCAGCTGCTGAAAAAGATTGACGGCTGACGGAAAAAGGACATTACGGCTACCGGGAAATAAAATGGCCGTGAAGTGGCAGCCGGGAAAATAAGGTGGCAGCTACGGAAAAAGATGTTACAGCTTTCGATGTTGCAGCCGCCGAAGTCGCAGCCGCCGAAGTCGCAGCCGCCGAAGAAGATTGACGGCTGACGGAAAAAGGACATTACGGCTACCGGGAAATGAAATGGCAGTTGCTGGGAAATGAAGTGGCAGCCGTGGGGAAAATGGAGTGGCAGATGCGGAAAATGAGATGGCAGCCGTGGGAAATGAGGTGGCAATAGCTGGTGAATGAGGTGGCAACCATGGGGAAGATGAGGTGGCAGCCGCGGAAACTGGAGTTGCAGCCGCCGATGTTGCAGCTGCCAAAGTTGCAGCCGTCGATGTTGCAGCTGCCGAAATTGCAGCTGTCGGGAAAGATTGACGGCCGACGGAAAAAGGGAATTATGGCTACCGGAAAAAGGAGAATATGGTTGCCGGAAAAGGATATACAGCTGCCGGAAAATATGTTGCAGCTACCGGAAAATATGTTGCAGCTGTCGAAATTTTTTTTTTTTTTTTTTTAACATAAGGACAGCACAGGGTGATTTTCATTACGGGCCCAAACTGGTCGTTCTCCTGGCGCTTCCCTGAAATTTTTTTTTTTTAAAGACGACAGCAAGCAAAGAGATCAAATGCAAAGAGAAAGAAAACGACAACTATACGCTACAGCAAGACATTATTTATGTACAGCAAACATAATTTTCAGTTTAAGATTTGGCAAAGGTAGAGAAATGTTCCTGCTCTGGTGCCAATTGATAGTTTGGATCAGCAGCAATCTGTGAAATGAATGCATCTTTCGAAATGGGCTTCCGATACAGTCGCAGTCTGTGGCCATTAGCAAGTAATGGTATACGGTTTTCATCAATGGTGACCAGGCGAACAGTGCCGTTGTCAAATACCCTGTCAACCAAATATGGACCCAGCCATCTTGTGCGTAATTTCCCTTTAAAATCCTTCTTGAATCTGGAGTCATATAATAGTGCCCAGTCTCCTTCACGAAAGATTTTCTTTTCGATGAATCGGTCATGCCAATTAGATCTCTGCTGCTGAAGCAGCACAGTCTGGTCTACTGCAGCTAATCGTTTCTCATCCAACTCATTTAATTGATTCAATCTTCTTTTCTGGGCTTCTGTTACATCCAGGTTCATTTCAATGGCTGTTTTCAGGGTCTTGATCTCAAATTCAATTGGAAAAATGGCACTCTTTCCATATACCAAATCATAAGGAGAAAAGCCCGTGGTGTTACGCCAAGTCATGCGATATGCCCACAGTGCTTCTGGAAGCCTGTCAGCCCAATCCCTTCGATGGATTTTAACTGTTTTAGTAAGGATTGCTTCGATAACTTTATTAGTGCTTTCCACCTGACCATTGGCATGGGGATGATACGGTGAAGCTATCTTGTGCTGCACATGATACTTCCGGAGCAAGGATTCAAATTGGTGTGAAATAAATTGTGGTCCCCCATCGGTAACTACTTCCTTTGGTACCCCAAAATGGGTAAAAACTTCACTGTACAGGAAATCAATCACCGCCTGGTCATTTGCCTTAGCCAAAGCTACAGCTTCTACCCACTTGGTCATGTAATCTGTACACACCAAAATGTAAACCTTCTGTTTGGAAGGAGGGTTGATAGGACCAACAAAGTCCAATGCCCATCTATCAAACGGTTCTAATACCACTTGGGGCTGTAAAGGCATCTGATCTGTCTTATTAGGTTGGCCCATCCTTTGGCAGCTGTCACAGGACTGAACATATCTTTTAGCATCTCTGAAAAGTGTCGGCCAATAATAGCCCATCCGCAACGCTTTATGCCCTGTTCTTTTGTCTGCAAAGTGTCCTCCGCAAGGTTCATCGTGATAGGCCTTCAGTATATGAAAGATCTCATCTTCCCTTACACATCTTCTGATTTCAAGATCAGGTCCTGTGTAAAAGAGATGGCCATTGAGCCAACAATACCTGGCACTTTGCTGAATAATATTTCTTTTCTCTCGTTTAGACATATGTGGCGGAAGCTTCCCTGCAACCAAATAATTAGCAACGTCTGCATACCAGGGTGAATGAGCTGAGAGTGCGAATAAGTGTTCATCCGGGAAAGCATCCTCAACAGGTGAACTGTCATCACTGTTAGTAAATCGTGATAAAAAATCAGCAACAACATTTTCTTTTCCAGGTTTATCTATAATAGTAATATCAAATTCCTGTAATAATAAAAGCCACCTAGTTACTCTGGCATTAGTGACAGGTTTATTCATTAAATACTTAATGGCAGAGTGGTCAGTATGCACAAATGTAGGATACCCAGTAATGTAATGCCGAAACTTATTAATAGAATAAACAATAGCAAGGAATTCTTTTTCAGTAACAGTATAATTTAGTTCAGCAGGGGCTTAGTTTTTACTAACATAATAAATAGCATAAGGTACTTGACCATCCTGCTGTCCTAGTACTGCTCCAATGGCGGTATCAGAAGCATCTGAAGAAATGTGGAAAGGTATGGTCCAATTAGGTCCCCTTAGAATAGGGGCTGTGGACAATTTCTCTTTAAGCTTATCAAATGCTGTCTGGCATGCTGTACTCCATACAAACTGTGCGTCCTTCATTAACAATGAAAACAAAGGAGAAGCAAGTTTGGAGAAGTTTTCTATGAATCTCCTGTAATACCCAGCATGTCCCAGAAAACTTCGCACCTCTTTCTGAGTTGAAGGAGTTGGTATATTCTTTATCACCTTAATTTTTGAAGGATCCACTTGAATACCGTCAGTAGAGATGAAATGTCCTAATACCACCCCCTCACTCATCATCATGTGGCATTTTTCAGTGCTTAGTGAGAGGCGAGCCTGTTCACAGCGAATTAAAACTTTCTTCAAATTTTCCAGTGCTTCCTCAAAATCCCTGCCATAATGAGTAAAATCATCCATAAAAACTTCCATGCTATCATTTACCAATTCAGAAAATATGCCAATCACATCTCTTTGGAACGTTGCAGGTGCATTACACAATCCAAAGGGAAGCACCCTATAGGCGAACGTTCCCCAAGGGCAAGTGAAGGTGGTCTTATCCTGATCCTCTGGAGCAATCTGAATTTGATTGTACCCACTGAACCCATCCAGGAAGGAGAAGAACTTCTTTCCAGATAGGGTATCAAGTACCTGGTCAATAAAGGGCAGAGGAAAATGATCCTTTTGTGTAGCTTTGTTCAGCTCCCTATAATCGACACAGACTCTCCATTTACCATTTTTCTTGGGTACAATTACAAGTGGGGAAACCCACTCACTATCTGAGATAGGATAGATAAATCCTGCTTCCAAGAGTTTCTGGATTTCTTCCTTCACTATATCCCTCAGATTGGGGTTCATGCGTCATTGGGGTTGACATACAGGCCGGGAGTCGTTTTTAATATAAATATGATGAGTGCACAGACTAGAAGGAATACTCTTCATGTCTGTATACTCCCAGGCGAATGCCCCCTTACGTTCCTTCAAGAGATTGGTTAGGCGCATTTGTTCTTCTGTGGAGAGACCAGGGTTGATGTTCAAAGCTTTTCCAGGCTCTACCTCAATAGGAATGCTTCTGGAGTTTTTCAAGACTGGGATTATGTTTGTGTCATTGACTAGTGCTTCCTCCGTAAGCTGTTCTTGTTCTTCCTTCCCAAGGGTATTGTTCAGGAGTTGATAAACTTCCTTATCTACTGAAGCAGGTTCGCTAATGAAATTATTAATGGCATCGTCTTCTGTTTCGTTTTTGAATGTTAGTGCCTTCCCTATTGTTAGTAATGGCTGAACATCTTCCTCCTCTTCCTGTTCTATCCAAAGGGAAGTTTCAGTTTCTAGACTCGGCCGTGCTGGAGGGTACAGGGTGAGGTTTTTGGTTTCCATGCCATCAGATATAGTCATAGATCCTGATCGATAGCTGATGCAAGCATCAGCTGTAGCCAACCAGGGCCTCCCCAAAATCAATGGATGTCCCCCCAGCTGTGATTTTGGTTGTAATACCAGAAAATCGGCAGGATATTCCCATGAGTCTACTGAAGTAACAAGGTCGTCCAAAATCCCTTCGGGTCTGATGGTGGATCTGTCTGCCAATTCTAAGATAGTAGGGGTCGGTCTAATATTGGTGAATCCGAGCTTCTTTACAGTCTCCATTGTTATAACATTGATTGCAGCTCCTAAATCTACTAGTACGTTGGGTATCTGCGTTTGTCCTATGTGTACAGTGACAGTAGGATTGCCGGGATCCTCATACTTAGTTATAGGGGTTTTTCCAGTCATTAAAGCGGATAAATTCCCTATAACATGAACAGTAGGAGGATCTCTGGGTTTCCTTCCCGGTCTTTTAGTGCACAGGTCCCGAACAGTTCTAGCATAAATAGGTACATCCTGAAGAGCTTGTAAAAGGGGAATCTTAACATAAAGGTTCTTCAATTCTCCTAAGAGATTGAGCTGAGGTTGCCCCCCTCTTTGTGGCAGCATCAATCTCTCAGGGTATGGTGGTTGCCTTACCAGCTGGGTAGGCTGTGTGTTATCCACTTTATTGTTTAATGTTTCAGCCGTCCCATCTGAGGGATGCTCAGCACCTTCAGTGTTAGGAACCAGATCAAATGGATGCTGGGAGCTCTCTTCTTTGTCATGCTCAGATGGTGGAATATTTTCTGAAGTTACACGTTCTACTATCTTTCCAGACCATAAGCGAATATCATTACAAGGTACAGGGGAGAGAGAGTAGGCCGACATATTGAGAGCTTCCAATTGCTGGACTGTTTTATTGTTTGGGTTAGGGTTAGGTTGGGCACGCAGCTGAGACCGTATCGGTAAGTTAGGAACAGGATTATTTTGCAGCTGCAGCTGCGACTGCTGAGGTGGGTATTGAGGATACTGATGAAATTGAGGATATGGAGGATACGGTAACTGTTGAGGTGGAGGTGGTTGAGGAAACTAGTTCCCAGGATGGAAGTTCCGCCATCCAGGAGACCATGAAGTAGGCTGATGTGGTGGCTGTGTCCAAGGACTCCATGAATTATAACCTTGCATCGCAGGTTGAGGGGAATTCCACTGAGCATAATTCGAAGGGAATTGTGTATTCACATTTTGCATATTAGTATTCCAATTATTCAAATTATTCAAAAATGGAAATGAATCAGGAGACATACCTTGATTCCGGGGTTGCCAGGGTTTCTTCTGTGCAATGAAGTAGGCTGAATCTACCTCTGGAGTTGATGCCTGCAGAACAGCCTTGACTTGGGGTAATTTCGGACATTCTTTCATATCATGGTTCAGCTCGCACAGCTGACACACTTGTATTTTGTCAAGAGGGCATTCTTTCAGTGGATGAGTCTTTCTACATCGGGGACAAAACACACCTAGTGTGAGATCCTCCACTGCCTGTCTTTGCTTGGCCTTCAAGACATCAATCTCTGAAGAGATAGAGCTCATCATTTCTGTTTTAAAGTTTTCAAGAAGATTTCCTATCTCCGCACGTGTAGCTCCCCCATTGGATGACTTATGAGTTCTGTCGAAGACATCACGTTCCAGCTTATCTCGTTTATGCTGGTTATTATGCCTAGAAGATCCCCTGGAATATCTCTTACATAATTCCACAATTGTCTCAAAAGATTCTTTAGAGATATCCCCCTTTCCTAATAAATTTAGCATGTCTAAACAATCATCCCTGATTCCTCGAAGCAGGATTATCTTAAGCACATCTAGTCCCATGTTCATCTGTCCAGCTCTCTGCACATTGTACAACAACCTCTCCACAAAATCCTCCAAACTTTCATCCTCCTTCTGTACCATCTTGAATAACTCCTCCCTTTTGTCCCTGGTGTTGCAATATTCTTGATATTTTTCCAGGAATACTTGCTTCATCTTATTCCAATTAGCAACAGTTCCTCCCCCAAGGCTCATGAACCATCGTAATGCATTGTCCTTCAGGGTGGCAGGAAAAAGCTTCAACTTTTGAGCATCTGTGACATAATCATAGCTGCGACAGAGGATATCGAATTCAAACAGGAATTCGTCTGGATCCTCTGCCGCCCTGCCATGGAAGCGGGGTAACACCGACGGTGAAATGTTTTTCATAGGAGCTGTCCCCTCTAGCTGCTGTATTGGGAATTGCAATGTAGCCATAGTCTCTGGCGGGGAATCATCTTCATGATGGTATTGTACCACTGCTTCTTCCTCTTCGTTCTCATGTCTATTATTCATCTTTTCTTCTGTATCTTCTCCTTCGTTTGTTCCTTTGTTCCTTACCTCAGTTGTAACAGCTGCGTATTCTTCGGTTGTAACAGCTGTGTATTCTTCGGTTGTAACAGCTGCGTATTCTTCGGTTGTAACAGCTGCGTATTCTTCAGTTGTAACAGCTGAATCAGCTGTTCCTTCTTTAGCAGGAGTATATGCAGGAATCACAGCTGCTCCTGTATCTTCCACTGTAGATCTTGATGCTAACGCTCCAGGATCGGCAGGGCCTCTTTTGATAGGAGTCTCCCGTTGACGAGATCTGACAGCTGAATCAGTTTTGTCAACAAGGTCGTCAATAAATGTTCTTCTACCCAGCGGTGGACCTCGACCACGACCCGAACCACCTGCACTGTTAGTAATTTGTGGAGTTTTGGGGGTTGGGAGGTGATCGCGTTTTACCCTCCTCGTATTCATGCGAAGCAGATCATTTCAAAAACAACCAAAAGACTGACTAAAAGCAATTATCAGATCAACTAATGACTAGTGTTTAATTTTCATCCTTCCCCGGCAACGACGCCAAAATGTCAAGCACTCTAATTGCAGATAATTAAATATCAAACACACAGAGCGTATGAAATTTATTGTCAACCCGAGAAAGTCTTTTTATTTCAAAGGACAAGTGCACAATATATGCTTAAACACAAAACCATTAGAAGTGAATACTTTTATCTTCTATCATCCATGTTCATCCCAAGAATCTATGCAATCCCAATTGCCTTCTAACTGCTTATACTACAATTCTTTTCTATCATGCATCAAGAAGAAATGGTATCAGATCTAATCAACGATTGCAAAAATGAAATCTCATTCGCATTCTAAAATAATCACTTGTCTAATCTAATCAAGCTGAGAATCATAAAGCATGACCTGAACATTACTCTAGAACTTTAATGAAAGAGATTGAAGCAACTGTTCTAAGAAACTGAATTGCAAAATATCAATCAATCAACACATAACAGGAAAGCTAAATTGTAAGAGCTCCTGGGATTACGTCTCAGCTGTAGGATGAACACGGCAGTGTGAACAGAAATTGAAATGTGTAAAACAAACCTGACTCAGTCGACTGTTATTAGATACCATTCACCAATCTCACGGAAATATAATTGTTACTGAGAAATCCACACAATAAATATTGCTGCTGCGTACAAAAGAAAGAACAAAGCATCACACAACAAGGAAGATGAAATCCTAAATTAACGCAGCAATCTCTGTGGAAGATGGGCCCAGTCTTCACACAGAGACGCTGGTTGAACAACACTCTCGTTAACTCAGAAGTAACTCCTTATATTAACAGAAGAATGAGTACACAGTTTTGGCTCGGCTGCTAATACAGGATAAATTAATTGTTTGCTGTCCAACCCCTCGGTCGAGGCAATCCCACATATTTATACATACAATTTGCAACATCTAAACCTATAATTGGGCAGCCATGAAGATCTATGATCTTCAGGCGCCCTAAATAATCTAGCTGTTACAATGCGTGGCAGAACTGAAATATCCAAATATGAGAGGAGTTATTAACTGTCCCAAGAGTGGCGGTCCTTCCAGCTCACAGCTGGATTCGAGCAGCGACATACTTAAGATAGCACTTTATGTTACAGCTGCCCTGCCACGACTGTGCCTTGATTGACGATTTGAGCCCCAAGGAACCTTCTACAAGCAATGGACGTCCCTTCCTCCATGACTTGTTCAGCTCCGATCTTCCTGCAGTCTATTTGTCTTACTACCTTCATAAATCGCATCATGTTAGCACGAATTAAGAGATGCACAGCTTTAATAATCACAATCATAAGTATTAATACAATAAAACAATAATCGGCCATACCTTGGTAAATTAGGGAATAAGATAAGGACAATAAGTCGAATTACCAAGGTAATTGGTGTGAGACAAGGGAAGGGAAGATGATAAATGATGGTCAAAAAGGGCCAATTCTGGGCTCAACAAATGCATTAATGAATTCATATGGTTTGTGAAATATTCAACCATATCCAAAGTAAACTTTGGATAGGTTGAAAGAAAATTTTCATCATTGCATTATAACATAGTGCATTAAAAATCATGATGATCTTTGATTAATAAAATCACAGTTCACATGTTGATTTTTTTTGCATATAACTTAATGAAAAGTTAAAACCATATGATAACCAGATAATAATTCTGAAAATTGCAATAATGCACGATTAATTGATTCATTTGGTGAAGTCGAGATGAATTAAAGGAATGAGATCGTGTGCAAAGATGGCATTTGATTAATCCCTTATATGGTTAGTCAATTAGATTTATCAATAGAATTCAAAAATTAAATATCTTAGCACACTTAATCATGATGTTATAAGCTATGGTTTCATTCAGATCATCATTCATTCACTTCATTTGGTCCTTCATACAGACCATTTGTCTGTACAAGATGTGTTGACTTGTTTTGATTGCTATTGATTATGCAGAGAATTTCTGAGGCTCCCAACACATAAAAGGATGATATAAAGCTGCTTTTTTTTTTGGAAATATTCAATTGCTCTTCTTTGGTCAACATGGATTAGAACAGTTTCTTTTTTTCTGTTACTTGCATTATTCCTGCAAACACATGTCATTGTATCAGAGATAAATAAATATTCAACAAGTAAGAATGGTTCTAACCTTCCCCCCAAACAAGAAATATGGCATGTCCTCGAGCCATCAAAGAGGAAATGATTAAAAAAAATTAAAAATTAACAGTCTTACAGATAGCTTTTAAAACATTGTGATAATTTTCATAGGAAAATGAAATACTAACTAATAAATGTAGATGATTCAGATATGTACATTCATAAAAAAAAATACAATAGTGCTTAAAAGACCATATGAAGAATAATAGTGTAAAAGATGCAAAAAATGATATAAGAAAACTAGATGTCCATGACTCATTGTAAAAGATCTCTTGTCATCTAAAGAATATAGATAAGGTTCACCATAAAATTTGTGAGATCTACTATAATTATGGGTCCCATTTCTAGGATAATCATATCATAGGTATTGTTTGAATTAGATGACAGGGTCCAAGTCCAAATTACAGCCATTATCTAATGACAGTATACATAATCGGCCTAAACATGTGTTTGTATACTCAGTTTCTTTTATGAGTTATGTGAATAGAAATGCATTAACCAAACCTCTTTTTCCCAATATTGCCCCACTGCCAACAGGCCTGTTTAGTACCCCGACAGGGTTATCTTGGTACCATGCAAGCATAGCCCTGATGCCAACGAGCCTGTTCAGTACCCCGACGGGTTTACTTACATTTACCGAGCTTCCTTTATTTAAGATTTTACTTAGCATGGAACCGCTACCAGCGAGCCTCTTCAGTACCCCGACAGGTTTGCTTTGTATAATGATATATGTATATATATATATTGTAAGGAAGTCGGTTGGCACTAGAGTGTGCTAAGCCTGCTAAACACATAATTCAATATTTTAGCACAAACCTTATGAGCAACTTTATTTATAATGGCCTAAATTACAGATCATGTCAAAAGATAATAACTTAAAGTTGTCCTTTGACTTCATAGTCTATCTTCTTCATAGAAGGTCAATAATGTTCCCCACAAAATAGAAAATATCACCCACTTTTTAGGCTACCTTTTAAAGGTGCTTTAGAGACAAGTTTTGATAATGAGTCCAGCATGAACTAGGAGTCCATAGGTGTAAGATTGAGTTTTGCGGATATCGTAATAATTAAAGTAGGTCTTTGAGTAACTGGTATAATAAGAAATATGCATGTATGATGTAAGATTGTTTTGGTTTAGTCATTAACATGATCTTATTCTTAGTTCTTTTATTTTAAAGGAAAACTGAAAGTGAAGTTGTACGAATATCTAAAGCTAACTAACCACATACAACTTTTTATTTATATACATACTATCCTATGCTATCTAAAAGAAAGAAAAACTAATTATTCAAGTGTAAGAACTTTTCCAATGTAACCATGTGCGAAGCAAAATGAAAAACCTACCTATATCCACATATGAAAAATTTAAAGCAGTGGTTACCTGGATGTGGAGAATCAACCAACTTACTTGCTTTTGCAACAGAAGGTGTCGAATGAAGGAATGGTATTGTGGCCTAATTACCTCTTGAAACCATCTTTCGATGTAATTATGATACTCACCTCCCTTCCTCCTGCCATGCAGATCCTCTTCTTCTGAATGTTCAATTACTTGAGTACATGAGAGATCTGTCGATAGATATGTGGAGAACTCTTCAACATCAGGTCTCTCTCCATCAAATGTAGTCTCCAAGTTTACAGTTTCCTTAGCAGACTGGCAAGGAGAAAAAAAAATTTAGCTCATGGGACTGTGGTTTTTCTATTATTTCTGGAGAGGTAGATAAATTCTTGACCTCTGTCAAGATGTGTTCTTCTTGAGAAGAAGATATTGAGATCCCAACTGCTGCTAGGATTTGAGATAGTTTTCTCATACTGATGGTCACCTCTGAATCCATCTTGTCTATTGATAGATGCTATTCACACATGGATTAGTCCCTAGGTTCTTACAACACCAAATTATTTTTTATATTTTTTATGTGTTTTTTTTAAAAATAATTTCTATTACTAAAACAAATTTGCGAAAAACACACCACACTTGATGAAAGAATAACACACTTGAAAAGAAGGAAGGCAAACTTTACGAAATAAATTGTGGAAAATTAAATAATCAAACGGACAAAAAGGAAATCACACTTGTGCGGAAAGAAACAACAAGGATTTGGGGCACCCCACTATAGTGGATGTGCAGGTTCTTACCTCTCATCTTACCATTCTCCCCTGCCCCTTGTTGTGTAATGTAAAATCATCCTATCTATCCCTATCTACATAGAATCCAATCCCTTTATCACCTCCACGGAAATGGTGCCAAAATGTTGGTGTTTATTATGTGTTAAATAATTCCAATATTTAAATTGTCAACCGGGGAAGGTAGCTTGTGAGATGCAAACACTATATGTACAGGATTGAAGGATTGAACTAATCTAAACTAATTTGAAGCTAGTAACCTACCTAGAATTGCTTAAAGAAATCTAAGCAATATGTTAATGACTTGCAAATAAATATTAATCTAGAAACAAGTAGAAAACTTAATAAATATATTTAATTGAACTTGATTTGATTTGGAAGCAAGTAGAAAACTTGATAGAGATAATATACTTATTTTTTATCCAAATCTTAAATTATGAACATATTCATTATTTACATGAATAGAAACTAATTCTTATGATTAACAAATTTAAACAACTTAAAAAAATGGAATTAGTAACTATGATTTAGAAATAAACTATCTAGAAACAAACTGATAGATTCTGAGACAGTAACTAATTATCAAATCTTATTAAAACTTAACTTTGGATGAAGATTGGAAGGAGATAAAGGAAGAAAATTTGGAAGGAGGAAATAATGAGAAAACTTAATTAAAAACTCTATGTAACATAAAACAAGATTTAAACTATATCTAAAACTATTAATTAGAAGCAAGAAGCATTACATCTAATAGGCAAAAGAAACAGGATTGTAGGAAACATAAAATAGTGTAGAAAAGCTAATAATCCGCATGACGATCCAAATGCTAGTCCAAATGACAGTCTGAATGCCAGTCCGAATGAGGAAAAACGAACTAAACTAAGGAAAAGGAGTAGTTTTGATTATCTTAACGTCAGCTGGAAAATGCAGATGAACCTACAATGCAAATAAACTAGTGAGAAGACTTGTTGAGAAGCTATGTTAATAGAAAGAAACCTATTATAATCATTATCTAAAGGAGATAAATTATTTCTATGATATGTGAAAAGAGGATTTAGCATGGAGCATAGAAGAAACCTACAGCTACATAGGAAAGCTGATTAACTAATGGAATTAACTTACAGCTACAGGAAGAAGAAACTGATGAAAGAAACTGAAATAACATCTATGACAAATTATGGAGGAAAACTGAAAGCAACTACAGAATACTTAAGTTTGGTCGACCATTCCTAATCCTGAAAAAGAGATTGTGTTAGCAGCAGAATATGATTTACAAGAGAAGCAAGGAAATAACATCTACAGTAAACAAGAATAATTTCAACAACTAAGAAATAAACTATCTACTTACAGAAAGAAAATACAAAATGAAATAAACCTTTGGTTGATGAGGGGCCCTTCCCAGCAATCAAAGATGGAAACTAAACTATCTTAAACACTATCCATAGAGCATCAATGTACTGAAACTTCCATTAATTTTGAGAAAATTACACAAAACTTATGCAGAAGTAACTGCTATCTCCTGTCTATTCTCTATGCTATCTGATCTTTGTTTTCTCCATAAGAGGCATCTATTTATAAGTTACAATGCGAGAGAAGGTCGACAGAGTCGACCTCTCTAAAAATAGAGGTCTTTTAAGACTACAAACAATTGCTTAAAGTGATACATGACAACGCAGAGGGAATCCACCAGGCTTTACGAGGTTAATCCTACCCAACACGAATAGCTGCGTGTTCGTTTCCTTCAACTGTTGGAAGAAGCACATGCTGGCGGACTGAGCATTGAAGGATGAAGCTACTAGAGCGTCAACGTGGGCAAGGATTTGTGTTGGAAGACTGAGTGTGGGAGGACTAGACTCCTCTAGATCATCAGCATGAACAAACATGCGTGATACTAGGCTAAACGAGCAGGAGAATCAGAGCGTGGGATGTTGACGTGGGTGAAGAGTGTGCTGTCAAGCTTAGCAGGCCTGGGGACGAATCTTCCAGAACTAGATCTCATTATCCATGACCATCATGTAGCTAATAGAACCCATGTTCCCATTGCCATCTTTAATGGTTTGAAGTATGCTAACTGCTAATTTCGCGGGCTGAATGCAAGGCTGAATGACGAGCTGGACACGGCTAAGCATTAGCATGTAACACATAGTCTGAACAAAGGGTTGTTTGAAAAACGCAGCCTGTAAATCAAACTGGTCTATTTGATGGGCTGAATGGCGGAAATAATAACTTATTATATCAAAAATAGTGAGAGTGATTCCATTCAGAGTAGATTTAGTGATAAAAATTAGTGACAAAAATGGATGTCAACATAGTCAACCTTGGATTGAATTCACCCTTGAATTGAATTCAATCTTATATTGAAGGAAACCATCCTTAAAATTCAACTATGGATTAAAGTCAAATATGGATTGAAGTCAACCTTGAATTGAAGTCAACCATGGATTGAAGCCAACCTTGGATTGAAGTCGATCTTGATTAAAAGTCAACTATGAACTGAAGTCACCTATGGATTGAATTCAAACATGGTTTGAAGTCAACCTTGGATTAAAGCCAACCATGGACTAAAGACAACCTTTCTTAAAAGTAAACTATTGATTGAAGTCAACCTTGATTAAAAGTCATCTATGTATTGAAGGTACCCTTGGATTGAATTCAACCATGGATTGAAATAAAGCTTGGATTAAAGCTAGCCTTGTATTTAAGTCGACCTTGGATTAAAGTTAAACTTGTATTCAAGTCAAACTTGCTTAAAAGTCAACTATGGATTGATGTGAAATACGGATTGAAGTGAACGTTAGATTGAATTCAACATTGGATTGAAGCCAACTATGAATTGAGGTTTACAATGGATTCAAATCACCCTAGGGTTTAAGTCAACCTTTCTTAAAAGTAGACTATGGATTGAAGTCAACCATGGATTGAAGTTAACCTAGTATTGAAGTCAACCATGGATAGAAGTTAACCTTCGATTGAATTCAATCTTTCTTAAAATTCAACCATTGATTGAAGTCAAATATGGATTGAAGACAACCTTGGATTGAAGTCAATTATGGATTGAAATCAACCTTTGATTGAAGTTGAAACCTTTCTTAGAAGTTAACTATGGTTTGAATTCAACCTTGAATTGAAGTCAACATTTCCTAAACATCAAGTATGGAATGAATGCAACCTTGCTTAAAAGTAAACTATGGGTTGAAGTCAAGATTGGATGGAAGTCAACCACAAATTGAAGACAACTTTAGATTCAAGTCAACCTTGGTTAAAAGTCAACTTTTGATTGAAGCTAACCTTGGATTAAATCCAACCACAGTTTGAATTCAACCTTGGGTTGAAGTCAATCTTTGATTGAAGTCAACCTTGGATTGAAGTCAACTTTGCTTAAATGTCAACTATGGATTGAAGTCAACCTTTGATGGAAGTCAACTATGGATTGAATTCCACCGTAGATTGAAATCAACAATATATTGAAGTCAACCTTGGATTGATGTCAACGATGGATTCAATTCAACCATGGATTGAAGTCATCCTTTGATTGAAGCCAACCTTTGATTGAAACCAACCTTGAGATTGATGTTAGCCTTGCTTTAAAGTCAAATATGGATTGAAGTTAAATATATATTGAAGTCAACCTTATATTGCGGTTAACCTTTAATAGAGGTCAAGCTTGGATTAAAGTCAACTATGACTTGAATTCAACCATGGATTGAAGTCAAACATGGATTGAAGTCAACGATGGATTATAGTTAACCTTGTATTGGCGTCACCGTTGAATTAAAGTCAACCTTGGATTGAATTCAACCTTGCATAAAATTCAACTATGGATTGAATTCAACTATGGACTAAAGTCAACCATGGGTTGAAACCACCCTTGGATTGAAGTCGACCTTGATTAGATGTGAATTATGGATTGAAGTCACCTATGGATTGAAATCAACCATGGTTTGAAGTCAACCGTGGATTTAAGCGAACCTTGGATTGAAGTTAGCCTTGATCAAAAGTCAACAACGAATTGAAGTCAAGTACGCCTAAAAGTCAACTATGGATTAAAGGAACTCTTAGATTGAAGCCAACCTTGGAATGAAGTCAACCTTTCTTAAAATTCAACTATGGATTGAAGTCAACCTTGGATTGAATTCCACCTTGGATTGAAGTCAACCTTGGGTTGAAGTCAAATTTTCTTAAAAGTCAACCATGGATTGAAGTCACCTATGGATTGAAGTCAACCATGGATTGAAGTCAACCTTGGATTGAATTCAACCTTTCTTAATAGTCAACTATGGATTGAAGTCAACCATGGATTGATATCAATCTTGGATTGAACTCAACGTTGGATTGAAGACAACTATAAATTGAAGTCAGTGATGAGTTGAAGTCAAATATGGATTAAAGTCAACCTTGCTTAAAGTCAACTATGGATTGTAGTCATCCTTACTTAAAAGTCAACCTCACATAACTCTCAACCTTGCTTAAAGGTCAACTATGGATGGAAGTCAATGTTGGATTGAATTTAGCCATGGATTAAAGTAAACATTGGATTGAATTCAACCATGGATTAAAGCTAACTATCGATTGAAGTCAACCTCAGCTTGAAGTTGACTTTGCCTAAATGTCAACTGTGGATTGAAGTCAAATATGAATTGAATAACCTTGGATTGAAGGAACCATAGGATTGAATTCAACTATGGATTGAATTCAACCATTGATTGAAGTCAACCTTGTTTAAAAGTCAACTATTGATTACAGTAAGCTATGGATTGAAGTCAACCATGGATTGAAGTCAACCTTGGATTGAAGTCAAACATGGGTTGACGTTAGTTATGGATTGAAGTAAACCTAGCTTTAAAGTCAACTATGGATTGAAGCCAACCTTTCTTCAAACGAATGAGGGATTGAAGTCAATCTTGGATTAAACTCAACCTTACTTAAAAGTGAACTATGGATTGAAGTCAACCTTTCTTAAAAGTCAACTATGGATTGAATTCAAATATGGAATGAAGACAACCTTGGATTGTGGTAAACTATGGATTGAAGTCAACGTTTCCTAACAGTCAACTTTAATTGAAGTCAACCATGAATTGAAGTCCACCTTATATTGAATCGAACCATCAATTAAAGTCAACCTTACTTAAAAGTTAACTACGCAATGAAATCAAACTTGCTCTAAAGTCAACCATGGATTGAATCCAACCTTTTTATTGAAGTCCACATTGCTTAAAGTCCACCTTGGATAGAATCCAACCATGGATTGAAGTGAGCCTTAGATTGAATTCAACCTTTGATGGAAGTCAACTATGGATTGAATTCCACCATAGATTGAAATCCACCATACACTGAAGTCAACCTTGGATTGATGTCAACTATGGATTCAATTCAACCATGGATTGAAGTCATCCTTTGATTGAAGCCAACCTTCGATTGAAACCAACCTTGAGATTGATGTCAACCTTGCTTGAAAGTCAAATATGGATTGAAGTTAAATATATATTGAAGTCAGCCTTATAATATAGTCAACCTTTAATAGAAGTCCAGCTTTGCTTGAAGTCAACTATTAGTTGAATTCAACTAGGGATTGAAGTCAAACATGGATTGAAGTAATCTATGGATTGAAGTCAACCATGGACTATAGTTAACCTTATATTGGCGTTATCGTTGAATTAAAGTCAACCTTGGATTGAATTCAAGCTTGCATAAAATTCAAGTATGGATTGAATTCAACTATGGACTGAAGTCAACCATGGATTGAAACCAACCTTGGATTGAAGTTGACCTTGATTAAAAGTCAATTATGGATTGAAGTCACATATGGATTGAAATCAACCATGGTTTGAAGTCAACCATGGATTTAAGCGAACCTTGGATTGAGGTTATCCTTGCTCAAAAGTCAACAACGAATTGAAGTCAACCACACCTAAAAGTCAACTATGGATTAAAGGCACTCCTAGATTGATATCAACCTTGGAATGAACTCAACCTTTCTTAAAACTCAACTATGGATTGAAGTCAACCTTGGATTGAATTCCACCTTGGATTGAAGTCAACCTTGGGTTGAATTCAAACTTGCTTAAAAGTCAAGCATGGATTGAAGTCAACCTTGCTTAAAAGTCAACTATTGATTGAAGTCAACCATGGATTCAAGTCAATCTTGGATTGAACTCAACCTTGGATTCCTATGGATTGAAGTCAGTGATGAGTTGAAGTCAAATATGGATTGAAGTCAACCTTGCTTAAAGTCAACTATGGATTGTAGTCATCCTTGATTAAAAGTCAACCTTGCTTAAAGGTCAACTATGGATGGAAGTCTACGTTTGATTGAAGTTAGCCATGGTTTAAAGTAAACATTGGAATGAAGTCAACCATGTATTAAAGCTAACTATCGATTGAAGTCAATCTTGGATTAAAGTCAACCTTGGCTTGAAGTTGACTTTGCTTAAAAGTCTATTGTGGATTGAAGTCAAATATGAATCGAATAACCTTTGATTGAAGGAACCATAGGATTGAATTCAACTATGGATTGAATTCAACCATTGATTGAAGTCACCCTACAGTTGAAGTCAACCTTGCTTAAAAGTCAACTATTGATTGCAGTCAGGTATGGATTGAAGTTAACCATGGATTGAAGTCAAACATGGGTTGAAGTTAGTTATGGATTGAAGTAAACCTAGCTTTAAAGTCAACTATGGATTGAAGCCAACCTTTCTTAAAGCGAATCATGGATTGAAGTCAACCTTGGATGAAACTCAACCTTACTAAAAAGTGAACTATGGATTGAAGTCAACTTTTTTTAAAAGTCAACTATGGATTGAAGTCAAATATGGAATGAAGACAATTTTGGATTGAGGTAAACTATGGATTGAAGTCAACCTTTCCTAAAAGTCAACTTTAATTGAAGTCAACCATGAATTGAAGTCAACCTTAGATTGAAGCGAACCATCGATTAAAGTCAACCTTACTTAAAAGTTAACTACACAATGAAGTCAAACTTGCTCTAAATTCAACCATGGATTGAAGCCAACCTTTGATTGAAGTCCACCTTGTTTAAAGTCGACCTTGGATTGAAGCCAATCTTTGATTGAAGCCAACCATGGATTGAAGTGAGCCTTGGATTGAAGTCCACATTCCTTAAAAGTCTTGACTATGAATTGAAGTCAACCTTTGATGGAATTCAACCTTGCATTGAATTCAATTATTGATTGAATTCAACCATGGGTTGAAATAACCTTGCTTAAAAGTTAACTATCGATTGAATTCAACCATGGAATGGAGTTTAATATTATTTAAGGTTGACTTCATTAGTTTTCTATGTTTTCATTCATAAATATTTTTTAATAATAATAATAATAATTCGTGAATCCTCCCCTCCTATCAATCGTAACTAGCACAACCACATTTTTAAGAGTGTGACATATATGTGGAGGTTATCACTTATGGTAGTTCGACATGTTCAATCAATATGAGAGTAAATTAAACTAACACAACCACATTTTTAAAAGTGGTTAATATATATAAATTAATTTATAAACCGATCAACTACTTTTAAATGTAGGGAGGGACTACCATAAGTGATGACCTCCATATATATGCCATTGTGCTTGCCGCCATTGATAAAAATGAGGAAGATATTAAAGAAAATATATAAACAATAATAGTATCACATAGCATATTACTTTATACTTTGTTAGGATTATATTGGCACACTCACTCAGAGCTCGCTGCCCACCATAATCCATAACTAAAAGTGTTGGGGAGTTCTCATGTAAGCGAACATTCACACGTGGACACGAATACAGCGAAACACATGTTCAGTAAAGGTGGTGGTAGTGGTGGTCCAGAATTCCGCGGTCCAAGCTATCAATCCCATTAGCGGCCACCATCCTGCCCCGGCCGGCCGCAAACTTCTTGACATGGTGGGGATTTGTGTTTGTTGATTGGTGGAGGCCTATGAGTTAGTGAATATCATCCTGCTTGTTGTAAGTCATTTAATGTGGCCGCAGTAAGCTGGTTGACGGTTGAATATCAAGATAGCTTGAGATCTAATAGTCAACCAGCTTGTTGTTGCCGACCACCCAATTCCCCTGCTGAGTGCCCCCACAGTCGGATCAAATTATACGTTCCATTGGTTTGTCATTATAGTTGGTTTTGTCTGGTTGGAGTTGTGGGTTGTGGGATTGAAAAATCTATTTAGTAGACTTGAGAATTTATTTTATTTAGCTTTATGATGCGCTTTTCTTCGAAAGTAAGTGAATGTATCCAAATAATTTGACGGGTGTAAAGGAATAGATTAACTGTTAGTATAATTTCCCTTATTCAATTCTCTTAGGATTTTCTTGCCATCACAACAGATTTCAAACATTTTATATGGGAAACATGTTTATGTTTTTCTTGTAAGATCTCTTGACAACAATTAACAGCTCCTCAATGATTTCCTAATAATTAAGGAAATAACTCATTTCTCGTTAAGAGCTTTGGGAATGGTCCATAAATCCCTCAACGGTTCTCTATCTTGATCTGTGGAACAATTGACACATAGCCAAAAGAATCTTGATGGAAGCTAGGCTATAAAGACTTCTGTTTGGTTCCCAAACTCACTAACACAATCTCCTTCAGTTTTTACACCATCAATCCAGAGTGAGCAGAGTTTGGAAGTGCCATACGGAACAGTTTCCTTAAGCAAAGTCTCAAATCAGAGTGTGAGCAGCATCAATGGCTGGAGGTATGATCCTGACGTCATACATTATTAATTCTTTTCGATTCTTTAAAAGTTTATTCCGCATGTAAAGAATCGTAATTTTCTAACAGTTGGTATCAGAGCATAATTTTATCTCTGCCTTGATGTTTGGAGTGCTGTGTGTCCATTGGGACATTGCTCATGCGTTATATTGTTTTTTAAAGTTGCATCCCATTGGTTTATCGTGACTATGAGTGCTGTGAGGGTTTTCATTGCCTTATTTTTGTGAGTGTCGAGATTTGTTATGGTCTGCTTCTGCATGCTTTAGGGTGTCACTGTCCTATTCAAGCCTGTAAGGAGGTGCTGCTGTCTCATTTGAGGAGGCCGCTGCCTTGTGGACTGATCTGTGACATTTATGGCTTCCCGTGAACTATTTAAGGAGAGGTCGCATTCCCTAGTGGTTGTTTCATTGCTCTGTGGTCAGATCTGAGAGGCCACCTGCCTTGCTACTTCTATTTGCAGACAGTTTTGTTGTCTTTTGGTAGGCCGCAGCCATAGGGCTGCCTACCAAACCCCACTGTGGTCTGCTGATCTGATTTTGAGGAGGTCGCAGCCTCTAAAGTTTACCTACTGCCCTAAAGAACTGAACCGTGAGACTACTGTATATTGCCAGGTTAGGAAAATGTAGTAGAAGTGTAATATTAAAAGAAAAAATATATTTTTATCTTCTTGCCACTAGTTGATGTATTCTTTGTTTATGCTATCTAAAAAGATCGTTAAACGATGCCAAAAAGGAACTTCAATGAAAGTGAGAGGAGTATAACTAAATTCTAGAAACAATGGGTTGTTGCAATTTGTTATGGAAAGAGTGAACAATTATTCGTGAGGAGTGCAACTTGATGAAGCTAAAAGAGAAATGGAGAGGGTATATGTAACTCTCGCATGCAAAAAAAAAAAAAGTGCAATAAAAGTAGAATTTAAAACTCAACAATAAATAGTAGGCTGCATTCTTTCTATCTGAGTTTTATGCACATGTATAAAAGAATTGAAATCAAGAAACTGTTCCTTGGATCTCCGTCGAGATCTTTACAGTTAGCTATTTTTCTAACAGTTGATGATGTTAGATACAGTTTTCTAATAGGGTGCTATTATGATTTTTTCCTAATCAACTTGAATATATATTTCATTTGCATGATTAGTATCAAGTTAATTTTAGTAATGTCTAGTGATCCATATCATTTTTATTGATTAGAGAATAGCCACAGCATCTCTAATTAAATAATGTTATATATTATGATTAATTAGGATCACATAAAGAATATTTAGACATTAATTGTAATTAATTATACTAAATATAATAAATTTTATCCCACAGGAATTTTTATTATATTTATATAATTAATTAGGATAAAATATTAAATTATTCATAACTTACCCACATGAATTATGAATTAATAATTTTATCATGAAGTTCAATTCTATCATAAAGAATCATTGAATCTCTTTGAATTGAAAATTTAGCCCACAGACAATTTTTATGTCATTAGATTCAATTTTAAGCATGAATTTACATTGGTAAAGCATGAAATTTTATTTTTAAGGCCTCAATTTAAAACAAGCATCCCGCCAATGGTATTTGAAATTCCATAATGTAGTTTCTTCTTTCGGTTTTGTAGAAAACATTATGGATCAATGTATATACCTCGAATTTAGTGGGAGTAAAATTTGTTTTCTTGTTTTATATGTGGATGACATTTTGCTCCCAACCAATGATAACGGTTTGTTGCATGGGGTGAAACATTTCTCTCTAAAAATTTCGATATGAAGGATATGGGTGAGGCATCTTATGTCATTGGCATTAAGATCCATAGAGATAAATTTCGAGGCATCTTGGGTCTGTCTCAAGAAACCTATATTAATAAAATTTTAGAGAGATTTCAGATGAAGGATTGTTCACCAAGTATAGCTCCCATTGTGAAGGGTGATAGGTTCAATTTAAACAAATGCCCAAAGAACGACTTTGAAATGGAACAAATGAAGAACATTCCTTATGCTTCTGCTGTTCGAAGCCTAATGTATGCTCAGGTCTGCACAAGACCTGACATTGCATTTGTTGTTTTGTTCGTCTCCTGTTTTGAGGCTACTTTACATGGTGTATGGCTTAAGAGTTTCATTTTTGGGCTTATAATTATGGATTCTATCTCTAAGCCATTAAGAATGCATTGTGACAATTCAGCTGCTATTTTTATGGCTAAAAACAACAAAAGTGGAAAGTCGAAATAAACACATCGACATTAAGTATTTAGCCATAAGGGAACGTGTTAAAGAAAAAAAAGTGGTCATTGAGCACGTCAGCACTGAGTTGATGATCGTTGATCCTTTGACTAAGGGCATGCCACCATTTAAATTCAAGGATCATGTATTGAATATGGGACTTGATTCCATTATGTAGTTTCTCATTGTATGGACAATATTATTATTGTGATGTTTTTCTCATACTTATGTGCACCTTAATTAATTGAGAGAATTCGTTTGTATAGGACCAAAAATAAACATAAGGTTTATTCATTGAGAAATTGTTGCCACATAAATTCTAATAGAAATAAATATATAGTAATACATGGAAGATAATACTCGTCTTAAAAGGACTTAACGCCATGATTCATGTATCTATTTTTAATATAGATTATCAATGGTTTTTAAGATGAGACATTAAGTTTGGAAGTATGGACCAAGTGGGAGAATGTAAGCTCTCTTAACGACTATTAAGAGCTCCTCAATGATTTCCTAATAATTAAGGAAATAACTGATTTCAGTTAAGAGCTCCGGGAATAGTCCATAACTCCCTCAACGGTTCTCTATCTTGATCTGTGGAACAATTGACACATAGCCAAAAGAAGCTTGATGGAAGCTGGGCTATAAAGACTTCTGTTTGGTCCCCAAACTCGCTAACTCAATCTCCTTCAGTTTTTACACCATCAATCCAGAGTGAGCAGAGTTTGGAAGTGCCATACGGAATGGTTGCCTTAAGCAAAGTCTCAAATCAGAGTGTGAGCAGCATCAATGGCTGGAGGTATGATCCTGACGGCATACATTATTAATTCTTTTGGAATCTTTAAAAGTTTATTCCGCATGTAAAGAATCGTAATTTTCTAACATTTCTTTGTTCAAACCAAATCAAACTGAGGCCTATGCCGGACCATTTGGAGAAATGGTACTTTGTGCCTTTTAAGTTTCTATAGGTCCCTGGGTCCATTCAGGAGGCCTGGGTCACCCTTAATTCATAAGCCAAATATCAAGGTCTAACTTTCCGGTAAGAAAAAGTAAACCCTGTGGCAAGCTATCACGTCAGTGGTTTTTCAAGAGTACCTTTACAATCTCAGCGTACCATCTTTCCTGAAAATATGCAAATCCTTTGATCTCCATTATAATGTGTAGACAAACTCGTATGGTGAACCTCTATCTGCAAACAAAATAAAGATATGGCGAATTGACGATCGTAGAACTTATTAAACAAAACCCTCATAGCGGCACAGTCCATGAATATCTGTCAAGTACCGAATTGTTAAAAAATGCAGAAATATGGGTCTGTTAAATTCCTAAAGACTAGCAGGTTTCCTATTACTGTTTGAGATTTCTGAAACAAAAAAATCCTTATAAAATATGGAATTATTAAACCAGCAGGAATAAACGTGCTCAGATTTTATCAAATTTACTGGTGGAAACACAGATACATTTTAATGGCGCAGGTCATTATAGGAGTCATAAATTGGGACTGTTAAAGCAGCACAGAGGATAAACTACAAGAGTGAAACAAACAAATCTGATATGATTCTCGTTCCATAGTTTTGACGATGTTGTCAGGTATAAGTTGATTAGTGGTCTATCCACAAGTACAATGAACAGATTACATCAGTAATATGCACACTACATAGGATTTAAGAAGGGAAATGCTCGTCCCGAAGGTGTTAAATATTGCACAGAAACGATCCTAAATCCAGCTAAATCCAGCTAATTTAGGCTAAAGAAGGCAGATTTGCATAATGGCATAGATTCTCTCCATTGACATTAAGTTTTCGACAGATGGATTTTCAAATACCTTTAAACAAAATCTACGAGAAGAGGTTTTTTCCGAGTATTCAGTGCGAAGGAGTCAGATTTGCACTTGACACTTGTGTGAGAATAACAAGCAACAATATTAATATTCTACCAGAGAGATATTTAAGGGGAAGATCGTTCTGAGTGTTGTGAAGAGGTAAAAGAACAATCAAGAACAGAATTTCAATTGCTTTATGCGTTTTCGTTTGAATGCCAAGGAATCTTGTTTTTACGGCCGTAAATCATAGAAAGAAATGTTAACATAAACCTCACAAATATTTTAAATAGGTATTTAATGTTTCATAAGAATTTATTAAAATTATTAATGTTAATAAAATGATATAAATTTATCTTAAGGGATCTATCAAGCTTATAGAAGAATTAAATTTCTGGAGCAAACCCCTTTTTAGAATACATATGTTGAGGAAAGTTTTATATAATTTGTGTAGTTGCCTCTTAGAAACAAGAAGATACAGATTTACATGAGGACAAATATATTCTTCCTTAGATTAAAGATTAAAGCAGTTAAGTAGATATTTATGTATGTCGGTAGCAGTTATGTAAAATTTATGTATGTCGGTAGTAGTTAGCTATGTAAACTTTAAGTACATAGCTGGATAATGCTATGGCTAAAAAGTTTTGATTTGGGGTTGTGTCAAGTTGTCAACAACATTTTTGAACACTGTGATTGTGATTGTGATTGTAAAGGAAGCATTTGTATTTTTGATAGAATTAGTTAGATATAGATTTTGTATTATTACTAAATGATAAATTATTGATATATCTGGTTTGGATAACTATTGAATTCTAAGTCATAAATAATTATCAATTTTCCGTAACAAAAAAGATTGCTCGGAACTTTCACAAACTTGCGTTGACAATGGCTTCACAACGGTGCAATTGATCTTTCTTACTCTCCTTTTTCCTTTTTTTATAATGGTGAATTGTAAACTGTGGTCGTAGAAGTATGTTTTCTGTTTTCTGGGGAAATGTGCACAGTGAGCTGATCCATCTGCCATAAGAGAACTGCATGCAGTGCACAATTGCGAGGACGGGGCCACTTAAGTCTTCCTTGCATTGAACACACTTCAATCCATATGCATTAATTGCAATTTTCATTTTGTTACCAGTGCTATGCGACCAAAACAAAAAAGTGTTGGTGGAATTGCACAAACACTGCAATCGAAGTTGATTAGGATCCGTGTCTTTGCAAAAGAGCCTAGATTGGTAGGGTCATCCAAGCCATCAGTACAAATCGATAATCCAATGCACAAGGTCTGTCATCAATATTATTAAATAAATACATTGGCCAACTGTTGAAAGACTTCTGTCTACAAATGTTTATATGAGTTGCGGGTGAAACATATGTAAGAACATGTGTTTCAAGATTGGTAAAACACCTCAATGTATGAACAAGAAAAATAAAATAAAAAACAATTCCTTTAAAACCATGACTTACAATCGAGGTGTTATTGTTAGATTGCCCATCTTGAAATGGATTTCATATTGATTGTTATTTTAGTGGCAGGCAGTGACAATAGCTCCCACCGAATATGTGTCATCGTTCAAATCGATCTCATATGATTGTTGTTTTTGGTGACAGGCAGTGACAATGGCTCCCACTTGCTATTCACAAGTCCTGTAGGTTGCTGTCAGGTGCAAGTTGTTGTTGGCTGCGCAATAGTCTCCAGGGTATGTTATCAAAAGCACGTTTTGAGCTTTGCGGTATGCAATAGTATGAGTCGTTTCTTTCGTATGCTGGTTTGCACTGGAGACCCAAGTTTGTGATGGATTCAGTGCTGGGTTGCAAGTAGGGGAGAAAATGTAGTATCGATGAGCTAGCAATGTCAAGACATTTATATTAACAAAATCAGATGTGCTAGTTCTACTTGCCGGGAGTTCAACTAAACTGTTCATTTAGGTGGATAGGGGTAGTTTCCAAAAGAAAAGAAAAAAAGGTGGATATAGGTAGTAACTCATACTAATTATTATTTACAAAATAGTACTTTATCTTGTTATTTAATTTTTCATCCATTTTACCAACTCAATTAGAATGTTATATTTTATTGCTGTTTGCATAAATCAAATCATTATAATATCCAATTGCAACTACTCACTAGCCACTATTTTCAAGCACGGAAATAACGCTGAGGGACAAAATTCATCCATTTTAAATTTGATGATAATAAATTAATTTCACTCAAAAATCATAGTCATCGAAAATGAAACTTGCAATTTAATAATAATACACTCAAAAAGCATAGTCATCGAAAATGCAACTTGCAATTTGATAATAATAGCCATGTCCAACATTCCCTTACCTTCCTATAAGGAGAGTCCATCCAACCCTTTCACTTTCGTCCCAACCAACTTACCCTATGTTTTAAGATACACTCTTTAAATAAATAAGACATGTGATAGATCATGATTCATTCCCAATACTATCCCATAAACAAATCCCATATCCCTATTTTTTACAAGGTTGTGAAAGCACAAAAAGTCTTCAAAATAACATCCTTATTAATAATATCCTTTTTTCCTATCTGTCACTCTCTATCACTTTAGTATCGTAGAACTATTTCCCTCTCTTCTACTAACTTCACTATCGCATATGTTTTTATTGTCACCTCCTCTATTAACCTCACTATATCACAATTTTTTAATATACAGTGTGGAGACTTATTTTATTAATATTACAAGTTTTTTCGAAGCTACACATGTTTCCATGTGTACCTTTGTAAGTAACAATTATGTATGGATTCTCCCTATCACCATTTTACAAGTCTTCCATTCTCATATAACTACACTTACACTTCCATGTTCCCCAAGTGACTCTTTCATATTTCGTGAGTGTTCTTATCAGTCCTTGCCTTCGAAAGGGACTCTTGAAATCAAGTTTTTGCTATGCTATTACTCTATCATGATTCCCGAAAAGTCATAGCCAAAGTTCTCTGATGTGTTTTGTCTTTTGGCTAATAGTTTGTTTAGAGGCATTATTTGGCCTCTTTTCGAGGCACGATACAGTTTAGGGAATATGGGTATGCCATTTTGGTTACACTGGCACGGGCCTACAGTGTCATCCTACAGCACCTGACAAGTCTTCAATGAGCGTCTGCTAAGCTCCACATGTTCTACATGCACTGTGTATTTGATACATTTGTCTCGTACATGACAAGTCTTTAATCCTTGGCCTCAGGCACCTGAGCACCTGTCACCTTCGAATGCACCTCCACATGTACTACATGTAGTGTGCATTCTATATATGTCTAGAAAAACCATTTCGAGATAGTTTTTAGTGAATGCTTGAACTCGAGACATTGTTAGAGGTGTTTGTGACTTCACTTCGACGTGCTCTTCCACTTGTTCCCGCAACCATCCCTAAGATATACAGAGTGTCTCTGGGTGTTTGATGGGTGGATGGGAGATGAGGAATTATAGAATTGCAGGATCCCCAGCTAGGAGTGCTAGCCAAATCTATCCCAACCGTTCCTGGACAATATGTAACTAGCCCTTGACCTATAACACTCTTGTAGCTAATAATCATGATATTCGGTCATGGTGGCTAATTGTTCCTGTAGCACTTGGTTCTTCTTCTATACCTCCATTAGGGACTGCTTATAGTTGTTGACCAACTGCAGGGCCACATCTGCACTACCCTAGATCATGTGCAACAAATCTTAGATGGAAGAGTTTGCAGGGTTAACTGGCTGGGATGGGTGCATTCGGGAACATGCCAAGTGAGGGGTACTCTTGATGCAAAGGACTACTCCAACCACACTGGATACTACGTCTATTCTCGTTGGTACTGACCAACAACCCTGTGCTATGTTTCCTTGATGAGGACTGGTGTGATATTTGTGTTTTGTTGGCATCCCAAGACCATCATCTAACAACATTCAATGTCTTGTGCCAATAATTGAAGTTAGGCCATCTCTAACAGTTGCTACAATGGGGAGGTTAGGTTGTTAGGGTACTTGCCCCTCAATACTTCTAGATCCTCTGCTTTTTTCTCCATCCAACCTCTAGCTAGTAAGTTGTATTTAGGGTTGTGCACTATACTTGACTCCTAATTATTATATATGTTAAGTTTAAACCAAATAGACTAGAAACATCACTGAAAGAAACATACTCACAAGATAGGCACAAAATTTACCCTGGGAAACCCTCATGGGGTAGAAAACCCAGCAAAGCTTTCCTCAATAAGATGATTAACCAAAATACAAGATGTGCTCCAAGACTTGTCCTTCTTCTCTACCTCACATGCAGACCTCCTAGACACAAGTGCGCTACTTTTTGAGTTGTGGAAGTGTGTCAAATGAGGAGCTCTCCTCCTCTACTTATATTGATCCCCAACTGACCAAAATCCCTAATGGGGCCGACCTCTCCTTGTGAAGTCTAATAACCCCTAAAATATAAACTCAGGGATGACCCCCACATGGTGGGTCTAATAACCCTAGTTACCACAAACCATCGGAGGAATAAACATCTCCGGATACATAATAGAATCACCTCGGAGGAATGAAACATCTTCGGAATAATAATGCACAAATATAATATTCTTAGAAGTTACAATATTAGACACTCCCCCTTAACGAGAAGGATATTATAACAACATTTGCAGGAACAAGGAGTCATCGACTACATTACACATGATACATTTGTATATCATCGGAAGCTTTCTTCATTACATCGTCATCAATAACTCAACTAGTTACTAGAACATCAACATAATCGTCATCATCATTTGCACGATCATCAGCATCGTCATCATACGATTATCAGCATTGTCATCACACAATCATAAGCATCGTCATCACACGATCATCGGCATCGTCATCACACGATCATCAGCATCGTCATCACATGATCATCAGTATCGTCATCACATGATCAATCCTAACCATTCATTTAGGACTATATCCAAGGATGATTTAATCCTCACCCCATTCATTTGGGACTGTGTCCATGGATGACTTAATCCTCTCCCCGTGCATTTAGGACTGTGTCCAAGGATGACTTAATCCTCACCCTGTTCATTTAGGACTGTGTCCAAGGATGACTTAATCCTGACCTCGTACATTTAGGACTGACTTAATCCTCACCTCGTACATTTAGGACTGTATCCAAGGATGACTTAATCCTCACCCCATACATTTAGGACTGTATCCAAGGATGACTTAATCCTCACCCCGTACATTTAGGACTATATCCAAGGATGACTTAATCCTCTTCCCGTACATTTAGGACTGTATCCAAGGATGACTTAATCCTCTTCCCGTACATTTAGGACTGTATCCAAGGATGACTTAATCCTCACCCCGTACATTTAGGACTGTATCCAAGGATGACTTAATCCTCACCCTGTACATTTAGGACTGTATCCAAGGATGACTTAATCCTATTCCCGTACATTTAGGACTGTATCCAAGGATGACTTAATCCTCTTCCCTTACATTTAGGACTGTATCCAAGGATGACTTAATCCTCACCCCGTATATTTAGGACTGTATCCAAGGATGAATTAATCCTCTTCCTGTACATTTAGGACTATGTCCAAGGATGACTTAATCATCTTCCCGTTCATTTAGGACTATGTCCAAGGATGAATTAATTATCTTCCCGTTCATTTAGGACTGTGTCCAAGGATGACTTAATCCTCTTCCCATTCATTTAGGACTGTGTCCAAAGATGACTTAATCCTCTTCCCGTTCATTTAGGACTATGTCCAAGGATGACTTAATCCTCACCCCGTTCATTTAGGATTGTGTCCAAGGATGACTTAATCCTCACCCCGTTCATTTAGGACTATGTCCAAGGATGACTTAATCCTCACCCCGTTCATTTAGGACTGTGTCGAAGGATGACTTAATCCTCTTCCCGTTCATTTAGGACTATATCCAAGGATGACTTAATCCTCACTCCTGTCCATTAAGGACTTCATTCTCAGAGACCATACATCTACGGATTCTTTTAGAACATATGTTCAAGGATGATACAATCCCGTCTGTATCCTCATCAACACAGATATCATCAAAAGCATGTATCCTCACCAATACATATGTTATCAAAAGCATGTATCGTCACCAACACATATATCATGAAAAGCATGTATCCTCACCAATACATATATCATCAAAAGCATGTAAAATAAGTATTCTAAGTATAAGAGTCCTAAATCTAAATAATCTAAGTATCCAGGTGTAGTAAACAGGTATCCACATCATTGAATTTATTGTTGATGAGGCAATCTCATTATCAGTGACTACATTACTCCCCCTTTCGAGGAGGGTCCTTTTGAACTACACTAAGCTTGTCTCGGAAGTATTCAAATTTCACTCGAGATAGAGTTTTGGTCAAAATATCAGCAATTTGATCCTCAGTGCTCACATAGTCAAGCTTATTAGCTCCTCTTTGCACCATATCTCGTGTATAAAAGTATCGGATCTCTATGTGTTTTGACTTATCGTGGAATATAGGATTTTTTGTCATCTTGATACAACTTTGATTGTCACACATAATCAAAATGGGATCCATTTCTAATTAAAACACTCCAGATAGTAGTTTCTGAATCCATACTGCTTCACAGCTAGCAGAGTAGGCAGCTATATATTCTGCTTCAGCAGTACTGAGAGCCACACTGGATTGTTTCTTGCTGAACTAAGAGATCATGGCAGATCCAAGTCCATAACATCCACCTGATGTACTCTTCCTATCTGAAACACTTCCTGCCCAATCGAAATCTAAGTAACCATGTAATCTGAGTTCATGAAAGGTAGTAAAGACCAAAATATAATGTACCTTTTAGATACCTCATTACATGCTTTGAAGCTATTAGGTGAACTTTCCTTGGTTCTACTAGATATTGACTCAGGGTATTTATAGCAAAGCATATATCTGGTCTAGTATTTGTTAAATACATCAATGACCCAATGATTTGTCTATATAGAGTTACATCCACTAATTCTGATGAGTCATCAACTAATAACTTCAAGTTGGAGTCCATGGGAATAACTTCAAGTTGGAGTCCATGGGAGTAGCCATGGCCTTACACTCCAACATATCAAATCTTTTCAAAATCCCCATAGCATACTTACCTTGATTTAAAAAGATTTCTTTTGGTTCTTGCCATACTTCTAGACCTAAGAAGTAGTGCATTAATCCCATATCCTTCATTTCAAATTCTGAAGAAAACTTCTTCTTACATTCGATAATTTGGTTCTCATTTCCTGTTAGAAATAGATCATCTACATACAATAGTAAAATAACAGGTTCACCGTCCATAACCTTGAGATAAAGATTTGGGTCAGCTTTACTCTTGGTAAAGCCCATGCTTGTTAAGAAACTATCAATCCTTCCGTACCAAGCTCTGGGAGCTTGCTTCAATCCATACAAATCCTTTTTCAACTTGCATACATGTGTTCTTCCATCTTCAACCTCAAATCCTTGTGGTTGTTCTATGTACACTTCTTCTTCAATGACACCATTCAGGAAGACTATTTTAACATCATCTGGTGTAATTTCCACTTCATCATAGATGCAAGTGCCATGATAGTTCTAATTTATGTGTACCTAGCAACTGGTGCAAATGTTTCTTCATAGTCTATTCCCTCCTTTTGAGATAATCCTCTAGCTACAAATAGTGCCTTATATTTTTCAATGCTACCATCTGTGGCATGTTTTATCTTGAATATCCATTTGGAAGAAACCACAATTTTATCCTTTGGTTTGCGAACTATATCCCAAACATCATTTTTCATTATTGACTGGTACTCTTCTGTCATACCTTCTACCCACTCTTTCTTCTGAGCTGCCTCCTCATAGCTGGTGGGTTGTTGATCCACAAGATCACACATCAAGGCCACATAGTTGGATACTAACTTGGGTTTCTTCCTTTCTCTAGTGGAACCTTCAGGAGCTCCATATTTTTCAACTCCTTGAATAATGTCTATAGCCCATGCTAGCCTTCTTTTTCTATATAGATTTGTAATGTGGGGGTTCTTGAGGTTCTATCATGTCATTGTCTTTTGGTGCATCATCTTCAGGGATGGGTACAGCTTCTGTGACTCTAGGAGGTGTATCATCTTCATAGATTTATTCAAGTTGGCACTTTCTAGATTTCTTGATAGCCGCTTTTTCATCAAATGTTACCTCTCTACATATCTCCATATGATGAAAACCAGGTATGTAAATTCTGAAAGCTTTGGATGTTTCACAATATCCAACAAATATTCCTTTGCTACCAGAGGGATCCAACTTGGTTCTCTTTTATTTTGGAATGTGAATATACATAGGACATCCAAATATTTTGAGATGACTTACCTCAGGCTTCTTTCCTATGAACACTTCTTTTGGAGTCTTAAATTGAAGAGCACTATGAGAAAGCCTATTTTGTACATAGATAGTTGTCCTAGCTGCTTCAGTCCATAGATACATGGAAAGATCTTGATCATGTATCATAGTTTTTACAGCTTCCATGATAGTTCTATTCTTTCTTTCAACAACCCCATTTTGTTGGGGATTGTAGGGAGTGGTTAGTTCCCTCTTGATTCCAGCTTCTTTACAAAAGTCTTCAAATTCCTTTGAAGTATATTCTCCACCATTATCTGTTTTGAGAAACTTGATTTTCTTTTCTAAGAGATTTTCTATTAAGGCCTTGAAATCTTTGAATTTTCCAAAGACTTCATTCTTACCTTTTAGAAAATATATCTAATTTTTCCTTGAATAGTCATCAATGAAAGAAAGATAGTATTCAAACCCACTTAGGGATGTGGTGGGCATTGGTCCATGTACATCTAAGTGTATTAATTCCAAAATGTTCTTAGTCTTTGTTTCACTCCTTGGAAAAGGGTTCTTGACATTCTTCCCATTTTCACATCCTTTGCATGAGCCATTATGGTCAATCTTTAAATCTGGTAAACCTATGACCACCTTGCTCACATAGGGTAGAGCGTTGTAGTTAATGTGAGCAAGCCTTCTATGCCATAGTTCACTGGGGCTAGTGGTTTCATGGACAAGGGCAGCTTCTAGGTGACCCTTGAGTTTGTAAAGACCTCCTTCTTCTTCACCAATGACAATTGCATCCTCAATAGATTTTTCTTTGCGCCACATAAGTACTTGACCATCAATAAATGCAATTCCAAATCCTTTCTTATCTAGTGCTGAGATAGAAAGTAGGTTCTTCTTCAATCCTCGAACATATAAAATTTCTTTCATCTTCAAGAGTGTCCCAGAGTCAAGCTTGTAGCTTGCTTCACCAATTCCCTTGATGGGATATTGATAATCATCTCCTAGAGATACCATTTGTGGAGAAGACTTTTCTTCAAGTCTTGAGAGAGTTTTATTTTGACCTGTCATGTGCTTTGAAGCACCACTATCAATGAGCCATGTATATTCTCTAGGAGACACAGATACAGAGAGTGCAGAAAATAGAACATATTCTTCTGCATCTTCTTTTTCATTTCTTCTAGACCTTTTCCTAGGGAGAGGCCTTTCTTCTTCTTCTTCACTATCATCTTCTGCAAGATGTGCTTGATGTCTTTTATAGTGAATATTTTTCTTCTTGATTGAAGGATAAAATCTAGCAATGTGTCCTAGCTTATGACAATTGAAACATTGGAAGGAAGAGAACTTTCCTTTTCCTTTTTTCTGAAATCTTTGTGGATATTGAGACTCCTTGTGTTTGTCCTTCTTGAAGTGAGATTGATTCTTTCTTCTCTTAGTGTGTGTAGCCAAGGCTTGATCATCCTCCTTGAGAAGGGATTCTCTGTTGGCTACCCTAGCTTCTTCTTGAACACAATCTTCCCATACTACATCAAACTTCATACTCTCTTTTCTGGCACACATAGTTTGTATAAATGACTCCCAAGGTTTAGTGAGACCATTTAGAGTAGTAATCACAAGTTCATCTTCATCAAGAGTATCACCAATGGCCTCTAGTTGTTCCTTGAATTGGGAGACCCTTGAGAAGTAGTCTTGAATGGATTCTCCTTTGTGCATCTTGGTAGTTTTCAACTAAGTTCTTAGGTTCATCATCCTATTGAGGTTCTTTCTCTCATACATCCTTCTTAGGGCATCATACATTTCCTTTCGGGTTTTCTTGGAAGCCACTTGGGGAATCAAGTGGTCTTTAATAGAATCAACTATGATTCTATTTTCCCTAATCAAATCCTTCCTATGCTTCTCTTTGGCTTCATCTCCTTCAGGTTCTGCAACTTCATCCTTGATATAATGAGCAAGATCATTCTCTTCAAGAATGAGACCAATTCTGTATTTCCATGCCTGAAAATTCTCTATACCTTCAAGCTTGTCTTCAAGCTTAGTACTTGGAGCCATCTTCTCTTGGGGGAGTCCAAGAGGTTGGATTTTAAGAGATGGAGTAGTACTTACCAGGAGATGTACTTTGCTTTGCGGATCTGCAACATAATTTCTGGTTTATCGCACTTTTGGTAGAATTACGGTTTGACCTTCCAGAAGTTCTATCCAACCAAAAATCTCGATCTAGGGCTCAAAAGATTGATTTTGAGAAGGGCTATTCAGCCATGCAACTAAAAACCAAAAATACTAACCTTTTGCAGAAACGCTAATTCTTGGGAGACAGAGAGAAAGATAATTTCACCTTGTGAAAGATGTTCTATCCAGGATAGCTCTCATACCATGTTAAGTTTAAACCAAATAGACTAGCAAGATCACTGAAAGAAACATAATCAAAAGATAGACACAGAATTTACCCTGGGAAACCCTCATGGGGTAGAAAACCCAGCAAAGCTTTCCCCAATAAGATGATCAACCAAAATACAAGATGTGCTCCAAGACTTGTCATTCTTCTCTACCTCACATGCAGACCTTCTAGACACAAGTGCGCTACTTTCTGAGTTGTGGAAGTGTCTCAAATGAGGAACTCTCCTCCTCTACTTATACTGATTCCTGACTGACCAAAATCCCTAATGGGTCCGACCTCTCCTTGTGAAGTCTAATAACCCCTAAAATATAAAATTAGGGCCGACCCCCACATGGTGGGTCTAATAACCCTAGTTACCACAAACCATCGAAGGAATAAACATCTCCGGAATAATAATGTACAAATATAATATTCTTAGAAGTTACAATATTCAACAATATACCCACTCATTCAAAGGTTTAACACTCATCCATTGGCCCTCGAAACTTGTAATGTCCCTGACCATTAACTAAGGTTAAGGGTGTTAATATTAAGACTGAGTGAAGTTCAAGCACAACATATTGAGATAAAATCTAGTTATCCAACACTTCAAATAATCAAACTCTTGATTCTAGAGTCAAATTATTTATTGAAGTTGTGATATTTAATTAATTAATAAATTAAAATAATGTCAACACTTAATTAAATTAATTGTGACACTTAATTATAATACTTAGTTATATTAAGTACCAAAGGACATAATCACAAAAGAACGTGATTAATGCATATTGAACATCATCCTTAGTGAGAATAAGGTCCTAAAACCCATTCATGCATTATTAATTGTATGAATGCCGAATCCACAATTGTTAAATATTTGAGTAATATGTTGTTATCATTTTTTTCTACAAACTAAGTTAATTTTTGTGTTGTTATGTGTGTGATGTTGGTGAAGATAAAGAGTAACAAAATCACACATAAATACACATCCGTAGGATGTAACCTATAGCCACACCACAACCAAAGAAAAGCAAAAGACAACGACTGTAATCACAGCCCACTAAATAAGCTCATGTCGGTTGTCCCCTACAACCATTTTTTTACTAATATATTTCAGATTGTATGGTTGCCTCCTTCCATCCATCAATCAATATTACATTCAGATTATATTATTCAAACTCAGATATGAAAATAGGAGAAGATCCATGCACATAACATTTCCAATCTAACAATTGGTGCGCTCATCCTAGCACCTAGAAAATTGTTGGTCCAAAACAAACATAACTTGGTCATTCGAAAAGCTTTTTCGATGAAACAAAAGGTGATCCTTACTAGAAATGTTGTTCCAGCCTCAATGAAATAGGACTTGTGACTTATAAATGAAAAGAAATGGGAGAACCAGAACCTATGGTTTCTCCCCTCTCATCACCGTGAGTGTTACATTCATAAACTATGAAGGAGGGGAGCAAGGATAGAAAAACAGGGGTTCCAATACGAAGTATCAAGAGCCATCCAACCTGCCTATAAATCCTATCATATCATCCATAAAAAATTCCAGAATTCATTTCAACCTCCATGGCACATAAACGTAATAAAATAACATAAATAGGCATATGAACAAATACTTATCTTTAATGACAATTGGATGCAGCAGGACACGTTTCCTCCTAGCCATAGACACATTGAAGCTTTCCTTGCTTTAAAAGGTCACCCTTGAGATAATACCATGGATCCACAGGTAGAGGCACACTTATTCTAGTAAATCTCGGAACTACCTCTTCCAAGAAACACAATGGTTCCCATTAATACTTCCATGTCCATCTCCACTGCCTATAGGATGTGACTCCTCTCACCAATCCATTTCCCAGATTCCGATGTGAGAACCTGGAGTAGTAGAATGATATAATAGAAGCAAAGGGAAACAACTAGACTAACTCTAATTCTGAACACACTCTCAATACTATCAATGTTCCCAACACAGTGAGATAGCACAAGTAAAGTGATCCAAAGCTCAAGATTAGCTTCAACAAGGAGGGATCACATGTATAAATAGCTTAAGGAGGGCAATTTGAACCCAAGGTAGTAAACTAGAATTGGTTTGAGTGTGGTTGGGCTTCATCATGGAGACTTAACTCAAATTAGTTGAGTGATGGCCTAGTTAAGAGATTCCCTTTCCTAAATTAGCAGCATGAGGAGGAGTTACCAAAAACCAAAGAGTGGAGCCATGAAGAGAAAAAGGAGGCGCAGTAATGCATAAGGGGCTTTGCAAAACATGAAGGAGGGTGAATTAGGTGAGATAGGGGATCCAATAGGGTCATAAATATCATAGAAGCACAAAATAAGGATGAATGGAGGAGTGTAGTGCACTTGTGGTGGTGGAGACTCAAATCAAGGAGGTGTAAGATAAATTCTAGTTTACAAATCCTAGAATATAGGGAGAGGGTTCCTAAATGAAAAAATAACATAGATAGGATGGAATTTCTCCCAAGTGTTGAAATATTGTAACTTCTAAGAATATTCTATTTGTACTTTATCCAGAGATGTTTCATTCCTCTGTCAGGACATTATTGTATATCTAGAGATGTTTATTCCTCCGTCGGATTGTTGTAACTAGGGATATTAGACTTTCCTAGCGGGTTCGGCCCTGAGTTAGATGTTTAGGGGTTATTAGACTCTCCTAGGAGAAGTCGGCCTAGTTAGGGATAAAAGTCAAGTGAAGTAAAGTATAAATAGAGGAGGTGTGTTCCTCATTTAACACACTCACTCACTCATTCACTCACTTGTGAATTGCACATAGGAAAGAGAGATCTACGAAGGTTGAGAAGGAGCTCTTGTTTGGGGGTTACATCTTTGTATTGATTAGTCATCTATATTGAGGAAGCTTTGTTAGGTTTTCTACCCCATGAGGGTTTCCTAGGATAAATCTGTGTCTATCTTGTGATTTTGTTTCTTTTAGTGATCCTTATTATGCTCTTGTTGTGAATTTTATGCTAAACTTAACATGGTATCAGAGCTAGCTTGAATAGGACATCTTTCACAAGGTGAAAATACCTCTCTCTCCTCATCCTGTGAAAATTAGGGTTTCTACAAAAGTTGGAATTTTGGGAATCCGATTACATGGATCGATGCTCCTCTTCAAAAGCGATATTTTGAGCCCTAGATCAAACTTTTTGAGTGGGTATACATTAGAGAAATTTTGAGGTCAAAAAATGGCCTCAAAACGAAGAAAATGTACTATAAAATACAACCAATCACATTCTCGTAGATGACATCATCCCCCTTGGTGAGGTGGAATTGCATGAGTTAAGAATGCTTATTTGTCAAATTTTCTATGGTGGATGAAAACACATAGTTAACCAAGGTAGTGGTGTAAGTACTTTTAGTCATAAAGTAAAATACTCATAATGATAGTCTTTTCATAAAATAATATTATTGTCATTTTCAAGTAAAGTACTCATAATGAATGTCTTTTCACACTTTCTCATAAAATAATATTATTGTCATTTTCAAGTGAAGTACTCTTAATTCATAAAGAAAATCCTTTCACATTTTTTTATAAAATAATATATTATCATTTTTATGTTTTTAATTTTAAATTATATATTCACTCCATTCTATTTAATAACATAATGTCAAACTAATAAAGAATAATAATAGATTTAATAAATAATAATAATAATAATGCAATGGGGATTATAATAATATTATTGACATTTTACATGTAAATAAATTCTCAATTAAATTACATTATTAAATTCATGAGAAAAGTACTAAATATAAAAAGTCAACATAAAATTAAAAAAAAAGCTCTTAAAAATGTTTTTTATTATTTAATTTCATTTGCAAGTTCAAGACAAATAAATGTTAAAGGACAATATATTTTTGGGAATTTACAATGAATCTTAGTCACATCAATGTAGACTTATTTTATTAATTTTATTTCTAGTGAATTTTGAAAAGTAACTCAACCATGGTTATTTATATTGTGGATAGAAAATAGTGTGGGAGGTGACTTGTCATATATACCTACCCCATAAAACCATCAATTCATAATATTTTAATATATCTCATATTTTTGTAGTACATCTCTTAGGAGGCCATTTTTTGACCTCAAAATCTCTCTAATGATCTTCGGGAAAGTCAAACCCTAGTTTGACTTCTGGACCAGAAAACCAAAAAACTAGAAAAATGGCGAACTTGTGCACTAGTGGACCAGAAAAGTTGCAAACCTATGCACCAGTGAATTAGAAAAGTTGTGCACCAGTGAACCAGTGAACTAGTAAACCAGAAAATCTGTTGCAGATATGAATTTCGCTCGTCAAGTTTAAAGGGTGAAAAGTTGAAGTTTTTAGAAATCAAGTACACCGGTCAACTCGATTCAGTCAAGCACATCTCTTGGTAAGATCAGTTTTGTATTTTGAGAATTTTCAATTTTTGGTGATCTCTTGGATAAGATGGCCCCAAGCACTTAGCTTGAGGACAAGATAGAGGGTACATAGAATTTTTGAGCATGGAAATATAGGATTGGTCTCATTCTTCAAGAGAATGATCTTTCCCAAAACATCAAAGATGAGGTTGCAGAACCTACAGAACATGAAGCTAAAGAGAAGTACACTAAGGATATGATAACGGAAAAGAGAATCATTGTTTACTCTATCAAAGACCACTTGATTCCCCAAGTGTCATCCAAGAAGACTCCGAAAGAAATGTATGATTCCCTAGCTAGAATGTATGAAGGGAGGAACATCAATAGGAAGATGAACCTGAGAGGTCAATTAAAGAGCACTAAGATGTGTCAAGGAGAATCTATTCAATATTACTTTACAAGGGTCTCCCAGTTCAAGGAACAAGTAGAAGCCATTGGAGACACCCTTGATGAATATGAACTAGTCATGACTTCTCTCAATGGTCTCACTAGACCTTGGTTTTCATTCATCCAAACCATGTGTGCCAGAAAAGAAATCACGAAGTTTGATATTGTAGGGGAGGATTGCAGTCAAGAAGAGGCTAGAGTAACATATAGAGAATCCCTACTCAAAGAAGATAATAAATCATTAGCTACCGATACCAAGAGAAGAAGAAGTCAACCCAACTTCAAGAAGGGAAGCCACAAGGAGTATCAAACTCCACAAAGGTTTCAAAAGAAAAGAGGAGCTAATACAGAAAGAGATCACTCCTCATACCAATGTTACATTTGTCACAAAACAAGACACATTGCTAGAAATTGTCCTTCAAAGAAGAAGAAGGGTTTCCACCACAGAAGACATCAAGCACATCTAGCAGAAGATAATAGTGAAGATGAAGAGGAGGAAAGACCTCAAAGGAAAAGAGCTAAAGTAGAAGAAGAAGATGCAGAAGAGTATGTTCTATTCTCTGCACTCTTTGGGTCGGTAACACCTAGAGAAGACACATGGCTTATTGATAGTGGTTCTTCAAAGCACATGACAGGACAAAAGAAAACTCTTTCAAGACTTGAAGAGAAGACCTCTCCACAGAAAGTATCATTAGGAGATAACTATCAATATCCTATCAAAGGAATTGGTGAAGCAATCTACAAGATTGATTCTGGAACCCCCATGAAGATGAAGGAAGTATTATATGTACCACGTTTGAAGAAGAACTTACTTTCTATCTCAGCATTAGATAAGAAAGGTTATAGGGATGCATTCATAGATGGACAAGTATTCATGTGGCCCAAAGGAAATTCAATTGAGGATGCAGTTGTTATTGGTGAAGAGGAAGGAGGACTATAAAAACTCAAGGGACATTCAGAAGCATCCCTTGTTCATGAAGTCACTAGCCCAAGTGAGCTATGGCATATGAGGCTTGCTCACATTAAATACAAAGCATTACCCTATGTGAGCAAAGTAGTAACAGGATTACCATATTTGAAGGTTCATCATGAAGGCACTTGTAAAGGATGTGCAAAAGGGAAAAATATCAAGAATCCATTTCCAAAGAGTGAAACAAATACTAAAAGTACTTTGGAATTGATTCATTCAAATGTATGTGGTCCAATGCCGTCCACATCCTTGAGTGGATATGAATACTACCTTACATTTATTGATGACTATTCAAGAAAGACTTCGATATATTTCCTGAAAGGAAAAGATGAAGTCTTTGGAAAATTCAAGGAACTCAAAGCCTTGATAGAAAATCATTCAGAAAAGAAAATCAAGACACTCACGACAGATAATGGTGGAGAATATACTTAAGAGAATTTTGAAGTCTTTTGTAAAGAAGTTGGAATCAAGAGGGAATTAACCACTCCCTACAATCCTAAACAAAACCGTGTTGTGGAAAGAAAGAATAGGACCATTATGGAAGCAGCGAAAACAATGATACATTATCGAGATCTTCCTATGCATCTATGGGCTGAAGCAACAAGGACGACGGTCTATGTCCAAAATAGATTGTCTCATAGTGAACTTGGATTCAAGACTCCAAAAGAAATGTTGACAGGGAAGAAGCCTGAAGTAAGTCACCTAAATATATTTGGGTGCCCTGTATATGTTCACATACCAAAAGATAAGAGAACTAAGTTGGATCCTTCCAGAAAAAAAAGCGAATATTTGTTGGGTATTGTGAAGCATTCAAAGTATTTAGAATATACATCCCAAGATTCCATCACATGGAAATTCGTAGAGATGTAACTTCTGATGAAGAAGTTGCTCTCAAAATATCTAGAAAGAGCCAGTGTGAAGAAGTATATGAAGAAGATATACCTCCTAGAAATACAGAAGCTGTTTCCTTCCCTAAAGAAGAAACACCAAAAGACCATGATATGATAGAACCTCAACAACCCCCACCTATGAACATATCACGAAAGAGAAATCCAGCATGGGCAAGAGAAATTATATAAGAAGCATAAAGATATGGAGCTCCAGAATGATCCACTAGAGCAAGCAAGAAACCAAAGCCCTTTTCCAGCTATGTGTCTTTGATGTGTGATCTTGTAGATCAAGAACCTACAAGTTATGAATAAGCAGTTCATAAGAAAGAATGGGTAGAAGCAATGACAGAGGAATACAAGTCAATAATAAAGAATGATGTGTGGGATGTAGTTCCCAAACCAAAATACAAGAGTGTGGTATCCTCGGAGTGGATATACAAGATAAAGCATGCCGTAGATTGTAGCATTGAAAAGTATAAGGAAAGGTTTGTGGCCAGAGGATTCTTTCAGAAAGAGGGAATTGCCTATGAAGAAACATTTGCACTAGTTGCAAGGTACACTTCCATTAGAACCACCATGACACTTACATCTATGATGAAGTGGAGATTACACTAGATGGATGTGAAGACAACCTTCTTGAATGGTGTGATTGCAGAAGAAGTGTACATAGAAAAACCACAAGGATTTGAGGTTCAAGATAGAATAAATCATGTATGTAAGTTGAAGAAAGCTTTGTACGGGTTGAAATAAGCTCCTACAGCTTGGTACGAAATAATTGATATCTTCTAGACAAGCTTAGGATTTACCAAAAGTAAAGTTGATCCTAACCTTTACCTTAAGGTTATCGATGATGAACCTATCATACTATTGTTGTATGTGGATGATCTCTTTTTGACAGGAAATGATAAATAGATCATGGACAACAAGAAGAAGCAAGCTACATAGTTTGAGATGAAATATGTAGGATTGATGCATTACTTCCGAGGTCTAGAAGTATGGCAAGGCCCAGGAGGAATCTTTCTCAACCAGGGAAAGTATGTTGTGTAAATATTGAAAATATTTGATATTTTGGAACGTAAAGCCATGGCCACTCCCATGGATACCAACTTAAAGTTGTTGGTTGATGAATCGTCAGAATTAGTGGCTACGACTCAATACAAATAGATTATTGGGTTGTTGATCTATCTGACGAATACCAGGCCAGATATATGCTTTGCTGTGAACAACTTGAGTCAGTATCTAGTTGAGCCTAGATGTGTTCACCTGATAGTTACAAAGCATGTGATGAGGTACCTAAAAGATACGATAAACTTTGGTCTATATTATCTTGGAGATAATGATTTCAGATTGTATGGTTATATAGATGCAAATTGGGTTGGAAGTGTCTTAGATAGAAAGAGCACATTGGGTGTATGTTATTGTCTGGGATCTACTATGGTCTCGTGGTTTAGCAAGAAACAGTCCAATGTGGCTCTCAACATAGCTGAAGCAGAATATATAGCAGCTTGCTCTGCTAGTTGTGAAGCAATATGGCTTCAAACGTTGTTATCAATATTATTTGACTTAGAGATGGACCCCACTGTGATCCTGTGTGCCAACCAGAGTTGTATCAAGATGACAGAGAATCCAGTGTTCCATGATAAGTTAAAGCACATAGAGATCTGATATTTTTATATACGGGATATGGTGCAGAAAGGAGCTATAAAGCTTGAGTATGTGAGCACTGATGAACAAGTTGTTGATGTATTGACCAAACCTCTGTCTCGTGTAAAGTTTGAGTATTTTCGAGACAAGCTTGGTGTAGTTCAGAAGGACCCTCCTCAAAAGGTGGAGTGATGTGGTCGATGATGATATTTTGATACTGGTATCATTGTGGATACGTGTATCGATGATGAGGTTACCTGTTCTGACGATGAGGTCGATGATGAGGATACCTGTACCGACGATGGGGTTGATGATGAGGATACCTGTTTCGATAATGAGGTCGATGATGAGGATACCTGTTCCGACAATGTGGTCAATGTTGGGTCCTTAGACTTGGTCTAAGTTGACAAGTGGATTGTATCATCCTTGGACACATGTCCTAAAGAGATCCATAGACTCTTGTCTCTGAGAAAGATGTGTAAAATCCTAGATTTGATCTAGGCCACAGCCAATATGAAAAGGGACTAGATCTATGGTCGTAAAATCCTAGATTTTATCTAGATCACAACTAGTATGAAAAAGGACTAGCTCTGTAGTTGTACAATCCTAGATTTGATCTAGGTCACAACCAATATGAAAAAGGACTGGCTCTGTGGTTGTAAAATACTAGATTTGATCTAGGTCACAACTAGTATGAAAAAGGACTGCCTCTATGGTTGTAAAATCGTAGATTTGATCTAGGTCACAACTAGTATGAAAAGGGACTAGCTCTGTGGTTTTAAAATCCTAGATTTGATCTAGGTCACAACTAGTATGAAAAAGGATTGGCTCTGTGGTTGTAAAAATCCTAGATTTGATCTAGGTCACAACCAATATGAAGAAGGACTGGCTCTGTGGTTGTAAAATCCTATATTTGATCTGGGTCACAACCAATATGAAAAAGGATTGGCTTTGTGGTTGTAAAAATCCTATATTTGATCTAAGACACAATGAGTATGAAAAAGGACTTGCTCTGTGGTTGTAAAATCCTATATTTGATCTAGGTCACAACCAGTATGAAAAAGGACTTGCTTTGTGGTGGTAAATCCTAGATTTTATCTAGGTCACATCCAGTATCAAAAAGGAATGGCACTGTTGTTGGGATTTTATCGTCCCTAGACATGATATGGTGTCTTAAAGTGAGAGGGATTAATCATCTCGTAATTGGATAATGTGTGTTGCAGATTATGATGTTGTTGATCAAGAGATCTAAATGATGAGGTTGTTGATCAGAAGATGCAAATGTTGATGCTATTGATTGGGAGATCTAGACAATGAGGCTGTTGATCGATAGATCCAGATGATGTTGTTGATCGGAAGATCTAGATGATGTTGCTCTAGCTGATCGGGTGTTGCAGAAGATGAAGACTCAGTACTGGCGATGTTGATGTTCCAGTAACTGTTTGAGTTACTGATGATGATTGAAGAAAGCTTCCAATGATTTATAGATGTATCATGTATCATGTTGATGACTCCTTGCTCCTGTAGATGTTGTTAGAATATCCTTCTCGTTAAGGGGGAGTGTTGAAATACAGTAACTTCTAAGAATATTCTATTTGTACTTTATCCAGAGATGTTTCATTCCTCCATTGGGACATTATTGTATATCTAGAGATGTTTATTCCTCCGTTGGGATGTTGTAACTAGGGTTATTAAACTTCCCTAGTGGGGTCGGCCCTGAGTTAAGTGTTTAGTGGTTATAAGACTCTCCTAGGAAAAGTCGGCCCAGTTAGGGATACAAGTCAAGTGAAGTAAAGTATAAATAGAGGAGGTGTGTTCCTCATTTAACACACTCACTCGCTCATTCACTCACTTGTGAATTGTGCATAGGAGAGAGAAAGATATGCGAAGGTCGAGAAGGAGATCTTGTTTGGGGTTTACATCTTTGTATTTGTTGGTCATCTATATTGAGGAAGCTTCACTGGGTTTTCTACCCCATGAGGGTTTCCCAGGATAAATCTGTGTCTATGTTGTGATTGTGTTTCTTTCAGTGATCCTTATTATTCTCTTGTTATGAATTTTAGGCTAAACTTAACACCAAGGAGGAAGAACTAGGCCAGAGGTTCTCACTAAGGTATGTATAAGGTGCAATAATAACTCCATAGTTCATAAAAATAAAAAATGGGTTCCGTTGTACAATGTTTGGGTGACGGACAGTACCAAAGTCACCAAGGCACAAAATGAACTAGGATTGACAACTATAATCCAAAAACAAGTTCTAAGATGCTAGGGATGTCCCCCATTTCCTTTCACTCCGTGAGATCCATGGTGTCCCATACTCTTTTAGTTTCCTTTGCTCGGAAAGTTGTTTATTTAATTAGTCGAAAAAACATTCAATGGTAACAACAACGACAATAAGAACATAAAAATTAATAAGAATAATGCAAAAATGTATAATAACATCATCAAAAAAATGAGCATAAGTCACTAGTCACATTAAAAATAGAACATAAGTCCATAGTCAAATCAGGGTATTTTTTAAGGATTCTAATATTATACTTATGTATAGTATCCTAGGTGATTATTTTGGATTGAAAAAAATGTATATAGATAGGGTGGCGAATATTAAAAATGAAACACACAATTTACTCCTGAAATATGTAAATTTTGGCAAATATTATGATAAAAATAGATTTTATGTAAATATAGGCTATATTAGAAATTAAAAATGACCAAATTGAGAATTGTTTTTTTGAAAAAATGCCCAAAAAATAGCCAATTGGTGAAATTTCACCTTTAAAAAATACACTGAGTCAAATAAAAGACCATAAGTCCAGGTCTTAACAACTGGGGTATTACACTCGCCTCCCCCTTAAACAATGCATCGTTCTTTATGCATATTTATTACATACGTGTCGTAGACACAAAGCTTTCAAGATGAGTGTATGCTTCCCTCATAGCATCTTCCAGCTCCCAAGTTGCATCCTCAGGGTTGTAATGGTTCCATTGGATTTTACCCCCCTGATTTCTCAATTTCGGAGCAACTTGATCTTGTTGCCCAAAATGGAAATAGGCTGTATTGGAAAATACCCTTCCCATTCCACCTAGATCATAATCCATTCGATCAGATGATTAGTACCATGTACATACATGTATATATATCAATAAAGAAAATAAAAGTACTCTAATTTCCCGTGTCACATTCCAATCAATTACATGGTTAGCATTAGGTATATACTTTTTCAATAAAGACGCATGAAACACATTATGTACTCTAATGCAAGCAGGTAGAGATATATCATAAGAAATAGGTCCTATTTTATCTAAGACCTCAAAAGGTCCACATAATTTGTCAGCTAGGTTGGAGCAATTTCACAAGTTTAAGGAACTCTTCTTGGGTCTAACTTTAAAAAAGACATGATCTCCAACTTGAAATTGTTTGGCAGTCCTGTTCTGGTCTACATAGATTTTATGCCTATTTTTAACTACCTTTGTATTATGCTTTATATTAACCATCTTATGTGATCTACCCAGTAGTTGGAATTATTATCAGATGTCAACATCGACTTCGACAAGTAATCGACTTCGACAATTTCATCAACTTCAAATTTGACAAGTTCAGCAACTTCAACTTCGACAAGTTCAGTAACTTCGAATTCGACAAGTTCAACAACTTTGAAAAGCACCGATGTTGACATGCATCATCAACATTGGAGACTAACGAACTACGACAGATTGTCTCTCTATCTTCCAGTCGACTACAACGGTTGAACTTCTAAAACAGTTCTAACTTCTCTTGTAACTGAACGTAACAGGAAGACAACCCAATCATTCTCAGCACTTTATTCGATCATGTAAAGTATTGTAATATACAAGCAGAGAAGAATCGAGAAGTGATAGAGTTCGCATTCCTGCATATTTTCCTTGTATGTATGTTTATGTGTGTAGTGTATTTCCTACTTTGCTTATTATTATGCTTCCTCCATAACAATATCGATTCATTCAATTGAACTGTTATCTGCATCGTGCACCTGGCACGTATGGATCGTTGGTATCAAAGCTTCAGAGATTGATTTATTCAGATCTTTGTTTGTGCTTAAGTTGTGCATAGACACTTCCATCGAAGTTACCTGACTTTTGCCTATTCAAACACGCTTGAAAACTCAGCAATCCAAGCAGACACTACCTTCAAAGATGGCAGGAAAAACATACAATAGACACGCAATTGATGAGACAAAGCAACTTATAGTGAAATCTCTGGCTCCACAATGAACTGAAATGTTTGCACAATTCAATGCGATTCTGACATGATTTGATTCGACATCGGGATGATTTGATTTGACAAGATCTAACCCCCACAAAATCAGTCCATTCAAGGTGCAAATGAATTTGGACATACGGAATATAGAAGGAAAGATTGACGTGGAATCCGTTGACAATTGGGTACAACAATTGGAATCCTATTACTTTGTGAATCAACTCTCAGAAACTGAAAAGATCACCATTGCATCCTTAAATATGTCAACATCTGTGCATTGCTGGTGGGAGAACCTATCGACAAAGATGGAGAAAAGTGGATACCCCTTAGAGACATGGGAGAAATTTGTCGAATATGTTTGAAAGGATTTATACTAGCCCAAGTATGTTGAAAAACAGTATAAGAAGTTGAAGCAACTAAGGAAATGGAAAGACCAGTCCGTACAGATTTACACCAATGAGTTCTACCGACTAATGGCTAGACTTGGCGTTCAAGAAGAAGATAAATTGCTTGTTCTGAAGTATGTCAGTGGATTATCCCCATACATTCAGTAGGAGATGGAGTTTCTGACTGTCGATACACTTGCAGATGCATTCCACTATGCTAGTAAGCTTGAATCCAAACAAAATGAAAAAACACGCTTCGTGACCAAGCTAACAAGACGACCACCCGACAAGAAGGAACCAACCGACTTCGACAAGTCAATATATTCTCATCCAACTTCTCCAAAGCAAGATCATGGAAAAAATCATTCTGAGAAAGAAAAAAAGGGAATGTAGCAAAAAATCCCCTACAGGGAAATGGTGTAATTACCACAATTCATGATGGCATGATACGTCTCAATCCAAAGCTCTAAAGACATTTTTGGAAAAAGTGTCAACATCCAACTTGTTCAACAAAAATCTGGTAGAATATGACCCAGAAAAAATGACCCTTTTGACATCGACATCAACCACTCGAGCATCCTCGACTTTCATCGACGAGGAGGAACGAGAGAGCCTATTCCATACACAGATATGGGTTCAAAAAAATCAATTACATATGATTGTGGATAATGGTATCCAGAAGAAACTTGTTTCTGAAGATCTCGTGAAGAAACTAGGTCATGTTACCACTCCACATCCTCGGCCTTGGATGAAGGATGGACAGGAACTAAAGATCACCCGAAAATGCAAACTCACATACTTCATGAAGCCTTTTCAAGATGAAGTACTCTGCGACGTGGCACCTCTCTCCGTATTCAACATCTTGTTTGGGAAACCTTACTTATGGGATTGACATGGAAGTTACCATTCACGACCTCAGAAGTTGATTGTCAAAATTTAGAACCAATGGTACGGAATACCCGAGGCATGACCTACACCAATGGTTGCAATGATATCTGCTAAACAGACAAAGAAGCTCATCAACCATGCTCAAAAGTTCGTATCGATCATGATTAAGCAAAAAAATTCCAGGAAGACTGCAGCAACCAGTCAACTCACCGACGACCAGTGTAGCTCCCGACAAAAGCAACATATCGACAATATTCTTTATGAGTACCAGAAACTATTCCAAGAGCCATACCTAATGCATCTGTTTATAGGTAAAACAAATGTATTGAACTTGCTCCTGGTTCTGCATTACCTAATGCATCTGTTTATAGAAGATCCATTATTGAAAATGAAGATATTCGCAGACAAATTCAATATTTGATCAACAAAGGTCATATCAGACCCAACTCCTCTCCCTGTGGAAGTCCAGTCATCCTCGTTCCAAAGAAATATGGGACTTGGCCCATGTGCATCGAATACTGGGCCATCAACAAAATTTCATTAAAGAATAAGTACCCTCTTCCATAGATAGACGAGCTCATCGACTATCTAAAATGTACTAAATTACTTACTAAGTTTGACCTCAAGTTAGGATATTATCATATTCCAATTGAGCCCACAGATGTATGGAAAAATTATTTCAATACCAATGAATAATTGTTTGAATGGTTAGTCATTCCTTTTGGCTTAACCAACGCACCTGCAACCTTCATGCGGTATATGGATGACATTCTTCGACCTTTCATCAACAAATGTGTCATTGTCGACCTCGACGATAAATTGATTTTCAGTTGATCATGGGAAGAACATGTCAAACAACTTCGAAAAGTCCTCAACACTCTCCAACAACATCGACTCTATTTGAACATGGAAAAATGTTCCTTTGCGATGAAAAGCATCAAATATTTGGGGTATGTAATTGACTCTGCAGGAATTCACGTCGATCCAGACAAAGTCCAAATCCTCAAATATTGTCCCATTCCTCAAAGAATTCATGAACTAAGAATTTTTATTGGTTTGGAGATTTTTTATCGACGATTCATACTTAGATTCAGTCACATAGCCTGGATTTTGAATCAGTTGACAAATGGAAATGGGAAAACTGACTTCAAATGGACATCGACACAACAAGAAGCTTTCGAACAACTCAAACACGAGCTTTGTACTGAACTAGTACTTTTGCTACCTGATTTGCATCATCCCTTTGAGATTGAGACAGACGCATCGGACTATGCCTTGGGAACAATGATTACTCAGTTTGGTCACCCAATTGCTTTTCATTCCGAAAATTTTAATGACAACATTAGAAGATATTCGACGTATGAAAAAGAACTATAAGCCATTGTTCAAGCTCTTAAGCAATGGATACATTGTATCCTTGGCAAGGAGATGGTCAATCTCACTAACCAGAAGCCTTTATAGTTCACCTCATCCTATTCGAAGTTACAAACAACTCGACAACTCAAGTGGATTAATTACCTACAACAATTTCAGTTGGTAATTAATTGATGGAAAGGTAAATGCAGTGTCGCAGCGGATTTCTTGATTCAACCACCCATTTCTCTCCTTCTTATAGTGATGAGTATGAAGGGTTATGACACCACAACTTGGCCTTAGTTGTATCAAGAAGACAATGATTTTTCATCAATCTATCAACAACTTCAGACCGCCAATTCATTGACCTCTGACTAATTCCTGAAAGACACCTTTCTATACAGGCTTAGACAACTTTGTGTACGAATAGGTGAGCATTGACAATAACTCATTTGGGATGCACACTACAACAAGATTGCAGGACACTTTGGAGTTGCAAAGACCCTTTCTATTCTCCAAAAGTATTTCTTTTGGCCTTCACTTAAAACTGATGTCAGCAAGTACATTCGATCATGCAGGGTTTGTGCCATTGCTAAACCGCCTAATCGCAGACAATGATTGTACACATCTTTTCTAGTTCCTAGTCGATCATGGGAATCTATTTCTATGGACTACTTGACAGGATATCCTACTACAAAACATTAACATGACACAATATTAGTATTCTTCGATAGATTTTCCAAGATGGCCTTTCTTGTTCAATGCAAGAAGAACTACGACAACGAAACAGATGGCTCATCTCTTCTTTGAACATGTCTGGAAACATTATGGTTTATCGACAACCGTTATTTCCGACAGAGATGCCAGATTTGTCAGCATCTTTTGGAAGGCCCTCTAGAAACATCTTGATACAAGACTCTCCTTATCAACAACTTTCCATCATTAGACAGACATATAGATGCAAGTTCTGAATCGCTTAGTAGTACAACTGCTTCGTATGTACAACTACAAGCATCACGAACATGGGACAAAAGTATGGCATATATACAACACAGCTACCATCGTGCTCATCACAGCTCTATGGGAAAGAGTCCATTTGAGATCTGTTATGGATTTCAACCCTCAGTGCCTATTGACTTGATTAGTTCCTCGACACAGTCGAACGATACTGACTATAACCAAAGAGAAGTTGACAAAGCATTGAAGTTTTGAGATCAAATATGCGACATCTAGAAACAAGCACAGGAAATGTTGCAACGCGCTAATGTGAAAGATAAGGCCAGACATGATGTTTGACGAACAATCTACCAAGAGTGGACTCAAGGCCCAATCTCCCTAGCTTAATGTAAGACTAGAACAAATAGGACAGAATATGAATCTACTTCCCTAGATCAATTACAGGTCGAGTACTTATATATCGTACCTTTCAGATCGTGGATCCTTCTCCTTGCTGTTGCTCCAAGTCTCGCGGTCGACAGATCTCCGGCTGCAAGACCTGCAAGAAAATATGGAAATGATACAAGTAGTACAATATATCTAAACAATAACTGATCTAAACTAATAGCTGAGGAAGAAATTTCTAAACATCATCAATGAGACAACAATCATGGAAAGAGATTATATTAACTATATTAAAAGGTGGGAATACATAGAAAGGATGAAGCTACAACCAAAGCCTGAACATTGCATCCTCCATCCAAGATGTCCAAGCCAAGCCTCCAAGGTGATACAAGCTTCTCAATCACCAATATCGATTCTACCAGCATAAGGATACCATAGAACTTCCTCCTTTTGGAGTGGAGGGAAGCTACACTTATATAGGGATAAAGAGATACGGCAGGTTGAGGACTAGGGCGAGATGGTTAAGGGATCCTCCCATTAGGTTAGGAACTAAAATTCCACCTCACCTAGAGTATAGGGATAGGTCTCCACCTCAACAAACTTCTAGAAAGACCTCAAGACTCCCCAAAATAGCCTTTAACCAACCTCATCGCACCCTGGTAGAGGACACAGAGCGACAGAGGGGCCTATCGCATATTTCCTGAGGATAAACTGCGATAGTGTCTCACCCCAGCTAACCAAGAATGGTGACAAAGGGGATTTGTCACACCCTGTAGGAAGACAAAGTGCGACAACCCACTCAAAGAGGTCAACTAGGCAAAGAAATCTCTCAGTTGGATGTGTTCTATCCCATAATGAGTTTAGAGATCAGAGCAAAGAGTTTACACAATGGTCAAGATGATGACATTATGACAACGTTCATGATGACGACACTTGGTCAAATGAAAACACTTGCAACGGTCATGGTGACGACACTAGGTTATGCTGATGACACTTGCAACACTTGCGACACTTGCGACACTTGCAAAAGGGTGATGACATTTTGGTGTAACACATGATAAGCATCGTATCCATCATGAATTTCAAATTAAGGATCAGGTATAGTTACATCTTGAGAAGGAACGCTTCATTGGTCCATATAAGAAGATGAAGCCTTTGCGATATGGTCTGTATAGTATTCTTGAATAGATTGGAGAAAATGATTTCCAGCTTGACATTCCTTCATGCCTGGGTATGGATCCAGTATTTAATGTGGATCTACTTCGACCATACCATGCACCACTTTTGGAACATAACGACTTGTGGGAATAATAACCAGAAGACATCCATCCATATGTTCAGGACTCTCTTCCTTGTGACACCATTGTGGGACGATGAGTACACCATACAAGGACGAACAAAATTCCCTTGTTTCAGGTGGCCAAAGCCGAATGGATCCCAACACAAGGAAAATGGTACTCTGCTATTGAACTGAACGATAGGTTTCCTCATATGCACAAGCAAACAATGGGGACCATTGTTTCTTAAGGAAGGAGGTATGATCCACCGAGTAGTTGGAAATATTTTCAAATGCCAACATCAACTTCGACAAGTTCAAAAACTTCAACTTTGACAAGTGCAACAACTTTGAATTTGACTAGTTCAGCAACTTCGACTTCAACAAGTTCAACAAATTCGACAAGAACCGATGTCGACATGCATTGTCGACATTGGAGACTGATGAACTAGGACAGATTGTCTCTCTGTCTTCCAGTCGATTGTAACGGTTGAACTTTTGAAACTGTTCTAACTTCTCTTGTAACTGAACGTAATGGGTAGATAACCCAAGCATTCTCAACACTCTATTTAAGCATGTAAAATATTGTAATATACAAGCATAGAAGAATCAAGAAGTAACAGATTTCACATTCTTCCATATTTTCTGTGTGTATTTTTATGTGTGTTGTGTATTTCCTGCTTTGCTTATTATTATGCTTCCTCCATAACAATACCGATTCATTCAATCTAATTGGTGTCCCCGTCGTGCACCTGTGCACGTACAGATCATTATGCTCCATATCCTTTAATAATTATGGTCCAACAATGACTTTGTCTATTGGGTTATCCCCATTGATGGGAGGATTGCACTTCCTTCTATACATAGACTCGAAAGGACTCATATTCAAAGAGGAATGATATCCATTATTATAAGCAAATTCCACCAAGTGTAAATAATCTTCCCACTAAGATGTCTAATCCATCACATACATCCTTAACATATATTCCATTGCTTGTTTAACTCTTTTTGTCTATCCATCTATCTGAGGGTGGTATGTCGTACTTATGTTTAGACTTGCTCCAAACCCATGAAACAATCCTTTCCAAAAGTTAGAAGTAAATTTTGAATCTTTGTCTGATACTATAGCCTTGGGACTACCATGCAATATGGCTACTTCTTTCATGTAAATATATGCAATGTTAGTTGCTTTGTGAGTTGTCTTTACTGGAATAAAGTGTGCTCCCTTATTCAACTTATCTACCACAACCATGATAGAATCATTATTCAATCTCGTCTTAGGAAACTTGGTGATGAAATACATTATCACTACATCCCATTTCCATTCTGGTATTGGAAAGGGATACAACAATCTCATTGGATTTCGATGCTCAATTTTATCCTTTTGACATTCCATGCACCTAGCTATATTCCACAACATCATTCTTCATCACTGTCCAATAGAATTGTTTCCTTCCTACTACTACTATTTTCTCATAACCTAATTGTCCAACATCAAGAACACCATGCATTTCCTTCAGAACCATTCTCTTTATATCTCTAACATTGGGCACATAAACTCTATCTTTGTGCATGAGGATCCCATTTTCTTCCAACTTATACTTATCAAATTTCTGTGGAATTTTATGTTGTTGCAATCCTTCTTTTACCTATTTATAAAGTTCATATGTAACACTGGATTCAATGGGCTTGTCCTTTAAATATTATGTACTACTGTTGATAGTCACTACATGCATTACATATATCTTCCTACATCAGCTACTTTATTTTCCTTACCTTTGATGTGCTTGGTGTCAAATTGATATTGACATAATATCTCCATTGATCTCCTTTATGTTGCATTCAAATTAGGCTACTCAAACAAGTACATTAACCCATCATGATCAGTTCTTAACTCACACTTCTTGCCCATTAGATAATGTATCCACATCTTCAAAGCATGGATGATATCCACAAACTGTAAGTCATGGGTGGCATATTCTGCTCATGTTACTTCAAATTTCTAGATTCATAACTAATAACATGTCCATCCTGCATCAATACTCCGCCAATGCATTTCTTACATGCATCCATGCACACAACAAAGTTTCCTTCAAGATCTACAACCTTTAGAATAGCTGCACTAGTAAGCATTTCCTTAAGTCTTTGAAAACTATCTTCACCCTTAGGATTCCAATCAAACTTCATACGGTTCTTCTACAAAGATGTGATAGGATGAACTAACTTTGAGAATCGTTCAATGAACCTTTGGTAGTACCCATCTAATTCCATGAAAGAGCTTACATCTGATACATTCTTATGTGTTGGACATTCCATATTGCCTCTTATCTTTTCAGGATCAACTAAAACACCTTCCTCATATATGATATGTATAAGTAATTAATTCTTCCTTGATATAAATAATACTTTCTTAGCTTGTCATACAACTGATGTTCTCTAAGCACTTGCATTACTAGTCTTAGATGTTCTTCATGCTCTTGTTTTGTCTTGGAATATATAAGGATGTTATCTAAAAATACAATCACAAAATAATCTATGTATTCTCTATAAACTCCATTCATCAAGCTCATGAATACTACAAGTGCATTTGTTAAGCCAAAAGGTACCACAGTGAACTCATAATGTCTATACCTTGTTCTGAACGTTGTCTTACTGGTATCTTCATCCTTAATTCTAATTTAGTGGTATTCTGATCTCAAATCTATCTTTGAAAACACTTTGGATCCTTGTAACTGATCAAGCAAGTCATCAATCCTTGGTAAGGGGTTCTTTTTTTTAATTGTTGTTTTCTTGAATTGTTTATAATCTATGCAGAGTCTTAGAGTTCTGTCCTTCTTCTTCACAAGTAGCACAGGAGCTCCCCAAGGTGAGACACTAGGTCTTATGTAACCTTTCTTTATTAGCTCCTCCAACTGCATCTCTAATTCCTTTAACTCTGGAGCACTTATTCTATAAGGTGCTTTAGATGAAGGTATTGACCCTGGCACCAAGTCGATAGAAAAATTAATATCCCTCATAGGATTCATTCCTAGTAGTTCTTGAAATATATCTGCAAACTCTTGTAGTGCTAGATAATCCGTTAGTTCTAGATCTTTTCCTTCTTTTGAATCTTCCACATGAATTACATATAACTGGCATTCCTTTCTGAGAAATTTATTCAATTGTAGATCTATGACCTGCCTCAAGGATATGGGTCTAGATATACCTTTAACTATCAATCAGTTTCCTTCTTCATCCAAACACGTATAATTTTTATTATGACAATCCAGTATGGCATGGTGTGCATCCAACCAATCAATGCCAATCAATACATCATATGACCCCAAGGGTATGATATTTAAGTCTGCAAATGTTTTCAATCCATTCATTTATAAAGGACACACTTTTACAAATTCTATGATTTTCCTTCAATATCCAACATTCCACAAGTGGTCCTTTCCCTGAAGGCTCTCCCCTTGTTTGTCCTTGTTATTAAGAATTATCATTTCTGAACTTTGAAGGCTGGAAACATTTATTTCTATTCTCTTGTTTGTTCTTCTTCATATCCTTCCAATTCCTTTTATATGGGGCCTTGCTCTTAATATGTTCATATAAGTGTTTTTCCTTCCAGATGGCATCCTTAAGGTTCTTTTGTCTATCATACCGGATTTTTTCTCTATAAGATTCAGTAAGACCACTTAGGAACCTTTGAATATTTATATTCTCATCTTTGATGAGGTCTGCATACTTCAAAAGTTCCAAAAACTTCTTCTCATAGGACTCCATAGTCATGCTGCACAGTTTGAGCTCAAAGAAATATTCCATCTTTTTGTCATTGTAATGTCCAGAGAGGTATTCCTTCTTGAAGTACTTCTTAATTTTTTTCCAAGAGATTTTGTCTTCGTCGATGTGTTTTAGCTTAACTAGCTAATCCCACAAGATAGATTCCTTTCCTTGCATATGGTATATGGCTACTCTTGATTCCATATTAAGTGTATAGTGATGTGATTGGAAAAAATTCCTAAGTCCTAACAACCATGATTCAACATATTCTCCTTGCTTTACTTCTCCATCAAAAGTTGGGGGCTTGATTCTTCCCATCTCTCCTACTAGCTCATCCTAGGTAGATCTCCTCCTCGTGTATCTCACTGGGGATATTTTAGGACTACCCTTTGTATTGCTTGATGAATACCCATTCTTCCTATATAAGTGATGATGTCTCCTTGAAGATGATCTAGACCTTACATAGTCTCTTCTATGCCTCTTGTCAGCTGATCTTTTGATGGTATTCATGATTCTACATCATTCATGAAATGATCCTAAATGTGAATTATGATTTTATTATACTCCCTACACTTCCTCACTTAATCCTCCAAACTTAATGGTTTACTGCTCCTCTTATGTTTACTTGTATTTCTTCCCTCAAACTCCTCTTGAATACTATAAGGTATCTGTGCTTCCTCAAAATCCGTCTCCAATTTCTGACTTCCTACTACTGAACTTGTACTTGTTGAATCTATAGTCTTCACAGGTTTGAGTAAAATATCAGTTGAGTGGCCCCACTGCTTGCTTAATAATTCATTGGGAACTACAATGTGTTGATTATTTACCATTTTTTAGCAAATTATAAATTGACATAAGTTCATTATTATTCAAACTACTTCTTCTTCCAATTTTTCTAAGTTACAATCTACCTAAGTAGACAACGAGAGCTACGAATCTTTCAAGGATTTCTCCTTACCAAATGGACATCAAGTCCATAGCCATACCAAGCTAACAATTTAATTAACTAACTCACATGCGAAACTATATTAAGGTGTATGTCTCCAAGTTATCTAACGCAAATGCATGTTTATAGAGTGACGTGTAACTTTGTAGAAGGCCCAACAGCCACAGTGTTGAAACTTTCAGCTATGATACCACTTTGTAATGTCTCCGAACCTTAACTAAGGTTAAGGGTGCTAATATTAAGAATGAGTTAAGTTCAAGTGAAACATATTGAGACAAAATATAATTATCCAACACTTCAAATAATCAATGTCTTGATTCTAGTGTCAAATTACTTATTGAAGTTTCAATATTTAATTAATTACTAAATTAAGATAATGTCGACACTTAATTAAATTAATTGTGACACTTAATTATGATACTTAATTAAATTAATTACCAAAGTACATAATCACAACAAAATGTGAGTAAGTTATATTGACCATCATCCTTAGTGAGAATAAGGTCCTAAAACCCATTCATGCATTATAAATTTTATTAATACTGAATCCACAATTGTTAAATAGTTGAGTATTGTTGTTATCATTTTTTCTTCTTCTGCAAACTAGGCTAATTTTTGTGTTGTTGGTGAGGATGAACATTAAGAAAATCACACACCAATACACATACTTAGGCTATAACCTACAACTACACCAAAACCAAACAAAACCAAAAGGCACCGATTGCAATGACAACCCACTAAATGAGCTCCTGCTGGTTGTTCCCTACAACCATTTTTTCACTAATATATTTCAGATTGTATGGATGCATCCTTCCAGCCATCAATAAATATTATATTCAAATTACATTATTCAAACTCATATATGAAAATAGGGGCGTATACATGCCGAAAACATTTGCAATCTAACAATTGGTGCGCTCATCCTGGCACCAGGAAAACTGTTGGTCCAAAATGAACAGATCTTGGTCATCCAGAAAGATTTTTCAATGAAATGAAAGGAGATACTTGTTGGAAACACGATTCTTGACACAATGGAATATGTATCATGACTCATAAATGAGCATAAATGGGTGAAATAGAACCTATGTGTTGGAGCACGATTGCCGTTAGACCAAAACCTAAAGGTGTTAATCTCCATTACAATCTCCAAAGTTAGGATCCACGAGAGGGTGTTAAGTCATGTCACAAAAATAATGGGGAGCGCTGGACGCAAATACCAACAATACCCCCCCCCAACGTTACTCGGGTGAGTTTCGAACTTATACACTTTGATACCATTTTTTGGAGCACGATTATCGTTAGATGTCACCTACCCAAATTTGGAGACTATTTATTTTTATTTGAAAAATACATTATGTTAATTTTTATTACAAAGTTTTGTAATTATGACCAAATCTGGTCAAGGATGACTGTAATGAATTATTATTATTATTTAAATAAAATAAAACAAGAGACAAACACCCAAACATAACTGTTAAAAGAGTGTTCACTGACCCACTAGGAGGAATGGGAGCTGTTAGAAGGCATGGGACAGATGGCAGCATTTGCACTCCACCACTAGCTGCTGGTTATGGGAAAAATACCCCTAAATTTGTGGCCTTATCCCCCAGGTGGGTGGAAGAGAGTTGTTAGCTCATTAATGACCAAGTTAACCACTAAAAGGCCTAGGCAGCCTAGATAAGGCAATTCGAATTGAGTAGGCAGCTCTACAATATTTTCTGCATAAATATTTCCTCAAGTGCATCAGGTGATCAGTAAGAGATTCGAATAGGGAGGGTGAGTGGTAGTGCATTGTGAGTCTACTAGTTATTCTGAAAAGGAAACCAGAGGTGCTGGTGCAGGTCTCTTTGATTGTTGAGTCTTTATGACTGGATGATCTACATTTCTACTACAAGTTGATATAATAAAGCTTCTATAGATTCTTCTTCCTGGTGGTTTAGGCTCGGGGGTCCTAAGGCAAGTAATTTGGCTGTCTTCAGGAGTAGGTTGGGTGGAACAAGCTCCTTGGGTGGTTTGTTTCTCTTACAAATGATCAAGTTCTACATTTCTGATTTTATTTTCAGTCAAATAAATTTTACATTTATCAGTAAGTAGTGCAGTTGAAAAAAAAATACATAATAAATTGTTTTATTTTTTGACCTGAGTATGATTTATGAAATGATTGATTCGATAAACTTCTCTATATTTTTCCCCATGCTGTTTTTGCATCGTACTCCAGTACAAATAAGTGAATTAAGACAGATGAATGATAGATAGATTACCAAATCATTGAATACCTAGTGTTACTGTATTTCATTAATACAATATTTGTAATATTCTGTAATACAAGTAGACTCAGGAAATAGAACAACATTTTTATAAATACATGCAATTTTACATTCTTTCACATAAATAACAAGGTAGACATTTCACTTCTGCACAAATCTAGAGTTATCACTTAAATCCATTCATGTTCAATTGAAGGTTAATTACTATGCATTCTATCTTCTAAAATTCCATACCTTTGTACATTAAAATGTTTTGTCATTTATTCCAGAATTCATTTCCTTTTCTAGAAAATTTATTAACTGCATTTATTTATTAGCATTATTCAGTAATCGAATTACCCCATTTATATTTATTTCCATGTTTATGTGAGGCACCTGCAACAATTAATTAACAAGAATACGCGAAATAGCAGAAATGATAGAACTCAGAATCACTTTTGTATTGATCACAGGCCACTTCGAGGGGGCAACCTCCTTTGAGCAAGCTTAATACAAATAACTTCACGGTGCCTTCATAGGTCTCAACACACACTTATATACTAATTCTAGGCGCCAATACTATGGGTCGAAACCATGGGCCGTTACAAACTATGGATCAACAATACTACGGGCGACTTACAAAGCATATGCGCCAACAACAATAACACAAACTATTGATCAACAAATACTACGGGACGACTTACAAAGCATATGCATCCAACAACAACCTACTAACAAAGTAAAGACATGGGTTCCTAACATCCCCTCCCCCTTAAAAAAAGCTTTGTCCTCAAAGCTTTAGATATGGAAATTGTTGTTGAATCTGAAGGAGTGGTTCCCATGTAGCATCCTCAGGTTGCATGCCATGCCACTGAATTAAGACCTCTGTGATAGAGCGAGAGCGATGCTGACGCGTGCGCCGATTGAGGATGGTCGCTGGCTCCAAAAGGATGGATCCTTCATTATCCAGTTCGGGTAAAATCGTTTGGTTGCTGATGTTGGTGCCAAGAACTTTCTTCAGACAAGAGACATGAAAGACTGGATGAATGCGGGAAGAAGGAGGAAGTTCCAATTTATAAGCAACAGACCCAATCTGCTGAAGAATCCGATATGGCCCATAGAACTTTGGAGTGAGCTTATGACGCCCTTTGAGTTTCAAGGAGGATTGTTTGTACGGCTAGAGACGAAGAAAAACCATATCGCCGACTTGAAAAGTGCGCTCTGAACGATGCTGATCAGCTTGTTGCTTCATGCGATTTCTTGCCATGTGAAGATTGTCCTACAAAATGCGAAGAATCTGATCGTGGTTGCGAAGGACCATGTCAACTTCCTGAACTGGTGAACTGGTGGGGGTGTATGGCAGAAGAGCTGGAGGTGCTTGACCATAGACTGCCTCATATGGGGTCATTTTAGAGGCAGTGTGGTAAGAGGTATTGTACCACCATTCAGCGAGAGGGAGCCACTTTTCCCACTGATGTTGTTGTTCCGAGGTGAAGCAACGACGATAAGTTTCCAAGCATTTATTGACAATTTCAGTCTGACCATCTGTTTGTGGGTGATACCCTGAACTCATCTTCAGTTTGGTGCCAGTGTGGCGAAATAGTTCTGTCAAAAAATGACTAGTGAAAGTTGCATCATGATCCGAGACAATGGAAGAAGGGATGCCATGAAGATGAAAGATCTGGTCCATAAAAATTTGAGCGACGGAGGAGGCTGTATAGGGATGGCTGAGAGCACAAAAATGACTATATTTGGAGAGACGATCAACCACAACGAGAATCACTGTCTTCCCACCAGATTTAGGGAGCCCTTCAATGAAATCCATAGAAATATCTATCCAAATCCGTGTAGGTATGGGAAAGGGTTCAAGCAAGCCTGGAAGGAGTGTTGTTTCACCCTTATTGCGTTGGCAGGTATCACATTCGGCCACCATCTGTTGAATTGTCCTTTTCATGCCCTGCCAAAAGAAGTTACGCCGTGCTCGTTCATATGTTTTAAGGAACCTAGAGTGCCCGGTCGATGGAGAAGCATGGAGTTCATAGAAGATAGCCTGTTGAAGATCTGTGCTCTGGGGAAGCACCAGATGACCCTTGTATCGCAGAGAAGCACCATCCCAAGAGTAATGTGGGACAGCAAAAGGATTGTTGGTGAAGCGTTGGATGATCTGAGATAAGGAAGAGTCATTGACATAACCCTGTTGAACAGATTGCAACCAATTTGGAACAGGCATAGAAATAGCTGAAAGAGAACCTTGGGCATCAAATGTGTGAGAAAGAGCATCTGCCACAATATTGTCTTTACCCTTCTTGTAAGTGATCTCATAGTCATAACCCATAAGTTTGCTAACCCATTTCTGTTGTGCCGGGGAGGAGACACGCTAGTCCAAGAAATATTTCAGACTCTGGTGATCAGTCTTGATGCAGAAATGATTCCCTAATAGGTATGGACGCCACTTCTGTACTGCATGCAAAATAGCCATCATTTCCTTCTCATAGGTAGAGGCAGCTAAATTCTTACCTAAAAGGGCTTTGCCGTTGAACGCAATGGGGTGTTCATCTTGAAGGAGAACAACACCAAGTCCATTGCCGCAAGCATCACTCTCAATAGTGAAGGGCTTGGAAAAATCAGGCATAGCTAGCACCGGTGTAGTACACATGGCTTGTTTTAGTTTGTCAAATGCACACTGAGCAGCAGGTGTCCATGTAAAAGCATCTTTTTTCAATAGAGCAGTTAATGGAGCTGCAATCTTCCCATAATCCTTGACAAACTTGCGGTAGTAGCCAGTCAACCCCAAAAAACCACGAAGGCTCTTGAGTGTCTGAGGCTGTGGCCAATTGTTCATAGCCTCGATTTTGGCAGAATCCACGCGAACCCCTTGTGCTGAGATAATGTGCCCGAGATACTCAACTTCCTTTTGTCCAAAAACACATTTAGACTGCTTGGCATGGAGATGATGGTCAGAGAAAAGTTGCATAACAAGATCCAAATGCTGGAGATGTTCATCCCATGTTTTACTGTAGATGAGGATATCATCAAAGAATACCAGAATGAATTTCCGCAAGTAGGGTCGAAATGTTTTATTCATTAAGGCCTGGAATGTGGAAGGAGCATTAGTGAGGTCAAAGGGCATGACCAAAAACTCATAATGGCCATCATGTGTGCGAAAAGCTGTTTTAGGAATATCATCCTCATGAACCCGAATTTGATGATACCCAGAACGAAGATCCAACCTGGAGAAAAAGTGAGCCCCATGAAGCTCATCAAGAAGCTCATCAACAACAGGAATTGGAAAGTTATCCTTGATGGTGAGGTGATTAAGTGCTCGGAAGTCAATGCAGAGGCGCCATGACCCATCTTTTTTGCAGACAAGAATAACTGGAGAAGAAAAGGAACTAGTGCTTGGGCGAATAATACCTTGCTTCAATAAGTCCCGAACGAGCATTTCAATCTCCATTTTTTGGTGAAATGGGTAGCGATAGGGCCTGATGTTGGGAGGAACGCTGCCAGGAAGAGGCTGAATATGATGGTCTTCTAGCCTGGAAGGTGGTAATCCCACTGGTTCAGCAAAGACACCTGTATACCGATCCAGAATTTGTTGTAGATCCAAAGGAGTAGTGGAGACCGCTGATGGTTGCATCTGGATGGAATGGATCTGAGCGATGACACCATGTGAATTCTTCTTGAGGATTTTTTCCATGCGATGTGAACTGATGATGCTGAGAGAACCTGGTTGTAATCCTGTCAATGTGTGTTTGTGTCCATTCTTGGAAAACTGCATCCAAAGTTCGGCAAAATCCCATAAGATAGGGCCGAGTGTGCGTAGCCATTGAGCGCCCAAAACCACATCACATCCGCCTAAGGTCAAGGAAAACATGTCAGCGCGCAAGGTATAATCTCCCATAGAGATACGCACATTTCGACACTTCCCTTTGCAAGGTAAGGTGCCCCCATTGGCAATCATGACTTCAAAGTTGGAGCAAGGATGGATAAAACAATCAGCTTGTTTGGCGATCCGAGGGTCAATGAAATTATGCATGCTACCAGAATCAATGAGGATTGTAAGAGGAATCTTCTTGAAGTAACCCCTGACCCGCATTGTTTGGGGGGTGGTGATTCCAGCTAAAGCATGGAGAGATATCTCTGGCTGGTCATCCTGAGACGGAGGGTCACTAGGCGGTTCCTGAATGTCGACCGGAGCATCCAGTGTTTCTGGATCTTCGTCACCCATTTTAGAGGCAGGTGGAGACTCCACATCCAGGAGATAGAGCTTTTGCTGAACACATCTATGTCCCCGAGTGAATTTCTCATCATAATTATAGCAAAGCCCCTTTTCTTTGCGTGCTTGCATCTCTGTTTTAGACAAACGCTTGATAGGAGTCGGTTGAGGAGCCTGCGGTATAGGTGGTTGCTGAGAACCCATATTTCGGAAAGGAACAAAAGTGGGCTTGGAGCGTTGTTGGGCTGCAATCTTGTCTTCTGCCAACTTAGCCAACCCGAGTGCTTCCATGATTGTGTTGGGACAGAACATTTTGACCTCAGAGCGAATGGCATCCTTTAGACCACTGATAAAACAACTCTGGTAAAATTCATCAGACAATCCTTCGGTGTGGTTGGATAGATTCTCAAATTTGGTTTGATACTCTCTCAAAGTGCCAGTTTGGCGAAGTTTAGTGAGGGCTCCTGTGAAGTCATAAAAAGCACTAGGACCAAATCGTTGCAAAAGGAGCTGGCAAAAGTCTGGCCAGTTGGGCTCTGGATGAGCCTTGATCTACCAACGGTACCATTGAAGAGCTTCCTGTTCCAAATGAAAGGATGCCAACGGAACCTTGTTGACATCAAAAGTATTATGCAGACTGAAGTACTGTTCTGCACGATAGATCCATCCAGTTGGATCGGTACCATTGAAGCGAGGAAAATCAAGCTTCGGACCACGGAAATTACTGGAAGAAGAGAACCCATTGTCTACTGAAGATTCGGACTGCCGTTTGTTGTTCATAGCTGAATGTTCAAGATGGAGACCGAGAAATTTTTCATCCAGATCCTGGAGTTTGGCTTGGATGGATGCAAGTGCTTCCTCCATGGTTTTTGCTCCTGCACGGGTGACAACCATAACCAGGATTTTTATTTTTTATTTTTTATCTGACTGGGTAGGAAAACAAAAACAGGAACTACTTCAGTAAGGGAAAATTTGGATTTGGGAAAAAATCAGAAGGGTAATTGGAGTTTGACTAGGTTTTGGACACTGTTGGATAGACAGGGAAGCAAAAATGAGGATTTCATAAATGGGGTAAAAGAATGGGAAAATTTGGCAGAGGGGAACAAAGAAGCAGAATTCAGAAAGGAACTCTGTGGTAAAATTTGAAGGTGATTGGGTGAAATCTGAGGAAGTTATGGCAAACCCTAAAAATAGACAAATGTGGGATTTTGGGCTTTGGGAAGGGGAATTGGGGATATGGTCCTCAGGACTGAAATATGCAGAATGGGATGACAGGGGTTCCCCAAAAATTTCAAGGAAAACATAGTGAAAATAAGGGAGATATGGAGAAAAATTTGACTAGAGCGGACTAGAGCGGCTACGGCTCGAAAGAGATCTGGAACAGTGTCGAATGGATTGAAAATGACTAAATCTAAAACGGCTTGCAAAATAGATCTGAAACGGCGCAGCAGTGATCGACAATAGTTCAGCTGAAAGTAGATATGGACCCCAGGTATGTGCAGCTTCCTAACAGTTCAGGGGTTTCACTCGGCCACCAATGCTGTCTGACGGCTTGCGTATTGGGGCAATACCCCTCACTCCACGGCTCAGGTAAAACTGATAACCGCTTTACCACAAACGACAACTCTTGGTTTACCTCACGGGTGGGAACTAGTCAATCAGGTAGGGGTCGTTGCCCTTTTCGTTGGCAGGTCCTCTCAATGGGCCAGCTACTTCGGGGTTCCTGTGGTACTCCTCACAATGAGTTTTAGGGCTTATGCCCAAGTACTTCCCATATTTAAGCGGATAGGGATTATTCCCAAATCCGAACCTGCAACAGATGCGAAAAAAAAAATTGGCAGAAATTTCACCCAGCGAGCCCAAGAAAGTGCTCTGATACCAGATGTGAGGCATCTGCAACAATTAATTAACAAGAATACACGAAATAGCAGAAATGACAGAACTCAGAATCACTTTTGTATTGATCACAGGCCACTTCGAGGGGGCAACCTCCTTTGAGCAAGCTCAATACAAATAACTTCACGGTGCCTTCATAGGTCTCAACACACACTTATATACTAATTCTAGGCGCCAATACTATGGGTCGAAACCATGGGCCGTTATAAACTATGAATCAACAATACTACGGGCGACTTACAAAGCATATGCGCCAACAACAATAACACAAACTATTGATCAACAAATACTACGGGACGACTTACAAAGCATATGCGTCCAACAACAACCTACTAACAAAGTAAAGACATGGGTTCCTAACAGTTTACAAACTGAAAATAATGAGTTTCAGCTCTCAGCCTCATTCTAAGAATAGTATAAAACCTAGTTACAAACACTAGATCACCATCGAAACCCTAGGCTTGTAGTTTCATTAAAATTAACACTGTTTTCAAACTACAACTTAAAATAGTACAAAACTCAAATTTCACGACTGAAAAGGATTTGATTCACGGCTAATAGTTTTTTTTTTGTCTTAAAACTATTTTCATAATCCAAGCATCAAATTAAATATTTGGAAAATAATCAATACATTTCTTCGTTTTGTTCCAAAACAACGTAGTTCCATTCTTTTTTTCATTCAAAACCTAAATAGCAAGAAATCTCTACTTTTCACAGTTAGCCAATGAGTTTAAACTTGTTACCAAAACAGTATTAATTATTCTACATCGACGAAGGGAAATTTAGACATTACACAGTAAATCCTTGCAGTTTTAAAAACTGTATGTTCCATTCAAAATAATGAGGGTTTACCCCTTATCAGTTACATTTCCAAACACGGTACCTTTAAACCAAAAATTTATAGTAAATATTGCAATAACCATACTAGCCAAGAATCTTACCAGCTGGGCACTTAACATTGGTTCGCCAAAAGTTACAAACACTGGGAAAAAAGCCATGCCAGGAAACAAACATGAACACCTTGCCAAACATCAAGCGTCGACCACAATTGAACGAGGAGAACTAACGAGGTAAGGAACCGCCGAGGCTTACTGGTGGGCACGCAATGCTTTCCCATCAAGCCTCATGTAAATGATCCTTCAATGAGACAAAACCTGACAAGCAAACCTATAAATGGTTAAATAAGATTTTAGAAATGGTTAATAAATGCTTTGAGATAACAGTGATTTGTATAGGAAAGGACTTTACCTGCGTTTTCTAGAGACACTTCTGCAAACATAATCGACGAAGCTATCTAGCCAACAAATTGAAGAGAGGGTTCCAGTTCTGAGGTCAATATTTTACCACTACATGAAAATCGAATCTAGTTCAATACTTCAACAAAAATGCTAGACAAACACTCCCTCAAACTACAAAAGAAGAACCATCTAAATATTTAAAGCTTCAAATTTTGGTTACTGCAAACTTCCACTAAAGGCTCAGCTTCTTAACATGACAAGCACTCACAAGTTAAATGCTCACAGGTTACGGGTTCAAGTTTGGGAAACCCTAAACACCAAGACCCTAGAACCTATTGGCCTGTCGGCCTCACCCCAAAGCTTTTACCATAACAAAATGAAGACAAAAGACTATTTCTCGACGCTAAAGGAGAGTGCATTTAAGGTTTCATTGCAATCTCAAGAATCCAAAGATTAACGGTGGAGGTTGTTGCCAACCAAGCTCATTGTATTTTGGGAAACCTTTGCTTTAAACACCTTATTTATTATTCCAACCATAACGATTCCAACTCGGTAGACTTCGGATCAAATCTTGTTATAGATCGACAGTTTAAGTGTAAGTTGTGAACTCGTTCACGTGCTTCTTCATCCACGAGAGCATCCACATATTGTTACATTCAATGATTTAGTCATGAGACTTAAATGTCAAAGCCAGCCTTTTGAATGATGCTTGCATACTCATACTCCAAACTTTAAAGACCCCATCATTTCACGTGCTAGCGTTCAGACATAAGGTTACAACATTCATTACATATCTTTTCCAAAGTTTGATAATTCAAAGGTTGGGTTCACATATAATATTTATATATTTCATAAGTTGATAGTTCCATTATCTACATCGTATTAATTTGTTCACATAACATAGCTCATTACATTATATTAATAATGGATTTAAAAAGGTCAATCTCTATAGTTTGTGCAAGTCCTATAGTGGAACCATCATAAATATAAAGGTAGGACTTTAAGGAATGCTATTTCAATAGTATGTTTGTTCATGCAATTTAGAGACATATAAATACTATAATTATAGTTATAATTGTTGTTCAAATCATTCATGTTTTCCAAATACACTAATTGTTCGATGGTTTCGATAGTATAAAGCTCTACACAAAGTCGAAACATTTACATAGTGATAATACTTCTTATGAAATGAAAAGATAATAATAGTGTCATAATAGCATTAAGATAATGTAACCTAGTACATATTCTGGAAATTCATAAGCATAAGTAATTCATCTTGACGAATTCACTAATGAGTGTAGTTTAGATATTAATTATTGTAACTTCTGCAAAATGTATTTATGACCAAAACAACACATCTAGGTTAGACAAAGATCCATACATGAAGCAAGGAAGTATTTAGAAATTTTACCAAATATTGACGGTTAATTGTAAAACATAAATACTCTTAACACTTGATTTGTCGTATTACTCTTACCTGCGAATTTGTGCAAGAAGAATAGGTTCACAAGCTTTAGTTGACATAGCTAAGTAAGCCTCAGGGTACCTCGTATGACCCCTTTCATCATCATCATAAAACAACTATTAGTACCTTGTCAATAAAACTCTATCGCAAGATATTTCGAGTTACAATTATTACAATCAAAACTAGTGTCATAACCAATTTAAAGGAAGTATGATGTGTCGCTGTCATTAAAGATGTTATTAGTTAAGAGACTCAATGATTAATTTATTTTCAGCATTTATGACTTCAGTTTTAATGCTTCTTTATTTAAACATTTATTGTTTCTGCATTTATAGTTTTTAACATTTAATGTTGGTTTACAAATTTAAAAATTTTATGAAATTATCGGGATGTTACAGACCAAAACCTATAGGTGTTAATATCCGCTACAATCACCAAAGTTAGGATCCACAAGAGGGCTTTAACCCATGTCACGGAACTCACAGGGAGCACTGGACACAAATGCCAACACTATGGTTGCACACCTCTTATCATGTGAGTGTTACATTCATAAACTATGAAGGAGGGGAGAAAGAATAGAAAATAAAGGAGTTCCAATATGAACTATTATGAGACATCCATCCTGAATATAAATCCTATCACATTATCCACAAACAATTCTAGAATTCATTTCATCCTCCAGGGCACATAAACGTAATACAATAACATAATCAATTATATGAACAAATACTTATCTTTAATGATAGCTGGCTGTAGTAGCACAACATTCCTCCTAGTTGTAGAAAAATTGAAGCCTTCCTTTCTTGAAGAGGTCACCGCCGAGGTAAGACCATGGATTTATAGGTAGAGGCACACTTATTATAACAACTCTTAGAAGTACCTTTTTTCTGAGAACCACAATGCTTCCCACTACTACTTTCCTATCCATCTCCATTTCCTATGGGATGTGACTCTTCTCGCCAACCCATTTCCTGGCTTACTATGCGAGAACCTAGACTAGTAGAGTAATATAATGGAAGGAAAGGGAAAAAAATAGACTAAATATGAAAACACTCTCAATACTATCAACATTCCCAACATAGTGAGATAGCACAAGTCAAGTGATCCAAACCTCAAGATTAGCTTCAATAAGGAGAGAGAACATGTATAAATACGTTAAGGAGATCAATTCGAACCCAAAGTGGCCAACTAGAATTTGTTTGAGTGTGGTTGGGCTTCATCATGGAGACTTAACTCAAACTAGTGGAGTGGTGGACTAGTTAGGATATTCCCTTTCTTGGATTAGCACCATGAGGAGGAGTTACCAAAAACCGAGTAAAGCCATGAAGAGAACAAGAAGGTGCACTAATGGATAAGGGGGGTTACAAAACATGAAGGATGGTGCATTAGGTGAGAGAGGGGATCCAATAGGGTCATAAATATCATTGAACCAAAAAATATGGATGAATGTAGGAGTGGGGTACACTTGTGGAGGTGGAGGATCAAATCAAGGATGTGGAAGCTAAACTCTAGCTTAGAGATCCTAGAATATAGGGAGGGTTCATAAATGAAAAAAACACATAAATAGAAGGGAATTTCTCCCAAGGATGGTACACTAGGAAAGAGGGGCCAACTAAGGTATGCATAAGGTGAAATAATAACTCCATAGTTCATACAAATAAAAAAATGGTTTCCATTGTACAATGTTTGGGTGACCAATACTACTAAATTCACCAAGGAAAAAAATGAACTAGGATGGAAAACTATCATCCAACAATAAGTTCTAAGCTGCTAGGGATGTCCCCCATTCCCCCTCACTCTGTGAGATCCATGGTCTCCTATACTCCTTTAGTTTCCATTGCTCAACCAGTTGTTTATTTAATTAATAGCGACAACATTCAATGATAAAAACAATGATGATAACAACATCAACATTAATAATAATAATAATAAAAAGTCCTTAATCACATCATCAAGCAAATGAGAATAAATACATAGTCACATTAACAAACATAACATAAGTCCATAGTCAAATAAAATACCATAAGTATGGGGCTTAACAATCGGGGTATTACAAAGCTATCGACCACATCCCGTTCCCCAATCCCAATCACCTAGTTCATTTGCACATTGTCTACTAAAACCAATCAAAATGGCCTACCCTTCTTTCAAACACATCTTTTGAAGCACATAGAGTCAAGAGAATCCCCACTGTTGGGTTTTCAATTCCTCTTTATTTGGAGGACCCAGGTTCGGTGTAGTTCCTTATTGGTAGACCCAACAAAATACTCTCTTCACTGGCCCTTTCGGCATTAACCAACGAACATGATGAATTATCACTCAAGGTGAAGATGGGTGGATACAGAATTAGGTTTCTGCAACGTGCTGATGCATGGATAAATTATGCGAGCTTCCTATGTGTTCTATGCACAACATCTACTTAATTAGAATATGACCAATATACGACTATGCACTCCGCAATTATCAACAACCTATAGACTTCATTGAATCATTGCTACCTTTACTCTGATAACTACCCATTCTCCATACTTAACATAACTTCGTAATGTTCATACATGTATGTTCCACTACTTAAAATATTATTCTCATTCACATTTAGATGAAAATACATATATAAGAATAAACATATGTGAACACAAACCATACTATAGATTCAAACACACAACATAAATATTTACATGGTTCACTCCCCAAATGGGAGCTACGTCCATGGGAACTATTATTATATTACTTGGAATGGGTAACGGTTCCAGTCTTCACACTCAACTGCAAACTCTTCTCTACAATAGATATTTGCGCATACAACTGCAGAGTCTTTTCCTCTCTTAGATCTCTCTTAGTCTAACATAACTATATTTGGTCTTACAAAATCTAACCCTTCCTTATACAAAATTTCCCTTTATATAGATTGTGCCCGAAGGTCACATCTTTATAATAACTATAGGCCAACCCCCATAGTACCCTTAAACCCAAAATGGCATGGTTCTCATGTTGACCACACTTAGGATTAACTTTGCTGGACCTATACTATCCTTTTGCACTGCTTCTCTGTCTCTAACGCTTCTCTGACAGTCGCAGTTCTGACCGCGCGGCTCTGTTGCTACAATGGTGTGTCCTTTGCACCATTTATATTCTTTACTCTCTGCTTCTCTAGATAACAGTACACCACTTCATTCGTAACTGCTCCAACTACCTTGACCATCCTCAGTACTTCCTTTTTTACTAAGGGGACATGTCCTTTCCTACCACTTCGCCTCGCTTCATACCCTACTGCTAGGAATTGCGGAGTTGCTTCTCCCAAAACTAGTTGATGTTAGGCCTCTCCTAACTTGTAATTTTGCTATCAAAACATCTTCCACTTGGGAAGTTCCCAATAGTCCCCTAACACTTACTTGTGGCTCGCCCCCGATCCACTTTAGCTGGGCTACTTCGACTACGCATCCCATGGGATGTTTGACCTCGCAGATATATCCTGAAAAGTTGCGCTTAACTTCGCAATTGTTTCCTTTGTCTCTTGCTCAAAATCCTTAATTGTTTTAGGCATCTCCTCTAAGATAGGTTCTTGAAGTTTATCCTTTACTGTGTTCTCTATTGTTTGAAGTTCTTGCAACTTCTCCTCAATATCTTCAGAAAGTGCCAGTGCTTCATCCTGTATCGGCTATAACTTTGACGAAGTTTCAGCTTCCTTCATCCTTAACGCTTTCAGCTCCTTCTGAAGTTCTTTTGTCTCTGCAAAATTCTGGATCCTTTTCGTTGGTGGAAAATCGTTCATAGCCATGTTCGTAGAGTGAAGATATTTTTGTCGTTGTTGTACTTCATCTTGAATTTAATGTAACTCAGGGTCTTCCTGTAGCATATCCCATACCTTGGTGATTTCTTTAAGTAGGTCTTGACATCTTGCCACCTTGGTGGAGATTTTTTTTATTGAAGCCTTCAATTCTTTGGATCTTGATTCTTGAACAACCTGCAGAGTGCCATATTGTTCTCGATATTCTAAGTCAGCAATATGCTCCTTATAGCCAATCTCCATATTCTCCATCTTAACTTTGATATTTTCCACCGCAGCACCAATTTGTTGGATAGTGGCTTCTACTTTGGGCTCTTCTGCACAATCTTGGATCTTTGCGTAGACTTTGGCGAATTTTTTTTTCAACTTCTTCTACTTTTGTTGCACATATGCTAACTTCGTGGTCTTCAGTGTGCATTCATCCTTTATCTCTTTGTAGCTCTCCTCCAGCTTCAGATGCTGGTTATAAGAGACAATGTTTCTATCTCGAATTTATTCGACAACCTGCAGATGAAGATTATGTAAAACTTCGATGGGAAAAATACCAACATTAATATCCAAATGTGCGAGCTTCTTCACACCTTCAGTAAGCTCATCGCTCGAAAATATGACATTCATCGACTTTAGTCTTACTAGCTGAGGTCTCATCGTTAAGGCATGCACCTTTATTTTCCTTTGAGTTGACTCGCCTGTCTGATCCTCAGAATCTAATTCTCTTATGAAGTGTCGTTGGACTTGTTCAAATCTTGCTAGAAGACTCTTCAACTCTACAAGGCTTTCCTTCATTCCCACTTGGACTGCTTCTTGCTTGCTATCCTTCAATGCAAGTGTTTCTTCAATGTGCTCATTTACTCATGATGCGATGTAGTCATAATTGTCATTATGTAACTGCGCATGGAGTGGATCCTTAGTTTCTTTTTGTTTCTTCCTTTGCGGTCCTTCTAGCACGACTATATTGGTTTCCTTTCTTTTATCTCATGCTGAAAAACCAGCATGCTGATGCTGTTCTACGCGTTGACTTGGTTTAGGATTTTGCGTGCTTGTTGTCTCATTGTCTTGGTTCTGCATATCTTCAATGGTTCTTTATTCTGATGTGGTGATCAGTGTTGTTGGCGCATCTATATTCCACTCTAGCGGCCAATATTCTATGATCAGATCAATTTTCCGTCCATCTAACTGACATAGGCCTTCAAACCATTGACGATTCTGTAGCTTTTCTCTTGGCTGAATATATATGAAGTGAATTCCATCTTTGAAATTCATCTTACTAATATATAGAGTTATCACCTCTTTATTGATACACGGAATTCTCTGAATGACTTCACATAACTGTTCATAATAAGTGAACAACTATATGTTGTTTATCCTCTGTTTGTCAGGCTTCGAGTTTTCCCACATGTTCAGAAACCTCGGTCCTCGACAATCTCCAATGAATAACGAAACATTCTGTTGATAGCTAGGCTCTTTCCAGATGACAAAGGCAATCAACACTAGAAACAAACTATAGTGGAACTGATTTCCACTCTCTTCTGTATCTCAAATGTCTTCTAGGAATTTGTTCAACAGATAGCTCTCCAATTTGTACTAAAGTCAATCCTTGGCCTTCGCAGCTAAGGATATCGCAACGGTCGACACCTCCTTCAACCTCCATTTCCTTAGGATTTTTCCTCCAAGGAGTTGGAATGTGAACCACGTGGCTTGATCCTTGATCGCGTCTGTTGTATATCCGTGGTTTCCTTTGAGCAAACCAAATTGGCTCTTCATCCTTTTAGCAAGCTCTTTATCCTTGTTCTTGTTGATGAACTCAACTATAGCATCAACACATCTCTTGCTCAAGTGCGTGATCTGGTAGATGAGATCTATATTAATGTATATCTTGTGGTCTAACCATAAGTATCCCTGGTGCATACATGAAAGAAGTGTGCGCACAACCGCCGTGATCTCTGGGATCCTATCAAAGTGTGGGATGCATAGCAAGTTCAACAACCTTGATGGCTGCAACGACGCACTCCAATCTTGCATTTGAATTGTTGACTACATGTTGGTTTCATCAAGCTTCCTTCACATATATTGATCTAGTTGAAATTGTGGGTACTTTGCTTCTTAGAGCAAGTCATGGTCCACAAATTTGCACTCTGGAATTCTATTGAGAAAATTCTCCTTGATTCACACATGACTTGACATGGGTGGCAGCGGAATCTCATACTGTGGATTACTCATGAAAAGCACCTCTGGCGCATCTCGTTTCCTTGGAGGGATGTACTTTGGAACAAGTAGGATCGGCCTGTCGCGAGACGGTTCTAGTGGAAATGGATTTGGAATACTCACGGCCTTCAGATTTTCTTATTTAATGGCCTTCTTCTTGTCTTTTTACTTCTGTTGTGATATGTTCCATGGTGAATTTCTAGATGGTCCACCTCATTCTGGGACTGCTTCACGGGCATCTTCATCACTCCTTCCAAACCAGAACATCAGAAGTCTCTTAAGATTTATTCTAAGGTTGTATTCTTAGACATACATTGTCAAATAACTATTGCTTTCAACTGCTAAAAAATTTGGAAATTACAGGCAGTAAAAATTAAAATTCACGGTAAAATCGGTAAGTATGCAGTCTTTACTATTTATAGGTGTAACAACAGTAAGGCGCCCATAAAAATGGATAAATTAGCATTAAATGTCATGTCCATTCGCCAAATATTGCTTAGATCTTGGTCCTTTTCTTTCATTGAATGTGTCTTTAACGGACGAATATTCCTTAAATGTGAAAAGATCCGCTTCGCGAAAGTACTATATAATGACTACTTTCCAACCAAAAACTATAATGGCTAGTTTTGTTTTACTTCTCTAGCGGTTACGCGAATCATCAGGTTCACTATGCATTTCCCTTCTTTCAAGTTGAACTTCGCAGCGTGACTCCCTTCTTTTACTTCGCAACTCAGCTTACTATGTGTGCTTCACAACACATCTTTCCCCTTTTGTGAAAACTTCGCATTTTACCAATACTGTGTGTAGACTCTATCCTTTATTTTTAGTGTCAAATTTCAACTGCACTTGACACTTAAAATTTTCTTGAATTGCTTAACTAATACCTGGAAGAATAGGGCCATCCCCGTATGGCTTTAGTCTACTTCCATTAACAAGTCCTTTCAAATTTTCTCCAAGTAGTGTGGCTAATTGAACTGTGCCACCATTAGTGACATCCTTAACAATGTATGGTCCTCACCAATGCATTTTGAATTTTCCAAGAAATTTCATAAATTTTCTATCATAGAGCAGGACAAGGTCTCCTACCTAGACAAAAATATTCTTGATGTGTCTATCATGCCACACCTTTTCGCTGTTTTTCTGCACTTGTTGGTGAAAACCTGCAATGAAGCAATCTTCCTCCAACCCAACTAAGTTTAGTAGTATTTCTTCCATTGTTTAATCATCATCCATATCTTTGAATGTTGCAATTCACAAGCTTGGTCCTATGTATTCCATGGGCATGACAACTTCCTGTCCATATGTTAATTTGAAAGGTGTATGACCTGTCAACTTCTTACAAGTTGTTCTATATGTCCATAATACTGTTGTCATTATAAGATCCTAATCATCCCTATTTGTGTTTCATACCTTGGTCAATGCATTCTCCAATACTTTGTTAAAGGATTCTATAGTTCCATTGGCTTGTGGATGATATGGTGTGCTCTTATGATAATAGATATGAAATTCTTCTGTTAGGGATGTGATAGTTCTATTCAGGAAATGGGTTCCCTGATCGCTCATTAGAATCTTTGGACATCGATACCTTGTCAAAATATTCTCAAAAATGAACTGTGCAGTGGCAACTGTGCTACAGTCCTTCACGGGTTTTGTCTCTTCCCATCTCGTTAGATAATCTGTGGCTGTGATTATGTATCGCGAGCCAATGCGCTTTCCTGGTTGGTTAATAGGTCCCACGAAGTCAATAACCCATTTATCAAATGCTTGCAGTGTTAATTGTGCCATCAATGCAATCTCATCTCGGCAAGATGGATTTCCTGTTATTTGGCATACAACGCACTTCCAACAATGTTCTTTTGAGTCTTTGTGTATCTTCGACCACCATAGTCCTGATCGAAATTTTTTCTACGTAGTAGCTCTTCCTGCATAGCATCCTCCAGATACACCTGAATGTGATTCAGCCAGTATAATCGGTCTTTCGTGTTCTAGTATGCATCTTCACAATACTTCATCTGGTCCCAATTTGTATAATTGTCCCGTAGTTAGAGTAAAGTCAACTACTCTTACCACTAATTGTTTCTTCTGCTGCATAGTAAATTCTGTAAGTGCTAATCCCATAGTAAAAAATTGTACGATATCTCTAAAATAGTCATCTGCTATATGGATAGAAAACATTTACGCATCTAGTATATTATCCTCCAAATTACTAGGTTCGTCGCCTGACTCAATGTATGAAAGATGGTCAGGTCCCGCGTTCAATTTTCCTGGTTGCACAATGATCTCGAAATCATATTCCTAAAACAATAACAACCATCTGCATATTCTTCCCCATAAAATTGGTTTATTGACCAAGTACTTCAAAGCTGAATGGTTAGTAAACATATAGAAATGCGAACCTAGCAAATAGTGTCTAAAATTCTGCAATGTGTATACCATAGGTAAGCCTTCCCTTCTGTCGTGGTATAATTATTTTCTGCTGAAGATAAATTTATGCTTTAAACTGCGATGGGGTGATCGATGCCTCCCTCACCTACTTCATCTAGTACAATGCCAAGTGCCATAGATGAAGCATCTACATGTACATGAAATGGTTTATTCCAGTCAGGAAAGACTAGAATAGGCGATGTAACTATTTTCTCTTTCAATGTGTCCAATCCTTTTTGACAATCTTCATTCCAACTGTACTTCACTTCTTTCTTCAATAGTTTCTCCATAGGCATAGTGATCTGTGCATATCCTTTGATGAATTTCCTATAGTATCCTTTGTGCCCCAATGTAGTGCGTAGATTCTTTACCGAGTCATGCACTAGTAGATTTACGATGATTGCTATTTTTTTTGGATCAATCATCAATCCTTGCTTACATACTATGTGTCCCAATAAAATACCATAGGTAACACAAAAGACACACTTCTTCAGGTTCAAGGAAATATGATACTATCTACACTTTGCTAAAATCATTCTTAAGTTCGCATGATGATTTTTCAAAAGGATGAATACTTTCCATTCATCAACATAAACTTCTAAGACTTTATGAATATAATCCTTAAATGCAGCTACAACAACTCTTGAAAAGATAGTAGGTGCATTCTTCAATCCAAAAAGAATAACAATGTACTGATATGATCCCCATTCAGTAGAAAATGTGGTCTTGTGTATGTCTTTTGTAGCAATTCTGATATGATGATATGCATAAAATCTATCAGTGAAAGAGTATGCCTCCTATCCACCTACGTTATCTAGCACTTCGTCTATGAATGGAGGGGTAAATGGGTCATGTAGAGATGCATCATTCGATTTCCTGAGGTCCACACAAATTCTTATTTCACATTTAGCTTTCTTGTCTTGAATTACCATGGGACTTATCCATTCTGATTCTTCTACTGGTTCAATAATTCTTGCGCCAAGCTTCTTATAAAGTTATGCCTTCACCCTTTCTTTATATATGGGATTCAATATGTAAGGTATTGTCTTAATAGGCTTCGCATCAGGCTTGAGAGGTATTTTCATAACTTCCAAGTCACCTAAAATTCCTTTCAGTTCAGAAAACTTGGTAGGAAATAAATCTTGGTATTCATGCAACAGGTCTGCAATCTGTCGTACTGTTTCTTCATCCCAGTAATCCCCAATAGAAGCAAATTTTGGTTCATCCCCAGTACCAATATTGATCTTTCTTTTCTTCACAGGATTACTTAGGTCTAAAATTTCTAAATCAGGTCCTTCTGCATCGCGTTTTCCTTTAGAATCAGGTATATTCACATCGTGAGGATCTTCATCTTCATCTTCATCTAGCGCAAAGTTATAACAGGCAAGGGAATGATCCAACTGTATTTCCCAATATGGTTTTTTATATACAGGCAACGAGACATCATTAAATATCTTCTTTTTAGTGATCTGTAAAGCCTCATTGACACCTAGACAATCATCCTCAAACCTGAAAGTGGATTGAAAGTCGTTTAGCATTATGTGCCAATCTATTGTACTTCTGTGAAGATCGGCTTCTATATACCAATTCTTTGGTATTTGATCCAATGTGTGCACAAACATATGAACCCATTTTGTCTTAGGTATATGCATCCATGCTTTCAAGAAAAAATCTATATGATCTCTAGGATCAGTCTATCCATTGTATTTTATTTATACACTCTCAATTTTCTTTGCAAATATGATTTCCATCATGTGTTTACATTCTTTCCATGTGTTTAGGTTGTCTTTGTGCGCAACCCACCATCTAGTAGGTGTAGCTCAGAATGCTATGTCCAAAGATGCTAACTTATGTTCATCTGAAACTGATACTATATATTCTTGAATAAATGCATGAATATTAACCAAACTATCATAACTAGGAATTGGACTTACCTCTGGTCCAATCCAGCGTAGTGACTTTGTTATCTTCGCACATCATCTTGCTGATACTTCATGCATTTGTCTCTGCTAGTTTTCCATTCCTGCGTCTGATTCTGATACGAAAGAACTATCGCATCTCCAGATCAATGTTCCATCGTCTGTAGGATTAGTGTCATTTTCTTGATTTACTGTCATCTTATAGATATTATCAAGTTCTTGGGCTCCTCAGTCTTCTGAGACTTGTTCACATATCTAGGTCCTTGTGAAGGATCCAAGGGTGTGATGACCTTGATATCTAGTCATTCAAATATCATTTGTTTTTTCTTTAAATTTATAATTGCGAGGTTATCAATTTCCCATTCAATCCCTATTAATGCATGATAAGTATTGTTGTCATCTATGATCTCAAATAACCTTGAAGTCGGCTTTACTTCACACTCCATCAATGTCAACAAGAACACTTGATAATATCCCAAAGGGTATAACCTTTTGTTGATTGGATAACCTCAACTGTATAGGGGACCAAGATAACTTTAGATTTCCTATCTGGTCCTATGTTTGTTTTTTCAGGACGTTCACCTCTGAGCCTAGGTTAAGAATGAACTGGTTCATTTCAAAATCTCCAATCTACGCCTTTAGCTTCATTTCTCTTCCTGTCCTTCTATGGTTCTTGATATGATGAACTACTCTATATGCATCATTCATTGTATTACACTGTTCACAATGTCCCAATAGGCTCTGTAATTTTCCTAAGGCGTTTCCATGCCTTAAGAGATTTATGCAACTCTGTAGGAACTGCGTAATAGGACTTATCTGTTATGGCGAAGTTCGCGATCCATCATATGAGATCGGCATGTATAGTACTGATGTCTAATAAATTCGTAGTTGGTTCCTTGTGGTCAAAGGTTCCAAGTCATGAAATCCTTTTCTTTCTTCCATGAATACCTTTTTTCTTTGTCAGGGTTAAATGCAGGCATATTTCTAGTTGCTTTTCCTACCCAAGGCCCATCAGTAGGCTTTGTTCTGTTTAAGTGATCCCTAGAAATGGAAGCTTCATTTGTCATATCATTTCCTGTCACTACTCCACTTTGCGTCACAACATGGATGTTGTGATCTTCATTTATTTTCTCAGCTACGATCATTTGTATATTTTGGTTCTGTCCTTCTGGTCTTTTCTCTTGCATTTTCTCTTGCATTTTCTCTTGCAAAATGGGACATTATCAAATGACTTACAATACTTACAAGTAGTGCAAAGGTTTTGACAGTCTCTTTCTAAATGTCCTAGTTGAGCTCAGTTATAGCATACAATATGACCTCTTCCTCTTCCTTGGCCAGTGTTATGTCCTCTTCCTCTGAAGCCACCATGTCTTCTATATATGCCTTGATCATACTGCACATTTTAATTCTTATGCTGTGTTTCTCCTTGGACTCTGTAGACATCATGCCTTCTTTCTATCATGAGATCATGAGCTCTGCATTTGGTATCATCATGGTCGAATGACTTACAAAATGTGCAGTACAAGTTCGTTGGCGTATGTACATACTTCTGGGCGATGTCCTCTACATCGAAAAATATCACACCGTGGACCAGAAAGTAGGTAACATTCTTCTGGGTGATGTCCTCTACATCGAAAAATATCACACCGTGGTCCTTGCTATTGATTCAATGGGTTTGGTGCTCCACTGGAAATGTAATCTCTGAATATAGGACAGTGTTCCTTGGAATGTCCTTCTCCTTTACATTTTGTACACCAGACCTCTTCTCTTATCTCTTTTCCTTTCTTCATATCTTGTAGCTGTAATGTTAAATTTGCTAGCTGTGTCTATATTTGTACGATACCTGTTCTAGTTTCTCCTATGGGTGAAGCTTCTAGCTTCATTGCAATCTCTAATGCTTCTGTTTGCGATGTTACCTTCTATTGCATTAGTGGCAATCTAATGTGGGGCAACAATGCAACCATGAACCATTCTTGATGTTGTTGCAATGCTATTTCAAAGCTAACTTGATCTAACACGGATTTAAACTTCTGATCAAATTCCCACACAGTGTCATTAGGTTTCTGTTGGATTTCTTTTAGCTCTGTTATACACTGATATTCTGACTTAGGTTTCTAAAATTCTCTAATAAGCGCAGTTTTGATATCAAATAGCAATATGTTCTGTCCAACATAATACTTCATGAACCATGTGAAGGCTTTGTCTCTAAATGTGGTGATTAGATGAGCTTGTTTTATAGCATTATCATGTACTTGCTTAACGTTCCATACAGCTTCACAGAGAAACCAATATTTCTCTGGATCTTTTAGACTAGTTCCTTTAAAGACAGCTAGATTAATGTTGTCTGCCATTCTTCTTCTAGGAAGTGTGGTGTTTTGAAACGCAGAAGGTATGCCACTACTTGATTGATTTCGAGTACTTGTTCCTGCAGTATTACTACTAATAGTGTTCTACAAACTAGTAATATTTCTTTCATCAACTATAGGTTTTTGCGGAGTAATAGGATGATAGCCAATGCATCTAGGTTTTGTTTCACTATTAGACTCAACTTGATATGAGTTTCTATCACTTCCTAATTCAGTTTCTAGGAATGTGCAAGGTTTGGATTCACGAGACTTCATTCTAGTGCTAACTTTATATCTTTTTCCACTTCGCAAAATACCAATATATTCGTATGTGTCACTAGATGTGTTACTGAACATTACAGACTCAAATCCGAGGAATCTGATTGCATTCTTCACACTCCTTTTTCAACCAATAGCATTTTAATGTATAAACTTAGGTTTTTCAGGTACTTACCTCTAAATACTTGGATGAAATATTCTTCTACAGTGTTGTAAGGCTTCAACATGTCCACAACAAATTATGTAACATATCCTTCTAGTAAGCTATCCAACCAAAAGTCTACTGCTCTTGAAATGTGATTGTCAATCCCTTTAATTCCCTGAATAAACTCTGGATTCCAAACTGTAGGTTCTGCACCCTGGAAATAGTTTTTGTGTTTTTCTATCCTCGATATCCACTCATGTAACTCAATAGAAAAATATGAGAAGAAAATTTGATGCAGGTAAGTGAATATATACCTTGGCAACCATTGTTCTGTGGTGAGATGCGGATGTCTATTCTCTTTCTTTTCAAACTCAATTTCTGTCTGGCTTACCCATTTTGGTGTTTATGTCTACTTCGGATACCACATCAATCTCGCATAACAAGTCTCAAGGCAACAAGACCATTTGTTGGTTCACTTCTTTTTCACGTCCACATAACACATTCACTAGTTCTAACGTTGCAACAAAACCATTTGTTGGGTTTTCACTTACTCTTTATTTGGCTGGCCCGGGTTGGGTGTAGTTCCTTATTGGTAGACCCAATAAAATAATCTCTTCACTGGCCCTCTCGGCATCAACCTGCGAATAGGATGAAGTATCACCTGAGGTGAAGATGGGTGGTTACAGAATCAGGTTTCTACAACCTCGTGATGTGCGGCTAGATTATGCGAGCTTCCTATCCATCATGTGCACAACATCTACATAATCAGACTATGACCAATATGTGACTATGCACTCTGCAGTTATCAACAACCTACAGACTTCGTTGAATTGTTGCTACATTTACTCTGATAACTACGCATTTTCCATACTTAACATAACTTCGTAATGATCATACATGTATGTTCCACTACTTAACATATTATTCTCATTCACATTCATATGAAAATACATATATAAGCATAAACATACATGAACACAAACCATACTATAGATTCAAACACACAACACAGATATTTACGAGGTTCACTCCCCATATGCGAGCTACGTCCACGGGAACTGTTATTATATTACTTGGAAGAAGTAATAGTTCCAGTTTGTGCACTCAACTGCAAACTCTTCTCTACAATATATCTCTGTACACACAGCTGCAGAGTCCTTTCCTCTCTTAGATATCTCTCAGTCTAACATAAGTCTATCTAATCTTACAAAATCTAACCATTCCTTATACAAAATTTCCCTTTATATAGATTGTGCCCGAAGGTCACATCTTTACAATAACTATGGGCCAACCCCCATATGTGAAGAAACTGTAACAATTAATTAATGAAAATACACGAGATAGCAGAAATAATAGAACTCAGAATCACTTTTATTGATCACAGGCCACTTCGAGGGGGCAAACTCCTTTGAGCAAGATCAATAAAAATAACTTCACGGTGCCTTCATTGGTCTCAACACAAACTTATATACTAAGTCTAGGCGCCAATACCATGGGTCAATACCATGTGTCAATACAAACCATGGGCCAATACAAACTATGGATCAACAATTACTATGGGACGACTTACAAACCATATGCATCCAACAACAATAAGACAAACTATGGATCAACAAATACTATGATATGACTTACAAAGCATACGCGTCCAACAACAATATAATAAAAAAGTAAATAGAAGGGTTGACATGGGTTCCTAACATCCCCTCTCCCTTAGAAAAATCTTTGTCCTCAAATATTTTTAAATTGATGCAGAATCTGAAGGAGTGGTTCCCCTGTAGCATCCTTGGGTGGCATTCCAGGCCAATTACGCCTTTTGATTTTTAGGGAGGGTTGCTTGGAAATCTGGAGACGAAGAAGAACCATATCAGCTGCATGAAAAGTGTGCTCAGAATGGTGCTGATAGGCGTGTTGTTTCAGTCGAATTCTTTCCACGTGAAGATTATCCTGTAGAATGAGAAGAATCTGATCGCGGTTTCGAAGAACCGAGTCAATTGCCTGAACTAGGGAGCTGCTAAGGGTGTATGGAATAAGAACTGGCATTTCCTATCCATAGACTGATTCATATGGTGTCCTTTTAGATGTGGTAGTGTACCACTGGAGCGCTTCTATCAAATCCATAGAAATAGTTGTCTGAATCTGTGTAGGGAGGGGCAAGGGTTCAAGCAGTCCTGAAAGGAGTGTCGTTTCACCCTTGTTGACATGGAAAGTATCACAGTCATCCACCATCTATTGAATTTTCAATTTCATTCCCTGCTAAAAGAAGTTACAATGTTCTCGGTCATATATTTTGAGGAACCGAGAGTGCCTTGCTAATGAAGAAACATGGAGTTCATAGAAGAGATAACCCTATTTAACAGATTGCAACCAATTTGGAACAAGTAGAGAAATAGTTGTAAGAGAATCTAGGTCATCAAATGTGCGAGAAGTAGCATCTGCCACCATATTGTCCTTACCCTTCTTGTAAGTGATCGCATAGGCATAACCCATGAGTTGGATAACCCATTTCAGGTGTGATGGGGACGAGATCCATTATTCCAGGATATTTTCTAGACTTTGGAGATCAGTCTTTATGCAGAAATAATTCCCTAATATGTATGGCTGCCACTTGTGTACTCCATGCAAAATAGCCACCATTTCCCGCTGAGATGTAGATGCGGCTAAATTCTTACCGGAAAGGTCTCTTGAAGGCGACAAGCCCACTGGTTCAGCAAGGACACCTGCATATCTATCCAAGGAAGTAGGGGAGACCATTGATGGGTGCATCTAAATGGAATGGAGTTGAGCAAAGACACCATGTGAATTATTCTTAAGGATCTTTCCAGGAGATGTGAACTGATGATGCAGAGAGACCCTTGTTGCAAGCCCTTAAATTTGTGTTGTTTCCCATTGACTGAAAACTATATCCAAAGTTCATCAAAATCCCATAAGATGGGGCCAAGTGTGCATAACCATTGAACGCCCAAAACTACACCACATCCACCTAGGGACAAGGAAAACATTTCAGAGTGTAGGTTATAATATTCCATAGAGATACACACATTGTGACACTTCCCCTTGCAATGTAAGGTTCCCCCATTGGAAACCATGACTTCAAAGTTGGAGCAAGGATGGACAAAACAATCAGCATGTTTGGTGATTCAAGGGTCAATGAAGTTATGAGTGCTTCCAAAATCAATGAGTATTGTAAGAGGAAGCTTCCTGAAGTACCCCTGACCCGCATTGTTTGGGGGCTGGTGACGCCGGATAAAGAATGGAGGGATATCTCTGGTTGTTCCTCCTGAGATGGTGGGTCAATAAGCGGCTCCTGAATGTCGACTTGATCATCCATTGTATCTGGAGCTTCTTCACCGATTTTAGAGGCATGCGGAGAATCCATATCCAAGAGATAGAGCTTTTTTAGAACACATCTATGTCCCCAAGTGAAATTCTCATCACAATTATAACAAAGCACTTTTTCTCCGCGTGCCTGCATCTCTATTTTAGACACATGCTTGATAGGAGTTGATCGAGGAGCTGGCGGGATGGGAGGTCGTTGAGAACCCATATTTCAGAAGGGAACAAAAGTGGGTTTGGAGCACTGTTGGGCTGCAATCTTCTCTTCTGCCAACTTAGCCAACCCTAGGACTTCCATCATTGTGTTGGGACATAACATTTTAACATTTGACCCAATTTTATCCTTAAGACCACTGATAAAACAACTCCTATAGAATTCATTAGACAATCTGTCTGTTTGATTGGTTAGTTTCTCAAATTCTGTCTGATACTCTCTCAGAATGCCACTTTGACGAAGTTTATTGAGTGCTCCAATGAAGTCATCAAAAGCACTAGGACCAAATCGTTGCAAAAGGAGTTGGCAAAAATATGTCCATTTTGGCTCATCATGAGCCTTGATGTACCAATGGTACCATTGAAGGGATTTATGTTCCAAATGAAAGGATGCAAGTGGAACTTTTTGGACATCAAAATTATTATGTATATTGAAATATTGTTCTACACGACAGATCCATCCAGTCCGATCAGTACCTGTTGACTGCTTTTCTGGGCAGACCCGGGTTTTAATGAAGCGCAGCAACAAAACCCCTTGGCGCACTTGCCCTTTCGGCAACGAGATGCGCAGCAGCTCGAGGTCTCACCCGAAGTGGCTATGGGGGGTTAAGGAATCAGGTTTCCTTAACCGTGGTGACGCGGAGATTGTTCTGTATATCTTCCTCTTCCTCAGATATCGGCGGTCGGACCTTCCCGCAGGCCGCTCGGCGCAGCTGCGCGGATTCCTTCCTAGGCCGGCCTACTGCGCGGTTTCTCCTCTCTAGCGCAGAAGGCAACTATTCCTGGCGTTGACGCGCTAAACACTTCCTTGCCCTTCGCATCCGGCGCAGTAACGTATTCTTCGCTCACTACAGCGACAGCGCGTTACTACTTCCTGGTACTTAACACTCATAGCTATCAAGAGACCTTTCCGACTCACTTAAACAGTCACAAAGATGATGCAAAAGATGTTCACACAGGTAATGATCTTAAACAGTTATCATTCATGCAAATATTATAACAAGAAGATATATGTGACGCTCATCTCCTTGAGGAAAACCCCATCCACGGGATTTTCATATTAACCAGAAAATGTCAGAGTTATACAATATGCTGCGCACACAGCTGCAGCCTTAGATCTTACAGGAAACTCCACGCACACAGCTGGGAGCCCTTCTCTCAATCTTGTCTCCTCTCTATGGAGATTACAAAGGCACAGACGTCGACTCAGACTGTCTGGCAACTCAGGGATTAGCTCCTCGGCTATCCGATTTCCTCTCTAGTTCTACGCACCGGGTAGAAAATACAGTGAAGGATAATCAACACATGATCTATCCTTTAGACTGGCTCTCTAACAGTCTAGCATCTAACTCTCTAATCCTCCAAAAGGAAAGAACTGAAGGAACCTCTACCCATTACAATGATTCATATATATAGGTGGCCATGACGGTCACACCTTTACAAAACTGTGGGCCTTTCCCAACAGTAATTCCCAAAAACCCTAACCACGCACATGGCTAGGTGTACTGTAGGCGCCGCTTGCAGTCACGTCGCCGCTTCCTGCAGGCTCCGTGAATTCCGGCGCAGATTGTGGGTATGGGCAATCGTCCTTCACCTTCAATGCTCTGGTCCGTTGCTCCTCCTTGATCCGAGCAACCATAACTTCTGTACTAAGCCTTTAAATGAGGGTAGCTGAGCCCTCTACTCCATCGCCTTATTTATTATGGTAGCTGAGCCACCTTCATTCCTCGATGACGTGCGCGCGAGCTCCGCAATTTCCGGTCCGTGATCTGCGCTGAGATCATCCATCTGGCACCGTACTGCGCACCGTCTCCTTCTTACCCAAAACTTAGTGCTTGTCCCAAAATTAGCACTTTCCTTCCATACTCGTGCTTTTTCCCAAAATTCGCAGCTTTTACTATAGCTGCGACCTTGGCCCCAACAGTACCATTGAAGCGAGGAAATTCAAGCTTCGGACCACGGTGTTGTTCGAGAATTCTACCCTATAGCGAGGAGAGGGACACTACCAAATTCTGGGGTGACAGGTAAATACATTGATCATATCACATAGTCTTCTACAAAAAGAAAGAGATAAAGTTTCTTGAAGGCATACCTTATTAATGAAGTTCGATCCTAGCTTTCGCTTGCTCCTTCGATCGATCCTCTACTTGATCTTTTGTTTGACGAACCTGCAATACAAAGATACCTTCCTTAGCGTATCTTGACTGACATAACAATGATCAAATTGCAATATAATTTAAACATCAAGTACAATCAAGCATTTAATCCAAACAAATATGAAATCCATTAGACATTTTATTGGGACGGGAAGGGCATTTAAAACTTTATTGTCAAAAGCAAATAATCAGTACAAGTATACCTGATCATTCAGAGTGCTTGTGCAACAGGATCCTGGGCTCCTGCTCTTCACACTAACTTTGGAATTCCTCTAGCATAACAACCCTTAATGCATAGTTTCTCCTCCTCTCTCTCATCCATCCCCCTTGTATTTATGGGACACGGTAGACAGTTTGGATCGAGAGGTAGTTTGATTCAGAAGTTGGGGAAGTTGAAAAACAAACTGCAACTAATCCCAATTCGTCAAATTAATATTTTTTTTATTACTTTTTAAGATGTGCACAAGTATTTCACAGTAGATTAGCGCACCATATGCAACATCACTGCTTTACAACCAGCGTTTGCATGATTTTTAAGGTGTGCTCTAGTTTTCTTAAGCAAAGTAGGGAATACTAGTAAGTGTGCACTACTATTATGCTTGTAGAGTAGGGCACACTCCAAGAAATGTGCTACTATCATGCTTGTAGGGTAGCGCACATGTCGAAAGGTAGGGTAAAACAGGATTTTTTCAGCTGCTTAGGGGAAAACCAAGTCCATGTATCATCTAGGGTAATCATGCTCTTCAATCCATGTTGTCCTTTTGTGTGATCGACAGCTTAATGTGATCATGAAAGGAGAAGTTCAGATTTGACCTATAACAGATGCTCCCTAATGTGTGAGGTCAGAGGGAAACAATGGCTGAAATACATTATAATTCCAATTCAGCGGAGGAGCAAGAAACCACATAACCAAGTCACAAAAGTACCTAAAATAATGATCAAGGTCAGCGAGCAATTACAATCTTTACATCATATAGATGTGTAGCATGATACAACATGATCTTTGATACATAACTAGGAGATGTATATATAGCATGGCCACTAAAATACAAGTGTGGATCTATGTCAGAATGAGAGATCATAGCCATAACAACAAACTGGATCTATGTCTCATGGAGAGCCAAAATGAGTGAGGCTCAGTCTTGCGCAGCTTGGGTGATAACATAATGAGGTAATGCTAACAAAATCCCAAGGTCTTCATCCAAAAACATCCATGGTACAAACCCTAACCATGTGAATAAATGAGTTGAAAGTCGAACATGGGGGGTATCGTTTGATTATCGGTCATTGAAGTATACCGTTAACAAATGCTAGGGATTCCATCAATAGTGATAATGGGGCCCAAGGTACCTAGTACGATCCAACAAGTGTGAATAAGTGGACTTGGCGTCGAACACTTGAGGAACCTATCAAATAAGAGACATTGATGTATTATCATAATTCAACAGCGAGGGAAATTGCCAATAATGACTGCAATCCCCAAGGTACTAACCGAAACTCTAAACTTCATTCCTAGAGAAAAATGAGTTGATGTCGCTGGGAAGAAGTCCATTGGAAGGGAGGCCTTAAGGCATCCTCCATCATCAAACACAAGGAACACTCAAATGGTATGAGATGATGTGGAGTAGTACAAGTAACAAGACTGACACTAGGATGGCCGACACATGAGGTCAAAGTAAACTGCAAAATGGCCGACACAGGCTCTATCCTTGAACAGTGAGTACGACACAAAGTGACTTAGGCAGTTTTCAACATGATGGGAAAGTGATATAAGCCTGCAATGTAGGAGACATTAGTAGACCCTCCATATGGTTGGAAGAATAACCAACCGGGAGAGTAAACAACTCGGGGATCAGGTTCACTCTAAGGTAAAAAACTAAACCCAACTGAAATGATAGACTCAAATAAGTGTTGTGTTCAAGAATAGGACCGACTGAACTGCCTTTGAAACTGCAAGATATGATATACCCTTCTTATCCCTTATTATTTTTAGATAAAATAATACCTTTCTTGTTTTAATGAGTCCAAGAAAGAATGAAAAATCAATAGATCCAACCATGCAAAGAGTTTAATGAGCCCATGGGAGGAAGAATCAGGACCTTCTTCATTGTTTACAGACTTTGAAGAAGAGATAGAAGAATACTCTATAATACTAATCTATGGATTTTAATATTGAGCCGAGATTTGTTCTTGCTCGCCAGTGTTTTCAATTTTAAGGAGTTTGAAAAACTTAAACAATAACTCCATATACCTACTCGTGGATTTTAATATCGAGCCCAAGTAGGTTAATGCTTGCCGGTGTTTTCCTGTTTATAGAGTTTGAAAAACTTAAACAATCCTCTTTTTACCCTCTCATGGTTTTCACATCGAGCCCGAGTAGGTGAGTGCTCGCTTGGTGTCTTCATGTTTCGAGAGCCTGAAAACCCTAAAGAAGGCTCCAAAAGGTCATTGTTTGTAAAGTTAGTCTCCTCCCCTGAAAAAGTGATAAAACAATGGAAGAACTCTTCTAGCCATGGATGACTAGAGTATTCATTTTTCGTAAGTAATCAACAAAAGTCCGGAAAAGGGTTAAACTTATACTTAAGTGGATGGGCCTTCAGTCCCTTTAACAATTTTGAAGAGGAAAAGTTTGCTCGACAATCATGTTTAGGTTTCAATAGTCCAAACAAGAGCTTAAAATGACTTAAATGACAGCTTCTAGGATCATGACTCATGGCCTGCCAAAGACTAGGATCTCAACAACCAAGTTAGTATTAACGACAAAAAATCTTTAATGACATGAAATTTCGACCATAAAGTACTTAGCATGGTCTGTCAATAAAGAAATTAAGTCATAATAGATTGATGCTATGAAAATCTAGTAAACATTTGAGAGATATAGGTTGAAATCATTCTACCAACATTTGTAGGTATTTAATGATTAAATGGATGATTTTTATGCAATTTGAAACTATAGACTTTTCACAAAAGTGGGTAAAAAATCAAATTCACATTCATATATGTAATTTCAACTTGAAAACTCAAATATCACATTTGGAATTGTAGGGCAAGTTTCTTGGAGAAAACCCTTGATCTTCAACCATTCATAGCGATCAAATCAGGCAACCATTCAACTTCAAACCTCTTCCAAGTAAGTTATTTTCATCGCTACTTTCATTTTGATGGTTCATCTGCAATTTTTATGCTTAAAAATAAATTTCTAGCCATGTTCAACTCATGAAGTGCGTGTGCACTACTGTGTAAGAGGGAAAGTAGGGCATACTGGAGGTGTCCGCTACTCTTCCTCAAGGACAGTAGTGCCCAAATGTGACTGTCTACCTTAAAGAGTAGCGCACACCCCTGAACATGGAGAAAAACATGTCGAGAAGTAAAACTTTGACCTTCTTTTGGTAGGATGGTGCTTGTTTGGAGAGAAAGGGAGCATGAAGAGATGGATAGGGTGGCTATGCAAGACCTGACAACTCTACATGCACTCCGAATGTGTGGTTTGTTAAAATTCTATAGAACCGTCAACATGAGGGCACTTAACCGATTGCTTGAAAGACTCATTCAGTATTCGGAAGCAGATGCCAATGTGTTTGATATCTGGGGAGAGACCCTAGACCTCACCATTGATGACATATACTTCATTACAGGACTCTCTAGGAGGGGAGATCTTGTAAACCTGAAATGTTCCTCATGCAATGTGGGTTCCATGTCCATACAAGAATATATGAATGCATAATGTGTGGTGGGGATTGATAAATCAGGAAGTCAAATTCTTATTTCTACTATTGACAGCCTCCCTTTGAAAGTTATTGTAAGTATGTTGAACCGAATGGGAGGGAGTGCCACACAACACTTAGCCTCAAGGCACTATATGCATATTGGTATCAAATGCTTGCAAGGTCATGTGTATGGCTGGTGCACTAGTTTGTTAGCAAACATGAAGCTTCAACTCTTGGGGTGTAAGACCGGGAGAATGAAGAACTTTGGATATGGAAACATTCTTTGTACCTTCTCCTTTGAGAGGGTATTTGCTCTTAGTTTGGGCATGCCTTTTCCCCCTGTCATTCCTCATGAGCCAAGATTGGGCCATTGGGGTGACATTTTTCTCCGCCATGGTGGTGGTGAAAGCTACTTTTTCTATCACACCGATGATTTTTGGGGATGGTGGGAGAGACAAGTGCCAACATTTGAGTAGTTTCTGTATGCTGGTTTAGATTTCCTTCATGATCCAGAGCTAGTACTTCCTCCAGGTGGTTCCTGGGGAGATATAGGTATGTTTCTGTTTTTGAAAAAGATTTAATTTTTTCAATTTAAAGTATATTATTTTTATGATGAGTTTGAAAATACTAAAACAAAGTGTCATATGCAGATGTTGGACTAGTTTGTCCCGAGGGACATCCTACTACTTTCGTGAGGCCCATTGATGTGGGTGCAGCTGATGCTACACTAGGGGATATCGAGAGGAAGATGAGTCAGTTGACTCATGATATTCTTACATATCGCATTGAGCGGATGCCCATTGACATGCAGGAGGATGTAGTAGGTGTGCCCCTAGCCTGAATTATATTGCTGCGGAAGGTATCATGGCTGGTCATATGCTATCGAGAGGCAGTGGATGATGATGACGCCCCACCTTCTCCATAGGAGAAGGATGTTTTATGTATTTTGACGCCATTGAGCCCAATTTTGTATCTTATGATATGAATTTGTGATAGTCCTGTGTTCCAAACTCATACTATTTTTTGATACAGTATCAGATATATATACAGTATCAGCTTATATTTACATGTGTGTGTTTAACTTTATGTGCAATGCTTATTTATGGAAGTGTATGATACAAATGCCAATCTAGAACATAATTTGCAAATGAATCAGCTAATGCATTCAAATTTCTTGGAATATGTTGATATATGATGGAATCAAACTATCTTTCCAATAATTTAATTCGCAGAAACTGTCGTAGCAAAACAGGATCTCTAATTTGATAAACACTCGTCAACTAAAATACAACTAGTTGCGAATCAAGTCTTACCTCCAAATGTGAAATGCCCTGGATAAGAGCATCCTGGAGAAATTCTATGACCACACTGTACTCAACTACGTTATTCGTTGTGGGATCCAAACAACCTCCCCCCCCGAAGAAACCAGTTGGCCAGTCGGTGAGTGACTAGTGCCATCAACAAATCCTCTAAAGTGTTAAGTCGACATCTGAAACACGAAGCGAGAAAACACACATAAGGTCAACTATCAATCACAAGCAAAAACTAGTTCTACAAAATGTACAACTATAATACATGAAAAAGCACAAATTCCTAATCGTAGTACTTCTTCAGGTAGAGCCCATTTCTAGGCTTGGGCATCTTATTACCCTCGTAGTCCGTCAGCTTATAAGCTCCTTTCTTCAGTACCTTCAAGATTATGTAAGGACCGATCCACATGGACTTGAACTTTCCAGCCCCTAAAGGTTCTTTGTCCTGATCCCAAAGCAGAACAAGGTCTCCTTCGCGAAAAGCCCTAGGTCTGACAGACTTATAGTACTGTCCTTTGACTCATTTCTTATGGACCTCGTTTGCTGTGAGCGCATCGCGGCACTGCTCATCTAGATGCTCTAAATGTAGCAAATGTTCTTCTAGTACTGAAGTTTCTGGTAATAGTTGGACAACAAACTTTAATGAGGGAATATCGCATTCAACCGGAACGACTGCTTCTATACCATGCACAAGTTGGAAGGGAGAGAACCCCGTAGCAGTCTTCATGTTTGCTTGATAAGCCCAAAGATCAGGATATAACATGGTGTGCCAGTTATTTCTACTGACATTAACGTTTCTTTGTAGAATAGTCTTCAAATTTTTGTTAACTGCTTCGACTTGACCATTTCCCTGTGGATAGAATGAAGACAAATGCTCTTGACAAAAACCTAGCATGGTATAAAGCTCGGTCATCATGCTGTTATGAAAATGACAACCGTGATCTGTCATGATCACTTTGGGTATGCCGAACCTTGCGATAATCTGATTGAATACGAAATAAGCGGCGGTTTCTCCATCCTCTTTAATAGTAGGCATTGCCTCAGCCCACTTGGTGAAGTAGTAGACGAAAATGATAGTATAATGATGGCCTCTAGCCGAAACTGGATTACAAGTCATATAATCAACTCCCCATTTGGTGAAGGGACTTGCAGTGATCACAGGATTAAGAGGAGCTGGATGTGATCTCATTTTTTTGGTAAAAAACTGACATAGACGGCAGAGTTTCACAGCTTCCACACAATCTTTAAAGATTGTAGGCAAAAAATATCTGGCATGCAGTATTTTCTGAGCTTTTGCCAACCCAGAAATATGACCCCCACAAACTCCACTATGAGCGTCATTCAATACTGATTCTGCTTCCTCTAAATTCAAATAACGTCGTAAGATGGATTCTATCCCACGTCTGTACAAAGTATCAAAGATAATGAGATAGTTTTTCGCATGAATTTTCAGTTTGCGCCGTTCCTCTCTAGAAAAAGTGGTAGGACACCTCAAAGTCTGGAGATATACTAAAATATCCCCATACCATGGGTCAGAGGAGGCAATAAGGAAGATCTATTCATCCGGGAATGATGACTCTTCCTCAATATGCACTAAGTCACTCGAAAAGTCTAAAATTAATTCAGTGAACACTAGTGATTTCTTCAACTTGGCAAACTGAAAAACCAAATCAAACTTTTGCAGGATTACAATCCATTTATTGTATTTCCCACCGACAATACATCGAGTGAGAACATATTGGAAAGGATTGACCTCCGCAATCATAGTAGTGGTTCGTAAAAGGATATAGTGACGAAGCCTCTACACCACATAGACTGCAGCTAGTGCTAACATCTCAACATGTGAATACTTAATCTCATGAGCTATCAATGCACGCGAGAGATAATAAACGACATGCTCTTAGAGCGTGTTATCCTCCTGAACTAGTACTATGCGAATTGTGTAAAGTGATGCCGCCATATATAAGAGGAAATTCTTTGTATAATCAGGTGGGCTTAACGAGGGGGATGATAGTAATGCCTTCTTCAAGGCCTAAAACGATGTTTGATCAGCCTCATCCCACAAAAAGTAGGTATCTTGTTTAAGCAGTCTCATGAAACCCTTTGTGATTTTGGCATAGTTTATGATAAAACGTCATAGGAAGTTAGACATGCCTTGTATACTTTGAAGTTTTCGCAAAGTGCAAGGAGGAGGAAGATGTACAATCGCCTCGACTTTTAATGGGTCGACCATTATGCCACGACTGGATACAATAAAACCCATTAAATGTCCTGATTCGATGTAGAGTACACACTTATTAGGATTCAATCAAATCTTGTATTGTCTGCACCATTCAAACACAAGTTTCAAATGAGCTGGATGGTCCCATCTCTTATGAGATCGTTCCGGAGGTCATCCATGTAAGGTTCAACTATGTGCTTGATATCGTGAAAAGCGAAATTCATTGCTCGCTGGATCGTAGCTCCAACGTTCTTTAAGGCAAACGACATCTTCCGATAAGCAAAGGGTCCCCATGGGAAAATAAAAGTTGTTTTGTGTTGATCTTCAGGTTTGATTTTAATTTGATTATATCCTGAAAATCCATCCATGAAAGAAAACATCTCATGTCCCGCGCACGCATCTATGATATAGTCAAAAAATGGTGTGGGGTAGTTATCTTTCGAACAAGCTTTGTTCAGATCCTGAAAGTTAGTACAGACTCGAATGGTACCTTTCTTTTTATCAACCAGAATAGGATTCGAAACCCATTCCGTCATGTCAATCGGATAGATAAATCCGGCTTTAAGCAATTTTTCAACCTCCGCCTTAATGGTAGCCTCTTTTTGAGGATTCACTAGACGAAGCTTTTGTCTCACAGGTTTCGCGTTAGGATACAATGTGATGACAAGATCAACAATGGCAAGATCGATGCCTAGAATCTCCTCATAAGACTAGGAAAAAATATCGTGGAATTCTTTAAAAAGTTTGGTATATAGAGTGATCTCTTCTAGAGAACAATCTGCTCCAATAAAAATGTTTTCCACGACCCCAGGTTTGGTGGAAATGTTAATCGGGATGGTTGTCGATATATTAGCCATATTCACTTAAGCATAAACAATACTTGAATTGGAAGAGGACAAATCAACATTCCCACTAGGTCTCATTGAAAACTCTCCTCTCTCTATCTTGTCTAGATTTGGAAGCAGGTAAGACCTGTGGTGCATATGTTCCCAAGGCTGGTCCAGGACCATCATGGCTTCCAAAATAGCGTCTTTAGAAGGAAAAACCGTGTCTAAATAGTCAAAAGAGTGGGTCGAGTCTACTAACCATGCAGGAGCATAGTCCATATCTGACTTGGCAGAGACTGGCGGAGTCACGATATGTTCCATTGCAACATGTTGTGCTTCCATGTATGCTACTTCTGCAACGGATAAGGGCTCTAAGGGTTCTGATATAATAGGAAGGATCCACAGATCAGTCCTTAAACCAACCGTGAAAGTTTCAGTAGATGTACCTTCATTAGAACTCATGAAAAGAACGAGAGAGGGTAGGTCAAAAGTTCCTATTAATGACCCGTAAAGCCTTGCTCCTAAACTCTCGTTTACTGGGGTAGATTGATCAACTAAAGGAACTGTGAATTCCAATGAAGTTTGGTTGTTTCACCAAGAGAACGAAAGTTGATCAACCATGACGATCTTACCTTCGTACAGGAACATAACAACTCGAAAAACTGTCGATGTAATAGCTTGCATGGCATATGTCTAGCTCCTACCTAAAAACATATTGTAATCAAGTGGAGCATCTAGAACTTCAATCTCTACAGCAACTATCTTACTGGCCAATGTGACGTCAAATGATGGAAAGACTCCATGTGGACAGAAGGTTCTGCCATCAAATACAGTAAGCAGTGTGTTAGAGGGGGATAACTCGGGAGAATCCAAGGCTTTCCAACAAGAAATCGACATTACGCACGTAAACACACCCTCATCTATGACCGCTTGTCCAATGGTCATAAGACCATGAACTACCTCTATTTGAAGGGAAACGTGGTATGACAACTGGTATTTGATATCAGACATATCAAAATTTGCAGTCATGTTGGATGATTCCATACTTCCAATCGCTGCCAGAAGTGCATTTCGTTGTAATGGACAACTTTGCAAAACTTCTAAGGTGGACATATCACAAGGGGTCTGGGCTAGATCTTCAACCACATTGTAGTTGGCAGTAGCCCATGCATTGAGATTGTGCGAAGCCCATTTCAAGACACCTTTCAGGATCTTGGGCACTGAATCCATAGGTATGTGGAGAGGAGTGGAAGATTCAGGAACCTCTTTATCCTTATTCTGCGAATCCGGGGTATAATTTCTTGCCCGCATTTGTAAAAGAGCGTCCGAGCTAACCATATTAATAAAAGTTTGATAAACTGAAGCATGGGTGGCTCCCCCAACATTGGAGGTGCTAGAAGTTGATCCTTTCCCTTTTGGAAATGGATCTTTAAGGATGGAAGGTTTCTTTTCTTGAAGCAGCTTCTGGGCTTCTTCGATTAGAGGGTATTGGTGAGTGAGGTGGTCCTACTTGCAAAGCTTGCAAGGGAACTTGATCTTCTTCTTTTCTCTATTACCCTCCTCAACATTTTTTTTTTTTTGGGCTTCTGTTGGTTCCCCTCTCCTCTCTTGCCCTTCTTTTTATTGTTGGGCTGCCAAGGGCCCTTTTGATTAGTCTGAACCTGTTGTATAGAATTAGTAGTAGAAGGAGACGTTGTGACAGGAATCACTTTTGCAGTCGATTGTTTGACTGATAAAGCATGAACCTGTTTATTCAATGCTTTGAAGGCTACATAATCAACTAAACCTACTATGCCGTCAGCATGTGGTCCAGGTTTTGGTATACCTAGATCAATATTTGATCACGGTGCATCAGGTATAATCTCGTAAAGGAGCCCAGACTGAGCATAAACCAAGTCTAGTTGCTGGGTCCTTAAAATGGCTTCTTCTTCTGATGACACCCCATAAGTGGCTACTTCCTTAGAAACATAAGGAAGGATTGATTTCAGATACCACTCTAATAAGAATTATGGGGGGATATTGGCCTTAAAGAGCTTCTTCCATCTTCGCCACTCCTGAATATGATCAGATAAATGGGTGGCTTTGTTTTTTCTAAAGGTAGACAAAAGATCTATCCCGACATCATACCTAACAGGAAGCTGGAAGTGGTTCAAGAAGACTATGGCGAGATCCCTGAAGTTAACAAAGGTGGCTGCAAGTAATTCAATGTACCATTTGGCTGCAGCACCGGTCAAGGTTCTTTGAAAAAGTCTCAACCTAACAGAATATTTGTTCAACGAGTTCGAAGAACACTCTAGATGAAAAGTGGTAACATGATCACCAAGATCTTCACCAGTTTTACCTTTGAATTTTGGAATATCCGAAGGTATCTTAGTGGGAATTGGTGGCCATGTAACATTATGGAACAACGGATCGTTGGTTAATTCTGAAATATCTGGCAAATTCAGGGTTTCCAGAAATGGTAAACGAGGTCTATAAGATGGCATTTGATGAGCTGGAGTCATGAAGGGGGAACCTCCCATAGTTTGAACCATAAACTACTGGTTAGGGTTTCCCCCAGCCATTTGTTCGTAGGGGTTTCCCCCAGCCATATGCTGTTAGGCGTTTCCCACTACCATCTGTTGGTAGGGGTTGCCCCCAGCCATCTGCTGGTAGGGGTTGCCCCTAGCCATCTGTTGTTGTGTGAAGGTTTTGTTGAAATCCCCCCACCCAAATGAAAGTGGGTTGGTACCCTGTGCATTCGTCCACTATGGTTGGGTGTTATCCCCACCATATTCTTGGTTAAAAATATTACCCCCTCCTTCGGAAAACAAAGAAAAGGGATATGTCCTACAGGTATATTACTTTGATTCATATTGTAACCTACAAAGGTGTTAAAACCAGGGGTATTCGAGGTGGACGACGCAGTCATGGTACTCATGATAGGCATAGTTGCAGAGGGATTTGGCCCAACATTGGGTGTGGAAATCCAAGTACTAGGTATATGGTATGACTGTTGAGTTGCAAGAGGTGGAATGACATTCACTGCATTAATGGGTCCAAAATTAGGGGTAGTGATTGAGGCAGATGTCAAAGCTATTGAGCTTGGCATGCCTAATGTACCAATGTTAAAACTCAAGGACGGAGTTTAAACAGAAGTTGTCTACGTCAAACTTGATGTAGCAGTGGAAGAAGGATTCACAATACTTGTATTCATACCCATTGTGGGAGTCTATGGAACTCTTTGTTTGTCTCCTACGTTAGTCATAATATGCCCAGGTGTGAAAAAATATGCACTATACTTGGGTTGCTGGAAACCTACAGGAACCAGAAGCGGATCGTTAGATCCGGTAAGAGGAGGGTTAAAAAAAGTGTTAAACTCACTAGAAGTAATATCCTCAACCTCAACAGTATTAAGAACTTGTTGATCCTGATTTCTAGGTTGTGGTTCGCCAGGAACCTCTATTTCACCAGTAAGTTCAAAAAGACCACTGGAGTTAGTCCTCCATCGTGGTGGTGGCGGTAGTGGCTCCACACTGGGTGGGGGAAGGTTTTGCAACCTCCGAGACCTACGAAGCTGTTTGTATTCCATAATTATATAAAAATAACACTAAGTAAAAACCTAGTGACCACTAAGACTAAGGGGCAAACAACATACCACTAAAAAATCCTAAGTAATCAAACCAATCAAAGGGATAGAAAATACTCTTGGAAGTAATTCTGGGGTGACTAGGGACCAAAACAGACTAATAGAGTACTGATGGTTAGTTTCATGGCGTCCACTTGAGGTCCACTGGGTGCAAGCGCTTGAATCACCAAACCGCTTTCCTGGGATTACTACCAGAGGGTTACCTACCACACCTGTCTGAGGTGAAGTGGGAATAACTGTCCACTCTACTTGTGTAGGATCCTAAAGGTCTGATACTAAGGCTACTGTAAATACGAAATAACCTTGGGGGTTAGTCATCATCCTAGTCAAAACGCATGGGTAGGGTAGCAAAGCCCAAAGTCCGAAAGGACCCCCATACGCAAATCGACTCTGGTTTATGGTCAAAAGGAAAGTGAGGGGATATCCTCAACAATTTCTATCTCCCACAGCCTTAATGATATATATGGATTTGCCTAAATGAAGGTTGTACTATGATTGTTGCGTAATGAAGCCAGTTGCGAGCAGTTTAAGGTGATTTAAGCTCGTAACTCTAGACTAAGCTAGTTGATGTCATGTATACCTAAAAAAGAAAATGTTTCTAATTGATTTTATTAAAAATTCTTTTTAAGGCAACTGTTTACTCAACGAGGTAGTGCATTGTGTGGAAATGGTTTGAGAAAGTAAAGTGCAAAAGAAATAACTTTCAAAGCAACAAAAGACTCTTTTTCTTTTTCCATTTATGCTCTTTCCAAAATGAAAACTAAGCAAACCTAAAACAAATCTCTTTTTTCTTTTCTTTTTCAAATTCAAAACAAAGTAAACTACGCTACTTCGAAATGATCTTAAGCCTTACTACTTTAAACTACCAAACTCATTTTTTTCTTTTTCTGATATACGTAAAAGAAAAAGAACTCGAAAATGGAAGCAAGTAAGACCTAGAAGAGCAATGTAAGTAAGGAAAAACAACTCTAAGGCTCACATCAAGCAAATCGATGATTTGACGAAGACTTGTCCTCGAAAGTTTTTCAACGGAAAATGCTTTTGGCTTGGAAAACAAAGTGAAAAGAAAAGAAGGATAAGAGGAAAGGTAAACCTCAAAGGTTACTCCAAAGCATCAAGAACCCTAAAGAGCACTAAGCCAAGTAAATGGTAGGCAAGCAAACCAAAGATGGCCTTACAATCACAAAGACTCAAATGGAAGCAAACTGAAAGACTTCAACCTACTTGGACTGAAATTAACAAAGCAATTAGGAAGTATCTAGACTCAAATAGCTTTTGAAAACACCCTAAGGACTCTAAGTTGGGGTCAAACCCTAAATTAAGGGCCAAGACACCATCAAAGTGTGCTTAGTGTTGCCACAAACAAGAAATGCTACAAAACAAAGGTTTGTATACCTACAACAAGCATCTAGGGTATGAAAGTGCAACTATGTCCAACTAGGAACAAAGCACAGTCTTCAAAAAGAGTAAAAAACAACAAGACACCTCAAAAGTACATAAGCAAGCAAAAGATGACCTAAGGGACGTAGGAGAGGCAAACAAGACTCAACAAGGGTATATAGACATCAAGGATCAATTAAGAAAGCAAGGCAAGAGACTAGACATCAAACCAAACAAGTGGAAACCAAAACCCTATAGCAAACAGAGAGTTACAGGGGTACGAGCTACTATGTAGTGCATAGACCAGCACACACTGGGAGGTGTGCCCTACTGTATAGTAGAGAAAGTAGCGCTGATCATCAGGTATGCGCTACTGTATATAAGGAAGAGTAGCGCACATGTCAGAGGAGGTCTGAAACATGCTCTAAAACTTCAAATTGGGATGAGTCAAGCAATGGAAACATGCTACAATAACCTATAGAGCAGCTCAAGGGATAAAAAAGATCAAAAAAGTACTGGAAGGAAAGTTAAATGAGTCTCCTAGAACAAAAAACAACCAGTCCCCAATGGAGTCACCAGTCTCTTGTTCGGGAATTATACCCTATAGCGAGCAGAGGGATACTACCAACTTCTGGGGTGACAGGTAAATAAATTGAAAATATCACATAGGCTTCTACAAAAGGAAAAATATCAAGGTTCTTGTAGGCATACCTTATTAAATAAGTTTGATCCTAGCTTTTGTTTGGTCCTTTGATTGATCCTCTACTCGATCTTTCGTTTGTCGAACCTACAATACAAAGATACCTTCTTCAGCGTATCTTGACTGATATAACAATGATGAAATTGCAATACAATTTAAACATCAAGTACAATGAAGCATTTAATCCAAACAAATATGCAATCCATTAGACATTTGATTGGGATGGGAAGGGCATTTCAACCTTTATTGTCAAAAGAAAATAATCAGTACAAGTATACTTGATCATTCAGAGTGCTTGTGCAACCAGATCCTGGGCTCCTGCTCTTCACACTAACTTTGGAAATCCTCCAGCGTAACAACCCTTAATGCATAGTTTCTCCTCCTCTGTCTCATCTATCCCCCTTGTATTTATGGGAAAAGGTAGGCAGTTTGGATCGAGAGGTAGTTTGATTGGGAAGTTGGGGAAGTTGCAAAACCAACTGCAACTAATCCCAATTTTTCAAATTAATCTATTTTTTATTACTTTTTAAGATGTCCACGAGTATTTCACAGTAGAGTAGCGCACCATATGAAACTTCACTTCTTTACAAGCAGCGTTTGCATGATTTTTTAAGGTATGCGCTAGTTTGCTTAAGCAAAGTAGGGCATACTAGCAGGTGTGCACTACTATTATGCTTGTAGAGTAGGGAACACTCCAATAAATGCACTACTATCATGCCTGTAGGGTAGTGAACATGTCAAAAGGTAGGGTAAAATAGGGTTTTGTCAACTGCTGAGGGACAAACAAAGTCTATGTATAATCTAGGGAAATCTTGCTCCTAAATCCATGTTGTCATTTTGTGTGATCGATAGGTTATTGTGATCACAGACGGAGAAGTGCAGATTTGATCTATAACAATGGAAATTGCTGGAAGAAGAGAACCCATTGGCGGCTGAAGATTCTTGATGTCGGTTATTGTTCATGGCTGAATGTTGAAGATGGAGGCTGAGAAAATTTTCATCCAGATCTTGGAGTTTGGTTTGGATGGCTGCAAGTGCTTCCTCCATGGATTTTGCTCCTACATGGGTGACAACCATAACTAGGAGTTTTTTTTCTTTTTTTGGGGAATGGATAGAAAAACAAAAACAAAAGCTTATTTAGTAAAGAGAAATTTGGATTTGGGAAAAACTCGGATGGGTAATTGGGGTTCGACTAGGTTTTGGACACTTTCTGATGGATTGGGAAGCAAAAAATCGAGATTTCAGAAGCGGGGTGAAAGAATGAGAAAATTTGTCAAAGAGGGACAAAGAAGCAGAAATAGGGAATGAACACAGTGGCAAAATTTGGAGGCGAGCGGGTGAAAATTGAAGAAGTTATGGCAAACGCTAAAAATAGATAAATGTGAGATTTATGGCTTTGGGAAGTAGAATTTGGGATAGGGTCCTCAGGAATGGAATATGAAGAATGGTATTGCACGGGTGTCCAGGAAGTTTCAAGGCAAACAGAGTTAAAACAAAGGAGATATGGTGAAAAAACAGAATTTTATACTTCGTATTTTTTTTTCTTTTCAGAAATGGATCTGCAACGGCGTGGAAGGGATCATAACAATTGGACCTAAAATGACGCAGAAGGGATCATCAACAGATGGATCTGAAACGCTGTTGAATGGATCGAAAACGGCTGGATCTGGAATGGCTTGGAATGGATCTAAAATGGCACGGAAGTGATTGGCAACAGTTAAATTGAAAATAGATATGGACCTCAGGTATGTTCAGCTTCCTAACGGTTCAGGGGTTTGACTCAGCCACCAATGCTATCTGACGGCTTGTGTATTGGGGTAGTACCCCTCACTCCACGGCTCAGGTAAAACTGATAATCGCTTTGCCACAAACCACAACTTTTGGTTTACCACATGGGTGGGAACTATTCAATTAGGTAGGGGTCGTTGCCCTTTTCACTGGCAAGTCTTGTCAATGGGCCAGCTACTTTGGGGTTCCTATGGAACTCCTGACAATGAGTTTTAGGGCTTATGACCAAGTACTTCCCACAGTTAAGCAGACAGGGATTATTCCGAAATTCGAACTTACAACAGATGTGAAAAAAAAAAATTGGCAGAAATACCCAACGAGCCCAAGAAAGTGCTCTGATACCAGATGTGAAAAACCTGTAACAATTAATTAATGAAAATACACAAGATAGCGAAAATAATAGAACTCAGAATCGCTTTTAATGATCACAGGCCACTTCGAGGGGGAAACCTCGTTTGAGCAAGCTCAATACAATAACTTCACGGTGTCTTCATTGGTCTCAACACAAACTTATATACTAAGTCTAGGCGCCAATACCATGGGTCAATACCATGTGTCAATACAAACCATGGGCCAATACAAACTATGGACCAACAATTACTATGAGACGACTTCCAAAGCATATGCGTCCAACAACAATAAGACAAACTGTGGATCAATAAATACTACAAGATGACTTACAAAGCATATGCGTCCAACAACAATATACTAACAAAGTAAATAGAAGGGTTGACATGGGTTCCTAACACCATAGTGCCCTTAAACCCAAAATGTCATGGTTCTCATGTTGACCATGCTTTTCCTTAACTTCGTTGGAGCTCTGTTGTCCTTTTGCACCGCTTCTCTAGCTCTGACTATTCTCTGATAATCGCAGTTCTGACCGTGTGTCCTTTGCACCATTCCGCTTATTTACTCTTTTCTTATGTAGCTGACAGTCCGCCGCTTCATTCATAACTACTCCAACTACCTTAATGTTTCTTAGTAGTTCATATTTTACTAAGGTGATAGGTCCTTTCCTGCCACTTCACCTCGCTCCATACCCTACTCCCGAGAATTGCGGAGTTGCTTCTCCCAAAACTGGTCAATGTTAGGCCTCGCGTAACTTGTACTTTCGCCATAAAAAATTCTTCCACTTGGGTTGCACCCACCACCCACTTCTTTTCCAACTCTAGTCACCCTCTTGGTAGTCTTGAACAAGGTTAGGTCTATTATCCATTTCATCCAATCCTAACCCTAGGTCCTGAAATAATGCCTAACAAATCCCATTCATAAAATCCTCAACTTCACCCAGTGGCGCTAAATACATTACCGTATATTCCTACTAGCACTAAGGACATAAACCTCTACTTCGAATTTTCACAATTTATGAGTGTGTGCAGTGTTTAAAACATGCATTGTTAGTCCCAATGAGACTAAATGAGATCAAAACCTACTCTATAGATATTTTTAAGCTTGTAAGATAAACTATAATGGAGTGAGAAAATAGTGTAATGTGACTTGTTTGGTATTAATGAAAGTAAGCAAATCATGATTGAAGGGTCTAATTTCAGTGCTTTGGTGTGAATAAAAGTTGGGTCATTCTTTGATCTATGGTCATAATTAAACAAATCAATTCATGAAGACCTTTTATATTTAGCAAAGAGCTAAGAGGATGGTATATAAAACAGCCTAGCAAAAATATTCCAAGGAGGGAAGAGATAATATAAATACATGAGATTTGTGACTTGCGTAATATTCAATGTTAGCATTCCCATCTATGCACCAATTAGAACTAAAAATGTATTATGCATAAGTTCACCATTTGAAATATTTAATGAAATCATGACGAGAACAAAGCTCTTGAAGTTCCCAAATGAGTGCTTGAAGTTGTTGGGTAGTGAGATCGGATTTGAACTTGGCCAACACAATGTGCTTTGAGTCAATAATTTCAATCATTCTGGTAGATTCCTGCTTAATCTCATTATCCATAGTATATATACCTCAGTTACAACAACAATCTGTTGTAAATATATCAGTTTGTTCATCGATGTTATAAGTCAAAATGGCACTTCCTTGCCCATGACGACACTAAACTTGTCAGTCACACAAAAGGACATTGTGGATGGAAGAGCCTTGGCTTGGTACTTAGTTCTATTTCTTAAATAATTCTTTGATTCTCTAAAATTAATATTTTATTTAACTTAGTTTGTGACTCACACATAGTTGATGGTCATGCAAATTGTGTGTTACACGCAGTCTAATAGTTCACTCACTTGCATGTGCAATAAAAGTTACGCGCTCAACTTGCAAGGAGTGGAATTGCATGTTACACGTAGGTTGACTATTTCCCACTCGTGTGTTGCTTATTAAAATAAAATTAAAAAAAATCAAATTTCAATAGAGTTGGGTTAGTTCTTGATAACTTCACCCATCAGTTACAACCATTCCCCATTCGATGGCTTGCCTCCCTTTACTATAATAGCAATGAAGATTGGCCATCAAGAGGAATTTCGGCTCATTAGTAGAGTAATGCTTGAAGATTTTTTACTCTCTCTAATCTTATTGATTATATGACTGATACATTCTTGTCCTATTTGATCTATATATTGTTTGAGTTTGTGGAGATGAGGAGTAAAGAGACATAGATCAAGGTTTCACAAGGTTCCCAAGCATAGCAAGGTATATTTGTATTTGCTATTTTTCATGAATAAAAAAAGACATATTTTCCTTCCTAGTATCATGTTACAACTTGCTCATGGAAATGGTTATATTTTTATATTGGGATTAAGTATAGATGTTCAAATGCATGCTAATATCTTTGTTTCAATTCACGGTTATTTTTTTGTAGCCATAATCTTTTGAGGATGGTGCTGTCTTTATTTTGTAGGTATTCCAATGAAGGAATTGAAGTTTTAGAATCGAAAGTTGAAGAGTTATTAAAATCTTGGACTGGCCTTGTCACATCCCCAAACCCCTCAGTTGCCCTCAAACGAGATGGAAGACCACTGAACCATTTTTTTTTCAATAATTAGCTTTGAGTTTACGCACAACCACAATGGTTGTCGATCTACAATCCACAGTCTCTTTTCTGCAATCTGTAGTCGGAAATCAGAACTGGAATTCGCAAAATAAACAACTTTGAAAAATGCCCCGCCAAATTCCGCAGTTCCGCAATCTATGATGTGAAACATGAAAATTCAGAGTTCCCATTTACCCGACATCAAACAATTACGATCCCGACTTCCGCATTTTGCAGTGCGAAAGTCAGAGCTACGGAGCACCAAAACCTTTGGCGCTGTAGAAATGCACCGTTGCATTCTGCATTCCGCAGTGTGAAAGTCGGAACTACAAAGCACCAAAACCTCTGACGCTGCAGAAATGTGCCCGCCACATTCCACATTCCGCGTTCTGCTGGGAGGAAATAGGAACTGTAGAGTGCCCAAGTTCCCAACACTACAAAAATGTGATCTCGACTTCCGCATTCCACAATGCAGATGCGAAAGGTCAGGAGCTGACCATGCCCTATATAGCCAAATTTTCAAGCTCATAACTCCTTCATGCTTGGGACAAATTGAACAATGCCCGTACCGTTGGAAATATATGAGGATCTTTGTACATTGGTGTGGTCCCCTACCAAATCTGAGCACTCTATCCCTATCCTTTTCCAACTAAAATCTAGCTCAAACTCCCTCAATGCTTCATTAACCTTATACAAAGGAGCTCTGTCTACCCTCTGCCATGGCTTCTCCCTTCACCTGACCCACAGAGGGGTATTAAAACATAACAGGGGATATCTACTTCCTTTCCCCAATGTAGATGAATCTAATCAAACCTTCCCAAGGGTGAATGTAATTCATACATAAACACATGTTATGAAACTAAACTAGGCAACACATCAACAACCTGCAAGGTTAGCAACATAATAAATCTAGAAAAGGATGAATTATTCAACATGAACTCATCCTCATACTCAGGCTTATAAATTGTCTTCACATTGATCAATTTCATGCATTCATTCATTCAATAACTCAAGAATAACACGCATATCATAACATAGGGAAAATAACATAATTTTACACCACAAAAACACTTATCTTTGGAATGAATTTGCCCCGGGAAACTGGCTAAGTGAGAGCAACTTTCCACCCAACCTTTGTTCTTTTTACAGTAGTTACTCTTTCATCTAAGAGACCATCCTTGAGCTGGGTAGTGTATCCACTAAGGAGGGATAATGGGCTCTCTCATGGTCAACGTTGCATCCCAATGCTAAGAAAACCTATAGTTGGGTTTATCAAACATGCAAGGAAATAGGGAGGGAGGATACTGCTAAGCCAATTATCTCGCCCACATAGATACATGCATCTCAGATCACTTAGCAATCATGGCACCCACATTACCTACCTCACCCAACACAAGGAAGGCCCTCTTCTTTGCTGCATAGTCCCTCAAGGCCCCTTCGCTCGAGTGCTCTTCAGGGTAGGCATAGAAAGGTTCAAACTATTGTTTTCATGAGGCTATTTCCCTCACTAGGTTTATCAAGCAGATCCAACCAGGGTCTTGCCTTCCAATATGTTAATCAAGATGGAATCCTCTTAGGGTTGCGGTCGAAACTCTGTCCCACAATTCGGTCCTCTACAAACAAATCTAAGGTCTTCTCCAGGTTTTTCTAAGCTGCTCGAGCTCTGTAATTCATATTAGGTTCTGATCCAAGGGTTTCCCAACTGGTTTCACTTCCTTCACAAAGTTTCTTTGCATCCTTGTCTCTGAAAATTTGGGCATATAGATAATCGTGATTTCCTTTTGTTTTATTCATGGATCGGCTCTACAAAATGCATGGTGAATTGGGTTGTTGTTCAAACAAGGAATATGGACTAGGATGATTGAATTTTGAGGCGGTAGAGCAGCTTAAGGGGAAAGAAAAACAAAGCCATACTGTTAAGATTTAATATTCTAAGACAGAAAATAGCAGCATTACATTCCATTACACAATAATGGCATATACAGGATCACTGAAGAAGCAACAAGCACAACATAAACACAAGAGACATAGATTTATCCTAGGAAACCCTCATGGGGTAGAAAATGCAGTAAAGATTCCTCAATATAGATGACCAACAATATAATAAAATGCAAACCAAAGACATGTTCTCCTCCTGCACCATAGAAAACCTCTCCTCCACAAGTGCGCTACATTCTGATTGAGGGAAGTGTGTGTATAATGAGGAACACACCTCCTCTATTTATACACATCTCTGACTTGTACTTTATATTAACTAGGTCGGCCCCAACTTTACCACTGGGTTAAACACCCCATTACAACTGACTGGGATGACCCTACTAGGGTGGTCTAACAACTCTTTGACCTACATAACACATACAGGGCCAACCCCCACTAGGGAAGTCTAATAACCCGAGTTACCACATTCCGACGAAGGAATAAACATCTCCGGATATACAATAAGATCTTCACGGAGGAATCAAACATCTCCGGAATAATAAAGTACAAATATAATATTCTTAGAAGTTACAATATCTCAACACTCCCCCTTAATGAGAAGGATATTATAACAACATCTGCAGGAGCAAGGATATTATCTCAACACTCCTTCTTAACGAGAAGGATATTATAACAACATCAATACAAGCATCCACACCAATACAAGTATACACATCATCAATACAAGTATCCACACAATACAAGTATACACATCATCAATACAAGTATACACATCAAAACAAGTATCCACATCAGTAGCATACCCTGCAACACACATGATCATATTACAGGATGATCAATCCTGCTCTCTTTAGGACATAGGTCCATGGATGATGCAATCCTGTCATGTACCTTTTGAACCGAGGTCCAGGGACGATCCAGTCCTATCATGTACCTTTTGAACCGAGGTCCAGGGATGATCTAGTCCTATCATTCAATTCTCGGAGACCTCATGTCTATGGCTCAATTCAAGGGACTAAATTCCAAGGAGCATCCAATCCCCTTACCTGTTCATTTAGCACTTTATTTTAAGAGACATCTTGTCTACGGCTCAATTCAAAGGAACAATGTCCGAGGATGATCCAATCCCCTTACCTGTTCATTCAGGACTTTATTTTCGGAGACATCTTGTCTATGGCTCAATTCAAAGTACCAAAGTCCGAGGATGATCCAATCCCCTTACCTGTTAATTCAGGACTTTATTTTTGGAGACATCTTGTCTACGGCTCAATTCAAAGGATCAAAGTCCGAGGATGATCCAATCCCCTTACCTGTTCATTCAGGACTTTATTTTCAGAGACATCTTGTCTACGGCTCAATTCAAAGGACCAAAGTCCGAGGACGATCCAATCCCCTTACCTGTTCATTTAGGACTTTATTTTTGGAGACATCTTGTCTATGGTTCCCTTTAGGACTGATGTCCAAGGATGATCCAATCCTCAAATGTCCATGAAGGACATCATTCTAGAAGACATACGTCTACGGATCCTTTTAGAACATGTGTTCAAGGATGATGCAATCCCCTTGTCAACTTAGACCCTGTCTAAGGACCATTTACCAACCTCTCTATTGGCATCACCAATATAGGTAACCACATCATCGACCTCTCTGTCGATGCAGGCAATCTCATCATAAGTGACCAAATCACTCCCCCTTTCGAGGAGAGTCCTTCTGAACTACACCAAGTTTGTCTTGGAAATATTCAAACAGTTACTTGAGGTAGAGGTTTGGTTAGTACATCGGCAACTTGTTCACTTGAGGTAGAGGTTTGGTTAGTACATCGGCAACCTATTACAAATTCGAACTTTATAGTTCATTTCTGCGCCATATCTTGTATATAGAAATGTCAGATCTCTATGTGCTTTGACTTATCATGGAACACTGAATTCTCTGTCATCCTGATACAACTCTGTTTGTCACATAGGATCACAGTTGGGTCTATCTCTAATTCAAACAATCCTGAAGCCATACTTCTTCACAACTAGCAGAGAAAGAAGCCATATATTCCGCTTGTGTTGAGAGCCATACTGGACTAATTCCTGCTAAACCACAAGATCATGGCTAATCCCAGACAATAACATCCTCTCGATGTGCTCTACTTGTCTGATACACTTTCTGCTCAATCAACATCTGTGTAGCCATCTGAAGTCATGATCTCCAAAATAGCATAGATCAAATTCTATCGTATCCTTTAGGTACCTCATCACCTGCTTTGCAACTATCAGGTGAACACATCTATTTTCCACTAGATACTGACTCAACGTGTTCACGGCAAAGCTTATATCTGACCTGGTATTTGTTAGATACATCAATGACCCAATAATTTGTCTGTATAGAGTTATATACACTAACTCTGATGAGTCATTCACTAATAGCTTCAAGTTGGAATCCATGAGAGTGGCCATTCCAACATATCAAGTCTTTTTAATATTTCCCTGGTTGAGAAAGATTCCTTCTGAGCCTTTCCATACTTCTAGACCTAGAAAGTAATGCATCAATATGAGATCTTTCATTTTCATTTCTGCAGCCATCTATTTGTGCCATCTCTCGTCAGATGGGTCTACTGATATGAGCCTCAACATCATTCGAACTCTGTGGTGAGTTCGTTCTTGCATCCATGTCATCTGTGTATAGAAACCATATTCAACCTTGTATCAAAGGTTGAGATCCACATCACCCATGGTGATCATTAAGCTCATCAATTTACTATCAATCCTAGGTACCCATACAGAACCTGATTCACACTTCTTCTTTAATTACATCATTAAGAGAATGGTCTTATCTAGTCACTTGGAGCAAACATCTCATCATGATTTTCTTCCTCTTTCTAAGAGAATCTTTTAGCCACGAGCCTTCTATATTATGTTTGATTTGTAAATATTCTTGTTGAACATCCATCACTTGTGCGGTGTTCATCATTCTTCATGATCTTTCCTACAAATCAAAATTAAGTACATGATTAGTAATACTTATAATCATGAAATCATGTTGACATGATAACCTATTATGCATATAGATATCATTTACATAGTTATGCAACTATCTTGACCAATACTTTGGCACAACACTTTTCCATATCCTGTATGCATACAGTGGCTATCTAGATGCCTTCCATCTCTACCAGAACATACTATTGAGAGTGTACACAGCTCTCAGCATGTCAGCAAAGAGGTTTCATTCTAGACAAGCTACAATGGAATGTTTTGTCCAACTTGCCAATCATATGCATATTAGTAGTATACTATTCAATGCTCTATGAATGTTTACACTCAGCATGAATACAAATATGCATACAATCTATTTACTATTTCAAATAACAACTCAAATACTTATCTTTTATGTTTGTGTGGTTGCCTCCCGCTTGATCTTCTAAATGTCTTTTGAACTTCTATTCATTCTGTACCACTGGATTAGTATATCTGTTTAACATATCTAATCAATATCTTCTTTGTTCTCTTCAATGATTTAGAGATCCTGTGCTAGAACCTGCATATCTCATAGGTTAAGCATAATAGAACAAATTCATACATACCTAGTAAGTAGAACTTCTATGTGATCAAGGATTATGGATGAGTCTTTGTCTTCATGTTGTCATTGTCATGGAACTTGATTTGTCTTTCGTGATGTACCTCTATCTTGTTAGCAGACAACATCAACCTCTTACAACACCACAGTGCATTAGTACAATCATATAGCCCTAATCAATGAATGTATTCTATCATTCACATGCATTCATACTATTACTAGGGTGATAAGACAATTCTAACATTAAACAAGATTGTACTAATAAATAATATGAAGACAAACATGTTATGTACTTAATCAGGAATCATATTTCAAGACATACATGAACCTCCTTAATTCATACCTATCAAGACTTCTTGTAATCTTCTTATGTAAGGCCTTAGCCTCAACTCCCCCTAAAACTTGACCTCGAGCTTGATTAGGGTTTGCTAGAGAAACCCTAAAAATTCAATCTTTGACTTTCACACTTCTAAATGGATGGAAGGATGTGTCTTGCAGAGCTGATCAAACTAGCATACTTCAATTTTGAAATCTCCAAAATTTGAACCCTAAAAATTGTCTTTGAAACTTCTGGATCTTCTGGACAGGATCCCGAACTAGGGTTTGATGAAGCCCACCCTTCTTTCCAATCAAAAGGTTCGATCCAATGCTCTAAAATCTTATTTTTCTGAGGAGCTTCCAGCCGTGGTCACAGACTTAAAAAATTCCAACTTTTGCTGAAGCCCTAATTTTCCATCTTTCCAATCAAAATCCCGAACTAGGGTTTGATCAAGCCCGGTCTTCTACCCAACCAAAAAATTCGATCTTGGTCTCTAAATTTCGATTTTCCTGAATGGATTCCAATTCCAAAAATTCTAACTTTCTATGAAACCCTAAATTCCGGAAGCCATGAATGAAGGTGCTCCAAAAATAATTTTGTTTTGACAGAAATATGTACCTGATTGTTTCTGCTGTAACTCCAAACTTTTCACTCCACAGGGTTTGAAAACTTTTTTTGTGGTATCCTGACCTGTCATCCTTCCATCTTGACAGGTCTGATCTGAATTGGATTTTCTGAGAGAGCGTTATTCCAAGTGTCGCAATGTGACCTGTTTATGGGATAAAACAGAAGAGCAAACTTGTACGGCATGCCATGTGTCACTGGTTCAACTTCGGCCTCTAACAACGTTTCTTGAGATAGTACAGTCTGTGTACTACCTGTCACTTTTACGAAATTTCATTTGGAGTTTCCTAGCCAAAGTTATGACCTTTTTTCCTAGGTCACCTGAGTTTGACTGAGAGTTGGAAGAGGCAGAAACCCTAACTTGTACTAATCATAACTCACAAATTACAACGAATCTGAGGGTGTCCTTTGGACACAATGTACCTGGGGATGTTATCTACGACTTGTAAACTTTTCAGATCCTGAACCTTCGTAGAAATGGATTTATAGCGAAAGTTCCACGATGACTGGTTTTTTCTATGTAAAACCCAAACCTTCAAATTGTTGCAAGTGAAGCAAGTGTCGTAAATGCCATACATTGCCTTCCTTCAGGTTAGCTCTGATACCATGTTAATATTTAATATGCTAAGACAGAAAATAGCAGCATTACATTCCATTTCACAATAATGGCATATACAGGATCACTGAAGAAACAACAAGCACAACATAAACACAAGAGACATAGATTTATCCTGGGAAACCCTCATGGGGTAGAAAACCCAGCAAAGCTTCCTCAATATAGATGACCAGCAATATACAAAGATGCAAACCAGAGACATGTTCTCCTCCTCCACTATAGAAGACCTCTCCTCCACAAGTGCGCTACATTCTGAGTGAGGGAAGTGTGTGTATAATGAGGAACACACCTCCTCTATTTATACACATCTCCGACTTGTACTTTATATTAACTAGGTCGGCCCCAACTTTACCACTGGGTTAAACACCCCATTACAACTGACTGGGCCGACCCTACTAGGGTGGTCTAACAACCCTTTGACCTACATAACACATACAGGGCCAACCCCCACTAGGGAAGTCTAATAACCCGAGTTACCACATTCCGACGGAGGAATAAACATCTCCAGATATACAGTAAGATCTTCATGGAGGAATGAAACATCTATGAAATAATAAAGTACAAATATAATATTCGTAGAAGTTACAATATCTCAACACATACCCTATCATAAGGATGGCAGGGCTGCTCCATCCTCCATCAACTTCATGGACTGGTTTTCTCAACTACCATCTTACAACCTAATTAAATGTTAGCATGGGAGTCAAATGGTTTCACAAATTGACATGTGGCAGCATGCGTTCCAATACCATAACCCCCTCACCTCTCCCTAGTGGATACTCATGGCCCCTTCTCATTGGTTTCCTCCTTAGCCAGTTTTCTTGGTATTTTATTGCAATAATGAATAATTACATCATTTACAATTATCTCATGGCTTAATAACACATGGGTTATCAAAATGTTGAATACTTGCCTATGCAAATAAACCTAAGCATCCACTAGTGGGGCTTTTTCCATGAGTTCCACACTTGGGAAACACACATTGCATTTATACAATATGTACATTAAAGCCAATAAAATCGAAGGGTCAAAATAGGTGTATTACAACTGCCTCACCCTTAGAACAACACTGTCCTCAGTGTTCTCAAAACTGAACAAAAATGGGAGTGCCTCTCTCATGGCATCCTTCAGCTCCCATGTAGCCTCTTAGGTACTAAGGTACTTCCATTTCACCTTCACCTATCCGATGGATTTGTTCCAGAGAAAAGTGACCTTCTTGTTGAGGATGCACATAGGTTCCACTTGGAACTCTCCCTCTGGTTCCACCTGTATCACATTCCAATCAATTATGTGATTAGGATCATGTACATATTTCTTAAGCAAAGAAACATGGAAAACACTATGATCTCTCATGTTATTAGGAAATGCAATCATATATGCAATTAGTACTATCCTATCCAAGACTGCAAATGGTCCACAATATATATGAAATTCCTTATGCACCCTTTTTCAGATTTGTAGAACTCTTCTTCCTGTCCCGTGCTTCCTTCAAATTCTGCCTAATCTTAATAATCTCCTGCTCCATTTCCTTGATCATCTTTGGTCCAAGCACTACCCTATTCACTGGGATGTCCCAATTCACTAGATTTCTGCATCCCTTGCCATACAATGCTTCAAAGGGACTCATTCCCAATGATGCATGATGTCCATTGTTGTAAGAAGATTCTACTAACTGTAGGTATTCTTCCCACTTTGATGGCTTATCCATCACATAGATCCTCAACATGTCTTCAAGAACCTGATTCACTCTCTCAATATGACCATATGTTTGAGTATGATATGTTGTGCTAAACTTCAACTGAGTCCCTAATTCCTGGAATAATCCCTTCCAAAAATTGGAAGTGAACTTTGTATCACGATCTGAAATTATTTTCTTGGGAAATCCATTCAATCTGAATATATCCTTCATGAATATATTGGAAACGTCATTTGTCTTATGAGTGGACTTGAATGGAATGAAGTGAGATACCTTTGATAGATTGTCCGTCACTACCATGATTGAATCATGCTTCCCTACTGTCATTGGTAGACCTATTATAAAATGCATAGAAATGACTTCCCAATTCCATTGTGGAATGGGAAAGGGCTGTAACAATGCTACTGGATGTCAATGCCGTGCCTTGACTTGTTGGCACTTTTGACACCTAGAAATGTACTGTGCTATATTCTTCTTCATCCCATGCCAAAGTTACTACTTTCTTGCTGTTGTTATGGTCTTCTGATATCATGGGTGACCAAAATATGGCATTTGATGTATCTCATCCATCACAAGCTTCTTCAATTCTGCACAATTTGGAATGTACAGTATGGTACCTTGATAAATGAGAACATCATCTTCACGAATCTGATATCTTGCACACTTTTAATCCACATTTCCCTCCTGCAATTTCTCCTTGATTTGAAGGTAAGCTTCATCACTGGTTTGAGCTTCAAGAATCCTTGCCTTCAAATTTGATTTACACATACTCACTGCTAGAACATGGAATTTTTTTCTAAGGGCATCTGCAACCTTATTCTCTTTACCTTTCACATGGTTAATTTCCATATCAAATTCACAAAGGAATTCTATCCACCTAGTTTTCCTAGCATTCATATTTGGTTGGTCAAACAAATATTTTAAACTCATATGATCTATCATGAGCTCAAACTTCTTCCCAAGAGATAATGTCTCCATCTCTTGAGAGCATGAACTATGGATTCTAGCTCTAAAGCATGTGTGGCATAATTATTCTCATGCTCCTTTAAATTCCTTGACTCATAGCAAATTACAAATCCTTCTTGCTTGAGCACTCCACCTAGCCCTTCAATGCAAGCATTTGTGCATACCACAAAGTCTATCTTTGGATCTGCAATATTTAAAACAGGAGCACTTGTAAGCAATTCTTTCAACTACTGAAAGATTTTCTCACCTTTTTCAGACCATACTAACTTGATATTCTTCCTTTGCAATGATGTGATTGGGTGAACTATCTTGGATAACCCTTCAATGAAACTTATGTAGTAGCTTGCAAGACCCATAAAATATCTAACATCTGAAACATTCTATGGAGTAGTCCAATCCATTATGGCTTCAATCTTCTCTGGATCCACTGCAATTCCTTCTGCTGAGATGACATGACCCAAATACTGTACCTTCTGTTGATAGAAATCACACTTACTCAACTTTGCATACAGTTGGTGTTCTCTAAGGACTTGCAAAAATATTCTTAGATGTTCATTATGCTCTTCTTCATTCTTTAAGTAAACAAGAATGTCATCCAAGAACACAATTACAAACTTGTCCAAGTACTTGCTAAAGTCACTATTCATGAGACACATGAATGTAGCAGGTGCATTGGTGAGACCAAATGGCACCACAATGAATTCATAATGGCCATACCTTGTCTTGAAGGTTGTCTTCTGAATGTATTCTTCCTTAATCCTCACTTGAAGGGCATTGGCTGAGTTTCAGAGCTCAAGCAGCTCTACCGAGACAAGGTGAGAAGGCTTAATATCTGTAACCTTGTTTATTTATTTTTTCTTTCAGTTTTGTTGCAAAGTTTTGATCTTCTCTTTCAAAGCCTTAAATGCTTTAGGGCCACACACACCGGGGTCACTTAGGCTTCCTTTTCTCAGGGTCTTCTGCTAGCCCAAAAAGAAAAACCCCTCTTACATTAGTCAACATGAAAGGTCTTGGCTAGTTGCCAAAGTCGGGATGTTGTTTTTCCCCATTAACATTCCTTTTCCCCTAAGAAATGGGTTCACTACTCATGGTCTGCCTTCCCTATGTAAGCGGGCCTTTTCCCCAGCCGTGGCACCTTAGTGGAAGGGTAGCTTCTGCGAGTTGCAGAAAAAATTGCTTCGTTGTAATAATCGCAAATTGGAAGTTGATGCTTACATGTGTTTACCGGAATAGGTTCATTCACCACTTGAAATCATTAGGTGCATATCGGCATGAAAAATGCACCGCAACTTTTGACATCGTAAAACTGCATGCTTTTAATTCTAAGTGAATTTGTGTCTGTTTTATCTAGGATTTATAACAGTTAAAAGGATTCACATTACCTCCATCTCAGTGCTAGAACCAAGCTCGCAAAGTTTAGATGCTCTGTTCTTATGGAGAGGATTCCATTATATCCCCACAGTTAAAGGAAGACTGCACATGTGATGGCCTGGATCACAAGTGTTTGTGTTATCTAGGGTTGATGAACAATAAGAAGGATTCACAACCTCTCCATCTCACTGATTGCTAGAACCGAGCTGTGCAAAGCTCTCCTGCTATGTTTTTATGTAGTAAATTACATTATTTCCCTTATTGTTAGAGTGAGAATGAAATGCAATGGCCTGCACTACATTTTTAGATGTGTAGCCCCTTCAAATCACCTGAGGGACTGCTAGTAGATTTTAATTTTTTTAATTTTTAAATAAATTAATTTTAGAAAATTCCTTCTTTACCCATTAATATAAATATTAAACATTAATGACATATTGGGCCATTTGGCCAAAAAAGTAGGTTGTCACCACAAGCCAAATCATACTATGCTAAAGATACCTTAATAACTGCGATAATTGTTGTGGGAAAAATGCACCTATAGTTCAGGGGAGAAACTACCAACTTACGGTGATAAAGATAGACTTACAAGAATTTTGCAAGTACAATAAATAAATGAAGAGATTAGGGTTTAGAGATGTAGGCACCTTATTCAGAAGGTTGATCCTAGCTTTGAATCCCTCGCTCTTCAACGCTTATCCAGTGTCGCAATGCCTAGAACTGCAAAACAACTTGATACCTTTCTCAAATACATTTGACTACACATATAAGACTGATATCCATAATATAAAGAGACATCAAACTATAATCAAACAGTAATCAAATCTTAAGACACATTAATAGGTCATATTTGGAAAGAGAAGGAAGTCTGATCTTTATTAATGAATGAAAGCAAGTACATACAATTATACCTTCTTTCAAGCTTGGCACTTCACGAAACATAGATTCAAGGTCTCCTGCTTCTGTTCTCCAAGGATCCCAGCCTCTAAGCAACTGTACTAGGGTTTACCAAAACTGAAGCACAAGAGAGGGGGGTAAGGATCTCCGTTCCTCCAGCATAACTTTGTAATTGGGCTTGGTCCTCTCACATGGCCCTTCTACCCTCCTTATATAGTCAGTGAGGAAGAGGAAAAGAAGTTATAACCGCTCAAGAGGTTTCCTGACCAACTTAACTTACTCGAATTTCAAAATTTTGACCAAAACAGGGGTGTACGCTACTCTACAGTAGACAAAGTCACGTACACATGATACTATTTCAATAGTGGAGTCACTCTCAGTAGGGTATACACGCTAATATCATGCCTATGTACCAGCGCTCATATTGAAAAATGGCCAAAAACAGGCTTTTCTGCTAATTTTTAGGAGATGGTTTGGTCTGGAAAAATGTTCCTTAAGGGTCATATACATCAAATGGGTCAAGAATGAGGTAATTTCAACCATTTTTAGTGTCCCAAATAACTCCTCCATCCACAAATTTCCTGTTGTGTTACTGAACTTGATCTCAAGAAGTGTTGTCATGTGACCAAGGGAAGCAAGTATCGTCACGGACGGAGAGGTGTCATTTCAAGCTATAACAAATGCCCCCTAATGTATGAGGTCAGAGGGAGTGTGGGAAACGATGGCCGAAATACATTATAAATAATAAAGAGTTGAATCATGGAGGAATGGAGAAACCAAGAATCATAGGATCAAATGAAGTACCTAAAAGCAAAGGCAATGTCAGACAAACTTATCCTTAGGGTAACTATCCATGTTCAAATGGTGGAACATGACCTCCAAGAGGATACAATAATGATCCCAAATACTGATGCATATATCATGGCCACTAAAATACAAGCGTGGATCCATGAGGAACATAAGTGTAAACATAGCCACATAAATACAAGGTGGATCTATGTCAAAACTGGAGAGCATAGCCATAGAGAACAAGCTGGATCTATGTCTCATCAAGATCCAAAAAGAGTGTGGCTCAGTCTTGCGCAACTTGGGAGAAAACATAAATGAGGTGATGCTATCGAGGATCCCAAGGTCTTCATCCAAAAAACAACCCAAGGTACAAACCTATCCATGCGAATAAATGAGTTGATGTCGAACATGGGAGGTATCGTTTGATTACCGGTCATTGATGTATACCATTAACAAATGCGAGGGTGTCCACCAATAATGAAAATGGAACCCAAGGTACCTATTACATTCAAACAAGTGCGAATAAGTGGTCTTGCCATCGAACACTTGAAGAATCCATCAGATAGGAGACATTGATGTATTCCCATCTATCCAATAGCGAGGGAAACTTCCACTAATGACTGCAATCCCCAAGGTACTAACCGAAACTCTAAACTTCATTCCCAGAGCACAATGAGCTGAAATCGATGGGAAGAAGTCCGTTGGAAGGGAGGCCTTAATGCATCCTCCATCATCCAACACGAAGGACACTCAAAAGGTATGTGCTGATTTGGAGTAGGAATAAACACATGATGAAACATACTGACACCAAGGATTGGCCGACACATGAGGTCAAGGCAACTGCAGAATGGACGACACAGGTTATATCCTTGAACAGTGAGCACGACACAAGAGTGACTTAGGTAGCTTTGAACACAAAGGGACCATGATGCAAGTTTGCAATGTAGGAGACATTAACAGATTCTCCATATGATTGTAAGACTAACCAAACGGAGGAGTAGGAACTCTGAGATCAGGTTTACCCTAAGGCCAACACTAGAACCCAACTTGTTTGATAGACTCAAAACATGTGCTTTGTTCAAGGAGATAGTTGACTTGCTGCCATCATATTGAAAGATATTTTAACATTCTTCCCTTCCCTTTTCTTTTTCATTTTTTAACGAGCTTGACAAAGAACTAAAGCATGCTCGATGGTATTTTCATATTTAAGGAGTCCGAAAAACCTAGAAGAAAACTCCATACACCTATCCGTGGATTTTATATCGAGCCCGGATTGGGCTGTGCTCAGCGGTGTTTTCTTGCTTATAGAGTTGAAAAACTTAAACAGTCCTCTATACACCTATCCATGGATTTTATATCGAGCCCGGATTGGTACGTGCTCGGCGGTGTTTTCTTGTTTATAGAGTTGAAAAACTTAAACAGTCCTCTATCAACCATCTCGTGGATTTCACATCGAGCCCGAGTAGGTGAATGCTCGCTTGGTGTTTTCACATTTCGAGAGTCTGAACACCCTAAAGATGACTCCAAAGGTCCTTTTTCGTAAAGTTAGTCTCCTTCCCCGAAAAAGTGTGAAATGATGGAAGAAGAACTCTTCTAGCGCATACAAGAGTATACCTAGAGTATACCTTTTCCATAAATTATCCACCAAGGCCCGGAAAAGGGGTAATTCTATACCTAAGTGGATGTCGGTTCAGTTATTTTAACGAGCACGAAAAGACAACTATGCTTGGCAAAATTTTCTTGTTTAAGGAGTCTGAAAAGGGATTAAAATAACTCCATAGGGATCTTTTCCGTAAAGGTTTAACGAGTCCGAAAAAGTAAACTCATGACCTCCTTACTGTTTTTAATGAGCTCAAAGGAGATACAGAAAATGCTCATAACTTCCTTACTGTTTTTAATGAGCTCGAAGTGAAGATGAAAGAAATGCTCATAGCCTCCTTACTGTTTTTAATGAGCTCGAAGGAAAGGTGGAAGAAATGCTCGAAACCTACTTACTATTTTTAACGAGCTCGAAGTAAAAGAAGAATGCTCGAAACCTACTTACTGTTTTTAACAAGCTCGAAGTAAAAGAAGAATGCTCAAAACCTACTTACTGTGTTTAACGAGCTCGAAGTAAAAGAAGAATTCTCGATTTGGGAGGAGACGAGTGTCGGGGACATGCGAAACTATCTCCAAGCGCATGGAACAAAGCTATGCCTAATGCAAGGAACATGAGCAAGATAAGTACACTCAGGGTGTGTCTCCTCTAGGTAAAAGGTGTCAAATTGTGAGGGAAAAATGATACAGGGCTTAGCGAAAATGAGATAAGAGATGGAGGCTTATTTAACGAGCTAAAAGCGTGGAAGCCGGCTTCAGGCTCATTAGTGCAAGTGGGATCATAACAGCTGCATATGCAATTTGAACACAAAGATGGGAGCCTTATCAGGGATGGCCAGAAATCTATGAGGAAGAAAGATATGAGGATTCTTCTCAAAGTCATGGTAAATCTAAAAAGGCTCCCAACCCTATGAGAAAAACTTAGCATGGGCACCAGAATGGCATAAGGGTGCTGACTAGGGTGACCCATGTTAGGTAGGCTCTGCTTTCGAACTGGTGCACAATGCATAAAGAGATGGCTAACACACCAATATCCAACAGGTTTGACCCTATGGCGAATTCGGATGGCAAAAGGTTCAAATGCAACATAGCAGCGGGGAAGCCTAAACCTATATGCAAGGTTCCGAATATTGCTAACATGGTCGCACAAGGTGTCGAAAATGACCAGTAAGCAAGTATACATCCAGCTAAGAATCCTATCTCCAAGAAACATTAGTACCAGGATCATATCTAAAACATATGTAAAGAAAGACTTGATACAAGTCACTGTGGTAGAAATACTTTCAACTTCACTATCATCAACAACAGGCATAAACAAGGCAGAGTTTTCAAATGAAGACTCTATGGTACCCAAGCCCGAGGACTTACAATCAACAAGATCAACTTCAGGATGAAGATCAAAGTTGAAGGACATGATGGAATCTGCAGAAACAAATTCATCATCACAGGAGTTGAAAATTTTACAAGTAGAATCAAACTTAGCAGGAACACCGATTTGCGGATCTATAGGAGAGTCCAAAGACTCAACAGTAGGAAGATCAGACTTTAAGGTCAAACCGGGGCTGGACATGACTGGGACTGGATCAACATCCAAATGAATGGCAGACTGTACTATAGACTCTAGGAAAACTTCATCGGAAGGAAGTATATCATCCCAGATAGAATACATATCTAAACATTCATATGGAGGTGTCACTTGGTCAAAAGCTGGGACCAAGTCCCGAGAAGGTAAGCATGAATTCAGAGACTTCTTCTAAGTAGAATTTGAACTCAAGGAACAATATGCCAGAACATTCCCATGTGACATAGTAGTGCCTAATGACGAGGGATCAGACTGGTCTACAGTTGGGTAATAAGGAGGATCAACGAATGCAAGTTGGTCGATGGCGACAATGTTTTTGTTATAAGGGAAATGCATCACACGAAAAAGTGTAGACACTACAGCATGCATAGCATAAACGTAATCACGCCCGAGGATCATATCAAATTCCATAGGGTCCTTTAAAACCATAAAATCAACTAAGACTGTTTTTCCACCCAAAGTAACAGGTGCCTAACGGAGGCATCCAAACGGTTCACTAGGTCTTTTATCGAAGGTCAACGACCAATTAGTAGCTGGAATAACATTAGAGAAACCCAAATCTCTCCAAGCATAAGCGGATAAGATACTAACAAAAGCACCTTCATCAACAATGCATCGATGAACTGTATGGTTCCCGATATCAACCTTTATCTAGAAAGGTGTCGAAGAATGAAGACGAGGCTCGGTTAAACTATTCCAATCAAAGGAAACAATCCTAGGACTTGGTAGGGGTTCACATGGCACAGATGAAGTGCCCCCTTTTTCAAGAACATCCAAACTGGTAATCCAGAAGACTTCAGCAGTAGGTGCATCAATCTCTGATGGAATGATGGTATCGGTCGAAGATTGCATCGATTCAATCACTTCACTCTTCGAAGGAAGAGTGGGGTCAACCAAAGATTGCATTGGTTCAACCGCTTTATCAACCAAGGGTTGATCTAACTGCAGGGCATCTATAGACAACTTAGAAACAGAGGTTCCTTCAAACATGGACCACACTCTTCTTGCCTCTGGAATGGCAGGGCATCGGTGAGTAAGGTGATCTCCCTTACAAAGTTTACAAGGGAAATTTGGTTTCCGTCCTATAGGTTTAGACTCCTTTACAATGTCAGTACTCTAAGCATGACTAGCATTGGCTGACAGCTTTCCCTCAGCATGACTCACAGAGGCTGGTTGCTCAGAAGCATCAGACTTTTGAACTAAGGACCACACTTTTTGCACTTCTGGAAGTACAAGGCACAAGTAAGTAAGGTGATCTCCCTCGCAAAACTTACAAGGGAACTTAAGCTTCTGTTTGTTGGGTTTGTTGACAATGTCAACTCGCTCAGCATGACTTGCAGTGGCTGATCTGGTGTCTCCAATATGACTCACAAGAACCGATGACTTGTCATTAATATGACTAACAGTGATCAATGACATGTCCTCAACATGACTGACAATGGTTGACGACAAAATTTCAGTATGATTTTCAGTGACTAAAATTTTTCTCCCAGCATGACCTTCAGAGGATAGGTAGGTGCCCCCTGCATGATTTGCAGAGGCAACGTGCTTTCCCCTAGCATGACTTACAGAGGCTGGGTTCTTGCCCCCTTGTTTTGGCATCTTCTTCCCATTCTTCCTCCGTCTATTCCTTTTAGATTGTTGGTTACTAGTATTGCTACTTTCGCCACATGAGGTAGAAGGAGGAGGAGAAGATGCTACTCGCAAGGGAGGCACAAGGTTCTGATGCTCTTGATTTGAGGTGCTCACAAAAGAAGCATTAGGAGCATGCAAGGCATCCGGAGTGGAAAACAACCAAACCGGCAGCCCAATAGTGAATCTAGGAAGATTCAAAGTAGCCATTAAGGGAGTACCAATGTTTCCAATGGATGCAATAGCACAAGGATCCCCCGGAACAGGGGTTCCTTGATTGACACTCACCGGAATGCTAGACATAGTTTCTTGCTCAAATGAACAAGAAGTCCTCTAAGGCAAACTAAAACAAGTAGCACAAAGAGCACACCACTAAAAAAGGTCCTAGGTAAATGAAAACAAGAAAATAGATGCCTTTCAGAGAAGAGTCTGGGATGATGAGGGCCCAGAACAGATCAACGAAGGATGAAGAACAGTTACCTGGGGTTCACAATACAATGACTAAGGGTGCAAGCGCTGGAATCACCCAACCGCCCTCCCAAAGATGTGCAAGGGATTTCCTCCCATGTCTGTCCTAGGTAGAGCATATATACCCTCCACTGTCACCTGTGTATGAACCTAAGGTTAGATACTAAGGATATCACAACACTGAAAACTCCTGGGGGAACAGTCGCTGGTCGAATCAGAAGGCGTGGGCAGGGTAACTGAGCCCAAAACTCAAAAGAGTCCCCATACGCGATCCAATCCTGGTATATGCTCGAAACAAAAAGTAGGAGGAGTATTCCCAACAATCTGATCTCACAAGACCTACTGCATAGATCCCAGGCAAGCTTTGAGTGAAATGGATTTACCTGTGATAGTCGAACTACAATTTTTGCGTAATGTGTGATCTTGGGTGGTTTAAGGTGTTTTAAACCCAAGATCCTAACCAAGACTAGTTGGTGTAGTGTAACCTAGAAAAGAAAATGTTACTATTAAATTTTATTAGAGTTCATTTTAAAGGTTACTTGCTTACTCAAAAAGGTAGTGGGTGTGTGAGAGTGGTTATAATAGAGATAGAGTACTGAAAATGAAATATTTACCACCAAACAAATCTTTTTCTTTTCAATGCAAGTCTTAAAATTCTGATCTAGAATGCATGTGCAAATGCAATTTTTAATATTTCGAATGCAAAAAAGGGTAAAAATAAAGTCTAAATGTACAAATTAAACTAAAAACGTAAGAATGCAGCTACTCAAGCAAATAGGTATGCAAAAGAAAACTTGTTCTTTTTTATGCAAAGCACTCTAAAATCTTTTAAGTTACTTACAAGGTACTCTATTCAGAAAATGAATCAAAATTCTTTATGCTTTTCAAAGGTAAGAAACAAAACTGAAACTAACCTACTATCAAAGCAAAGCAAAGAAACTTTCAGGTTCTCTTTATGAAACAGTAAAAGCTACCAAATATGACTTTCACATTCTTATTGATGTAAGCATGCCAACCATTGGGAAAAGAGTACAAAAACTACTTTTAGACCCAAACGAAGCAAATGAACTACTAAGAAGTATGGTTTGGTAAAGTCAGGTATGCACATAAGCAATGCAAACAAGATCTTGAACAACAGCCAAAACACTTGAGCTTTCACTACAAAAGAAAACTAAAAAGCATAAGGGAGGATAAAAAACCAATCTAAAAGAGAAATTTCACTCAAATAGATACAAACAGGGTCAAGAAGACTCAATAGGTTTCAAATCCAATGGAAATGGGGTAAGCAGGTTTAGCCAGAAACAAATTAGGGTACAAAACACCAAATGGGTCCACAACCCCCCAACTTGGGTCAACAAGCCCCAAAACTTTCCAAACAAGCCCAAATTGATCAAAAGAGGTTCAAATCATGAATGTAGGATCAATAAAAGGATGGGAGACCACTTACAATGGTTTAAATCAGACCTAGGGTCATCAGGGACCCCCAAAAATGCAGCCACAACCCCCAGATTTGGGTCCACAACCCAAAAACTCAAAAAATTTAAACCCAGATTTTGAGCGCTGCTGTGTATGAAGGAAACTAGCGCCCATAGCAGGATTGGTGCTACTGTGTAGAAGAAAAGTAGCGTATGCGCGCTACTGTGTTGTACAAACAGTAGCGTACAAGTAGAAAAAGTTTGAAAAATGGGCTTAAAACCCCCACACCTGGGTCCACAAGGGTTTGCAAGGGCTGGGAAGCGTCTGTAAAAGCCAAGGAGGGTCAAACAGAGCCTACTAACTGATCCTAATCAAGAAAATGAACAAATACCATCAAACAAGACTAAAGAAATGACCTTGGATACCCCTACGCAGTTAGGCTGTCCCCAACGGAGTTGCCATTCTGTTGTGGGGAAAATGCACCTATAGTTCAGGGGAGAAACTACCAACTTACGGTGATAAAGATAGACTTACAAAAATTTTGCAAGTACAACAAATAAATGAAGAGATTAGGGTTTAGAGATGTAGGCACCTTATTCAGAAGGTTGATGCTAGCTTTGCCTCCCTCGCTCTTCAATGCTTATCCAGTGTCGCAATGCCCAGACCTGCAAAACAACTTGATACCTTTCTCAAATACATTTGACTACACGTATAAGACTGATATCCATAGTATAAAGAGACATCAAAATATAATCAAATAGTAATCAAATATTAAGACACATTAATAGGTCATATTTGGAAAGAGAAGGACGTCTGATCTTTATTAATGAATGAAAGAAAGTACATACAATTATACCTTCTTTCAAGCTTGGCACTTCACGAAACCTAGATTCAAGGTCTCCTGCTTCTGTTCTCCAAGGATCCCAACCTCTAAGCAATTGTACTAGGGTTTACCAAAACTAAAGCACAAGAGAGGGGGATGAGGGTCTCCATTCCTCTAGCATAACTTTGTAATTGGGCTTGGTCCTCTCACATGGCCCTTCTACCCTCCTTATATAGTCAGTGAGGAAGAGGAAAAGAAGTTATAACCGCTCAAGAGGTTTCCCGACCAACTTAACTTACTCGAATTTCGAGATTTTGACCAAAACAGGGGTGTACGCTACTCTATAGTAGACAAAGTCACGTACACATGCTACTATTTCAATAGTGGAGTTGCGCTCAGTAGGGTATACACGCTACTATCATGCCTATAAACCAGCGCTCATATTGAAAAATGGCCAAAAACAGGCTTTTCTGCTCATTTTCAGGAGATGGTTTGGTCTGGAAAAATGTTCCTAAGGGTCATATACATCAAATGGGTCAAGAATGAGGTAATTTAAACCATTTTTAGTGTCCCAAATGACTCCTCCATCCACAAATGTCCTGTTGTGTGACTGAACTTGATCTCAAGAAGTGTCGTCATGCGACCAAGGGAAGCAAGCATCGTCACGGACGGAGAGGTGTCATTTCAAGCTATAACAATAATTACCAAAGAGTACAAGACTTTTCAAATTCTTATAACTGCGATAATTACCAAAGAGTACAAGACTTGTCAAATTCAATCCCTTCGCAATACACATGTAAGCAATCATTGATAAATGAAGTGAGGGAAGCTTTTGAAGTGGTAAGATAGGGATAGATTTTCTTTTTCACTTTTTGTGTTAATATATCTCTTTTTTGAAATGGGATCATGTCAAACACTAAAAATTTCTTGACACTGACTTGGTTGAGTTAGCAAGTTAGAGTTTGACAACTTGGCCAAGTCATATAGTGAGTCGATGTATTCAGTGTCAACAAGCCAACTCAGCCCCTGTTCTCACTTTGCCGAGTCAATCTGCACCTCAGGTGGATATTTTTAAAGTATGCAGTTGATTAATATGCACCTAAGACAATGTATTTTCAAAAATATAAAAAATGTAGGTTAATGGAAAACCAACGCCTCCTAGGAAATTACAAATATGGCAAAAAACCATGCTGGATTTGTTCCTTGATGAAATAATTTTTTATTTTTTTACAATAGAGTGATAAGGATTGCAAATTGACAAAACCGTGGTGTAGATTAGATTTAGGAACCCAGAAATTGTATATTACATGATGTACTTATAAGTATAAGATCAGGGTCCTCTAGAACTACCACAATTTAGTAAAGCATACTAATATCCCAAAGAAAAATTATGCTAGGAATGGTTTATTCAAAGGGTTTGGGCCACAAATTTAGGCTCGACAATGCATTGGGAGTAGTCCACTTATGGTGAGATTATAATTTGGAGTATAACATTATGGATTCTCTCAATGCAAGGCCCAACTGTCTGACCTAAAGCTGGGTTCCCAAACCTCCAAGGCATAGAGAGCAATGGGTTTAATGAATGTGTCAAAGACGTGCATCTTGGATAGAATGCCCTAAAAATGGATCTGGAAACAATGACACTCAAGTATTGCTAGGGATGTGTAAATCTTACTTAGATGCAAATGGTATACTGATCTCAGACTACGAGTGGGACCTGTAAATTGAACACCTAAATAATTGTAAGCAATGGTGGCCTCAATGAGGTCCCACTAAAGAAGAAAATAAGCCTAGATATTGCATTTTTGTAGTATTGAATACCATAACCTTAGTCTTACTAATGTTAAACACAAGCTAGCGACAGTTACAAAACTTGCAAGGGTCTTTAACTATGTATACAACCCCGTCAAGAGAAGAGGCTATAAGGACTACATCTTTTACAAAGAGAAACAAGGAGATGAGGACACTGTGTACAAGGGAGCTGACTTCTAGAAGGTCCCTCTTCTAAGGAACTCCTCAACCTCATCAATACAAACCCTGAATAAAGTTGGGGGAAGGGGAACACCTGCTTGACTCTAATAGCACTCCATATGAATCCAAAGAAATCATGCATGTTTTGTAAGGACCAACTACTGTCTCACTGAGTGTCATAATAGTAGTGATAATTCTTGGAAACACCAATGTCACAAAGAGCTCTCAAACAACCATTGTCTGGGGACAGAGTCAAGGCCTTTCTTGAAGTCAACAAAAGAACAATAGACCTTAGAAGCTGGTTGCCTATCTTCTTCAATGATAGTTTGGAGAGTGAAGATGTGCTCAGTAGTCTGATAATCTTTCCTGAAGTCTGCTTGCCCCCTTTCTCGAAAATGACCCTTCTCCAACAAATCAGATAGGAAAATGTTGAGAGCATGAAGAGGAATGAAACCCTGGTGGACGGCTTAACATGCTGCCAAGCTCACGAGTGAACTACCACCATGTTGGCCCATATCGGATGCTTTTTATGTGGACAAACTACTTCAACATATGAGTGTGTTATGTTATTTGATATAATGCCAGTCAAAGTACGATTTGTTGTGTCCTCTACAATATGGTAAAACCATGAACTGTTGTGTTATTGCTGCAGTGTTGGATTGATTCTAGCTCTTCATAGAATTAAGTTGTGGTACAAAATTAGTGCAAGCTAGTTTGGGCTGGGAGGAGTGGAAATCTACCATCCAAACTCTTTTAAATTATGTTCTTCATTATACAAACACAACCATTCAACAACAAAACATTGCCAATTCATGTCATGTGGTACAAAATTAGTGCAAGCTAGTTTGGGCTGGGAGGAGTGGAAATCTACCATCCAAACTCTTTTAAATTATGTTCTTCATTATACAAACACAACCATTCAACAACAAAACATTGCCAATTCATGTCATGAAATCAATTGCCACCTAGAACCAAGACATGCATACAGTTTTGAGAAATGGTACAGGTTTAAAATATGTCACTTCCAAATTTACAGGAATCTTGGAAAAGCACAATAATTTATGTGTAAATGAAAAGTTGCTATAATGCATCACATACTATAACTAGTTTGACATAGGACTATAAGAAGAACAAAATATTTGAAAACAGTACAGATTGGCTGCTTTAAAAATAAAGAGTAAAAACATTAAAACAGTACAGAAAAATAAATTTTGTTTCTGGAACTTAATGGGAAAATTTTCAGAAACTATTCTCAGATGCTCCAAGCAGTTTCCAACTTTCCAGTGAAACTGTATGTTATTGTTTGCTTCCAGTTTATGTCTGGGAATTCTTATCATTCGCTAGAACCATGAGGAGCATCGGTAGTAAAGCGCAAATGCTAGAACTGAGATGTAGATTGATATTTCAAACAGTACTTTGTCCAATAGTTCAACATAAATTTGAAAATGGCTGCAAAGCATGGCATTTCAGTACATAGAATGAAAATGGTTGCAAAGCATGATATTTTTCTTTTCGTCGCTCTTTCCCAAACAAAGTACTTTGTCCAATAGTTCAGCACAAATTTGAAAATGGTATGGGAAAATGGCTGCAAAGCATGGCATTTTTGTACATAGAATGACATTGTATGTTACTTTTTGCTTCCAGGTTATATTTGGAAATTCTTATGATTAAGTAGAACCATCAGGACTCAGGAGCATAAGTAGTAAAGTGAATGCCATAGAACTAAGATGTAGATCGATATTTTTCCATTCTTTACATTTTCCCCGATGATTTAGGTTTGTCCACTAGTTCAGAATAAATTTGCTGGAGTGGCTGTTATGAGTTTGTTTCTTAATATTTCCATTGCTTTGACACATCAAACTGCAGACCATTGGCAGATGGAATAGTTTCTCAACTCTAGTCACTTGAGCTTGGTTTAACATTTTTCTCTTCTTACTATGTGTACAGTTCCGTGGAGGTGGTAGTGAAATGATGGTTGAGTATCTACGTAGTTCCATTGGAATTGTCCAAGCGAACCATGCAGAGAGTATAACTTCTTACATCAAGGAGAGTGTGGATGAAGAGTTGAAAGAGGAGTAGCATGGGGAGAGAAAAATGCAGAAAAAGAAGCTCACATTTTGTGTGGAAGGTAATATTAACATTCAGAAAAGCACATTTCTTCAGAGGATAGAAAATGAGACAATTGAATTATGTGACCTTGTAGAGGTGCTTCATGAGCCTATTTCTAACTGGGAAGACATTGGGCCTGATCATTTCAATATACTGGATGTTTTCTATGCTGAACCTCAACTGTAAGCCTACACATTTCATAATTATGTTTTTGTAACGAGGGTGATGCAAGAGCGAGAGTCTGCAGGTGGATTTAAGCCTCTACGACTTATGGAGAGAAGTGTTTTCAGTGATCGGATGGTATGTTTTGAGGTTCATTTTGGTAGAAAGGTCAATAGGATTTCATGCATTTATGACAGTGTAGTAACTTGAGAGTCTTAGTTTTCATTGTATACTTTGTTAAGGTCTAATCTTTATTACTGTCCAATATAGACGATGAAATGTATAAGCAAATTGATGTTGTAGTATCTACCTAGTTAAAAGTCAGTCTAATTGCATTCTTTGTTTTTGCACTCTGCTTTGTGTTCTAGTGTATGCTTTTAGTGCAGTTGCTGACATTTTAGCATTGGAAAAAAGAAGTTAGAAACAAATTTACTGCTCTTGAGTATACCAGGTGTTTGTGTGAGCTGTACATGAGGCAAAACGGATGAATGGAATGGAGCTTAGCATATATGATTCATGGTTTGATCCAGTTGTTTCTGTTTTACCTGGGCTTGTTCCTGATGGATTTATTTACCTGAGGGCTAGTCCAGAGACATGCCATAGACATTTGTAGTTGCGAAAAAGAGCAAAAGAAAATAGCATGTCACTAGATTATTTGACAAGTTTGCACGAAAAGCATGAGAACTGGCTCTTCCCTGCTCAATGTGGAAATCGTGGGTTGTTGTCTGTGAGCAAATTACCTCTTGATATTGATAGGTCTCTACACCCTAAGATCAGGGACTGCACATTTCTTTTGCAAGGAGAACATGTACATGCCAGTATTCAGAAGGTAAGCCAAATACTGATCTATGCAATATTCATAACCAGTTTGTATTCTAACGCTGCTATATACTGTATGATGCTAATTGACTGCTTCTAATAAAAACATGTCAACTTCAGGTTCCAGCCTTAGTGCTGGATTGTGAGCCCAACATTGACTTCAATAGAGACATTGAAGCAAAACAAGGGTAAGAATTTTTTCACTGATTTGGTGTTTACTCATACATTATAGAATAACATCATTGACATAAAGAAAAACAACCTTTTGATCTTTTTAGGAATTGAATTACTTGATACTAAATATGTTTAACGTAGGTGTTTTCTTGCATATTTGGTTTGGTGATACCAAAGATAAGTGGTCGAGGAAGATTTATGTCCTATTATGTTTGTGCTTGATACACATGGGCGGGACTAGTATATCGTGATCTATTGAAGTGTCAAGCCCTGGGTTGTATACCATGACATGCAGCAGTGCTTAGTCATTGTAAAATTAAGCTTCATCTGGGGATGAGAAGTAGAGGAAGTTGTTAAGCAAGCTATTGGAATAGGGCCCTGATGGAATTTGATGATCCATTCAACTTGTTATAAGTGATACTACAGTTTTTTATCCAATGCATCATGTATTTAATAGTAAATCAACATATAAATGGACATTAATATCATCATATCCAGGAGTGAAATGGCAGCCAAAAAATGATCATGCAAGATCCCTTTATGTTGGCCTTGCCTCCAACTTGAAGAGAATATATATTCTTTCCAAAGATAGCAGTCTTATCTGAAATCCTTATTGTTCTTCTTGTATCTGATTTAAATGTAAAAACACTTCCTAGGTTGAACTGAGTATTTTCCTTATGAAAAGTTGCTCTAGAACATCATCTCCAGAAGAAAGACATGGTTGTCAGTCTGATCACATTCCACATACTCGAAACTAGCTGTCACATCATCCATTTTTCCCCAAGCCTCTTTCTGTTGAAGGGGTGAAACAAAAAGAACAATACAATCCAAGCCCAAAACGATTTGGTAACTTTGCAATTCCACATTACATCAACATCTATCTTTAAATTTTAAATCTAGCTAAAATAAGAGTCTTAGTGATGTAGCTCTAGGATGTTAGTTATGACCAACCTCCCAAGTACTTTTCTTAAAATAAGAGTGGGACTTCTAGATACCATGACACCTCATAACCCACAAGTTTAGTAGATTTTGAAGTCATTTTTAGAGAACATCGTGACCCTCAGCATTCAAAATTAACTAAAACAATTATTCATCTATGATAATCTTGCAAATTGCAGTAAAAGTATGTAGGTCAACCACCTGAAGTTGTTGAGGCTGATTAAGAGTTGTCTAGGATAGCCACATAGCTATGTCTTTGTTCCACAATTCTCACAAGTATGCAATTCTTACTTCCCCAAGCACTTTTTTGCAATGATAGGAATCAACCCAAATTGCCCTTTTTCATTGAGAAAGTCCAAAGTGATTCTATGAACAAGTACCATCCTTGTCTGGCAGATGTAATGTCAATTTACTATACAAGTCCAAAGTGATGTAATATCTTTTGTCCTAATGTCATGATATATTTTTCACCAAATAAACATCAAGGGGGATGTTAGAATATTTCAATGTTTACTTGTGGGTTTAAATGACCACCTTTTGGGCTGAGTGTAGGTGGTTTGGTACCCACGGTAGATGGGTTAAACTCGGGTTTAGTGAGTGGTTTCTTGTATAAATATGTATATGTGAGGCTCCTCCGTATTTGTACATGGTTGTATCTATTGGTTCAACAATTTTTCCTCTGTTGGCCAATAGTATACTCTTCTAGACAACACAGGGACTTTGTATCAGAGAGGAAATGAGGGATAGGCAATATTCTTCACTACCAGACACCATTGTTGCATGTTCACATAGCTGAGGGGTCAAATCCTCATTTGATACCATGATAAAAACACACAATGGATATATAATGTGAGTGATTAGTACCCAAGATATTTTTCCACTTGTAAAATGATGTACAAACGAGGGGGGAGTTTCCCCATACAAATCAATATACAAAACCACTCACTCATTTTTAGCCTGCACATAAAGCATGGGAACCAAATAACCAAGACTTGGTCCATGAGATAGTTGCTTAAGCCTCAAATAAACACTAAAATATCCTAATATTGACGGTATTCATCATAATCCCAATGCAATTTTTGGGAAACCAACTGTCATGCTTGTCATATCTACTATACATGAACCAAATATTTAAAAATATTTGAGCTCACTATGCAAAGTTCATATTGCTTGAGAATACCTTGTACATGTGTCACATTCTGTATGCAATTGTAGACAAGTATATTTCAAGTCACATTTCTGCTTATGGCTTGGATGACCCATTTTGTTACTAACGCGATCCCTCAAATACTAATATCAGTCAGCCAAATCCTTCCATCGTTTCTAGACAAGTAGAGGTCTTGGGAAACTGATAACCCCCTTTCCCACCCTACTGCTTCCCTCTAGAGAAAGGGTCAAAAGAAGCATATTCCACTGATTGTATCCTACACTAGGATATAGATAGGAAGAGTAAAAAGATGATTTGCAACTGATTTTCTAACCATGATGATGATTCGTCTTGCAAAGTGAACATCTTGGCATGCCCATTGTTGAAGCTTTCTTTCCATTTTGTGTGAAACTATGTCCCAAAGAACTTTTACAGATACATCAAATTTCAAAAGAGATTCCTAACTTATGAACCATATGCCATGGTTGGATGTGTTTTTCTTTTTTATGTCAGGCCACACTTGAAATCCTTCTTGCTCTATGCCGAATGTCCATCTTTTCCTCTCACAATATCTCTAGTAGCTTCTGTAAAAATGTCAAGGAAACATATTACTTTGTACCTTTAATAGAGTTACAAGATAGGTTTGGACTCTGGAGTGAGCTGAGTCATCAGCATCATCAACAAAATGGATGTTTAGTAACTGCTCATCACTGAGAAGTGAGTTCCTCAAATTTGTTCCGCAACTCAACAACTGCAAGAAGATATCATAGAGCATTGACTGCATTAACATACAAACAAGGGGCCAAAGGAAACCCTATATGATGGGACCGATGAAGCAAAGATATTGTTGATATCTGTCCATTGACAGATAAACTAGTAGAGGCATTTGAAGAAAGGGTTCTGACTGCTTTAGTAAAGAAAACACCAAAAATTCATCCATTAGAGCATATCGGGAATAGAGTCCGACTAAATTTTGTTTCATGCCTTGTCAAAATCAACCTTAGAAAAATGACCTTTTGACTAGTTTTCCTTTGCCTAATCAACTTGCCTAGGAGTAATAAGATTATTGAGGATGGAATGGCCTTTGAGAAACCGTTTGCTTAGGTTGAACACTTAGGGCAGTTGTATGTTTGATTCAAGTAGCCACATTAAGCAAAGTTATAGGCTGTTGACCACTCACAGTTTCCTTTCATGTTCCTTTAGATATCAACTTAGGAATATCTACATTTCCTTACTCCCCAGTGTGGCCTTGTGTCTGAATCCTCTTGGCACATCCAGGAATGATCATTGCCACTGATGGGCCAAAGGACCAAATAAAATTTTCAGGGCACAACTGATATGGGATTTGTGATTGGCCCTTTCCATGTATCATAAAGCCTGAAACTTCTCTTTTTTTCTAGAGGCCAAGACATTGTTCATTAATGTAGACCTTGGAAATGTCTTCACATTTCGGGTTCAAACTGGAGCCTTTAAAATGCTATTGATAGTTTATGGGAAGATCTCCAGTCTAGAGCATTTCCTTGCAATGGTGGAGAGAGAAATCAGCGCTGGAATCTAGTATCTTCTTCAAGGGAGATACAATAAGATAAGTTTATTAATGTCCAACAAATGACCAAAAATAGGTCTATAAGAGTGTTCAATACAAAACTGGCACTAATGTGCTCCAGTTTGCAGCTGATTATTGTGTTTCGAATTTCAATAAGAAATGAAGAGGCAACACTCTGCTTAGATTCTTATGATTAATTTTTTTTATTTTATTTTGTGCTGGAAAAAACAAATAGCATTTGCAATCCTAATAGTCTTACAAATATTTAGTTGATGTATGCCTCTTGCACTAAGGAATTACATGTTCTAAGATATTGTTACTTTGTGTTTCTTTCATGTAGAATATGTGTGGTCCATGTGCTCCAAGTCATTTAGTTCAGAAGAGATATTATGTTTTGAATTTATACCTCAATTGGTAACTACCAGCAGAAAGGTCCCTTAGTTTAGCATGAGGCCTAGGAAAAGACAACAACCCTTTCAATTGGCATGAAACTCTTTTTGGTTTTCACGTTTTCCTCCAATTTCAGAGCTAGAAGGTTTATATGACTCCCAGAGGAGATCTTATGGAACTATAGCTATGAAAATACAGAGAAACCCTTCCTTTTCTAAGATAGAATCTGGAGATATTCTTCATTTTCAAAATATACTTGGAGAGAAAAATGTCATTCAGGATAAAGATGAATTGCCTGTAGCAAATCTTGATTGGATGGGGAAATACAGGGGTTCAAGCCAACTCCTACTTTGTTCGGCATCCCTGGTGGTTATTAGTCAAGGTATGGAGGCTATGTATTTATAGTAGTTGTTTGGTTAGGAGGATATGTTTTAATCAATTCTTCATACAACTAGATACACATGAAAGAGCATAACATGACTCATTTTTCATGAAATTAGACATATTTTTTCATTACTTCTGGGAAGTAGTTAGATGATGTTTATATATATGAAGACGTAGAATTAAAACAAGTAAAATGAAGTAATGGTCATTTTAGACTTGCATTCGGTAACCAGAGATTCTTGGAAGCATAGAAATCAAACAAGTGAAATGAAGTAATAGTAATTTTAGACTTGCATTTGGTAACCAGAGATTCTCGGAAGCGCTAGCTGTTTGAGACTAATGTTTTGACATTCATTTTAGTTGTTTCAATTCTTGATTAGTAAACCACCAATATATCCAAAAAAAGCCAATTCATGTAACTCATTGTTAATACTATTGGTTAATTAAAAACAACACTGAATAATATTAGACAAAATTATGAAATGAAACAACCATAAATAGTGTCAAAAAAAATTGCAAAGAGATTCCTTTCTTCTAATAGTTAATATGATTTAGTTTTTAATGGATTTTTTTTATGTAATCTAGCTGTTTCATGTGGATTTTTTTAGAGTTACCATATGTACATAGGATTACAATTTGATAGATAATTCTGATTTGATGCAGCCTAGCCATCCTGTATTGGTGTTGCTATTAGAGAGGCATTCCTCCATGATGAAAGAATAGGGGTGACTAGATCTACATTTGTTTAGTGTTAGAAGGCACAAATAATTCCGAGGTGCACTTTCTACATTTATCAAAACCTATGGGTTGACGATGTTATATGTAGTTGTTAGTAGTAACCTTGAATTTTGGGATTTTTTATGTTCTTCTCTTTTGAGGAAGGGCATACTGTTGTTTTAGTAGAGGTCAAGCATTAGATATATTAATATATGAGCAAGGACTACTTTGAATTTTACATCATTTTGTATTAAATGCAGTTGGGTGACATGTTTGTGAACCATACAAAGCAAGCCAGTTTAATGTACATTGTATTGTTATTTCATTATAAAAAAAATTAACCAATTTAATGTACATTGTATTGTTATTTCATTTTAGAAAAAAATTTATTTTAAATAGATTTGAAAAGACAGAAAGATAGTTATAAGTTGATATGTATTTATTATAAAAATCATTAACAAATTAGATTTTTTTTATAAAATACTTCTTATATTTATAAAAACATATTTACAGTGATACTCACAAAAATTTTTCAATCCATGTCTCTATATTTAAATAAGCTCACCGAGCTACTTGCTATTAGACCACACTCTGTATTCTTGAGATCTGTGTATGATGTTTCCTTAACTTAAGAAATGAAAAAGAGGTGTACTCACAAAAATTATGATAGCATCGCCATGCTTAAAAATCAGCATATCTCCTTGTAATAAAGCATCTTATCAGGATTTCAACTGAAAAACTAATTGGCAGTTAACTTAAGAATATAATAGCATGCCATTGCCATAATAGCATGTTCCAGCTATGGCAACATACAACTCTTTGGCACATAATTTGGTTGTTTTTTCCAATTATGGCAACATATAATTCTTTGGCACATACTTTGGTTGTTTGTTCCAGTTGTGGCAATAACCATCACAAAGAAGTTATAGGCATTTCAACATATCTTCTTATATATAGGTACCTTGTAGTGAAACATTTGTCAGCCTTCCAACTTATAATGGGCAGTTAACTTATGAACATGCCACAAAAACGATAAAATTCATAGTGACAAAGTGGTTAAATTCACCACTCTTATAGACTTCACTCTAGCAATGCTATGGCCGATAGGTTCTCTATCCTCCTGGCCTTGACAGTAGTAAATGTGCAAGGCTCTATCAACTATTGGGATTTCAAGTCTTTGTTCTATCAACTATTTATTTTTTTGTGAGAAAAATATAAGGAGCTTTCCATGGATTTTGCATATAGATTTTCTTCAATGGAATCTTTAATTGATAGTATTATTTTGTTGAATCAAGAACAATTTTAAACAACAAATTATGGGTATGCCGAAGCAATATGGCGTTCTTTTATTGCACCCTGAGGTACAATTGCTAGTTTTTAAGAAAATAGACATGTCCATCGCTATAGAGACGACAAGCGCTAGCAAGTTTTGACGAACTTGCTATACTAGCGACGAAAATTTTCATTTCTAGTATAGAAAGTTCATCGAAACTAGCCGAGGCTTGTCATTTCTATAGCGACGGACATATTTTTTTTAAATATGTGAATCTGTCTCTATAGACACGCACTTTCGGTGCTATAGCCACAAACGTTCGTTGCTAGAGAGATGGAGATCGCTTTACTTTTTTTTTTTTAAATATGAACATCCATCACTATAGCCATGCACTTTCGGTGCTATAGCCATGAACTTTCGGTGCTAGAGAAACGGAGATCGGTTCACTTATTTCTTTTAAATATGAACATCCGTCGCTATAGCCACGCACTTTCGGTGCTATAGCCATGAACTTTCATTGCTAGAGAGACGGAGATTGGTTCACTGAGTTCTTTTAAATATGAACATTCGTTGCTATAGCCACGAACTTTCAGTGCTATAGCCACGAACTTTCATTGCTAGAGAGACAGAGATTAGTTCACTTATTTATTTTAAATATGACCATTCGTTGCTCTAGCCATGAACTGTCGATGCTATAGCCACGAACGTTCGTGGCTATAGAGATGTAGATCACTTCATTTACTCCTTTTTTTTTAATATAAACATCTATCGCTATAGCCACAAATGTTCGGTGCTATAGCAACGAACATTGGAAAGTGTTGCTACAATGAGGAAATTAGTGCCACGAAAACAAAGAGTCCTATTTGTTGCTATAGCAACAAAAAAGTGTTGCAATAGCAACGATTTTCTGTGGGAAAAATGTCCATATGTACTAGTGGTATGTTGCAGCTTGTTCGACTAGTTGTGAGGTAGTATGGATTAGAAAGCTACTGTCTGATTTGTTTTATCTCCAGCTGAGTGCTACTTGTATATATTGCGACAACTAGAGTTGTGTGAAGTTGTCAGAGAACCTAGTGTTCCATGACAAGTCGAAGCACATTGAGATCAAGTATCACTATATCAGGGATATGGTGTAGAGAGGAGCAGTAAAGCTCCTGTATGTTGCGACGGACGAGCAAATAGCCGATGTGTTGACCAAGCCTCTGGCCAGAGTGAAGTTTGATACTTTAGATGGAGACTTGGTGTGCATCAGATCAAGATACCTTCCAAGGGGAAGTGATGAGTCTGGAGACACAGATGCACATAAGGCCATTCTCACATGGTTAGATGAAAGTCCTTCCATGGTGAGATGTAAGGGCTTGGCCATTTTCACATGGTTAGAGGAAAGTCCTTCCATGGTGAAATGTAAGGGCTGGGCGAAGCCATTCTAACATAGTTAGAGGAAATTCCTTCTATGGTGAGATGTAAGGGCTGGGCCATTCTCACATGGTTAGAGGGAAGTCCTTCCATGGCGAGATGTAAGAGTTGGGCATGGCTTTTTCGACATTGTCAGAGGAAAGTCCTTCCATGGTCGTGGTTTAATTGTTGTAGCCATTCCAACATGGTCAGAGGAAAGTCCTTCCATGGTCATTGATGTAAGTGTTGTGAGCATTTCCTAGATGGTTAGAGGAAATTCCTTCCATGCTGGTGAGTTTAAGTGCTAAGCCTTTCCCAGATGGTCAGAGGAAAGTCCTTCCATGCCGATGAGTGTAAGTGCTGTGTGTGTGTGCATGTAGGTTGTGCTCCATGGATGTGGATGATGAGGATGATCTGAAGACGATGATGTGACAGTATGGTACATAGGGTTTGGAGAGGCATATGATCAGTCCTGAGATGCTCTTGCAGGTTTTGTAGAGGCAGTGTAATCAGTCCTGGGATATCTTGCAGGTTTTGCAAAGGTAGTGTAATCAGCCCTGAGGTGTACCTACTTGATGGCTTGCTCGTAGAGATGTTGAAGACCTACATGGAGGCTAGGCCTACATCCAACATGAAAAAGGGTTGGCTATGTAGATGATGAAGACCCGCAAGTGGAGGGCCTACATCCAATATGAAAAAGTACTAGCTCTGTAGAACTTCCTATGACGAGTAGATTGGAGATTGATTGAGATAGCTGTAGCAGTGAGGATGATGCTCTGTGATCTAGTGACGGTGATCCAACTCCAAAGTTGAAGACTTGTGCCTATATGTATTGATGACTAGTGTCAAGAGAATACCTTCCTAGTTAAGAGGGAGAGTTGATGTATTTGTAACTTCAGAAGATATTCACTTGTATATTGTATTTGTACTTTATTGTATCCCCAATGGAGATGTATTATTCCTCCAATTAGAAGTGTTGTCATGTGTACTTGCATGCATTGCAAGTTATATTGTAAGTGTCGTAACTTATACTTGATGGGTTATTAGACCACCTTGATGGGGTCGGCCCTGTATGATTTATGTGGGTCAAAGGGTTATTAGACCACCTTAGTAGGGGTCGTCCCAGTCAGCATTATGCTAAGTGGTTAAGTTGAGGCCGACCTAGTTGAGTAAAGGTCAAGTGAAAGTTAGTGTATAAATAGAGAGTTTGACTCTCTCATTTTACACATTGTCTCATTCACTCACTTCGCATTAGTGAGAGAAGAGAAGGGTGCACACAAGTGGAGGAGGAGCATGCTGCTGAAGATATCTATCTCTCCAGTTTGATCATGGTGATCCTTGTATTGATGCTTATTCTATCTTTGAGGAAGTTGGGGGGTTTTTCACCTTCTTGGTTTTCCCCGGTGAAATGTTTTGTGTCTCTTGTCTCTTTTCTCTTATGCTTGATATGTTGTACATGTTGTTCTTTCAGTTAAGATCCTAGATTAGATTGAAATTTTTGAAAAATTAACAAAATACACAACGTTGAAAACTACTACTCTGACTTCTGCAGTTCCGCAGTCAGCGATGCGGAACTCGGAAAGTCGAAGCGCCCATTTACCCGACATTGAACAATTATGATCCCGACTTCCGCATTCCGTAGTGTGGAAGTCGGAACTGTGGAGTGCCAGAACCTCCGACGCTGTAGAAATGTGCCCCCGTATTCCACAGTCCGTTGTGCAGAAGTCAGAACTGCAAAATGCCAAAACCTCTGCCGCTACAGAAATGCACCCCCGCATTTCGCATTCCACAGTGTGAAAATCAGAACTACAGAGCACCCAAGTGCCCAACACTATAGAAATGTGATCCCGACTTCCACATTCTACGATGCGGATGTGGAAGGTGAGGAGCTGACCATGCCCTATCGATCCAGCTTTCCAAGCTCATAACTCCTTCGTGCTTGGGACAAATTGGACAAGGCCAGTACCGTCAGAAATCTCTTGAGGATATCTATCCATTGGTGTTGTCTCCTACCACATCTAAGCACTCTAGCCTTGTCTTTTTCCAACTTAAATCGAGCTCAAACTCTCTCAATGCTTCATTAACCTTATGCAGGGAGCTCTGTCTTCCTTCGACTATGGATTTTCCCTTCACCTATCCCACAGAAGGGTATTGAAACACATCAGGGTTATCTAGTTTCTTTTCCCAATCCAGATGAATCCAAGCAGTCCTTCTCAAGGGTGAATGTAATGCATACATAAACACATATTATGAAACTAAACTAGTCAACACATCAACAACCTGCAAGGTCAGCAACATAATAACTGAAGCAAAGGATGAAGCATTCAACATGAGCTCAGCCTTATACTCAGGATTACAAATGATATTCACGTTGATCAATTTCATTCATTCATTCATTCAATAACTTAAGCATAACAAGCATATCATAACATAGGGATAATCACATCATTTTACAGTACCACATAAACACTTATCTTTGGAATGAAGCTACCCAAGGAAATTGGCTAAGTGAGAGCAACCTTCCACCCAACCTTAGGTCTATGTCCAACCTATACTCTTTCAGCTGAGAGACCACCCATGCACTGGGTTGTGTATCCACTAAGGAGGGATAATGGGCTCTCTCACAGTCAAGGTTCCATCCCAATTCTAAGCCAAGATATAGTTGGGTTTATCGAGAATACAAGGAAACATGGAGGATACTGCTAAGCCAATGATCTCATCCACAGAGATACAACAATATCAGATCACTCAGCAAGTATGGAATCCACATTAACTACCTCACCCAACAAAAGGAAGGCTCTCATCTATGCTACACAGTCCCTCAAAGCCCCTTCCCTCCAGTTATCTTCAAGGTGGGCATAGAAAGGTCCAACCTGTTGTTTTCATGAGACTATTTCCCTCATTGGGTTTATCAAGCAGATCCAACCCTTTTCTTGCCTTCAATTTTTTTAATGAGGATGGAATCCTCTTAGGGTTGCAACTGAAACTCTATCCCGCAATTTGGTCCTCTACAAACAGATCTAAGGTCTTCTCCAGGTTTTTCTAAGCTGCTCGAGCTCTGGAACTCATCTCAGGGTCTGGTCCGAAGGTTTCCCAATCGGTTTCACTTCGTACGCAAGGTTTCTTTGCATCACTAGCTCTACAAATTCGAGCATACACAAAATCACGATTTCCTTTTGTTTTCTTCAGGGCTCGTCTATTGAAAATGCATCATGAATTGGGTTTTTGGTCAAATAGAGAATACAGACTAGGATGATCGAATTCCCAAGCAGTAGAGTAGCTTAAGGGGCAACCAAAATAGATCCATACTCGACCATACGGATCACAAGGCTCCTCCACACTCCATTGACTTCATGGATTGGTTTTCTCAGCTACTCTCTCACAACAGAATTAAATTTCAGCATGGGAGTCAAATGTGTTCACAAATAGACATGTGGCAGCATGGATTCCAATCCCATAACCCCCTCACCTCTCCCTACTGTATACACATGGCCCCTTCTCATTGGTTTCCTCCTTAGCCATTTTTCTTGGTATTTTATTTAAATAATTAATAATTAAATCATTGGCAATTATCTCATTGATTAACAACACATGGATGATCAAAATGTTAAATACTTTCCTATGCAAATTATCCTAAGCATCCACTAGTGGGGATTTGGCCTTGATCTCCACACTAGGGAATCACACATTGCATTTATACAATATTTACATTGAATCCAAGAAACTCTAAGGGTCAAAATAGGCGTATTACAAGCCTACATAAACAAGGTACACCATTTTGATTTCCAAGTTTAGCTTTCATCATACCCAAACCCTATCTTGTTGTCTGCATGACTTTGGATGCATGTTTTACTCTAATTAGTATGTTGATGACCTCACCACGGCCATAGTATTGTTTTCCTTGCAACAAAATTGGAGACTCCACTAAGGAGAAGTCTATTTACTTTGGGGTTTTCTATTTGATTCTTCTAGTTTGAATGATTGATTTGTGTTGTTCATAGAGTCTATCTAAGTCTTGAACCCTTAATTTGAAAACGTACCTTTGATTCTGGGTTGGATTTTTTATTTTTTGTATTTTTGAAGACACACATGCAAGTGGTAATACTTATAGTTGTGTGTTCTTTGCTTACACGCAATTGGTGGTCTACATGGTTGCATGTCATGCGTAGGTTGCAACACTTATAGTTGCGTGTGCTCCTATAGGTAGCAATTTAAAAGAAAAATTACTCAACCTTTGATTTTTCTTGGATGTTTCTTAATTTTGTTGACTTTTTAAAGGATATTCTGGGGCCCTCTAGACGTTTTGCACTCCTCTTCATCCATTTTGATGTGTTTATGAAGACCTTATTGATAAAACCCTAATTGTCAAGTTTACATAGACTCTTTATGCTTTGGTGAATGATAAGTTTTGACTGATAAAGATCAATGTTGAAATTTATAAGGTAGTCCTTTGTCTCCCTTGAAGTCTTATCAATCATATCCTTGCAAGGATGTGGGATTTAAAGTCCTTTCAAGTAGTATTTTGATTTCACTTTGTTTTCTACTTGAAGTGCTTTTGAGATTGTTGGGACTCTTGAATAGAGTATAAAATATAGTAGTTTTTTCTTAACACCTTTCCTTTTAGCCAGATCTAAGGACTTGTCAAGAGAGAAGTCTTATTTGAAATATTTTTTCCATTAAAACGTTTTACTTGGGTCATTTTTGGTGAATTTGCAGATTGTTTGTAAGTTTCTACAACCCTTTTTGAATGTGAAGTTGAACTTGCATTTTTATTTTACAGTCTGATCTTTGGATAATTATACCAAAGTTTCCAAGTTAAAGTTGTTAGTTGTTACTTTCCACCTCTCCAAGTTTTTACTTGTTATCCTCTTGTGAAGTAGAAGCCTAGGCTTTTAAATTTTTTCAATCCTTAATTGCACAAGTGGAGTGGAGAATCAAGCCTTTCCCAACAATGTATATGAGTAGATTGTTTGCTTGAGTGGATTCTAAAAGTCTCATGATATACTTTTTTTCAAATAGCATAGTTAGAATATCGAAAAACTTTGAGTTTGTGGCTGCTTTTGCTTTTGAATAATAAAGGTTTGGAAGTTTGTTTGCATTGGTCCTTAGGTGTATTTGCTCATAGTGTTATTCCTTTGTATATGGTAAAAGAAAATCAAAATAGGTTATTGTGAGATTTTCAATGGCTTAGATTTAGATTCAATCAGACAATTTCACATGGAAAATTTCTGAGAATGAGAGAAGAAGAATAAAGAAAATAATTTGTGGAAAACACACTGTATCTTATTCATCAATATGATTACAATATATAAAACATCTTCCATGGATAAAATCGAATGCCTTAGAGGAAAGTTGGAAAGCAAAAAAAGAAAAAGCTTACTAAAGGAAAAAAAACCCCAGGTGTGAAAAACACTTTCCTAAACAGTCTAAAGACTCACGAATTGGATGAATATGGTATGGAAGCTCATGAGTGAGGTAAATGGAACATAATGATGGGTTTAGGAGAGAAGAAAATATGTGGAGTTCGAATTTCCCAAGTGGTAAGAGTTTCCAAGTCAACTAGCTTTTCCTTATCCACTAGAAAGTAGAAAAAATAGGATAATATTGTCTAAATCAGGAAACTCTCTTTCTAATCCACGAATATAATAAAATTAGACAGAATCCAAGGAAATCTTGTTCAGAATATATCCAAATTCGTTTTGGTGAATTATGATAGCATTTGGTCCACTAAAAGACAAAACTTGGCCTATTTGCCTAGTCAAAACTTAAGAAATGAATCATAAATTATTAATTAATTATATCCCAAGTCTAAAATGGTATAAGTAGGTTTTTTAATACTCCAACAACCCCCTTTAAGCCTGAATTTATGTGGTGGAAGTCAGAGAAATATCAGAAATACAGGGCCCAAGAAACAAGGCTTATGGTCACCCCAGTACAAAAATAACTAATCCATGTAAAACGAGGAAATAGAGAAAACCTCATGGGAACAAAACCCTCCCTAAAAAATGGACATGCTTGGAAGTATTCATACTGTATTTTTCCTCATTTAGAGGAACTGAATGAGCTTAATGGGATGATTCTTAGTAACATACTTGATGAAGAGATTATGAATTCCATGATCATGCATCAGTGCATCAATGTGGTGTATGCAAGAATCATGTGTAGAGGATCCATGAAGCTCATATTCTGATGATGGAGGAGAATCATATGAATTATTCTTGCTTTTATAACATATATAATATGTTATGGAAACATAATCAATGATGGAAAGAAGATCTGTGCAAAGTCCTTCCCAAAGAGCATCAATGGACTCAACAGGATCAACTTCTTGTGCAGCTACAATGTGGTGCACTAATTCTCATACCTTCTTCTCAAACTGATGTAGAAACTTTATGATATTGTAAAGGAGATCATGCATCTCTAAAATATCATAATTTGAGTCATTTGGAAAAGAAAAAAACAAGGGTGTAGAGTCTCCATGATCGAATAGAGTTTTCGTAGGAAAAAAGTGAACAACTAGGTCACCCTGATAGTTAAGCGAGCCTCGATAATTTGAGGACTTGAATTTTGAACCATGAGTGATGGGGTCAAGTCCATATGTGTTAAATATCATTCCAATGATGCCCAAGGACATGGATTTCCAACCAGTGAAAAATATGAAAGACATAAGAATAACAGAGGCAAGTAACACAGTGTAAGAAAACATGGAATTGTGTTGTTTCTTAACTGAAGAACTTGGGAGTTGTAGGGTATTTTGTGCATCCAATTGTTGGGAAAATGGTGTGGGAGGTGTCATGAACTGCATATAATACTATATATCATCTTAAAAATCAGAATCTAAAATATTTGAATGGAGGTGGAAATATATTTTAGAAGACAAGTAGAAAACTAGTGAAAAATGACTATGTTTGAGAGGAGACTTGGGTGAACTGACTGGAGATTGTACCAAGGAAGATGTGGAGGTTTTTGATTCTGATATATCAAAATTTGAATCAAAATCATAGACATAAGAAGTATTTTTCACTCTAGTAGTCAAATCATAAGCATGATTACCTTTGAGAGAAGCTTGGAGACAATGTTCTTGCTCGACAACGAGCTTTCCTTGTTCTTTTATTGCAAAGTCAGGAACATCTATGTTATGCTCTTCAAACATCTTATCCATGATGTCAAATTTATTTTTGAAACAAGATTTCTCAGGATGATTGCCTCTGCAACAATAAGAACACTTGGGCTTATCCTTCTTCATCTTCTTGGATTTGGAATCTTCATCAAAGTCCTCTTCATCTCACCGCATCTTTTGTTTGGATTTGTCATTCTTGAAACTCTTTGCTCCGTGAGCAACAAGTGTAAAGTCCTTGGTGTAAAATTAGTCACAGCAGATCTAATGAACAAGTAAATCAATCACAACAGATGAACATAGAAAATATGGTGCAAAACTGTGCAAAACATGCAGCAGTGCTCTCTATCCCAGAAAGGGTGAATGAATTACAATACAAACTGTCACAATGACTGAGCAATTCGAATTTCCTAAGGAGGTCATTCGAATCACTGAATAGAGTTGCTTGACTCTAACTAGGAGTCCTCATCAATCAATCGGTGGTGCTCATCAATGCACAACAACCAGTCATCCAGGTGTCAATCTGAGTCTAACTGAGTGTAATAAGTGTAACTGAAGTGTGTAGCACTGATTTAGGATCTGGAGGCTCAGTGGGGGCGCATGGGAGACTAACTGAAGTCAGAACAAGTCACCTAATCGAACTGGAGGTCCAACGGAAGTGATACAGTCAGTCGGGAGTGAAACTAGCCTCAAATCAGGGAGAATCGGAGCTAACTGAATGTAACTGAAGTGGAACTGCAGTGGTAGGTGAACAAGTGCGCCCTTCTCTGGCAGTAGGTGAGAAGTGGGTGCCTTTCAGCTTAGGAGGGCTAAAACTCTGTGGTAGGTGGCTCCCGGGTGCTAGAATGAAGTGGATAAGGTGCTGGAGGCATCAAACTGGTGACTGGGATGCATGCCAGTGCATGCCGGTGCATGCAAACCCTAGATTCTGCATGCAAACCCTAATTGCATGCAAGATCCTGAAAAAGATGATGTGGATATCCGAACACCCCCCCTCAAGCTAGACTATGATGTGCCAACAAAAATAATGTGGGGCCCTGGTAACTAAGACCAAAGGTCACCCCAATACAATAATCCAAAAAATGCTGAAAAATAACTAAGTGAGGAAAGAGGGAAAACCCAGTGGGAAGAAAGCCCCCCCTCAAGCTAAAGCATAATAATGAATCAATCTGTCTCCACCATGATGGAACTCACCCCCAACAGTGAACGGAGGTAAGAGAACTTCTTCTCAGTGAAGCTCTTGGTGAAGATGTCTGCAATTTGCTCATCAATAGGGCAATATTGCAGAATGATGGTGCGGTCATGCACCAACTGTCGAATGTAATGCATATGAATCTCAATGTGTTTGGTCCTCTGCCGCTGAACTGGATCTGTGGAGATCTTGATAGCACTTTGATTGTCACAAAATAGGACAGTCGAAGTAGTGCCACCAAAACCAAACTCGGAAAGAATACCCTGCAACCAAACTGCCTGAATGCAGGCATTGACTGCCTCTCGATACTCTACCTCTGCTGAAGAAAGAGCAATGGCTGATTGCTTTTTGCTGGACCAGCAAATAGAACCATGACCAATCATGAAAACATAACCAGAAGTGGACTTCCGATCAATGCTATCACCTGCCCAATCTAAATCAGTAAAACCAATGAAATCTAGCTCAGAATCTGCAGCATAATGTATGCCAAACTGTCTCGTACCTTGCACATACTGCAAGATCCGCTTGGCTGCTCGCCAATGAAGCTCATGTGGCTGCTGCATATATCTTGACACGGCACTCACGGCATATGAGATATCAGGCCGTGAGTGTGTCAAATAAAGTAGTGAACCAATCAACTGTCGATACATACTGCAATCTGCAAGCGGTGTGGAATCTCCCTCCTCAAGACTGATTCCTGAGAGGAATGGGAACGGGGCTGCCTTACATTCAGCCATATTAAACTTCAATAACAGGTCGGAAGCATATTTTTGCTGAGATATAGTGATCCCATCAAAATTTTGAGCTATCTCCAAGCCCAAAAAGTGACTCAGCAAGCCCAAATCGCTCATGTCAAAAGCTAGATTTAAGGCAGATTTTAGCTTGTTTATTGAAGTAAGTGTGCTACCAGTAATAAGCAGATCATCAACATAAAGTACAATAACCTACAAATTACCTTTAACTCGCTGAAGATACACATTCGGATCAGATTTGCATCTTTGGAAATTCTGAGAAAGAAGGAAGGAGTCCATCTTTGCGTACCAAGCTCTTGGGGCCTGTTTTAACCCGTACAAAGATTTCTTCAATCTACAAACCAATGATGGATCTGATGTATAACCCTCTGGCTGCTGCATATAGACCTCTTCAGCAAGGTCTCCATGTAAAAATGCACTCTTCACATCCATATGGTGCACTTCCCAGTGCTTGGATGCGGCAATAGCTAAAACAAGGCGGATGGAATCCATCTTTGCAACCGGTGCAAAGGTCTCTGTGTAGTCCACTCCTTGGACTTGGGAAAAACCTTTTGCCACCAACCTTGCTTTATATTTGCTGATAGTGCCATCAGCAGCAACTTTAGTACGGTAGACCCATTTACACTTCACTAATTTTCTTCTAGGTGGAAGAGAAACTAGCTCCCATGTATTGTTCTTTTGAAGAGAACTGTACTCTTCGTCCATGGCACTTTTCCATCTCGGATCTCGATGGGATGAATAGTATGATGTAGGATCTGAACCAGCCATCAAATAACAAATCTCAGGAAGAAATGGATCAGCAATAGAAAGAGCCATACCTGCTCTTTGAAAGTCTCCTCTTGTTCGTCTCGGATCAGCAGGATTTCCAAGATTCAAACCAACAGAGTGTAGAGTGTTTTGGGCCCACTTTGGTAACTGAGGAGGATCATAATGATCGGATTCCGAACCTGATATGTCATGATCATCATATGCTGCTACAATATCAGAAATATCAGAACTCATACCTTCATTATCGCTGCTCGGATCTTCTTCTGGTGAAGGCGGTGAATCGACAGTCTTTTCCTCGACTAGTTGCAATTCTTGAAGCGGTTCTTCAAACTGCACACTGCGCTCTATGAATATCTTTTTAGATATGATATCCATGATTTTATATGCTTTTGATTCTTCCCCATATCCTATCAATATGCACTCGATACTTTGTGGATCCAAAGCTCGTCTCTTCTCAGAAGGAATTCTAGCCCATGCAGTAGAGCCAAAAACTCTCAAATTTGACACATCCGGTTTGTGACCAAAGAATGCTTCGAAAGGAGTCATACCTTTCACGGATGAATGTGGAACACGGTTCTGTATATATGCAGCAACATTGATTGCTTCAGCCCAAAGATTTGAAGCCAAACCTTTCGATTCAATCATGCATGTAGCCATCTCTTTCAGTGACCGACTTTTCCTTTCCGCTACACCGTTCTGCTGGGGTGTGTAGGGAACTGTATGTTGGATCTTAATTCCGCTTTGGGCACAAAGTTGTAGCAACTCGGACTTGATATATTCCCCACCATTATCAGATCTAAGAGCTTTGATCTTTCTCTCAGTGGTGGTCTCAACAGAAGCCTTAAAATCCTTGAATTTTCCAAGCACTTCTGACTTGTTTTTGAGAAAGAATACCCATGTAAAGCGGGAAAAATTGTCAATAAATGTCAAAACATACCTCGAACCATTTAATGACATATGGGGCAGCGGACCACTGATATCAGAATGGATCAATCCCAAAATAGTAGAGGCTCTGCTAGCCTTGCCGCGGTCGAATCTGTGCTCGGGGTGCTTCCCAATAATGCAACCAGTGCATATTCCCTTCGAGGAACGGAGTTGTGGAAGCCCATCTACCATGAATTTATTTGATAGCAGCAGCAAATACTTATAATTTAGATGTCCAAATCTTTCATGCCAAAGCCTACTAACCTCATTACCATGTGTGCGAAGAGCAGTGGGCTTTGCAAGCAGAATAAAGTGCGAAAACTCATAACATTTTGCAGTGTGGTTTGCCTTTCCAACCGCAACTAGTCTTCCACTTTTGATATCAGAAATTTCAACTGTATTAGGGCTGAATGTGACTTGCTTTGGTTCACCAGTATGTGTCATTTGATACACAGAAAGGAGATTCGAAGCTAAGGAAGGCACATAGAGAACATTCTGAAAGCTTCCATGTTCTACATGAATCGTACCTTTGCCCTTTGAAGAAATTTTTGAGTCATCTCCCAAATGGATGGGGATGGAGCTGTTTGGATCGAATGAGGAAAAAGAATCAATATTTGTAGCCATATGATTTGATGCACCCGAATCTATCAAGAGAGTAGTGGGCTTCGAAACCGTTGCCATGAGTGCTTGTCCTCTTTCATGATCATCATTCCGATCCTTCTTCCTTGCACTGTCAGGAAGGGTTATGTTGTTCTTTTACAAAAGGAGGGCCATTTGATCTATAGTCTTCTTCATACATGAACTTTCGGGATGAAAGCCACGGTTACAATAAGTACATTTAGATTTTTGGTTACCTTCTTTGCCCTTTTGCTTGGATTTCGAACTGGATGGTGCATCCGTTTGCTTGCCTTTGTCTTTTTGCTTGTGAGGCTCGAATTTGGGCTTCTCCTTCTTTTGCTTTCCTTTACCATTTGAGATCTTGGGTCCTTGAACAAGTAGGGCTGAATCTTTGGAGCTTATGGACCCCATTTGAATCAACTTGTCATGCTCTTTTGTAACGGACTCAATGAAGGCATTCAAGGTAGGCATCTTCCAATTCGGGGTAGTTAGCCGACCGGAATTGAAAGTCGAGACAAATACCAAATAATCTTTCCCAAGCTTGCTTAGAATGGAGAGAATCAACTGTTTATCCTCTTTGATAACACCACTGTTCTTCAATTGCAAGTTCAAGTTCTTGAATTTTGTGACGAATTCATTGATGGTCTTGAAATTCTCAAGATTAAGGCCAATCAATTCATTCTCTAATTGAAAAGCCCTAAGCTCATCCTGCTTGCCGAATAGTGTTTCAAGTTGCTCCCATATGGCTTTTGGAGTCTTCAATCCGCTGAGATGGAAGTGAAGATCCTTGGAGATGGAGAGACAAAGAAGACCATAAGCTTCATCAAGCTTGTTGTAGTGTTTGGTTCGATCTGACACATTGTTTGGCTCCAATTCAAGACCAAGAGTGACTCGGTAGTAACCTTTTGAACGTAATATGATCTCCATATCATCTTTCCAATCAAAATAGTTGAATGGGGTGAGGATAGGCGTTGAAGAAGAGTATTCCATTGCTAGGAGCGAGTCAAACTGATGTAGAATAGGCTTGCATGCACAAGATAGCGAATGCAATTGCTGTAGGGAAGCTTGCATGCACAATGTAGCGAGTGCAATTGAAGGAGACAATAAACCTGCAAATCACATAAAAACAACCACAATAAGGTCGAACAATCCACCCTTTGAGAGTTGCATCACACCTGGGATTAGATTTCAAGCAATGTTGAATATGTCCAATGTATCAGATCCAGGAATTATGTGGTAACTCAAGCTTCTGGAGTGGTATTGGAATATTTTTCAAGCTTTGCATGCACAGGAGCGAATGCCCTTGAGATATCTCATGCCAAACTTTTTGCAATTTTTAGCAATTCAGTCAAATATTCTTGTATAAACACCTGTAGAAAAGAGATCTTGTCCCTGCAATGGCTCTGATACCATGTAAAATTAGTCACAGCATATCTAATGAACAAGTAAATCAATCACAACAGATGAACATAGAAAATATGGTGCAAAACTGTGCAAAACATGCAACAGTGTTCTCTATCCCAGAAAGGGTGAATGAATTACAATACAAACTGTCACAATGACTGAGCAATTCGAATTGCCTAAGGAGGTCATTCGAATCACTGAATAGAGTTGCTTGACTCTAACTAGGAGTCCTCATCAATCAATCGGTGGTGCTCATCAATGCACAACAACCAGTCATCCAGGTGTCAATCTGAGTCTAACTGAGTGTAATAAGTGTAACTGAAGTGTGTAGCACTGATTTACGATCTGGAGGCTCAGTGGGGGCGCATGGGAGGCTAACTGAAGTCAGAACAAGTCACCTAATCGAACTGGAGGTCCAACGGAAGTGATACAGTCAGTCGGGAGTGAAACTAGCCTCAAATCAGGGAGAATCGGAGCTAACTGAATGTAACTGAAGTGGAACTGCAGTGGTAGGTGAACAAGTGCGCCCTTCTCTGGCAGTAGGTGAGAAGTGGGCGCCTTTCAGCTTAGGAGGGCTAAAACTCTGTGGTAGGTGGCTCCCGGGTGCTAGAATGAAGTGGATAAGGTGCTGGAGGCATCAAACTGGTGACTGGGATGCATGCCAGTGCATGCCGGTGCATGCAAACCCTAGATTCTGCATGCAAACCCTAATTGCATGCAAGATCCTGAAAAAGATGATGTGGATATCCGAACACTTGGAGGGTGTTATATCCCTCATTTGGACCATATTTTCCTTCTCCTTAGTGAGCGAATCAATGAATGTATCCAAGGTTGGTATCTTCCAATTGGGAACTACAAGTATTGTAGTATGAAAAGTAGACATAAATAATGAGTATTCAGAGCTCAGTTTTGATAGAATGGTAAAGATTAGCTGCTCATCCTTCTTATCTATTCCACATTGCTTGAGTTGAAGCACTAGGTTCTTGAATTTTGAGATGAACTCTTTAATTGAATAGAAGTTATTTGGACTAAGTGAGATCAACTCAATCTCAAATAAATGACCTTTGAGCTCATATGTTTTTCCAAAGAGAGACTCTAGCTTTGTCCACACTTGATTTGGAGTGGATAGAGAGTCAATATGGAATAGAAGATCTGGTGATACAGAGAGAAAGAGTAACCCATAAGATTTATCAAGCCTATTGAACCATTTGGATTTTAATGCAATAGTCACTGGCTCAGTTTCAAGCACCATAGTGACTCTATACAATCCTTTGCTTCAAAGCTGGATGATCATATGCGCTTTCCAGTCAAAGTAGTTGAAGGGAGTGAGTCATAGCTTTATCTTGATTTTGATCCATACTGATGCGCTCTTGGTGATGAAAATACCCTGAAAAGCACTATGGAAATTGTTTTGAATCAATCTAGCTCTGATACCATGTGATATTTTCAATGACTTAGATCTAGATTCAATAAGACAACTTCACATAGAATATTTCTGAGAATGAGAGAAGAATAATAAAAAAGAGAATTTGTGGAAAACACTCTGTATCTTAGTCATCAATATGATTACAATATATAATACATATTCCATGGAGAAAATCGATAGAAAGATTGCACAAAAGTTGCATTTTATATCAAAAAATAAAGTGTCTTTTATTTTATTTTGCATAGAAAAAAAACAAAAAATTGTGCTTTTACACTGGGACAATGCCTAGTTTGATAATCGACACTACTATGGAAGCTAGTAGCAAGTCGCTCCACCTTTGTATCCTCGAGAAACCACATGAAACCATACCATGGTACGTATGTAGCCTAGATTATGGGGAGCGAGACGTATTTTTCCTCAATATATTAATGTGATTAATTACAACAACAATGAATTTAACATGTCTTCATCAATTGAATAGTGGATCGAATCAATTCCATATGCCATCACGGACTGGTTTGGTGTCACCTTGTTCCAAGGAAAAGGTGTGATTTTGGTTCGAATTAGTTATGGTGCCCTTCCCGATTCCAATACGAGTGCAATTCTATCACTATTAAAAATGTTGAGCTATCCCTTTTCATTCATATTGAAAAACTAATAAGTCTCGATTCTCTATAGGGTAGGATTCCTCGAACATCTCCCCGACAATCCCAATACTTTTGAGTAAGCCTTAAGAAATAGACATAGAATATGGATATGTTGTTAGGTGTCAAGATCAAATAGATTTTCTATTAGGAGTAAATTTCATGATTTTGGGTTTTTGTTGAATGAATTTAATATTTTTTCAAAGTAAGTTGAAATTTACACTCTCATTACAAGGCATGGGCGGCTGAGGACTCCATTGAGTCCAAAAAAGCGCCAATAATTTGACTCCATTAAAAATGTTGATTAATTATGTGTGTTTAACTAAGGAAGTCCATCGATATGTATCAAATTTCATTGATTCATGAGATTCTAAGTACAATGAACAAGCACCTGGTCGCCATCTTGATGCTGTTAAAAAAATTCATAATTGATTATTAGTGTATTATTCTTTGTAAGAAAATTTCATATAAAAGTATTTAAAATTCGATGGTATGTGATCAAGAGTATGCTTTGATGTTTGCGTCGAAAATAAAATCAATGACATGTGATTCCCATGGCCTTTCTTGGTTATTCACTATAATTATAGAAAATTCAAAGAAAATTATCATTTAGGTTTTATTTAGTTCTGTATTTTCATAATCTTGGTTATTCACTATAATTATAGAAAATTCAAAGAAAATTATCATTTTGGTTTTATTTAGTTCTGTATTTTCATAATCTTACATTATTGTTGGCTTGGTTATTTAATGACATATGAGAAAATTAAAAAAAAAAACTTAATTATTATTTGTTATATATTTTTATAAATTAACAATAATGGGAAAAATTAATTGAACATCAAACATGGTTTTACTTACTTAATTGTAAATTAAATAATCGAATATTGTTCGATATTTTTTTATATTACTTTTATGACTTGGAATTTCTCCAATATGACTTCTATGACTTGGCAGGAACTTGAAGCTCTACTTCTATCTCTCTTGTCTTTATTATGCATAGGTGACAAGAGCCATATCACACTTTTTAGGTGCCTCTTGAAGTGCTACACTAATACAAGGCTTATTTTATTGAATGTTTAACTAGTATCATTTTCCAGGGTACATGGTGACAAACGCTCCTTTATTTCAATTTGACTAATTCTAGTAAATTTATTTTTATTTTTAATCATCCATATTATTGCATGTCCCTCACCATAAATGACTTTAAGACTAGCTTTTATGCAAACAACATTTAGATAAAGAGAGGGTCAAAACATAATCATTTTACATATTCAAAACATGAGCAATGCTATTGGAGAATTCACACAAACTTCTCACACATACTCACCTAGAAGAATTCTTCACTTATGACCCTTTCCACAAATCATTATTTGAATAGTTGGATGACTCTCATTACATAACCATATCATTTTTGGACACAATGGTAGTTACATGGAACTATACATAAAAGGCATCACTGAATCATGGGGCGTTTGCTAAGTTGACAATATTATAGCATCCAAGTTCATATTGCAAGATTTATTACTCTAAAATATGGAAGCAATATATTTAGTACTATATAAAGGATGATGGATGTTTTTAATATATTAAAACATGTAGATATTAGGAAGGTTTATAATTATTTATCTAGGGAGTTGAATAGGGTATAGGAGAGTTTCAATGGGTACTCTATGCATAATTTTGAGTAAGTTTGATTTTGTGTGTGAAGTCAGATTACTCTTTCAATAAGTATGATTTGTATGAAGGTTGCATGAATCCAATTTTGGTTGGAGTTAGAGTGGTGTTTGAATAGGTATAATTTGTGATTGAATGTGATGTGAATTTGATTGGAATTATTGCAAATGAAGTTGACTTATGTTAGAGGGTTGTTCCCCATCTTGAAATATTTCCTCTCAATGAGATTTTATATTTGACCTTGCAAGGTTTTGGGTTATAAGAGTTGTGTCATGTCGCCATAAGGCAGGTAAAAATAAAAAAGTGGTATAAAAAATGTAATAGAGAAAGTGGATACCTAGGATATCTAGTGAAAATAATGGTTTTTTAAATTTCAAAAGGTGTATAGGGTATTGTTTAATATCATATCAACATAGACTCTATATAATAGGTTCACAGAGTGAACACCTCAAGCAGTGAAATTGATACATAATCTCATGACACAATTAGCATTATAGGTACCACAAATGACTTGGTTATATGATGGGATTTAGACAACTAAGTACTACATTAAGACATTTTCTACCACCTAAACCAACTATCTGAGATACTATATAGGTTCCATAAGTACTACACATTACACTATGTGAATGAAAACGATTGATATGTCCCATTTATTTATAACAAAATTTAATATGTTCCTTTGCACCACATAACATGTCATGGATTCATGAGTAGTTAGTCAAATCCTATCAAACATCCAATGTGTTGGTGTGACGAATATAGTTCGTTATTAGATAAACTTCCAATCTAGATAAGACAAATACTACATGAACAAAAATGTATATGATAATTAACAAAAATGAGATGATTACATTGAGAATGAACGCTCGTGTATATACACACAGGGGTTCCCTTTTGCAAACAGATGTGGCATTTTATCAAGAAGGTGTCTCATCATTACATATTACTTTATTGAATATTAAATATTGGTTTATTGTTAATATTTATTTATATTTATATACTATATATATATTGTTTATTACATTGCCTCTACTTTAGAAATGCTTTTTCCTTAAAGCATAATTATCGAAGACTTTAACCTTTTCTCATGATGCCTTCTCATGATATTATGTGCTGGTAACTGTGACACTTGATGAAAAGAGAGGATATGTGTTATGAATTCCCAAGTAAAAAAGTTTCATCTTTTGTGAAGTGGTCCATCCCATGTTAAACTTCATTGGGACCTTTTGTTTATTGATTTGTTGAATGGAACTTGTCATTTTCTACTTCCACCGAGGCTCTTGATTTTGTCTCCATTCTTTTCTGAAATCACAACTCATATGTTTATGTTCCTTTTGACCCCATTGTTGGTCATATTGATTTATGTGATTTGGATGACGATAAGGTATCATAATCTCTTGTATTGTTGTTCATATCGATTCTTATGATTTGGATGATGATAAGGCACCCTGATATTCTGTGATTGTTTTTAGGAACCATCTTGTCTTGATGTTTGTTGTGATTTTTCAATATAAACATTCTTCTAAGTTTCAGCGCCTGATTGACATCTCTATTCTCTTTTTTGGTGCTTGAATTTGAGCATCTAATGACTTATCTATCAGTTCATTCATCATTTCTATTTTGACTAATGATCCTTTGTGATCAAAATCTTCTTGTAAAGATTTCGTATCATGCATTAGATTCTTAACTTGGATAAGTAAGTCTTTATTATGTCTCCTTAAGCATAAGTGTTATTCCTTATAGTCTAACTTGTCGTCTTCATTTAGAGTATCTTGATTCTCTCACTCTCCTTTTATTAACTTTTTTATTTGTGTTAAATTTTCAGAATTTACTTCAATCTGATCTAGGATCTTAACTGAGAGAACAACATGTACAACAAATCTACAGCATATCATTCATTGACACAATAATGCAAGCACAGAAGAGACACCAAGTTTACTTGGGGAAAACCATAAAGGTGAAAAACCCCAATAACTTCCTCAGAGATAGATAGAGCAATGATACAACCAGAATACAAGAGATAGTCTTCTCCTAGCAGCAGAGCCTCCTCCTCCATAATTGCGCCACTCTCCACAGTGTGAGTGAGAGAATAGAATGTGTAAAATGAGAGAGACACACTCTCTATTTATACACTAACTTGACTTGACCTTTACTCAACTAGGTCGGCCTCAACTTAACCACTTACCATAATGTTGACTAGGCCGACCCCACTAGGGTGGTCTAATAACCCTTTGACCCACATGTCCGACTCCCAATAGGGTGGTCTAATAACCCATCAAGTATAAGTTACGACACTCACAATATAAATGATGACACTTCCATATAGAGGAATAATAACATCTTTATAGGAATACAACCACTTCCGTATAGAGGAATAATAACATCTCTATAGGAATACAATATACATATATGTGAAATACATTCCGAAGTTACATATACATCAACACTCCCTCTTAACTAGGAATGTATTTCTCGACACAGGTCTTCTAGCACAAGTCATCTTCTCTGGATCATCGTCATTGGATAATCGTCATCGAGTCATCATCATCGTCACTGCTGCTGCTCATACAAAGCAAAAAATAGAACATCATCCTGATTTTCATCATCCAGTGCTTACATCCACATCCATGTGAAGGATCCTCCTTCCAACATGCTTGGAATGGCTTCAACAAATGTGTCCATCACTTCTTCCTTGAAGTGTCCTCGATCTGAAGAACACCAAGCCTCTCCCTAAAGTACTCGAACTTCACCCTGGCTAGTGGCTTCATCTGCACATCTACAATCTGCTCGTCCATCGCAACATACAGGATCTTCACAGCTCCTCTCTGCACCATATCCCTGATATAGTGATATTTGATCTCTATGTGTTTCAACCTGTCATGAAACATTGGGTTCTCGGACAGCTTCACACAACTTTGGTTATCACAGAAGATACCGGTAGCATCCAATGGGAGATCAAATAACTCAGACAGTAGCTTCCGTAGCCATACTGCCTCACAACTAGCTGAACAGGCTGCAACATACTTTGCCTCAGCTGTACTCAGTGCTACGCAGGACTGCTTCCTACCGAGCCAAGAGATCACACCTGATCCCATACTGAAGCAGCACCCAAATGTGCTCTTCCTATCTGTAGCACTTCCTGCCCAATCTGAATCAACATAACCCTGCAGGTTAAACTTTTGATTCGCTTCATAATTGAGCCCATAATCCATTGTACCCTTCAGGTACCTCAGAACATGCTTTACAGCAACCAGGTGAACACTCCTCGGATCCGTCAGGAACTAGCTCAGTGTGTTCACCACAAAGCAAATATCTGGTCTCGTGTTCGTCAGGTACATCAAGGACCCAATCATCTGACGATACATAATGATATCAACCGGCTCAGATGAAGCATCACACAGATGCTTTAGGTTCGGTGCCATAGGTGTGGCCATAGCCTTGCAGTTTATCATCCTGAACCTCTTTAGGATCTCTACTGCATACTTCCCTTGTCCAAGGAAGATTCCATCACTTTTCCACACCTCCATGCCAAAAACAAATAGTGCATCATCCCCAAGTTCCTCAACTCGAACTCGGCAACAAGCTTCCATTGTGTGTCGGCAATCAATCTATCCTCACCTGATACAAACAGATCATCCACATAGTAGTATCACTGGATTGCCTTCCTCAACCTTGTAGTAAAGGTTGGAACCCGCTTTACTCTTGGTAAAGACCAAACTAGATATAAAGCTGCCTATCCTACCATACCAAGTTCTGCACATATATGATTTCCTGTTATGTGTCTCAGAACCAAGTGGCTGCTCCACATACACTTCTTCTTCAACTACACCATTCATGAAAGTTGTCTTGAAATCCATCTGGTGTATCTTGTATTTCATCACTTTTATATTTCTCTATGCTGCCGTCTGCAGCATGCTTGATCTTGATAGATCCATATGGAAGTCACAACAGACTTCCCTTCAGCTCTTGGGACTGCATCCCAAACATCGTTCTTCATGATCGACGGATCATGGCATTCTTCCCGTATCCTGGGAACTTCAATATCTTCAATAGATAATTTTGTTGCTGAACAAATGTTGTAGTTCTTCTTTTGTAGGTGATGGCATACGATCTTTTCTACACAACAAGTTAAATTGCATGATTAGAAAACATCTCATAGTTTTCAGAACAAATTCTTACACATAAAGAAATATGTCATACAGTCATTCAATTATCTTAGCCAATGCTTCAATACAACATTTATCCATATCCCGTAACTTTCTAGATGCCTTCCAATCTCTACCAAAACATTGTTAAGAGTGTGCACAACTCCCAACATGTCAACAAAGAGGTTTCATTCTAGATAAGTAGCAATGGAATGTTGTACAGTGCCATAGGCTACTTACCCATGCATATTAGTAGTATACTGTTCATTAATGCAATTATTCTAATATGCATAATACACAACCTAATTCTAGGAACATCAGTATATACATTATTGAACAATATTATTTAAACAATAAAAAATGCAAGTAATGACAATTCAAATACTTATCTTTGTTTGTTTGTTGGGTTGACTCCCTCTCAGTCTTTGCTTCTATTCTGCAACTCCATTCTTATGTGGATTGTGAGAAGTGGTCAACTCCCTCTGAATATCTGCATCCTTGTAGAAACTACTGAAGTGTGCTCCTTTGCTTTCTTGCAGGAACAACTGGAGTGTGCTCCCTCTTGATATTTGCTTCCTGGATTACCTGTCCTTGAACTTACACCCATCCCTAATCACTATGCATTCTTATTAGTATCATCATTGTGTTATCCTTGAGGTCTCATACATAATCAAACATTTATTAGTATAATCTTAATACTATCAAAACACAATAATCTTAAACATGTATATTCATGATCATTCACAGATAATAAACATTAGTATTCAAGGTTTCAGACAAGTCTTCTTTTACTCATACATTTTCTTATTTGATCATAGGACTCTTCTGGTTAGTTGAATCATCAATCAAGATAAGAGATATAATATGCATAAAACCTGTGATTATTCAAACCTATACCTTCATGATTTTTCTGGTTAGTCATATCATCAATTATGGTAAGAAACATAATATGCATACAACCATGATTATTCAAACCTATGACTTCATGAATAATCATTATCAACAACACAACAATATAGATCCTAACACAAGGTAGGATTCTAGCTTGATATAGGAAAAACATACCTAGATTAGCATGCTAGCTAGTTATGTCGAACATACCCGCATAATGTCTTCTGGTTCTCTTCAGTGACTTGTGCTAGTAACCTGCATGTCTCATAAGTTAACCATTGCATGACCAAGTTATACATACCTCGAAAGTAGATCTTCTATGTGATCCATGACAATGGATGAATCTTTGTCTTCATGTCACCATGAGCATATGTTCTTGAAGTAGAACATGATTTGACTTTCTTGGTGTACCTTTTTTGTTAGCAAACAACATAAACCTCATACAACATCACAATGCATTAGTACAATTATAAGTGTCAAAACCTTAATCAATTGTTAAATTTTCTGAATTTACTTCAATCTTATCTAGGATCTTAACTGAGAGAACAACATGTACAGCATATCTACAGCATATCAATCATGGAGACAATAATGCAAGCACACAAGAGACACAAAGATTTACTTGGGGAAAACCATAAAGGTGAAAAACCCCAATAACTTCCTCAGAGATAGATAGAGCAATGATACAACCAACCATAAGAGATAGACACAACCTAGCAGCAGATCCTCCTCCTCCATAAGTGCGCCACTCCTCCTTGAGTGCATGTGTGAGAAGTGAGTGAGTAAATAGAGTGCCTCCCGCACTCTATTTATACTTGACTTGACTTGCCTTTTTACCTAACTCATGTAGGCTCGAACTTAACCACATAATATAATGCTGACTGGGCCGACCCCCAATAGGGTGGTCTAATAACCCTTTGACCCACATGGCCGACCCCCAATAGGGTGGTCTAATAACCCTTCGACCCACATGACTTATACAGGGCCGACCCCAACAAGGTGGTCTAATAACCCATCAAGTATAAGTTACGACACTTACAATATAAATGACGACACTTACGTATAGAGGAATAATACCATCTCTATAGGAATACAATATACATATATGTGAAATACATTCCGAAGTTACATATACATCAACACTCCCTCTTAACTAGGAAGGTATTTCTCAGCATAGTTCTTCTAGCACAAGTCATCTTCTCTGGATCATCGTCACTGGATAATCGACATCGAGTCATCATCATCATCGTCACTGCTGCTGCTATCTCAATCGGTCTCTGAATCTACTCGTCATAGGAAGTTCTACAGAGCCAGTCCTTTTTCATACTGGATGTAGGCCCACTACCTGCAGGTCTTCATCATCACTGGCCATACTGTGGAATCCTCAGGACTTATTACGTGCATTACAAAACCTGGCTGCAGCATCCCAGGCTATTACGAGCACACAGCTCTACCTGTAGGATCTCCCAGGAGCACATTACATGTGACCCATCACAAAACCTGGCTGAAGCATCCCAGGCTGTTATGAGCACGCGGCTCTACCTGTCGGATCTCCCAGGAGCACATTACATGTGATCTCACCACAAAACCTGGCTGAAGCATCCCAGGCTGTTACGAGCACACAGCTCTACCTGTCAGATCTCCCAGGAGCACATTACATGTGGTCCACCACAAAACCTGGCTGAAGCATCTGAGGCCTTTTTCATCCTGTCCAGATCTCCTAGGAGCAAATTACATGTGGTCATGGCAAAACCTGGCTGAAGCATCTGAGGCCTTTTTCATCCTGTCCAGATCTCCCAGGAGCAAATTACATGCCATAGGACAAAACCTCGCAAGAGCATCTCAGGATGTTACGGGTACACAACTCCGACCTGAAATCTCCCAGGGCACAAATTACATGTCCTCCCAAGCAAAACCTCGCAAGAGCATTTTCCAGATGTCCCAGGGCACCGAATTACATGCCATAGGAAAAACCTCGAAAGACCATCTGCAAATCTCCCAGGGCACAAATTACATGCTTTCCTGCACAACCTGATCCACGGCCACAAAGTATCATCTGATACTCATCAAACATCATCCTGATGTACACATGATCATCCTGATCATCATCACTGCAACATCCTGCTGCATGTCATCTGGAGAAGCTCGTCATGCACGATCATCCAAGTATACATAGATACATGATCCACACAATGTATCCATCGGCATACATGATCTACCTGTTCATACAAAGATACATGATCCACACAATGTATCCATCAACATATATGATCTACTTGATCATCATTGTATCCACCTGATACAAATACAAATACATGATACATATCACCATACATGATCCACCTGATCATACAATGTATCCACCTGATACAAATACAAACACATGATACATATCACCATACATGGTCCACCTGATCATACATGCATCTACCTGATGCGTACATACAAAAATGATCCAACTGATCATATCCAGCATCCAACATGATGCGTACATACATACAAAATGATCCAACTGATCATATCCAGCATCCAACATGATGCGTACATACATACAAAATGATCCAACTGATCATATCCGGCATCCAACATGATGCGTACATACATACATAAAAATGATCCAACTGATCATATCAAGCAGAAACCAGAACATCATCCTGATGCTCATCATCCAACGCTTACATCCACAGCCATGTGAAGGATCCTCCTTCCAACATGCTTGGAATGGCTTCAGCAAATGTGTCCATCACTTCTTCCTCGAAGTGTCCTCGATCTGAAGAACGCCAAGCCTCTCTCTGAAGTACTCGAACTTCACTCTGGCTAGTGGCTTCGTCAGCACATCTGCAATTTGCTCGTTCGTCGCAACATACAGGAGCTTCACAGCTCCTCTCTGCACCATATCCCTGATATAGTGATATTTGATCTCTATGTGTTTCGACCTATCATGAAACACTGGGTTCTCGGACAGCTTCACACAACTCTGGTTATCACAGAAGATACCAGTAGCCTCCAACGGGAGATCAAATAACTCAGACAGTAGCTTCCGTAGCCATACTGCCTCACAACTAGCTGAACAGGCTGCAACATACTCTGCCTCAGCTATACTCAGTGCTACGCAGGACTGCTTCCTGCTAAACCAAGAGATCACACCTGATCCCATACTGAAGCAGCACCCAGATGTGCTCTTCCTATCTGCAGCACTGCCATCCCAATCTGAATCAACATAACCCTGCAGGCTAAACTTTTGATTCACCTCATACTTGAGCCCATAATCCACTGTACCCTTCAGGTACCTCAGAACATGCTTTATAGCAATCTGGTGAACACTCCTCGGATCCGTCAGGAACTGGATCAATGTGTTCACAGCAAAGCAAATGTTCGGTCTTGTGTTTGTCAGGTACATCAAGGACCCAATCATCTGACGATACATGGAGACATCAACTGCCTCAGATGAAGCATCACATAGAGGCTTCAGATTCGATGCCATAGGTGTGGCCATGGCCTTGCAATCCATCATCCCGAACCTCTTTAGGATCTCTACTGCATACTTCCCTTGTCCAAGGAAGATTCCATCTGCACTCCGCCACACCTCCATGCCAAAAACAAATAGTGCATCATCCCCAAGTTCTTCATCTCGAACTCGGTAGTAAGCTTTCGCTGCGTGTCGGCAATCAATCTATCTTCACCTGTAACAAATAGGTTATCTGCATACAAAAGTAGTATCACCGGATTGCCTTCTTCAACCTTGTAGAAAAGGTTGGAATCTGCTTTACTCTTGGTAACGCCCAAACTGGATAGAAAGCTGTCTATCCTACCATACCAAGTTCTGCACACATATATGACTACACCATGCTGTCTTGAGATCCATCTGGTGCATCTTCTATTTCATCACTTTTATATTTCTCAATGCTGCCATCTGCAACATGCTTGATCTGATAGTTCCATTTGGAAGTCATAACAAACTTCCCTTCACGTCTTGGGACTACATCCCAAACATCATTCTTCATGATCGACGGATCATGGCATTCCATTTCTTCATCCCAGATCCTGGGAACTTCAATATCTTCAATATCTTCAATAGATATCTTTTTTGCTAGAACAAAATGTTGTAGTTCTTCTTTTGTAGGAGATGGCATACGATCTTTCCTACACAACAAGTTAAATTGCATGATTAGAAAACATCTCATAGTTTTTAGAGCAAATTCTTACACATAAAGAAATATGTCATACAGTCATGCAATTATCTTAGCCAATGCTTCAATACAACATTTATCCATATCCCGTAACTTTCTAGATGCCTTCCAATCTCTACTAGAACATTGTTAAGAGTGTGCACAACTCCCAACATGTCAGCAAAGAGGTTTCATTCTAGATAAGTAGCAATGGAATGTTGTACAGTTCCATAGGCCACTTACCCATGTATATTAGTAGTATACTGTTCATCAATGCAACTATTCTAATATGCATAATACACAACCTAATTCTAGGAACATCAGTGTATACATTATTGAACAGTATTATTTAAACAAACAAATATGCAAGAAATGATAATTTAAAATACTTATCTTTGTTTGTTCGTTGGGTGGACTCCCTCTGAGTCTTTGCTTCCTTGCAGGAGCTGCTGGAGTCCTAATCTGAAGTAGCTTCTTCTACACCTTTCTATTGTGGAATGTAGAGAGATGGTCAACTCCCTCTGAATATCTGCATCCTTGCAGAAACTACTGAAGTGTACTCTCTTTTTATCTTTGCTTCCTGGATTACCCGTTCTTGAATCTCATATTCATCCTTGGTCCCTATGCATGCTTATTAGTATCATGAATGTGTTATCCTTGTGATCTCATATAAAATCATACATTCATTAGTATACTATTAAAACACAATAATCTCAAGCATGTATAGTCATGATCATTTCAAACATAAATAATAAGCATTAGCATTCAAGGTTTATGTAGGATTCTTATGGTTAGTCAAATCATAAGAAGCATAACATGTCTAAACCTGTAATTACTCAAACCTATGACTCTTCAGGTTAGATGAATCATCAATCAAGATAAGAGATATAATATGCATAAAACCTGTGATTATTCAAACCTATACCTTCATGATTCTTCTGGTTAGTCATATCATCAATTATGGTAAGAAACATAATATGCATACAACCATGATTATTCAAACCTATGACTCTTCAGGAATAATCATTATCAACAACAGTATAAGATCCTAACACAAGGTAGGATTCTAGCTTGATATAGGAAAAACATACCTGGATTAGCATGCTAGCTATTTATGTCTAACATACCCGCATAATGCCTTCTTGTTCTTCTTTAGTGACTTGTGCTAGTAACCTGCATGTCTCATAAGTTAACCATTACAAAACCAAGTTATACATACCTCGTAAATGGATCTTCTATGAGATCCATGACAATGGATGAATATTTGTCCTCATGTTATCATGATCATATGTTCTTGGACCAGAACATGATTTGTCTTACTTGGTGTACCTTTCATGTTAGTAGACAACATAAACCTCATACAACACCATAATTCATTAGTACAATCATAAGTGTCAATACCTTAATCAATGAATATCTTCTATCATGCATTCATACTTTTATTAAGGTGATATGACAAGTCTAAAATCAAGATTGTACTAACCGTAATAACATGAAGACAAACATACCATAAACTTAATCATGAACAAATATCGAAACATACCTCGATGAGTCATACCTGTCGAGATCACTTGCAATCTTCTTATGTAAGGCCTTAGCTTCATCTCCCTCTGAAACAGGAACTTCTTCACTCATACAGATGATCAATCCATCTTCTTCTAGGATTAACCCAATCCACTTGATTTGCAAGAACTGGACCTGGAGCTGGATATGGGTTTGTCAGAGAAACCCCAAAAATTCAAACTTTGAATTTCAAACTTCCGAAAGGATAGGAATCTGCGCCTTGATGAGCTGATCAAACTGGTATATTCAGAATTTGAAAACTGCAAAGTTTTTCTCCTCAATTTTGCCTTTGAAACTTTCGGATTCACTGGACATGACCCTGAACTGGGGTTTGATGAATCCCACTCTTCTACCCAATCAAAAGGTTTGATCCAAAGCTCTAAGCTTCTATTTTTCTGAGGAGCTTCCAGCCGTGGTCACAGATTTCAAAAATTCCCATTTTTACAGAAGCCCTAATTTTCCACTTTCCTGATCAAAGTACTGAACTAGGGTCTGATCAAGCCCGGCCTTCTGCTCAACCAAAAATTCTGATCTTGGTCTCTAAATTTTTCTTTTGATGTGTATCATTCAGCCGTGGTCTCCGATTACAAAAATTCCAACTTTCTCCAAAGCCCTAATTTCCGGAAGCCATGAATGAAGGTACCAAAAAATAATTCTGTTTTGACAGAAATATGTACCTGATTGTTTCTGGTGTAACTCTGAAATTTTTGATCCACAGGGTCTGAAAACGTTTCCTGAGATAGCCTGACCTGTCATCTTTCCATCCTGACAGGTCTGACCTCAATTGGATTCTCTGAGAGAGAGTTATGCCAAATGTCGCAACGTGACCTGTTTTGGGATAATACAGGAGAGCGAACTTGTACGGCGTTCCACGTGTCACTATTTCAACTTCAGCCTCTGAAAACGTTTCCTGAGATAGCTCGGCTTGTTATCTTTCCATCCTGACAGGTCTGACCTCAATTGGATTTTCTGAGAGAGAGTTATGCCAAGTGTCGCAACGTGACCTGTTTATGGGATAAAACAGTAGAGCGAACTTGTACAGCGTGCCACGTGTCACTGGTTCAACTTCGACCTCTGAAAAAGTTTTCTGAGATAGTACAGTCTGTGTACTACCTATCACTTTTCACTAAATTTCATTTGGAGCTTCCTAGCCCAAGTTATGACCTTTTTCCCAAGGTCACCTGATTTTGACTCAGATCTGGAAGAGGCAGAAACCCTAGCAGCAGATCCTAAATCACAAAGTACAACGAATTAGAGGTTGTCCTTTGGACACAAGATACCTGGAGATCTTAGCTTCGGCCTATAACAATTTCAGATCCGAAAACTTCGCCAAAACGGATTTATAGCGAAAGTGCTACGATGACTGGTTTTTGCTATATCAAGCCCTAGCATCGTAAGTGCAACAAGTGTCATACATGCCATATCATGCCTTCTTTCAGGCTAGCTCTGATACTATGTTAAATTTTCTGAATTTACTTCAATCTTATCTAGGATCTTAACTGAGAGAACAACATGTACAGCATATCTACAGCATATCAATCATGGAGACAATAATGCAAGCACACAAGAGACACAAAGATTTACTTGGGGAAAACCATAAAGGTGAAAAACCCCAATAACTTCCTCAGAGATAGATAGAGCAATGATACAACCAACCATAAGAGATAGACACAACCTAGCAGCAGATCCTCCTCCTCCATAAGTGCGCCACTCCTCCTTGAGTGCATGTGTGAGAAGTGAGTGAGTAAATAGAGTGCCTCCCGCACTCTATTTATACTTGACTTGACTTGCCTTTTTACCTAACTCATGTAGGCTCGAACTTAACCACATAATATAATGCTGACTGGGCCGACCCCCAATAGGGTGGTCTAATAACCCTTTGACCCACATGGCCGACCTCCAATAGGGTGGTCTAATAACCCTTCGACCCACATGACTTATACAGGGCCGACCCCAACAAGGTGGTCTAATAACCCATCAAGTATAAGTTACGACACTTACAATATAAATGACGACACTTACGTATAGAGGAATAATACCATCTCTATAGGAATACAATATACATATATGTGAAATACATTCCGAAGTTACATATACATCAACATCAATGACTATCTTCTATAAGGTAATACGATAAGTCTAGTAACTAATCACGATTGTACTGTAATGATATGAAGACAAAAATATCATAAACTTAATCATGGACATAATTTGAAACATACCTGTAATCCATACCTGTCTAGATTGCTTGTAATCTTCTTATGGAAGGCCTTAGCCTCATCTCCCTCTAAAACAAGAACTTCTTCACTTATGCAGGTGACCAATCCATCCTCTTCTAGGATTAACCCAATCCACTTGATTTGCAGGAACTGGATCTTGAGCTGTAATAGGGTTTGTCAGAGAAACCCTAAAAATTCAAACTTTGAATTTCAAACTTCCGAGAGGATATAAATATGCGCCTTGATGAGCTAATCAAGCTGGTATATTCAGAATTTGAAAACTGCAAAGTTTCACTCCTCAATTTTTCCTTTAAAACTTTCAGATTCGCTGGACATGACCTCGAACTAGGGTTTGATGAAGCCCAATCTTCTTCCCAATCAAAAGGTCTGATCCAAATCTCTAAACTTCTATTTTTATGAGGAGCTTCCAGCCGTGGTCACAGATTTCAAAAATTCCCATTTTTGGAGAAGCCCTAATTTTCCACTTTTCTGATCAAAGTCCCGAACTAGTGTCTGATCAAGCCCAGCCTTCTGCCCAACCAAAAATTCTTATCTTGGTCTCTAAATTTCGATTTTGATGAGTAGCATCCAGCCATGGTCTCCGATTACAAAAATTCCAAATTTCTCCGAAGCCCTAAATTCCGGAAGCCATGAATGAAGGTACTCAAAAATAATTATGTTTTGACATAAATATGTGCCTAATTGTTTCTAGTGTAACTCCGAACTTTCCGATCCGTAGGGTCTGAAAATGCTTCCTGAGATAGCCTGACCTGTTATCTTTCCATCCCGATAGGTCTGACCTCAATTGGATTCTCTGAGACAGAGTTATGCCAAGTGTCTCAATGTGACATGTTTATGGGATAATACAGGAGAGCAAACTTGTACGGTGTGCCACATGTCACTGTTTCAACTTCGGCCTCTAAAAACTTTCTTGAGATAGCCCGACCTGTTATCTTTCCATCCTGGTAGGTCTGAAATCAGTTGGATTCTCTGAGAGAGAGTTATGTTAAGTGTCGTAACATGACTTGTTTATGAGATAATACAGGAGAGCGAACGTGTACGGCGTGCCACATGTCACTGGTTCAAATTCGGCCTTTGAAAATATTTCCTAAGATAGTACAGTCCATGTACTACCTGTCACTTTTTGTGAAATTTCATTTGGAGCTTCCTAGCCCAAGTTATGACCTTTTTCCCAAGGTCACCTGATTTTGACTTAGATCTCGAAGAGGCAGAAACCCTATATTGTACAGATCATAAATCACAAAGTACAACGAATTAGACGTTTTCCTTTGGACACAAGGTACATGGGGATTTAGTATTAGAACTGTAAAGGTTTCAGATCTGAAAACTTCTCCAAAACGGATTTATAGCGAAAGTTCTATGATGACTTGTTTTTTCTATATCAAGCCCTAACATCGTAAGTGCAACAAGTGTCATACATGCCATATCATGCCTTCTTTCAGGCTAGCTCTGATACCATGTTAAATTTTCAGAATTTACTTCAATCTGATCTAGGATATTAACTAAGAGAACAACATGTACAGCAAATCTACAGCATATCATTCATGGACACAATAATGCAAGCACAAAAGAGACACCGAGTTTACTTGGGGAAAACCATAAAGGTGAAAAACCCCAATAACTTCCTCAGAGATAGATAGAGCAATGATACAACCAGAATACAAGAGATAGTCTTCTCCTAGCAGTAGAGCCTCCTCCTCCACAAGTGCGCCACTCTCCACAGTGTGAGTGAGAGAATAAAATGTATAAAATGAGAGAGACACACTCTCTATTTATACACGAACTTGACTTGACCTTTACTCAACTAGGTCGACCTCAACATAACCACTTAACATAATGCTGACTAGGGCGACCCCCACTAGGGTGGTCTAATAACCCTTTGACCCACATGGCCGACCCCCAATAGGGTGGTCTAATAACCCTTTGACCCACATGACTTATACAGGGCCGACCCCAACAAGGTGGTCTAATAACCCATCAAGTATAAGTTACGACACTTAAAATATAAATGATGACACTTCCGTATAGAGGAATAATAACATCTCTATAGGAATACAACCACATCCGTATAGAGGAATAATAACATCTCTATAGGAATACAATATACATATATGTGAAATACATTCCGAAGTTACATATACATTAACAAATTGTTCTAGCAATTCCTAATTATCCTTCTTTGAAGAATAATTTTCTTCATCTTTTCATGATATTTTTTTTTGAAGTTCTTGATTATCCCTTTCTAACTTTTGATTTCATTTTGTTTTACCCTTTCTCTTCTTGATTTGAATAAGTAAATTTTGACTATGATCTCCTAGATGAGAGATCTCTTCGTCTTTAGGAATGATAACTTTGTCGAATTCTTTCTGCATCTTCTGTACTGACTTCTGATTTTCCTGTTAAATCGCCCTTCAGATACCTCTGACGTATTCATATTATGGAGCTTCTAAATGTGAATTCATTGTAATGTCTTGCAATGTTAGCATCTTCATTTATAAGGAAACGACACAAATTTTTTCTCCATGTTTAAAATGAAGCTACCTAGAGTTTGTACCCATGCTGAAGCTAGAATTATGTCAAATTCATTTTCATAAATTGATACGACATTGAACTGATATGTGAAGTTTTAACCTTCAATAGATGGTTATAGGTTCTTGATTTCATATTTTTTGTTTGAGAAATATGTCATTTTCAATTATATTTGATTATGTCACTACTAAATACACATTAATGTGATTTTTCTTGATATATGGGAATCGAAATGGTTATATTCATTCCTTGAATAATCCCATTAAGTTTTAATAAGGCATAGATATTCACATGTGTTGTAAAAGTAGTATGAGGAAATCTTCCTTTCTTTTCATCATTAAACTCCATTGAGTTTTTTGTCACAATTTTCATCAATCCTTCTTCAAAATAGACCTTAATATGTCCTTGATATTCCTTAATAGTCTACTTAATGTACCCTTTTATCTCACTTCTCTCTTGATGGCTTGAAATAAATAAATATATCACTTAACATTTTAAAATTATTTTAAAAACTTTAAAACTAAGGTATCATTTTGTAATACCACTTTAATTCCTCAAGGTTTAAATTTATTATGATAATCCCTTTATCATAAACATGGGGATATTTCACTTGCAGCTGTCTAAAAATTTGACGATTTGGACCTTATGAGGGCTTTTTATCAGAATCCATTTTTATTGATTTATTTTCCAAAATCTGAATTTAATAGTGTTTTAATGGTGATTTTGATGGTAGAAACAAATTTAACACCATCAAAACCCTTAGGGAACCCGAAATTTCAGACTTTGACTGTTGTAACTAGGATTTTTAAAAAATTATGCCGAATTTTTTCAAAACCATGCAGGAAAAATGAAAAATTTCCATTTAAAATCATAGAACTTTAAGACTACTCGTATTTCACTTTAGTTTTAAGATACATTTGTGTTACGCCCTTTCACTTATAGATGATGTATGATTTTTTTCAAACTCCTAAGAAGTCTTAAATGTGATCTTCAATAAAATAATAAAGAATTCTCACTTGGTAATCAACACCCTTATCTATATATATATATATACCTTTTCTATTGTATTTGCAATAGATATATTTTCAATGGAATTCTCTAGCACAGGTGGCTTGGGAGAAGGGTTACTCTGGAATGGGAGAGCGTGGACATGAGCAATGCTATAGTTTGGGGAAAAGCGAGGATAAGAGCACAGAGGAGCATGCATGGGGGTATTTACGTGTTTGAACATAGTATCATAGAGCAATGAAGTATTGCAGCAAGGCGTGGGCGTGGGCGTGGGATGTGGGGGAAGGCTTATCGTCGAATACTTGGTAGCAGAATAATCTTTTTTTCTTTGAAAGAATTTTTGAACTGTAGATGGCCAAGGGCCATTGTGGTCAAAGACCAAGATTCATAGAACGTATGAAATTGGGTGTGGAAAAATGCCAAGTCAGACAAGGTCTATTTAAATGTGGCCAATAGTCAGATTAGACTCGACTCTTATACCAATGTGACAAACAAAGTTCATTACTACATAAAATTACAATGTAGATAAGCCAAATAATCCATGAACAAATAAATGTATATGATAATTAAGAAAAATGAGATGATTACATTGATAATGAGGGCTCGTGTATATACTCACAGAGGAGTTGCCTCTTGCAAAGAGATGTGACCTTTTCTTGAGAAGGTGTCTCTTCATTATATATTACTTTATTGAATATTAATTATTGAGTTATTGTTAATATTTATTTATATTTATACATTATACGTATTCTTTTTACTAAATTTGGAATTCCCAAGAGGGAAAACAAGCAGAGATTGTGCAAATACAAGCATATACAAAGAGATTGGGTGTGAAAGAAAATTTTTCATTAAGATAGTTTACACACATAAATACAATGATATGACCCTTGGTTTCATATTCAAAGGCGTCTCTTGGAATTATGATGACTCTTCCTATTAACTTATGATAACTAACATGAATATTAAATACAAAGTACAATGATAATTAACCCTAACCGATTAATGTTTCCAACATTCCCCCCCTTAATCTGAACCAATATATATGAGTCCAAACAAATAACTAAAAACTAGAGAAGGATAGTTGCAAATGACTGAATGTTCTCTTTGAATCAAAATCTAGAAGAAACAAATGTCTTCTAATAAATGGGTGGCTTTGGATGACCACCGACTAACCGATGCTATGAAAAGGTTATCTAAGGATGACCACAAACTATGGAAATTTGTGCTCACTCTAGTTGTCACTCAGCAGTTCTCTAGAAGATGGCTCTAACTAAGGTTATGGCTTACTCATTCCCTCTAGAAACTGGCTCGAAGGATCATAATTTCTCTTTGAAAAAAATTGTTCAAGGAAAACCAAAAACTAATGTGTAGAAGAAGCAACATAGGCTTATGTATTCCACTGAATGTGTGGTTTTAGGAAGTCAAAAAACTAAATCATTCTTAGGTAGAACATGGCTCTAACTCTGGCTCTAGTTGTAGGCCTAACTTTGGCTAGGATGCTCTGGAAACTGGCACAAGGTTCTAGCTATCACTATAGATCTAGTTTAGGATTGATTGTTCCTTCTCACTTATTCTCGCTCACTTCTTTATAACCGTGAATTATCCCCCCTTGTCAAGAAAAAGGTGAGAAGAAGAAAATTATTTCAACTGAAATATGTGTCATTAGTCATGAATAGAATTTTCAATATGAATGATATATTTTTTTGGTTGTTAAAAACCATTCCCGAGAAGTAATCTAGCCATACTAAATCTTGTCTCTTCCAGGTTTCTTCAATATGAAGCATCTATCTGAATAATTAGTATGCTTTCCACAATGATTACAAGGATGGGGATCAAAAGATTGATCTTCCATGTGATCAAATCTATGACAATGTTGGAATTTTGAAATCTAATGGAAATATGAAATAGGTGAAGATGAAATTTCCCGAAGGAATCCAACATTTTGAAACTCGATAGATTTGGAATAATCAGAAATGTGAAAATTTACTTTCTTATCATATCCAAGAATGGTTCTATTCTTGTTGTGGATGACTTCCTCCCAAGGTGTGATAATGGGCTTGGAAAATGTAGCCATAACCTTTGTATGAAAAAAACCATCTTCAACTTATTTTGAAGTGGAATTAATCATTTGATTAAGTGCTTATGAATGTGTTGGTTTTTTATTGTTTTGAACAATAACAAGTTCAGAATGTTGCTTCTTTTGTTGTATTTCCCCATGTTGGAGTTGTGATTGAAACTAAATAAATCCCATTGTTTCTTATGAACCTTGTAAACAAGTTAGAACAGATTGGGGATTTTTCTTGATGATAGAGACTATGTTGTCAATAGTGGTGGGTATTAGAGTGTTCAGTATCTCTAATAATATTTCGTTGTAAGAAATTAAATGATTTACAAAATACACAAATGGTCTCTTGAAACTCCACCCTTTCACAATAAGAATCAGCAACTAAAAATACAACTTAGAAAATAAATGGTCTGGACTTCTACCAGAAGTGCACCCGATTACAATTCAACTCTATTTTGTTTAACACTCATCGAAAACAATTGCAAGTACCAAAATACAAGTGAACTTACATAAATGACAGTTTGCATGTTAAAAATATTGTTGAATCTAAAGTTGAATTGATCTCTAAAATGAATGATTTACATTGATATGAGTTGAGTCCTTTGATGACGCTCATTTGTGATGTTGAGGCCACAAAATCAACGATTATGGATTCAGAAAAGACATCAATTCCACAGGTCCATTGGGAAGCAAAATACCCTTCTCTTAAATTGCTATTGGTTTCTCCTTCCAAACAAATTTATTTCCTCATGATCTTTGCAATAACAATATCTACAACATGCCTTGAATCACAAGTTGTACTGCAGTTTATTGTAATATAGTTTTCAAACTTTTCACCACAAGCCAATGCTATCTAAATACAATAGAATTATTTGCATTAAGTTACAATCTTTGGCGACAAAATTCTCTTTAAGGAGAGTATACAAATTGAGGAGATATACACTCTTAATTCAACATCTCCAACTCCATCGTTTCGACTCCGACTTGCCGATTCTGATGTCGAGATCTGACTCCTAATTTCTGATTGCGATTCCGACTTGTGACTCTAGTTCTGATTGATAGTTCTGATTCCAAATCGAAAATGCCGACTGCATCTCTGACTATGACTCGACTGATAACGATCAATAAGAGGTCGACTATTTATTTAATTTACAAGGGCTTGACCACTCGACCATTATATAAGAGATCAACACTGATCGACAAGAGGTCGACTCTTGAATTAATTTACAATAACTCAACCATGATACAAGAGGTCATCACCGACTAACTTTGTATGACTATTGACCACCTTTTTGTTTCGACATTTTTTACTAGTTTTAAGAACCAACCAGCATTAGGCATCGACTAACTATGTCATCGACCATTTACACTGAATTGCTATACTTTTCCTTTGACATTAGTGAACTTCTTTGACATCAATGACAATCATACTCAACATTCTCCCCTTTTGTCATTGATGACAACAACTCTTCAAATTTCTCCACCTTTGACATTAATGACAAACGATCTCAAAAACTCCCCCTATCATCATTTCTCCCCCTGTCAACCATATCCATATTTTGTGACAGGGTACAATCTTCAGTTTATACTAAGGAAGATGGATAACCCCTAGCTTCTGCTTGATATATGAAAAGATCCTCCAGTTAGTGGCTTTGTAAATATGTCTGCAATTTGTTCCTTTGTATCAACATGCTCCAACATGACAATGTTTTGTGACACTTGTTCTTTTAGAAAGTGATATTTTATTGGAATGTGCTTGGTTTTGGAGTGCATAAATGGATTTTTGGATATGTTTATAGCACTCATGTTGTCACAGTGTATTGCAATTGGGTCCTCATATTTCAAAAGTAGATATTCTAATGTTCGTTTCATCCAGATTAATTCAGTACAACATGATGCAGTAGCAATATAGTCAGATTTTATTTTAGAAAGTGAAATGGAGGAATGATTTTTGCTTAGCCATGATACTATTTAATATCCCAAGTAAAATGCTGCTCCACTGGTTCTCTTTCTATCATCAATACTTCCTTCCCAATCTACATCAGTAAATTCCTTTAGAGTGAAGTCATTTCCTTTTGGATACCATAAACCATGCTCCATATTTCCTTTCATATATCTAAGGATTATTTTTACTGATGCCACATGTGTCTCTTTGGGGGATGATTGGCATCTAGAAACCAAGCCTTTAGACTGCATCACATCTTGTCTTGTGGTGGTTACATATAGCAGGATACCAATCATTGACCTATACATGGTATGATCTACATCCAAAGACACATCATCCTTGCTTAATTTACAACTAGTGACCATAGGAGTATTAACGGGTTTTGAGTCTTCCATTTAAAAAAAATTCAACATATCTTTGATATAACTCGTTTGAGAGATGAAGATACTTTTTTTCTGATTGAGATACTTGTAAACCAAGGAAGAATGGAAGTTCACCGAACATTGACATTTCAAACTCCTTCTTCATTTCCGAGGAAAACTTTACACTCACAATCTGTAGATCACTTCCAAATATGATATCATCTATGTAGACAACAACAATGATCATGTTTTTGTTTTGAAACTTTATGTAGAGATTACTGTCAGTGGCCCCTCTTCTATATCCGTGCTACTTCAAGTAATTGTCCAGTATTGAGAACCATGATCTTGGAGCTTGTTTGAGGCCATAGAGTGTCGTTTTTAGTTTGCAAACATAATCTTTATTTTCAAATAAGAGAACACCTTTAGGTTTTCAACATAGACATCCTCTTCAATTTCTTTGTTAAGGAATGCAGATTTTACATCCATTCAGTATACTTTGAAGTTTTTGTAGCATGCAAATGCTAAATACATTCTAGTGGATTCAATTCTTTCCACATGTGTAAAAGTCTGTTCAAATTCAAAACCTTCTATTTGATCATATCCCTTGCATACTAGTCTACCTTTGTTTCTTATGACTTGACCATCCTCATTTTTTTTAATTGGTTTTTTGACTAGGGGAATCGGAAACAGAGGTTGGGCTGGTACTCACATGACACGGGGTCGAGGGGTCCAATCTCTCTACCACTATCACCCTAGGTGAAACCACAAGTCCTGAGTCATGGCGCACAATGCAAGTTGGGGGGAATCGAACACATGACCTGCTATTCACAACCAATTTCACAACTTCCACATAACCACTTGAGCTACCCCCCATGAGAAAACATGTCCATTCTCGTTAAACTTGTTGTTGAAAACCCATTTGCTCCCAATAACATTCATGCCTTTCGGTATTGGGACAAGTTTCCAAGTTTGTTTTTTCTTTATTTGGTCAAACTCATCAGTCATGGCGTTGATCCAATCATTGTTTTTTCTAGCTTCTGTAAAATTTTTTGGCTCAACTAAAGAGATTAATGCTTGTTCTTGAAACATCAGTCTTCTTCTTCTACTAACTCTTGCATCCTTGTCACCTATGATTAGAGTTTTAGGATGATTCTTTTGAATTCTTCTAGATGGAGTTTTTGTATCAGATCTAGGAGAGTCTTTGTCTTCACTTTCATGCGATTCTTCATCTTCTTTTTCTTCATTTTATTGTTCTAAACTCTCCTTCTTTTGTGGATATTCATCTCTCTCTTATTCTTTTAAAAAATCCTCCTTTTGAGAATCTTCATCTTTCTCTTCACCATCAGTTTCTTCATCATCTTCATTTTCTTGAATTTTAGTTTTTCTTGGTTTAGTGTCATCAACAATTACACTTAAACTTTCTATGATCTTGTTTGAATTTATATTGTAACATCTGTATGCCTTTTTGGTGAATGAATATCCAAGAAATATTCCCTCATCTGTCTTGGAGTTAAATTTTCCAAGATCATCGCCACCTCTCTTTATGTAGAACTTACTTCCAAAGACTCTGAAGTACTTGACTGATGCTGGTCTCCCAAACTGTAGCTCATAAGGAGTTTTATCATTATTTAATCTGAGTTGTCCTCTGTTTTGGATATAAAAAACTGTATATATTGCTTCTCTCCAATATCTATCTGTAAGTTTAGCTTCACTAAACATGGTTATGGATTCTTCTTGAACTATCTTGTTCTTTCTCTCAACAACTCCATTTTGCTGAGGAGTTTTTGGTGCTAAAAACTGCCTTTTGATTCCATGAGTTTCGCAAAACTCATTGAGTTCATTTGCGGTAAACTCACGATCATTATCTGAACTTAGACATTTAATATTTGGATTTGTTTCATTCTCAACTAGTGCTTTAAAAATTTTAAACTTCACAAAGGCTTCTGATTTTTCCTTTAGGAATGTTACCCATGTCATCCTTGTATGATCATCAATCAATAACATGGAGTAACGCTCGCCTTGCCTGCTTTTATTACCTTTGGGTCCACAAAGATCAGTGTGAATTATTTCCAATGGCTGTGATGTTGTATTCTCTTTGATATTAAACCTTTCTTTTGTTTGTTTCCCATGAAGACAATGTATACAAACATAGTTTGGAGTTTTTATGATCTTTGGCAAGTTTCTTATGGATCCCTTCTTACTTACTTTTACAGTATTGTAAAATTTCAAGTGCCCCATCCTTCTATGCCAAAAAATGCATTCATCAGTCTGACTCATGTAACACTGTTCATTTTCTAGGATGTATACATTGCTTGGAGTTCTCACAACAGTCCGAATAAGTTTTCCTGAAATTTTCCTTCCGATTTCACATTTCTTGGTGTCAAAAATGTAAATGTGCCCTTGATCACAAGTTTGAATCACACTTCGGAGATTAGGATTTATTTTTTCTACTACCAAAACATTTTTTGCTTTAACCTTATTTCTAATATCCATTGTACCTTTCGCGATTATTTTAGAAGATAAATTATCTCCGAAAGTGACTTTTCCTTTTTTATCTCGTTTTAGACTTATTAACTTGCTTGGGTCCCCTGTCATGTGGTTTGAACATCCACTGTCCACATGCTGTAGATTTTTTTTTTTGTGGCACATAGAGCTATCGAACATTTTTCTTTCACATATTCTAACTTTTTCCAAGCCTTTCTTTTCACCTTGTATTTAGTCGTGGCTCCTGTTTCAATACGAATAATTGTTTTACATTTTCTAGCTATATGCCCATAGTTACCACATTTGTAACATCCTATGTCATACCTCTATAAGGGTGCAAAATATTTATGACTTCTTCCTTTTGGAAGATCACTAAAAGTGTCTTTGTAGGGATATTTCTGATTATGTTTTTGGTACATGCTACAATCAAATGCTTTATGCCCAAAATTGTTATAGACATAAAAATTACCCAAAAAGAGTTGCATATTTCTACTTGTCATTGGTCTTGTTGGCATTTTTCTTGTCCTACTTTCAATTTGAAAAAAACAAATTTTTGAGTATCTTCCTTTTCAACTGGGTCTTTCAGTACAAAACCATAAGTGCTTTTATGTACATCTTGTATTGTGGAAGAGGATTGTTTTGACTTTATTCCTTTGTCATAACCTAATCCCGTTTTATTACTAGATGACATTTGGAAACTTAGGATGTCATCTAGAGTTCTTGAGATTCTCTTACAGATTGATTGAAAGGATTCTTCATCAATATTATTTCTAAGCAATACCATTTCAGCTTCCAACTTCTCTAATTCTTGCTCTCTTTGCTTGAACTGTTGTTCTAGACTGTTTTCAACCCTTTTAGCTTCTTGAAGTTTATTTTTTAAGTCATCATTGATTCTTTCTGTATCATTATTTTTCTCTTCAAACTCTGTCACTTTGGTTTTTAATTGTTTGTACATCCTTTTATACTTCCTTAATTCTTCGAGATCTACCACTCCTTCTAATTCTCCTTCATGGTTTTCACTCTCTAATCCCATGAATAACTTATGCTTCTTCATCTTCACTAGACTCATCTGAGCAGCTATCATCCATGGAGTAAAAGGTCTTCTTTTTGTTTTTCTTCCTAAAAATCCTTTTGTTCTTCTTGATGTCTTCAGGACACTCATCATTGTCTTATTTTTTGGGATAAGGGCATTTGGAAGCAAAGTGACCAATTCCCCCATAGTTGAAACATTTTAAGGGCAATTTCCCTTAGTACTTACCAGTACCCTTCTTAATATTTTTAACAAAAAGTGCTTCTTCATCATCAAAGTCTTCTGATTGAATCTTCATTTTATATTCCTTAGCTACTTTTGATGATATAAAAGTTGCTTCCTTCTTTTGAGAATTATCTTGTCCAATCCTCATTTCATAAGCTATGAGGATACCATATAGTTCATCCATGGTGAGCTTGTCAAGATTTTCTCTATCTTCTAGGGTGGAAATATTAGGATTGTAAATCATTGGAAGTGATATTAGTACCTTTTCAACTATTTCCATTTCGTCCAATTATGCTCCTAGCCCTTGAATTACATTAACAATTTCATCAATTCTCTCAAAGTATTTTGAAATGTTCTCTTCTTCCTTCATTTTTAGACTTTCAAATTGAGCTTTAAAAGTCTAAATTTTGGACCTTTTTACCTTGGTGTCTCCTTCATAGATGGTATTCAATTTGTCCCAAATCTCCTTTGATGTTTTGCAATGCATCACCTTGGAAAAGACTATTTTGGATAATCCAGCCAAAATTGCATTAACAGATTTTGCATTGTATCCAATTTTATTCCTTTAAGATCTGTCGGAGGAGATTTTGGATATATATACCCCGATTCTACAAATAACCAAACTTCTAATCCAATAGACATTATATGACTTCTCATCCTAACACTCCAGAATGCATAATCCTCACCATTGAATAGTGGAACCTTGGAGGACATTTTTCCTTGTTGATCCACAGGGATAAAATATATCCCTTCAAGTGGTTAGAATTTAGTGAAGAGACCTTCTCTGATACAAATTGTTGGAAAATCAAGTAATACTAAGAGGGGGGGTGAATCGGTATTTAGATATTTCTTCAATTTTTATCACTTTTAAGACAAAATCAACAATAGAAACATAACACATAATTTTAAGGTGGAAAACCAATTGGAAAAACCATAAACACTTTGTATTACTGCAAAATTATATTGACAAGTATTTGCAAGCACCAATTTGTTGGATGCTACAACACCCAAGATTTTCAGCTACAACTGAAGGATGCAACAACACCCAATATTTTCAGCTACAACTGAAGGATGCAAGACACCCTATTTATAAACAACAACTGGAACGAATCTACGACTTCCTAAAGGATTTTGTAGCACATCCTTGCACCTCCCAACCACCCTTTAAATGACTATGCACCCTATGTTTTTTGTACACCTTCTGATTGTCTATTTGAATGTATAGATACACTTTATTTGAAGGATTAAAACCTTGTTTATATACCCTCAATCATGCCTCTTCACCTAATAGTCACAATTCTTCATCATGACCCTTAACAATTAAAACTAATTTGAAATTACCTCTTTGTTTTATACAACGATTTTAACAACATGATTATGAAACACTTCGACTCCGCAATCCCGACTATGACTTTCTTATTCGTTGATTTACAATATGTCTATATTATTTTTCGTCGATTCCAACTCTGTCGTTCTGATTCTGACTGGTCGGTTCCAATGGCAGGAGTTAGAACCTAAAAAATACACTCTTAATTCAGTGTCTCCGACTCTCCCGTTTCGTCTCTGACTTGTTGATTCTAATGTCAAGATCCGATTCCGACTTTCCAACTGTGATTTTGACTCATGACTCCAGTTCTAACTGACAATTCTGATTCTGAATCAAACTTTTCAACTACTTCTATGACTCCGATTCGACTGACAATGGTTGATAAGAGGTCAACTATTTATTTCATTTACAAGGGATCGACCTCTTGACCATTATATTAGATGTCGTCACTGATCGACAACAGGTCGAAAAGAGGTCAACTCTTGACTTAATTTACACGGACTCGGCCATAATACAAGAGGTCATCAATGACTAACTTTCTATGACTATTGACCACCTTTTTGTTTCGACATTTTTGACTAGTTTTAAGAACCAACCAGAATTAAGCATCGACTAGATATGGCATCAACCATTTACACTGAACTTCTTTGACATCAATGACAGTCATACTCAACACATTTGACCTTGAAATTTTAAGTAAATTTAAAGAAAAGGACATGGTGAAAGCTTTACCTACTTTCAAAAAGGAAACATCCAATTGTGAAACATGTATATTGGAAAACAAAATAAAGATCCTTTCAATCAAGAACATTGTAAACAAAGAAATGCTTGCCACTTATGCATAGTGAAAATTGTGGTACTATAGAATCATGTTTTGGTGGATTCAAATACATCATTATTTTCATTGAGGACTTTATGAGAATGACGTGGGTATACTTTTTGAAGGATAAATAAGAGACTTCTAAAAATTTCATAGGTTTTGAATGCTTGGTTGAAAACGCTATTAAAGAAAGAACTTCCACATTGAGAACAAACAAGGGGGAGGCTTAACTTGAAATTAATTTAATGGTTTGTAGGAAAAATGGAATCAAAATGAAGTTAACCAATTCTTACACTCTATAAAACGATGGTGTCACATAAAGAATGAATATTACTCCAATGGAAATGGGAATATCTATGCTTCATTTCAAGGTTGTAAGCATAAAACATTTGGCAAACGTAGTTCATATAGTTTTCTTTTTGAGAAATTGATGACCAACATTACCCTTATATGGAATCACTCCATATGATGCTTGATGCTTGGTATGATACTAAGCATGTAGTACATCATCTTTGAGTCTTTTGCTCCATATGCTATGACTTAGTTTGTAAACAAAAAGGGACTAAATTGGAAAATTGTAGTATGAAATGAATTCTTCTTGGCTATTTGAATGAAAAGAAAGGATATCGGTTTTATGAAATTGAAAATTCATTATAATTTAGGATGTTTTCTTTAATGGAACTGAAATTCCAATTTTAGGAGAGATTGATAATCTCTTTAGTAATCAAGGTAAAATAGTTGATCAAGAGAAACCAAATTGAATCGAAAAGAACTTAGTCCACAACAACAATGTTGAAGAGTTATATAACTCTTCTTCATATGATGATTATTCCTCAACTTAGTATAGATCAACTATAGAAACCTCACCACAAGGACACACAATAGAAAAAAATGTTGCACACAACTTCCCAGAGATGTTTATCTAGATGAACAAAAAGACATGGAAAGTAGAAAATTGTCTTCAAATTAATCTAAATATTTAGTAATAACCCATGATTCCATTGAAACACTACTTTTGTAGAGGAAATCAAACATAGAGAATGGTAGAAGTCAATAATGGAGGAATAAGATTTCATCATTGCAAATGGAACATTGAAACTTGTTGATTGTCCAACATATATTAAAGCCATTGACTATATACTGGTTTATAGAATCAAGTATAAAAAATGGTTAATTTGATAAGTATAAAGAGAGACATGTGTGAAATGGATCTTGTAAAAAAGAAGGCATACATTATGAAGAAACATTTCGACAAATATCAAAGTGGAAAAATATTAAAATGGTTATCAATTTGTATGTAAAACATGATTGAACACTTAACCAAATGGATGTTAAAAGTGATTTTCTTAAAGGAAATATGAAAGAAGTCTATATGACTCAACCCTTTTGATTTGAAGTTCAAGGACATGAGAAAAAAGTATGCAAATTTATCAAAGTTTTATATGGTTTAAAATAGGACCTAGACCACTATATGCCATAATGGATGAATACCTGAGACATGTTGGTTTTGATAATAATGAGTCTAATCATACTTTGTATTTCAAGATGCAAGGAAAGAACTTTTTCATCATTGTTATTTATGTTGATTATTTAATCATAATGGGAAAGCATGAAGTCCAAATCTAACATGTAAAACAAGAACTTCACAAGGAATTGAAAATGTGTGACTTGGGGCCACTTCAATACTATATTGAAATGAAAGTGTCTGAAAATCCTCATCATATATTCCATCGAGAAATAAGATATTTCGTAGACATGTTAATGAATTTTTGCATGGAGGACTGCAAACCATATCTCAAACAATTGGAGAAAATATTAGTACTTTCAAAATTTTAAGGGGTGAATTATTAAATAACACTAAATATAGACAATTAATTCAAAGCATCATTTACTTGACAAATACTCATTTATATGTGTCATATGCAGTCAATAGAATTTCTTGATTCATGTAGGAACTAATATAATTTCACCAGAATGTAGAAAAAAAAGGGTCAAGTATATTTAGGGTACAAAGGATTATTGTTTTCTTTCAAGTAAGAGAAAAATCCTTCTATTACCAAAGCAAAATAGTATGTACAAAATTTTCCATGGTTAAACTACTTCCAATGGGATAGGTTAAATCATAACATAGAGATAGACCAGCCATAAGTTTCATAGCCTATCAAGAAACCCAAGACCATGAGCCTTCCCGAGAGGGAAACCAGGCTATACCAATATTCTTCAACATTAACAAAGATAACAACAAATAGGAAGAAGTTGAGGAAAACTTTGGAAGATGTGATTATTGTAGAAGCTACGAAACACGTTGTAGAAAGTTGTAAAAAATGAATAACAAGTTGTGGAAGTTGCGAAAGCTATGGAACAAGTCACTCAAAGCTACAATACAAGTTGTAGAAGCTATGGAAGGTGCAGAACAAGTTGTAGAAAGTTTTCAAAATTTAATAACATGTTGCGGAAGATGAAGAACAAGTTACAGGAGATGAGGAACAAGTTGTAAACAATATACGAAAGAAGTTTCAGAAAGCTGTGGAATCTGCGGAAGCCATGGAAGTTGTGGAAGCTATGGAACAAGTTGCAAAATGTTGCGGAAATTGGAGAACATGCTGTGGAAGCTTTAGAAGCTATGGAATATTTGGAACTAATATTCAAGACTTAATCCATCCACATACTGAAGGACACTTTCCCATAAACCATTGTGCATATGCAACTGGGCATTTGGAGTCATGCATCCTCAAGGTGATTGATGAGTAGTCATTCACAATAGATGGGTGATGAAGTTTCTATCCCTATCACACCTGCATCCTTGAGAATAAGATAATTTGAAACGATATTTTAACATCTAGTTTTAATTTGCACATCTCTGAATTGATAAAAATTGCGAGATCAGAGATAATTCTTCTTAATGGTCCCTTTATTTCTAAGTAGTTAGTCAATCTCTTTTGTTTCTGAAGGACATGGCTAGTAGTACATGAGTCAATCCCGGAGAGGGGGTCATTAGGAGCCATCACTTGTATATTTATCTAATAGGAGTTCCATTTTGAAGCCACAACACCGAGGAGATAATCAAGGTAGAGTCTCCTTCAACAACGAATTTCAAGAATCCTTGTTCTGTTACATATTGAAGACCTTAAATAAGACTTTAAATTTCAACCATGTTATTACTTTATTTTCTGAGGTATCCAACATGTTAGAATATTAAAAAACCCATCTAGACTTAGGATATATAGTATTATTAATTTTTGCTACTTTCCTAGGTAGTTCTCCCCATCTCGCCCTTTTAGGCTCACACTGGTCATCATTATACACATGATCTCTGTCAAAAAGATTCTAGATAGATTCTTCCTACTTTGATGACTATCCAGAATTGGCAAGAGTGCATTCTTGATTTTACACTGTTTCATCTTTTTTTTTCTTTTCAGCTGATATGGATAAAGCTAGGTGATTTTATGGACTTGGAAAGTTATATAGTTTGAGGCCAATAGATCCTCCATATTTTTCTATCCAAAATACATCATATTACTAATTTTTCATCACTCATTAGATGCGATATCTGATTTAACTAATTCGTGAGTTCCTTGACTGAGTTTTAGTAAGCCTGCTTTTATGTGAGCTTTTCAAATTTCCTTTAGTGCATTCAATTTTCTCTCCTAGAGATGTATTATTTATTGTACTATTATTGGTCAATAATATCATGATGGAGTTCTACTCAATTGAGTTTCCTTTTCTCATGTATTCTGCTCAAATTTTCTTTCTTCTCTACATTCTTGCAAAAACTAATTGTGATGTTTCTTCAGTGAACTACATTCAGGCTGTGAAAAATTCTCACACAATATAAATTATAAGGATGGTACTTGCAGAAGCCTTGAAGAAAACCCCAAACCCTACCCGACCAAGATTTCCCTTATAGTGTCCATCAAAATTTACCTTGACAAAGGTAATGGGATGGAAGTTCCAAGAAGAGGGAGGTGGAGGGAAACATCTAGGTATAGAGATGAGCAAAAGGTGATTGTTGGGGGGCCATTGGAGCGGGTTCAATACCATTCTTGGAATTTTCACACTAAAGATGGACTGTGGGACAACTCAAAACCGTGCAAGAGGAGGAAGTTAGTTAGAATTTATTTAGGTCCTTTTTCCATTTTGTAATAGGGCGCTCCACCCATGTAGTGATGTATATATATGTAAGGGTTTTAATAGGGTTACAGGAAATTTTTCTAAAAGAATTCTACTCATACTAAGGGAGTATCGGTCTTGACATTTGTTCTATTGTATGCTCACGAGTCACTATTTTGTTGTGTAATTCTAGGTAGTAGAAGTCTTAGAATGGTTGCATACTACACAGGTTATGTAAGACTATCCTATTATTAATGAGAATGAGTACATATGGTTGCAGTAACTTACACTTGTCTCAAATGTGATGAGTGATTCTGTTTAATGTGCACATGTATGCTTTATTATGTTGCTATCATGAATGCGTTATTGATTACCATGAGTAATCCATATTGTATTGTGCAATAATTGAATGAATGCTAGATCTATTAGATGAATGTCCACATCCATTTTTCACTACGTAATCTTGGTTCCTGCAGTTTCCCTAGATACTTCAGGTGAGACTTCTCTTACTTATAGGTGATGGAGAAAGGGACAGTGTCTTGTGTTTTGTTAGTGAAATTTAAGATGAACCTTGGGTTTTCCTGCATGCCAAAAAATGGTTACATTGTTGAGACTTAGATATGCACATGTAGGGATAAGAGACTGGATTGATGATTATGTGGAGACTGAGGGAAGAAACAAAGAGTTGGATGAAAGAAAAAGGAATACGATTTTTCAAGAGAACAAAATAAGAACCCCCGTATCAATGAAGTAGACTTTTTGCAGAATTACAACTCTATGGATCTGTAGGAAATTTTCTTTTGTGATTTCACCATACTTTTGGCGGAGTGTTTGATAAGGTTAGTTGAGGTGAACCCAAGATATAGTTGTGTTGTTCCAAGGAACTGGACCTGTGAATAGGTACGACTAGTTAACACTGTAAGTAATCTTATCTCATGCGTAGTAAAATACTGGATGGATAGTAATTTCAAGGGGTATGTTGTAGAGTTTTCCATAGACTATAATCAGTCTTATACTATAGCTGAGAGGGATTTCTTTAAGGTCCCATGCAGAAGGTTACTAAAGTCGTTATACACCTGGATTAAGATGTTGTTGTGTGATAAGGGAATGATGATATTGGAATCAGATCAACCTAGAAGCTAAGCACATACGCTCGTAGTAGGGAACTAGGGGCTGACGAGAGAATGATCTAAGTGAAGGAAGGTTCAAATGAATGAAGAAAGGATGAGGTAAGGATGTTGAGTAGAGAAGAAGAGGTGATAGTATAATAGATGAGACTATTGTGCGGAGGGAAATTATTTTAGAAATACAGTAGGAAGAGGACTGTGGCTGAGGTAGACAAGCAATGTAGTGAGTGCGAAGAAAGAGATTTATGTGTAGGAATCCATTTCAAAGGATTATCTCACTTAGATAAAAAAAGGAGGTAGACAACTAAATCCATTTGAAGGAAGTAGTCATATTTAGAGTGGGATTGATGTCGAACCAACGACCCTAGACACGTCCCAAAGACATAAGGTAAGAAGTGCAAATTTTTTTATTTCCAGTTAGTAACAATACAAATAGTAGAAAAAGTAAGTCAACTAGTTAGACACACTCTAAAACACCTAGTAATAGAACTACAGAAAATTCGATGGTGAGGCTAGACACTACCTTCAGGATTCTTGTATTTTGTGGGGTGGGGATAGATGATCTAGATCAACACTTATTTATATGTGAGGCCATGTGGTAGTTGAAGTGATCTATGAGGATATATCAAATGACCAAAAGTTAAAGTATTCAAAATGCTAATAAGAATCATGCTATCAGAAAGAGCTCATTGACTACTTTCTGGTAACATTCATTTCATCCCAAACAGACTCTGGACATGGAAGATATTGCGTTCTAAAATTTTTAATAAACATGCAAATTGGAAAAAGGGGATGCCATGTGGCACAACCATAGAGTGCCATGTGGCCTATATGGATAGGGACATACATTGACATGGGAGCACCTTGAGGTGCCACATGGAAATTGTAGGTTGACATGGAAGTTTAGTTTTCAGTTACAGGTGACGAGGACCTCTCACCATTGGACATGTGGTAGCGTTATTGTATAGATTGAAGTGATGTGAGCCAATCGGAAGCTACCACATGGTAGTAAAGAAATTGTAGGTTGACATGGAAGTTTAGTTTTCAGTTACAGGTGACGAGGACCTCTCACCATTGGACATGTGGTAGCGTTATTGTATAGATTGAAGTGATGTGAGCCAATCGGAAGCTACCACATGGTAGTAAAAATAGACACCTTGTGGTTTTAGCTACCAAAAACTATGGTAGGGAAGAGGGATTGAACCCCTTACGTTTTTCCTATTATCCCAATTCCCTACCAAGAAGCCACATATTTTTTATTCTACCACATGTTAAAATATTTATTTAAAGGTTTTATGTCAGCCATTTTGAATAAGCGGTGGTCCGAGGGATTATCGATTGGCCTTGTGACAGGTCCACATAACCAATGGTGGAGTATATATTAAATGGTGCGTGAAGCATAACCTACAGGCTATGTGATATTTTAAAAACAAAACAATACATATAAAGTGGATCTTGTGGGGTTTGACCCCAGGATCCCTGCTACATTATCTCCCCCTTTCGGCCATTACCCCAACACCTTCGAGCTTGGAAACCATCCTAAAATATGTTTTTTAAGTTTTAAACGGGATTTGGTATCCAAATGGGCGCAATCCACGAGCACCAAAAATAACCCATTTTATGTTATTTAAACCACGGTTTGGAGAGCCAAAGTGACCGTTTTTAATGTGACAAGTGCATGAATTCCAATGCTGGCATAGTTCCGGGGGCAATAATCTGTACAACGACCGTACAACGCAGGAGGAAAGGTTCTTTATTTGAATTCTGGGGGAGGTCTCAAGAAAAGCATAAGTTTTTTATACTCAAATTTCTCATTTTTTCAAGATAGTCACACTGTTGCAGTCTATTTTTACAGTTGATAGACATAATTTTTAAGTGTCCACATAATCGATGTATTTGCATTATTTGAAGAATTAATAAAACCAATTTCATTGGAAGGGATCCAGAGATGTAGTGCTTATTGGATGAACTCCATTAACAAGTTGTTGTCTTCATATTGTCATTTGCATATCTTTTATTTTCATTCTTCTTACTTATGCCCTCTTTAAAAAGATGCAATTTTAATCCTTTTAAATAAGTTAACAATTGATGAATTTGCACATACAATTTATGGTTAAAATCAGATCCGTCATTTTCAAATCATGTTTGGTATCAGAGTAGGATTAACCGTTCAATTGTGAGTGTGTGAATTTTGCCAAGGCTCAAGCTAAAGAGAGGCGAAAGAGTATTGGGAGAATTCAATCTAGATATTGGATTGAGGAGAGAAACCCCAAAGAAGAAAATGGCTTCACCAAAAGGATCAAGAACTGATCCTCCATCAACTGATGAAGAATTTCTTAAATATTTTATGGGTATGATAAAATCTATGGTGAAAAAAAATTACAAAGAGCATAAAGAATGTGAAGAAGGTGGGACATCATTTAAAATTGAAAAAGGTAAAGAAGAAGGAGGTGCTCATGACCCTCCTAAAACTCCACCATTAACATCTTCTTCCTCATCTAGTTCTAGTTCCTCTTCTAATGAAGAGAATTTTTTTTTTGAGAAATCTCATCCTAATATGCCATCGTTGAAGCTTGATGGAAACTTTTATTTACCCATGTTTAACGGAGAAGTTAACATTGAAAAATTGGATATCTGTATTAAACAAATCGAAGTATATTGCAAGATCCAAAAGATCGCAAGAGATGAGTCCAAAATCCTGTTAGCGACCCTTTGTCTTGGTGGCACTTCTCTCATTTGGTGGGAGAGAAAAAATAAAGAGGATCTTATTACTAAAGGTAAACTTATTCCCTCATGGTATGAGTTTACTCCATCTTTGGAAACTTAATTCTATCTGTTGGGTTATATGAAACATGCTATGATGGACTTGCATACGTTTAGAAAATGTAAGGGTCAGAGTGTGTAGGAGTACATACATGAGTTCAAAAAGAGGGCCTTAGTGTTGGGTATACCTTTTTATACTCATGAAACACTTCTTAAATTTATAGGAGGATTGCATAGTTACTTAAGAAATTGAATTCTTATGTTCAATCCTACTAACCTGGATGAAGTGTGTGTTCAAGCCACCCATATCGAATCTAAGGCGGAGAATACTTTTGATAAAGTTTCGAAGAAGCCTTTCAAACTCGGTGGAGACAAGCTCAAAGGTAAAGGGAAAGGAAAGCAAATAATTACTGTGAATAAGGGAGGTGAAAATCCTCCATGCTCGCAATGTTAGAAAAAGGGTCATGATGCATCCAAATGTTGGAAAATCCATCTAGAAATCAAGCAAGAGATGTTTTGCAATAAGGAGGAGGACAAGAAGTCTACCACCACTATTTAGCATGAATTGGGGTCAGACTCTGGAGATGACACAAAAATTGCAGCCATGGGATTACAAGGTAAATCCACTTTTGATCATGTTTAAAAAGTAGAATATGTTCATGATGAGAAGAAAAGGAGTGAGTTATTTCACATAAGGGTGATTTCTAAACATACTAAATTTGATATTTTATTTGAGTGCGGATCACAAGATAATTTGATTTTAGAAGAGATAGTTAAAAAGGTTGGTCTAGAAACTAAGTCACACCCCAAACCATATCCACTTGGATGGGTTTGTGAAAATGCACAGTTACAAGTTACTAAGCAGTGTAGACTCATGTTTGCTGTCACATATGGATTTATGGATGAAGTTGATTTGGATGTGGCTCCATTAGATATATATTGTATTGAATTAGGTATCCCTTATCTTTATTACATGAAAGGAACTTTTATAGAGAAGAGAACACGTACCATCTTACCAAGGATGGTGTTCAGTACATTGTTTGAGTTCACCATATGAAAACTAATCTATCTTTGGTTTCTGTAGGTCAAATGAGGAGATTAGTAAATGCTAGTAAAAGTCTTTTTCTCATGATTGTTAAATCTAAATATTTTGATAATACTTGTTCTTTTAAAGGTTGTGATCCTATGAATTCATTAAATTTGTTGGTACGTATGATGTAGTATTCTAAGAAACTAAAGGATTACTTCCTAAAATTGAAATCCAACATATCCGAGATCCATTTGTAGCAAGATGTTCCTCTTCCAAATATTGGTATGTATTGATATTCAATGATAAAAAATGCATAGATCAAGAATTAGGATCAAGATTTTCTTGAGAGAGGGGACATTTGACCAAGTTCCTCTCCATGTGGTTCACAGATTGTTTTGGTACCAAAGAAAGATGGTACATGGTGGATGTGTGTGGACTTCAGAGATTTAAGAAAAATCACGGTAAATAATTGATATCCTCTTCCTCATATTGATGATCTTTTGGATAAGTTAAAGAATGCAGTTTATTTCACTAAGTTAGACTTGATAAGCGGTTATCACTAGATCAGAAGCCATGAAGATGATATTTGGAAAACTTCCTTCAAAACTAAACATGGTTTGTATGAATGGATGCTTTTGCCTTTTGGTCTTTGTAATGCTCCCTCAACCTTCATGCGGGTTATGAATGATGTATTTAGGCTATTCATTTATGAATTTGTAAAAGTCTACTTAGATGACATTCGTATATTCAGTCGAACTTGGGAAGAACATGTCAAGCAAGTCCTAAATGTCTTAGAAAAGGATAAATTGTATTTGAAGATGTCAAAATGTGGATTTTGAAAGACATATTTGGTTTATTTAGGCTACATTGTAGGGGGCGGTGAACTGAGGATTGATCCCTCTAAAGTTGAGGTCATTCAGAATTAGCCCAATCCTAATAATGTAACAGAAGTTAGAAGATTTCTTGGAGTATCCCAATACTTGAGGAAGTTTATTGATACATTCTCATTCATTGATTCTCCTTTCCATTATTGACAAGTGTGAAACAAGTCTTTCAATGGGGAGGTAAATAGTAGAAATCCTTCAACACTTTGAAAGAAAAGATCAGCACAACTCCAGTACTTGCATTGTTTGATCTACAATAGCCATTTGAGATTGAAACTAATGCTAGTGGTTATGCCATGGGGGAAATATTAACGCAACATAAGAAAACAATACGCTATCATTCTGAAATATTCTCTAAAGCAGTAAAATACTATCCCACATATGATAAAGCGTTTTATGCATTAGTACAAAGTGTGAAGAAGTGGAAAAAGTATCTAATGTGTAAAGAAACAATCATACATACTGATCATCAACCATTACAATATCTTCATTCACAAACTAAGTTACAACAATCAAAGCACTTCATATGGATGGGATTTTTACAACAATTTCACTTAGTCATCAAATATAAAAAGGGAATTAAAATTAAAATTGCAGACATGTTATCAAGACCTCCAATTAATGCATTTGTTATCTTGCAAAATAGTCCTTTGGCACATGAAAGTTACATTGAACAATATGCTCAGGATGAAGACTTCAAATATGTGTATGAATCTTTAATGTTGTTACACATAATTTTCATCATCACCATGATGATGTATAATGTTCCTTTTCCTTTACCACAATACCTAAGGAATATGCATTAACCTGCTTAGAAGGTGGAATCTATGAGGAAATGTCCCTTAAAAATCCTAATTCAAGACGATGTCGCAGCTTGCTTTTTGGCAACCTGCAAGAAATCCAGATGTCGCAGGTTACATCACTACAAACTGCGACACTGGTTGATGTTGCTTTCATGCAAAATGTGACATTGTCTTTACAAAAGGAAAAATTGAAGGTTCAAGGGGCTTCTAGAACAAATCCCTCATGGACACTTACGTCTTCCTATTTTTGTGGATCTTACCCGAACTCCTGAACCTTTGGGATATTTCCCTATCCTTCTCCCTCATTTTCTCATCTCCCAACTATCCCTTTAAGCTTATAAATACAACCCCAATCTCATGGAGTAGTCAAGTGGAATATTTGATGTGATATCCAAATACTAGAAAAATCCCAATAGTTCCATAGTGTTGTGGCCATTCTATGATAGTCATATTTTGGATTAGGGCGAGCTAGTTGAGGAAAAGGCATCATTGGAAGGGACCTTCACAACATCAAGGAAATTGTTGGTTGTGGAGCCTGATATTCCTTATTCATAGGTTGTGTTTCAGCCATGTTTGGATCACATCCCACGACGAGGGGGTTTGGGAGGGCTTGCCCCCCCAAAATAGTCACCATGGGGGGTCCAGGGTGGCCAATGACTATTTTTAGGAGCCCCCCCCCCTAACGGGGGTTCTAGGGAAACACCTCGTAGCAAACATTTTGGAAACAATTCCTTGTAAAATTGTTGACACATTTTTGTCAACATGGGTTCACTTCGCACTGTTGCCAACAAACACCGACCAAACACCCTTAAGCACCTACCTAGAAAGGTTTTACCCTTTCCAGCAATACCCTCGAAGCGAGTGAAGTCTCACCTGAGATGGTTAAAGGGGTTGCAAGAACCAGGTTTCCAAAATGGGGAAAGGACATGCATCTATTCTTACTCTATCGCTACACAAATAAGATATTTATCTTCGCAATTCAAACATACATTTATCATTCGCATATTCAATATATAATCGACATTCGCATTAACAGGGTAAAACTGGCAATCGCATCAATAAGAAATTACAGAACAACAACATTTAAGCATGACATGGCATTCATCATTTGACACAAACAAATATAAAATAGACATATCCGAATATATTCATGCATTAACTCATGAAAACCTGCGGTATAACCTTCAAAGGGACAGTTCAAAGCACCTTATTGTGGATCCATGCAAAACTTATTGAAGGAAGAGAAAACATTACACAGTTCATCCCGAAGCCTATTCATCACTCTATGATCTCATTCTAGGATTCCCTTAGGTTTACAATCATAGTCCTATTTCTAGGAAACTATGGTAGTTAAAAAATGGCCCAAATGACCCGTTCTAACTAACTAAACTAATCTTGCACTTCCGTCGGCTCCTTGTTCTCCATGAATGGTCCTTTCTTCCGCGGATGGTACTTATTCGCTGCTGTCAGATTCCGCACTTCATGTAGTCTAAACCCATGTCAACAGGCCCCCAACACAAACTTGTCGCTCGCCCTTGAGCCACCTTAGCTAGACACCTATGGTGCATTCACCTGCCATCTAAAATCATCGTATGCATTTTTTATCTGATCGACCACTTCCTTCACTGATGCTCTGAGTTGTGTACATTCTTCTACCTATTGTTTTATTCGATGTTCACAACTTTTCTGTTGCTCTTCCTCTAGTTCTTGTTTGACTTATCTCATTGCATCCATGGCCTTTACTGCAAGGACTTCTTCTTCTTTTTGTAGCTTGTCCAAGTGTGTAGCCCTTCTTTGCTGCCTTTCGCATGCCTTAGTTATGCACTGTTGCATTCATTTTAGTTCTGCATCCCTTGTCATCTGTATGAGTTGTTACAATGTATTTTTCCACCTTGAGAGCATTTATACTATTTGGCATCTGTTATTCATTTAACTGACTCAGAACCACTTTTTTCCCTCCAGGAACCTAGTTTTCCCTATTTTTGTTCCTATACATGAGATGCTTCGCTCCAACTTGTGCATGCATAGTATGTCCCACTACAGGCCGCGTACATCGAGTTAAATGGTAATTTATAGTAAAAAAATCTATTTTAACTCCAAAAGAAGTAATAGGGTGACCTTTGGCACTCCATCTATCCCAAAATGACTCAACTCGACCTTTCACCTACCTTTGGAAGGCTATATATTGAGCTCTTATGGTACATGGAAGAAAAAGAAAGAGAGAGCATCAAAACGTCATTGGATTTTTGCCATAGCTTGAGTCTACATCCATAGACCCTAGTTGTTGTGAACCTCTTATGTTCACCTACCAAACTCCTTCATAGTTTGAGTTTTCCATTGCATGGGGGATTGAAGTGGTGGAGACATAAGTGGAGGGACCTAGTTCTCGGTTCAGATGAGTTGCCGGCAAGAGGTTGTATCATGTAGTTCTTTTTTCATTAATAGAAATACTAATTTTCTCGTCCAATTGATGTTGTGAATGGTTAATTAACATTGGGTACATTTTCTTATTATATCATGGACCATGCTATTGTTTATGCTAATATATTTCATATATTATATGCATTGCTTGTGTTTGTTGTTGAGACTAAGCTATAGGTTCAAGTGTAGAGATTTGAAAGATCAATGGGGATCTACTTCAAACATTCATTTGAAGATTGGTTACTTATTCCACATATTAGCTTTTACATTTATATATCATTGTATTGAGAATTGAGTTGATTTCAGGTAGTCATTTGTCTCTTGTGGTCTACTCCAATCCATAGGAAGTTTTTCTCCATAACATGAGTGAGGGAATTACTTTAAGGGATCTCTTTAAGGATTCTAGCTGTGTTTATGCTTCACTAAGTTGCACCTTCATCTCGGTTAGCTATTAGTACTGAACTACGCTTCCCCAAAACTCCATGACACCCTATGAAACTATCTGGAATGTCTTTTCCATCTATGTGATCTCAGTCATGGCTTCCTCGATTACAATCTGTCGACCCTGAATCTGTTCCAATGGTGTGCTGGGTACCGCTCTTTCCTGTAGCTCTGCATTTTCTTTCCTTAGTTCAATGATAGATACACCTAACAATATAGCTTGTGCTTCCAGTAGCATATCTTGATCTACCTCGGAGGCTTCACATGCCTTTGATAGCGCATTTTATAACTTGCCTCTGCCTTCTATAGCCTTCTCTTTTTCAGCTAGTGTTTTGGCTTTCTCTTCTTGGAGACGATGTACCTCCATCTCATTGATGCACGCCTGCTGCTTATACCTCACCTTCTTGTCATGCATTGCGACCTCGTGGTCGTAGATTTATGCACTTATTGCAGCGAATCCTATGTAGTAACAACATCGGCAACTGATTCAAATTTACCATGATTGAATCATACTTCCTTAATTCTAGGTCCAAGGAATCATCACCTATTGCCATTGCATTTGGAAAAAAATGTAGTATCCTTGGTTGTGTGACGACCTCTACTTCGACCCATCTTGTCGACAAAATTGGTGAAACGTCTCCTTGTGGTACACTTGACTTTACAACGGCGTTAGCTAGTGTGGATAGAAAATGGGTTACCTGGTGGAAGTATTCGGTTGAGTGTCGTGTGACTTTCGCATGGTTTTCTTCTACGACCTCTGTTGTTTTCTCTGGGATCCTATTAACTTACTCCTCTGGGAGACCACCAGTTGTACTTCCTTCTCCATGGTCCATACTATGCTTTGTCCTTGTTTCCTCATGTTGTTCCTCTAGTTCGGAATCCATTGGGATGGCTGATAAGGCTCCATCATGACTGGACATCTGCGACTATTTTTTTGCAGGATCGTCTTTTCCTACACCCTCCTGTCAACTGACTGAGCCCTTTCCTTCCATTAGCAGCTTTGATCGAGTTGTTTCATGTCCATTCTATAAATTCGATAGTTCCTCTTCTACGGCTAGAACTTTCCATTCTGTTGGCCATCTGTCGATGATGGCGTCCATCTCCTCCTTGGTGAGCTTGTACTATGTGGGAAGCCACTGCCGCTACTTATCCTCTTGTGCTTGGAAGTAAATTGTTTGGGATTCAACTGATAGCCTTCCGATCATTTGATACTTCCTTGTTGCTTGCTTATTTATCCATAGTACTACTTGTGCATCTATCCACATCATGTCCAAGAACAAGTAGAATTGCATAATGTTGAATGCTTTTCATTCTTTGTTAGTTGTTGTAGATAAATTCTGGTACCGCTTCCCTTATCGTACTCTGGCTTCTACTGTCTCCATGCCTTGACAGTGCTCTGACTCCCTCCATCCTGCTAATGCGACCAACATCAAGAGCCATGAATATGTGAATGCCTTCCTTTTCTCCTACGCGTCAAGTGCATCCACCATTGATTGGTTTAGCAGGAATTTTGACCAGTTCATCCGCACTCCTGTGGCACATTGTTCTGCAGAGGCGATGATACCCGAAGTGCATTATTTTGGCTTGTCCTTTCATGCCACCTTAACTGCTAATATCTTTTCTCTGACCCTGACAGTCGGGTTCTTGATCGTGTCGATTAGGTATCTCCTGGACGTTTTCTCTACTATGTACTTCGTCTTTAGCCTTACTACGAGATTCTTGTAATTTTTCTTCCCCTGGAAAATTTGGGACGGGTTATCTCCATCCATGGGTAGTCCAGTGATTCTTGCAATCAAGTCAATAGTGACCATAATCTTTTCGTGCATCCATAGGTATCTGCCATGAAAATAAGCTAGTAACTTCTTGACGCATGTGTTTACCAACACGAGTCTACCGAAGTGCGGTATTTGGGTGTGCACTAGCAACCCAGATTGCTCCAGTCCCAATGCCCACTCCGTTGGTTCCTTTGTGATTGGGCCTCTTTCTCCATGGAAGATGTCGGCATATGCTTCTGTGCATTCTTGGAAGTTCACGAGATCGTGGTCGCTATATTGAAGCTTCTGGAAGTTTTCTGCAATATTTCTTGTTTGTGGAACTCCTTTCGCTATCAGCGGCATCTTAATGAGATATCGTTCATTCTTTCCCACCTGAACTGCAAGAGTCCCTTTCTTGCTTGGTAGTACATACCCTAGTATTGTTGGGCAAGGGTGACCTCCTTGCGATGCTGTTTCTTTTTGGGCAGCTCCTGAAGTTTCTGCTTCTCCTTCTTCCAATCGTTTTGAATTCCAGGTCACTTTCTTCAACACTTGGCCGGTGTCCACAAGTTGATTGGCACTCTGCTTCTTCGTGAATGATATGCCATACATGGTTTCTAGTTCCTCTTTCATAACTGGCATTGGTTGCATCCTTTTGATGCTGGTGCTCGAAATGTAGACTTCCATACGCTACTTTGCAGGTTCTTAATTAACACACAATGCGTCGACCTGTTCCCTTGCCCTACATTTATAGTCTTAATTTGTTGCAGCCTTCCGATTTTTGGACAACGATTACCAAATCAAGTGCAGATTTACCGAATCCACTACATGCGTCTAGCATTAATTATGTTTTTTTTTCATTTTTTCCGCTATCCATCGTGGTTTAACTGCATCATTTATGACTCGATTTGACCCTTTCGCATCATGGCAACTTCCAACACACTGAATCATGCCGCAACAAAAATCATTTGTTCACACAGTTTTGTCGATAGGGGTTCACTTTACACTGTCGTCAACAAACACCAACCAAACACCAACCAAACACCCTTAAGCACTGGCCCATAAAGTGTTTACCCTTTCCAGCAACACCCAAGAAGCAAGTGAAGTCTCACCCGAGTGTTAGGATATTCCTGTACTCCATCCTAGTCCTGCCAGCATTTTCATTATTTTGCATTTTAGTCATGCATGCAGTCATCCAATTGCATGCATGCATCCCAGTCATCAAGTTGGTGTCTCCTAGCACCTAGAGCTTACGTTACTATCCCCGGGAGCCTGTTTCTGCTTAGTTCCAACCCTCCTAGTCAGTAATATGCCCTCCATTCACCTACCACATGAGAAAGGTGCCCTCCCTCACCTACCACCAGTTGCACTTCAGTTAGTTGAGTGATTTGTGGATCTGTTCCTTGATTTGAGTACAGATTGACTAATTTACTGATTGAGACACTCTGATGGACCTCCCGTGAGCCTAGATTTCCAGTTTTGACTCCATTCAACTCCTCTTGTGCCCTTGTTTGAGCCTCCTTCACTACATTTGTGAACCATGAATGTGTTACACCTACTACATTTAATTAGACTCAGTTTTCCACATGGTTGACAGTCACTTGTGTGTTGATGACACCCCACTGATGATGATTAGGAATCCTAGTGGTGTATTGTTGACACTCCACTGATTATGATGATGAATCCTAGTGCAAATAAGCCATCTGTTAATTTTTGAGCATTAAGTCAATATACTCTAGGATCTTTACTGAGAGAATAACATGTACATCATATTAAGTATAACAATGCATATCAATCACACCAAGCAATCACATGAGACAATAGACACACAGAGTTTCACTGGGGAAAACCATAAAGGTGAAAAACCCCACAAATTCCTTAGGGATAGAAAGAATAATGATACAACCAAAGTACAACAAATAGTCTTCTCCTAGTAGCTAATCCTCCTCCTCACATGTGCGCCACTTTCTGAATGATGGAAGAGTGAGTAAGTGAATGATCAAATAGAGATCTCCCAATCTCTATTTACACTTGTCCTGTCCTTCCCAATAAACCAGTGGGGCCGACTTGTCTAGCTTAGCCTAATAACCCATGGTTAACTTAATCAGGGCTGACCCCACACATGGTGGTCTAATAACCCATCGGCAAGTTACGACACTTGCAACACTTGTCAATACAAATGACGACACTTCCGTATAGAGGAATAATCACATCTCTATAGGTGTACAATATACATAGATGAAATACATGGGTGAAATACATTCTGGAGTTACATATACATCAACACTCCCTCTTAACTAGGAAGGTATTTCGCGACATAGATCTGCTAGCACAAATCTTCTTCTCTGGATCATTGTCATCGAATCATCGCCCTCGAATCATCGTCATCGTCATTGCTGCTGTTATCTCAATCAATATCTGAATCTACTCATCATAAGAAGTTCTACAGAGCCAGTCCTTTTTCAAATCGATGTAGGCCCACCACCTGTAGGTCTTCATCATCACTGGCCATACTATGGAATACTCAGGACTTATTACATGCATCACAAAACTTGGCTGTAGCATCCTAGGTTGTTACGAGCACACAGCTCTACCTGTCGGATCTCCCAAGAGCATATTACATGTGACCCCGCCACAAAACCTGGCTGTAGCATCCCAAGCTGTTACAAACACACAACTCTACTTGTCGGATCTCCAAGGAGCATATTACATGTGGTCTCACCACAAAACCTTGCAAGAGCATCCCAGGCTGTTCCAAGCACACAGCTCTACCTGTCAGATTTCCTAAGGACACATTACATGTGGTCATGGAAAAACCTTGCAAGATCATCCCAGGTTGTTACGAGCACACAGCTCTACCTGTTGGATCTCCCAAGGACACATTACATGCCATAATACAAAACCTCGAAAGAGCATTCCAGGCTGTTATGAGCACACATCTCTACTTGTCGAATCTCCCAAGAGCATATTACATGTGGTCTCACCACAAAACCTTGCAAGAGCATCCCACAATGTTACAAGCACACAGCTCTACTTGTCGGATCTGCCAAGGACACATTACATGTGCTCATGGAAAAACCTTGCAAGAGCAGCCCAGGTTGTTACGAGCACACAACTCTACTTTTCGGATCTCCTAAGGACACATTACATGCCAGAGGACAAAACCTCGAAAGAGCATCCTAGGTTGTTACGAGCACACAGCTGTACTTTCCATATCTCCCGGGGCGCTATTATATGTCCTCCCAAAGTAATGCCTCGAAACAGCATCCCAGGCTGTTACGAGCACACAGCTCTACCTGTCGGATCTCCCAGGTCAACTTAGATGCTCATCTGCACAACTTGTCCATGGCCACAGAGTATCAACCTGACACTCACCATATATCATCCGGATGTACACATGATCATCCTAATCATCATCACTGCATCGTCTTGATGCATGTCAGCTGGAGCAACATCCTGAAGCTTGGAATCCATGATCATATTAATCATATAATGCATCTGCCTGATGCATACCAAGTATCTACCTGATACATATCATCATACATGATCCACCTGATCATACAATGTATCCACCTGATACATACACATATACATGATCTACCTAGTCATACAATGTATCCACCTGATATATATCAACATAAATGATCTACCTGATCTTACAACGTATCCACCTGATACATATCAACATACATGATCTACCTGATCATACAACGTATCCACCTGATACAGATACATGGTCCAAGCATCCAACATGAGTCATATACAAATATATCAAGCATCCAACATGATGCATATATAGAGCAGTAACTAGAGCATCATCCTGATGCTCATTATCTAGTGCTTACATCCATAGCCATGGAAGGATCCTCCTCTCACCATGCTTTAAATGGCTCCTGCAAATGTGTCCATCACTTCTTCCTCGAACTGTCATCGATCTAGAGAAAACCAAACCTCTCTCTGAAGTACTCGAACATCACTCTAGCTAGTGGTTTCATCAACACATCTGCAATCTGCTCATCCGTCGCAACATACAGGAGCTTCACTGCTCCTCTCTGCCCCATATCCCTGATATAGTGATATTTGATCTCAATGTGCTTTGACTTGTCGTGGAACACCAAGTTCTCAGACAACTTCACACAACTCTGTTTGTCACAAAATATACCAGTAGCCTCAAGTCGGAGATCAAATAACTCAGACAATAGCTTCCTCAACCATAATGCCTCACAACTAGCCGAACAAGTTGCAACACACTCTGCCTCGACTGTACTCAGTGCTACGTAGGACTGTTTCCTGCTAAACCAAGAGACCACACTTGATCCCATACTGAAGCAGCACCCATATGTGGTCTTCCTATCAATAGAACTGCCTGCTCAGTCCGAATCAACATAACCCTGTAGGTTAAACTTTTGATTCACATCATACTTGAGTCCATAATCAATTGTAGCCTTCAGGTACCTAAGAATATGCTTTACAGCAACTAGGTGAACACCTCCGGGATCCGACAGGAACTGGCTCAATGTGTTTACCACAAATCAAATATCTAGTCTAGTGTTTGTCAGGGACATTAAGGACCTAATCATCTGACAATATACAGTGACATCAACCAGATCAGATGAAGCATCATACAAAAGCTTCAGGTTTGATTCCATAGGTGTGGTCATGCCCTTGCAGTCTATCATCCTGAACCTCTTCAGGATCTCTACTACATACTTCCCTTGTCCAAGGAAGATCCCATCTGCACTCTGCCACACCTCCATGCCTAGAAAATAGTACATCATCCCCAAGTCCTTCATCTCGAACTCGACAGCAAGCTTCCTCTTGGTATCAGCAATCAAACTATCCTCACCTATTACAAATAGGTCATCCACATACAATAGTAGTATCACAAGATTTCCTTCCTCAACCTTGTAGTAAAGGTTGGAATCTTCTTTACTCTTGGTAAAGCCCAAACTGGATAGGAAACTATCCATCCTACCATACCAAGTCGTAGGAGCTTGCTTCAAGCCATACAAGGCTTTGCTCAACCTGCACACATATGACTCCCTAAAATGTGTTTCAAATCCAAGTGGCTGCTCCACATACACTTCCTCCTTGACTACACAATTCAAGAAAGTTGTCTTGACATCCATTTGGTGTATCTTCCATTTCATCACTGCAGCCAGAGCAAGTACTGATCTAATGGAAGTGTATCTGGCCACAGGAGCAAAAGTCTCTTCATAATCAATCCCTTCTTTCTGAGAGAAGCCACAAGCCACAAATCTCGCTTTGTATTTCTCTATGTTGTCATCTGCAGCATGCCTGATCTTGTAGATCCACTTGGAAGTCACCACTGACTTACCTTCAAGTCTTGGGACTACATCCCAAACATCATTCTTCATGATCGACTGGTATTCTTTGATCATGGAATCCTTCCATTCTTTCTTTTCCACTACTTCTTCATAACTGGAAGGTTCTTTGTTCATAATATCAGAGAGTAAAGCAACATAGTTGGTATGTGATCTAGTTCTCTTCTTTGCTATGTGTTCTTCTTCTAGAATGCCATATCTCTCTACATCTTGAATGAGCTCTTTAGCCCATGCAGGTTTCCTCTTTTGAGAGTTATTCTCACGAAGTGGATTTACAGGTATTTGTGGATCTTCAACTTCACGATCTGCTTCTGGAATTGATTCAGTCATGGTAGTGTCTTGAAATTTGTTTTCCTTTGGTTCTTCATGATCTTCAATAGGTGTCTTTCTTGATTTGATGAAGGGTGATTTTTCATCAAATGTTACATCCCTGCTGACATCAATCTTCTTGAACCCTAGAAAGTATATTCTGTAAGCCTTCGAGTTTTCATTGTACCCCACAAAGATGCCCTTCTTTGCTGAAGGATCTAGCTTTGTCTTCTTTTCCTTTGGAACATGAGTGTATACTGGACAACCAAATATTCTGAGATGGCTGACTTCAGGCTTCTTACCAGAGAAGACCTCTTCTAGTGTCTTGTTGTCCAATATCTTGTGAGGTGTTCTATTCTGCACATATACAGCTGCCCTAGCTGCTTCTTCCATAGATGCATAGGAATATCTTGGTCATGCAACATTGCTCCTGCTGCTTCCATGATTGTTCTATTCTTCCTTTATGCAAATCCATTCTGTTGTGGATTGTAGGGAGCAGTCAAATCCCTTTTAATCCCTGAATCACTGCATAGCTTCTTGAAATCACCTGAAGTGAATTCTCCACCATTGTCGGATCTGAATGTTTTTATCTTCTTATCAGTTTGATTTTCCATCAAGGCTTTGAATTCCTTGAACTTATCAAACACTTCATCTTTTTTCTTCAAGAAATAAACCCAAGTCTTCCTGGAGAAGTCATCAATGAAAGAGACATAGTAAACATACCCACTTAGAGAACTGGATGACATTGGACCACATACATCGGAGTGGATAATTTCCAAGATTCCTTTTGATTTGCTTTCACTGCTTGGGAATGCGTTCTTTATGTTCTTTCCTTTTGCACATCCTTTGCAAACACCTTCTTGCTTAGTCTTGATTTTAGGAAGCCCCACTCTCAATAAGCCAATCATTACATCCATGAGAGATAGTACCTGTGAGAGCGGATAATGGAACATATTCATCTTCACTTGATGAATCATCACTTTCTACCCTAGCCTTCTTCTTTGGAGGCTCATCATCCTCAGCAGCATGAGCATGGTACCTTGTTTGGCTTCCCTTCTTCTTCTTGTTGAAGTTGTTGTTGTCCTTTTTGTTCTTGGGACAATTTATAGCAATATGTCCCTTCTCATTACAGGTAAAACACATTCTCCTTTCTCTATTGTGATGGTGGTGTGAAGATTTCTTGAAGTGTGGCTCTCTCTTAGGCTTCCCTTTCTTAGTGTGTGTTGTGAGAGCTTGATCTTCATTCCCCATCTTTTCTTCTCGGGCCACAAGCCTTGCTTCTTCTTGAGAGCATTCCTCCCATAGTCTACTGAAGGAGATTAGTTTCACTCTTGCACAGATTCCTTGGATAAAGGAATCCCATGACCTAGGTAGGCCATTCAATGTGGTCATAACAACTTCACTGTTATCCACTATCTCATCCACAGCTTCAAGTTGTTCCTTGATCTGAGAGACCTCAGAGAAATAGGATTGAATGGTCTCTCCATTCTGAAGCTTTACCCCTTTCAATTCGTTCCACAGAGTCATCTTCCGATTTATGTTCTTCCCTTCAAATACCTTGTTTAGGAAATCAAACATCTCCTTAGGTGTCTTCAGAGATGACACATGTGGGATGAGATGGTCCTTGATAGAATCAGCAATGATCCTCTTTGCCTTGTCCAAGTTCTTCTTGTGAAGAGCCTTAGCCTCTTCTCCCTCTGGGACAGGGACCTCTTCACTTATATAAGTGTCCAACTCATTTTCTTCCAGGATTAACCCAATCCTATACTTCCATGCTCGGAAGTTATCATCCCCTTTAAGCTTATCCTCAAGCTTGGTGTGGTGAGAAATTTTAATGAGAAACTCAAATGGAAATAAAAGATTTAGGTATTACCACTTGATTTGTTGAAAACTGGATCTCGTCCTAGATTAGGGTTTGTCAGAGAAACCCTAAAAATTCAGAATGTGAATTTCAACATTCTGAAAGGATAGAAAGATGCGCCTTGATGCGTTGATCAGCCTGGTATATTCAGAATTTGAAATATGCAAAGCTTCACCCTTCATAAATGCTTTTTAGTCTTCCCGGATTCACTAGGGAGGACCCAAAATTAGGGTTTGAGTTTCCCAGAGCTTTACCCAACCAAAAATCTCGATCCAAAGCTCTAAACTTCAAGTTTTCCATGGAGCTTCCAGCTATGTCTTCAGATTTCAGAAATTCCTATTTTTGTGGAAACCCTAATTTTTAGGGCCAAAATGGAAAGTGCTCAGAATTGAATTTTGATTGGATAGATAGATTCTCCTTGATGAGTAGAGTCAATCTACCTTACTGCTTTTCTAAAATCTTTGGAGATAAACCCAATAAACAAGAAACCCTAGTTTTTGCCACTGCACAATGTCTTCTTCTCAGGGAAGCTCTGATACCATGTTAATTTTTTAGCATTAATTCAATATACTCTAGGATATTTACTGAGAGAATAACATGTATGACATATCAAGTATAACAATGCATATCAATCACACCAAGCAATCACATGAGACAATAGACACATAGACTTCCACTGGGGAAAACCATAAAGGTGAAAAACCCCACAACTTCCTCAGAGATAGAAAGAGCAATGAGACAACCAAATTACAAGAGATAGTCTTCTCCTAGCAGCTGATCCTCCTCCTCACATGTGCGCCACTTTCTGAGTGATGGAAGAGTGAGTAAGTGAATGATCAAATAGAGATCTCCCGATCTCTATTTATACTTGTCCTATCCTGCCCAATAAACCAGTGGGGCCGACTTGTCTATATTAGCCTAATAACCCATCGTTAACTTAATTAGGGCCAACCCCACACATGGTGGTCTAATAATCCATCGGCAAGTTACGACACTTGCGACACTTTTCAATACAAATGGAAACACTTCTGTATAGAGGAATACTAACATATCTATAGGAGTACAATATACATAGATGAAATACATGGGTGAAATACATTCCGAAGTTACATATACATCAACACCATCCTCGTGTAGGTTAATTCGAATTGCCACCTTGGCATTCGAATCCTCTCCACCATTGTATTATTTATTGTTCATGTTATGATTAATGAATTAGAGTGTGATAGTATTCTGCTTCTATCGAAGTTCTACTGTATCATAATCCTACTGCTCTTTTACACTTCATTGTCCACTCTTCTTCTATTTTCCTGCTTAATCTTAATCTTTCTTGTGAGGTATACATCAACTCTTAGATTTGTTGTAAGGATTTTCACATGGTATCATATCATGTTGAGAGTATAGTCTATCTCCATTGCCGAGAATTTTTTTTGCAGGTTATTATCAAGATTTCGAGTACAGCAGTTTCTACACTTTTGCAGTAGTAGCAGTTGCAGATATTTTCTATTGTTTTTTGGCGGTCTTCTAAAACAAATTCCTTGAATCCAGAAGGAATTCCTCCTCTTTCTCCATTCAACTATGATAAGTGGAAACCAAAGTTGATAGCAGATTTGAAGAGACATGGTCTCTTTGATTATTGTTTTGAAAGAGAGTTTGAATCCTGTGAAGAAGAGGATGATTGGTTAAATGAAGGTAACAGAGCCTATGCAGCAATGATGTATGCTATGTCTCATTGCATGGTAACCCACTTCCTTTCTACTGAATCTCCAAAAGATCTATGGGCCCATCTGGATGAAAGATTTGACAAACAGAATGAAGGGATTGGTCCAAACAATTTCGAGAGCAAGCCCAGTGATGAATTTTCCCTCCTTGATGGTCTCTGTGATCATGAATCGGTATCAGACATATTTCATAATGAAGTTGTCCACAAAGAAAAAAAACTTGCAGATTCTACACTCATGCTCTCAATATCTTCTATTTCGAATTATGTGCTAGCTCACACTCTAGAAACTGCAGAGGCTCTTAAATTCTCTCTTTCCCAAGAGTCTATTGGTTTGCATAATGATGATCTCATGAATGTTTCATAGGTTAAATCAGCAATTGGAGGTAATGCATTCGCTCTCCTTGATCACTCACCTCTTATGTACTACTGGAAGATCATTTGTACATGCTCTCAGATTTTTATTGAAGATGTAGGGCACTGCCATTGACTTGGGATAATTTCTCATGCATTTCATGGTTTTCATCTCACCTCTAATGGTTCAAAGGAGATCTCAATAAACCATTTTTCAAGTCTTGGATCTGATTTGGATTCCAAGCAATCACTATCACGTGATGGTTGTTTTGGGCATAATATCACCTATGATGGTTCAAAGGAGAAAACAAAAGACTATCTACACATTCATGGATTTGATGCTACCTCAGCTGATTCGAATCACAGGTTCTAGGATCATCCTCATACCTTTGGATTTGTTCTCATCACATTAGATCTAAAGAGCAAGTACAAGCACATGTCTTTTGAGCATGATCCACTTCTTTCCAAGAAGAAGATACCTACAAACATATGACCAAGCATCACACCTACTTGAGTTTGAAGCATTTATTTTGGTGTGTCCTATAGTCTATTTTGACGGGGGGTATTTTTCCCATGAGGTTTTCCCCATTTCCTCAGTTTATGGACTGTTATTTATTATTCATTGTATTGGGTGACCTTTGGTCTCAGTTACCAGGGCCGAGGATGGATTAAGGGGGGGTGTTAGGATATTCCTATACTCCATCCTAGTCCTACCAACATTTTCATTATTTTTCATTTCAGTCATGCATGCATTTTTGCATGCAGGCATGCAATTTCATGCATCCCAGTTATCAAGTTGGTGTCTCCCAACACCTAGAGCTTAGTTTACTAGCCCTGAGAGTGTTTTTATGCTCAGTTCTAACCATCCTAGTCAGTAATGCGCCATCCTTTCACCTACCACATGAGAAAGGCACCCTCCCTCACCTACCACCAGTTACACTTTAGTTAGTTGAGTGATTTGTGGATGTGTTCCTTGATTTGAGGACAAATTGACTAGTTTACTGACTGAGACACTCTGATGGACCTCCAGTGAGCCTAGATTGCCAGTTCTGACTCCAGTCAAATCCTCTTGTGCCCTCCTTTGAGCCTCCTTCACTACATTAGTGCACCATGCATGTGTTACACCTACTACATTCAGTTAGACTCAGTTTGCCACCTGGTTGACAGTCACTTGTGTATTGTTGACACTCCACTGATGATGATTAGGACTCCTAGTGATGTATTGTTGAGACACCACTAATGATGATGACTCTTAGTGAAGATAAGCCATCCCCATGCAGGATAATTAGAATTGCCACCTTAGCATTCGAATCCTCTCCACCATTGTATTATTTATTGTTCATATTATGATTAATGAATTAGAGTGTGATGTTATTCTGCTTCGATCTAAGTTCTACTGTGTCATAATTCTGCTGCTCTTTTACATTGCATTGTCCACTCTTCTTCTATTTTCCTTCTTAATTTTAATCTTTCTTGTGAGGTATACATCATCTCTTAGATCTGTTGTGAGCATTTTCACACCGAGATGGTTAAGGGGGCTGCAGGAACCAGGTTTCCGCAATGGGGAAAAGACATGAATCTATTCTCACTCTATCGCTACAAAAACTAGAGATTTATCTTCGCATCATGCTTCATAATTCAAGCATACATTTATCATCCACATAATCAATATATAATCGACATTCACATTATTGGTGTCCATTTTGGCATTATTTTTTAACATCAAACACACTCTGATTGGCATTACTTTCACCATTTTTTATGTAATAAGTCATTATGCTTGCCATTCAGACCATCAAACAGATCAGGTATGCATTTTTTCACTCATTACATGAATTTTGGGTAAAAATCATCATTTTATGATTTATTGATGTTTAATTGATATTTCTTGGCTTGCTTGGAAAATATATTTCATTCTACAGGATTTGGCTCTCAAATGAACCTCCATTCAGATGCGTATTCACAGTGCAAACATTCAGCCTGCCTTTCAAACCCGTATTCAACCCGCGAGATCGTTGGTTGAGATATTCCCGGGCCGTTAGAGAACGAAACGTCACAGGGATTATGTTTGGGATGTGGCCCTTATGGTGCGTGAGATGGTGTTCTAGAAGATTCCTTCTCCTGCACGCTCTTCTCGACAACACATATTTCTCTTCCCATGTGAAAGAGGATTAGCGTCTCAACAACTGCATGGAGGAAACGAATGCCGTGAACCTAGTAGATTCCCTATGCATGTCATAAACTGTTATGGGGTCGTTCCATGGCCATGAGCTATCGTGAGTTGCTGAGCAAAGCCATTTTTAGGAATTTAAGATTGTTTATTATTAGAGCAGTCGACCACTAAAGAGTAGAATCACTCCCCCCTATTGTAACTCTGTATATATAGCCATCTTCATGACTGAGACGAGTTAGTGTTAGTCTTGGAAGTCTTAGGAAGTTTTTAGTCTGCAAATAGATATAGAAGATCTGTAACTCTATTTAATTTAATATACTTCTGTTTTAGTTTTATGAGAGTTGAATAACATGTGTGGCAATTGATTGATTAAGGTGCAACCTCTGATTGCTGAGAAGGGCCCCTCAACAACCAGTGGTCTTATGTCTGTGCATATAATTTGGTTTTGTCTTCTGCAGATAAGTTGCGTATTTGTTTAATTTCTGTATTTATTTTGTATATGATATCTTTGTTCTGTAATGTATCTGTTGTTTTACTGCTTATGTAAATGATACCTCTATTTTATGATCTGTATTTTTAATTTACTGTTCATATTTATTTTATTTTCAGAATAGAAATTAGTGACTGGTCATGCTTAGTTTGCTCAGTAATGTTTAGTATGCTTAGTTTACTTGAATTCAATTTGCTTAGTTTGCTTTTAGTTTTTTCAACTACTTAGAGTTTAGTTAGCTTAACCTTCCGATTTTATTATAATTAGAATTAGTTCTGACAAGTTTCCTATAGCTGTAGTTTAGTTCATCTCCTTTTAAGTCTCGCTCTGTTATGTATTATGAACTAGTTTCCCTTCCCTAAACATAGAATAATGTAGCTTGCTTCCTGTAGGTCGCCTTTCTAAACACCCTACTTATTGCTTCCCCTGCACTGTAGGATCACATGCATCAGTCGATTGGTAGTTAAGATCATCCAATATTCTCCTCCCTTTAGTTTAAATTGTTTTCTTGCATCCGGACTATCATTCCGAGTGTCATTCAGAGAACCATCTGGATCGTCGTTCGGACCTCAATACTTCTTGCATCGTTTTTATGATTAAATAAAATCCAGTTTCTTAGGTTTTTCAAATTGTAATATCTCTTACCTTTAATTAGCATTCTTAGGTGTCTTTTAGATATTTTTTTATATTGTATAGAGTTTTCAAGTTTTATCATCATTCTTTAAGTTTGCTTTAACTGCTTTTAAAAATTATGTCTTTCATGTTTGATTTGTCAAAATGTTACTATTTTAGAACTTCTTAGTGTCAGTCTTATGGTAGTTCATTATATGTTTTTAAGATTTATACTTGGATTAGAACTAATAATTTCATTCTCCAACTATTTTAGTTTTGATAGCTTCTTCGTTAGATATAGGAATAGTTTCTCATTTGCACAGATAACAAAGATGTTCTTGAGGTAAAGTTTGGTTCAGAAATAAATATATCTTTATCACGTTTTCTACTTGCTTCCAAATCAGAAATAAATATCTTTATTAAGTTTTCTACTTGTTTCTAGATTTCATTAATTGTACATCATTTTGCTTATAGAGAGAATATAGATCATAATGTTGAAAGTTAATTGTAATTGGTCTCTTCGTAGTTTACATCTCTTTGCCGATATTAGGTTAGATTTATTTCCATTTTGTTTTGTTGTTACATTTGAAAGTCACTATGATACATTCACTCCAGTTCCTATCACATTTGACGTACAAAATTAAGGAGAATGGAATTAGACACTTAGTGTATCCTTCAAGTATTGATTGCATGCATGAATAGTTGTTGAATTCACTAAATACTTTGTAGTTTCTATTTTAAGTCAAAATGGTTTTTGATTCCATCAGAATAGTTTTTGATTCCATCAAAATAGTTTTGGTTCAATTTAGTTTTTCTTTTTGGAATAATATTTTTGTTTTTATATCTTCCAGTTCTTATCCATAGAATAGAGTAGTAGAGCTTCATACTATTCTGATTTGTTAGCTTAACTAGGTTTAATTGGTTCCTTTGTTGTTTTTCTGAAGTTTGACTCTATTTTTCATTTTGAAAGATCTTTCGATCTTTTCTTTATTAAATATTTCTAAGGTTTGACAAGCCGAAATCTTAGGTACCATTCTCCCTCAGCATATACTTTTCCACAACTCTAAGAATACCAACCCTAGTCGATAATTAAATATTAGGTGGTTCTTTGAGATAGCTCATTCACCCAACACACATTAACAGGGTAAAACTGGCGATCACATCAATCATAAATTACAGAACAACCACATTTAAGCATGGCACAACATTCATCATTCAACACAAACAAAGATAAAAGAGACATATCCGAACATCTACATGCATTAAATCATCAAAGCCTACGGTATAACCTTCACAGAGAAAAACACCAATTTCATTAAAATTGGACATATTCTAGTCCAAGTCACTTTGAAGATGGGTAAAAAAAACCTTTCTAAACCCCAAAATCAAGCAAAATATGGTTCCAAAAGTGCCAAATCCAAGTTCCAAAAGTTCCAAAACTAGTTTCAAAAGTGCCAAATCCGGTTCCGAAAGTGCCAAAAATGGTTCAAAAAGTGCTAGACCCGATTCCGAAAGTGTCGAATCCAGGTTGCAAAAGTGCCAAAACCGGTTCCAAAAGTGCCAAATCGGGTTCCAAAAGTGCCCAAACTGGTTCCAAAATTGCCAAATCCGTTTCCAAAAGAGCCAAATCCAGGTTCCGAAAGCATACTTTTGCTTTTGATATTGCCACTTTTGAAATTGGTTTTTGCGTTATTCTGATATGATAAATATGATGGTCATTTGAAGTTGTCAAAAATATACATCAGTAAATGAATTTTTATCTGTATAATATGACGGTCATTTGAAATTGAATGTCATTAACCAATGCCCCATTTTTGAATGAGGCCCAAGATAAATGAATGAAAGGGCGGATGACCCTTCTTCTTCCCACTATTATTTTCATAATAGTTCTTAATTTCAACAAGGGTGTTTCAATCCTTCTTGTGTTCACCATTCTGGATACACGTGAATCGTCGAATATTGGTGTTCACAATGATCTACTAAAAGAAGGGGTGGCCGATACTTCTTATTGGAAGTCGGAAGTCAGGATCAATATTGTTTACATGTTATAACTTATCCAATGTCCCGATTCATACCATTTATTGTAGAAGGCGGTAGTCGGGAATTGTCATCCCAATCTTCATAAATTAAATATTTTTTCATTTCTCTTTTAAATGAAGGGTCGACCGACCCTTCTTGTGCTTAGTATTGTTCTAGTCTTCACCATTTAGTATATATATTAATTGACATCCTATCCTTCGTAGGTGGAATATTTGCACAATTCCCTCATAAATGAAGGGGCAGCCGACCCTTCTTCTGGCCAAGATTATTTTAATACTAGTTGTAGACTGCAAGAAGTGTCATCCGATGTTGAATATGGTTTTCATTGATGTCAAAGGAGTTCAGTAATGAGAAATAAATAAGCAAGGACATGATCGTAGGGAAAACTCAGTGAAAGACAAAGGAATGACAAATGAATTGATGAGATGGCATGTATGATGATGTGGCATGTGTGATGAAGCTAGAAAGACACATGATGGTCTTCTAGTTCTATCATTAATTCAGTGTTGCAATCTCACATCATTCTGGAAAAGCATGACAAGTTTGTGAAACTGTGGAAATTTACAAAGTATGGAAAAAGTAGTCAAAACTGCTCTAAGAGAATGCCCTCCATAAATAATGGTTTGAAAAAAATGCATGCACCATCATATCAGGCTATAGCTTGTTGAAGTGGCTATCTAGTCATGGTCTCATTTTTGCTTATTAATTTCTAAGGAGAAAGTTATAAGTCTGCCAAAATAGGGTTTCAGGATAAACCTTGGAGAAATTCTTGGAAATGACTAAGTGTTGGAAAACTTGTTCAGGTGGCCTTGGGAAAATGCCCACCGTACCTCATGGGAGAATGATAAAAATTATATGGAACTATCATGCTCTAGCTTGTTGAATAGCCTATCTTTCCATGGTCTTACTTTTCACAAAAAGGTGTTTGATGACAAAGTCAACAGCCTATTAAAACAGGGTTTGAGGTTGCTTTTACACCAAAGTAGCAAAACTGCCTAAGTGGCCTTAGGCAAATTCCCTCCATAGTTTGTGGGTTGAATAAAATGCCCACACCATATGGTCATATTTTAGGTTGTTTTTTTTTCTACCTGACCATGTTCTCATATTGACTTGAAAGTTCCCCAAGAAGAAGTTATGGATCTGCCAAAACAGTGTTTTGGGAAGATTGCAGTAAGTCTAGGAAAGTGCAAAAGATGTCCAAGTATAAAATCATTGGTAATGCCTGAAGTGACCTAAGTAAAATGCCCACCATGTCTTGCGTTTGATGTCTTAAAGCATTTTGAGAGTATGGATCTCTAGAATGTTGTTTGATGCATCGAACCATGTTTTCGGATTGTCTAAAGAGTCTCTGAGGAGGAAGATATTAGTCTGCCAAAAATGCCTCTTAGATTGATTTGCACTACTCCAGTAAAATGCCCGTCGAGGAGAGAGAAAGAGGGTTCAAGAGGCGAAATTGGTTCAGATGAAGTCACCTTGTTGTCCTCTATCCATTGGGTGTCTCAACACTTCAAAATTGGTGAAAAGGAAAATCTCATCATACTAACCTAGGGTTTGATAATTTTGCCTAAGTGTCAAATCAACAGTTTGGAAGACCACTTTCAAATGCCTGCCAGATGTTGTGTGTGTGTCAATAAGTTCATCAATTGACATGGTCTTGTTCATTGTTGAAGTGTCTATCCATCCATGCTTTTAGTTTTCCTTATGTTGATCAGATATGAAAGCAATCAATCTTCCAAGTGAAGGAAAAATTGTTTTTCATATTAAGAAACAAATCTTGCTAAGTGTTGAACTCACATGGCTAAGAGGCCATTTGGAAATGCCTGAAAGGATGTGTCCTTTTGCTGATAAAATTAATCAGGTGGCATAGGCTTGTTCTCTGGTGAATTGGCTATCTAACCATGAGCTCAGATATTCCTATGGATTTCACACGTGCGGAATGCAATACTGCCAAAATGAGGGAATGCCCACAAGGGGCTTGAAGCAGAACGCTCCCAAGAGCTTTATTATGCCCACAAGGGCTTAGAATTATGTCTACAAGGATTTGTTTATGCTCTTAGGGGATTAAATGAATAAGCTCACAAAATCTTAAAGAGATGCCTGCAAGGGCTTAGGTATGCCCGCAAGGGGCTGAATGGATAAGGGCTAAAGTGATGCCCACAAGGGATTGTGAAAAGCCAGCAGGGGCTTAAATGCCCGCAAGGGCTTAGGTTATGCCCGTAGAGGAGCTTAAGGCATAAGCCCGCTGGATGAAGATAAAGGTTATCCTGCAAATGAAGATTCTGATAGGTTTGAATGTTAGACATGGGAGGAGAAGCCCGCTTATGGAAGGAGCTTGCATCCCTAAGATGAGAAGCCCGCAGGCTTGAGATAATCAATGAAGGTTTTAATTTATTAATTAATTAATTAAAAATTAAATAATAAACATAATTATCAATGGTCATGACTGCATTGGATAAGATCAATGGTGGAAGATGAGTTTCACTGGAAAAGAAGAGGGATGAATAGTGGAATCGAAATACACCAAAAAAATTAAAGGGTGACGCTAAAGGATAGAAATTAGATGACTGTTGGTGGGGAAATAGATAGATCGACGATAGGGGAAAGGTTTCGATGTGGAAAAAGCGAGGAGGATAACGAAGATAAAGTGCGATGAAAATTCAAGCCAGGCTGTGTTAAAGGAACACCAAGATCAATGGCTATTTGATAAAGGGCGGTCAGATCGACGACCCATAATATTTTTGCGCCGCCAACATGCACGACGTAAAGGAGGTCAGAGCGGTTGGGAAATATCATACTGTTGTACGCGTGTCGTCTCCACATCATTTCACAATCAAAGAAAGCGGTAAGGAAAATAACCCTCCCGCGTTGCGAAACCACCTTTGGTGGTGTATAAAATACAAGGGCAAATCAAAAGTTGACTTTTGTCTTGTGAATAGTGGAGGATTGGAACATGTCCGTGCTGCTAGAAAGCGACAGAGAATAGTTTATTCAACCTGTCCATGCCAGGTAGGTCCTCTAAACTTGTGAAAGTAACTAGAACTGTTTACATAATGGAAGGAAGTAGGGAAACCGTCCCTCAGAACGTTGAAACTATGAGGATAGAATAAACCCTAGTGGATAGAGACAGTGGCATTCGTGACCCCATAATGGTTAAAATCACAGTTTCATAAATCAAAAGAAAGTTTGAGGGTTTGTATAAAAAAAATTGGATGTTTATAATGTTTATAAGTCTCGTTTTATCCATTTATGTCCAGAACAAGCTTTATGGTTTCCAGAATTCGTTTCGTGGTGTGCAGTAAATTATTCTCAGAGTGAAAGAGTCATTATGAATTCATCACGAACGAAAAATTATTTTCCCTGTAAATGCGTCTACCATTAGGAAATCTCTAGCAGTACCCTCGTTTTCCTCCCATGACCAGGAAGGTTTCCCGAATAAGCCCTAGTTAGCCAATACAGAGAGTCATCCCCTGAGACCAAACAAACCTTCATGACCAATTATCTGAAACCTGACCTTTCCATTGATAACACCCCCTATCCACTTGACATTAATTTCTTCGATGAAAATTCACAGCTAGTTTTGTCACTCATTTCACAATTTTTAGGGTTTGATGATGATTCCATCGTCATAGAGGTCCAGTTACGTTTTATTTTTAGATTAAGTGTTGATAAACCAGAAATGGATTACAGTTAAGTACTCTACCTTAAATTTGATGAATTATTGGTTGGGAACATCCACTGTCAGTTAGTGAATTTCCACACTTCCAGACATTTCAGATTCCAGACACACCTGACGAAAATGCTCCTGTTTAGCAGTGAAAAAGATTTACATTTCCCAGTCTGTGGTTATAGAAATAGTTGAAGATAGTATGTTTAATTTTATGAATTTTATTTTATCAGAAGTATACAGATTGATGTTTGGAGAAAAGTTTCCTAGAGTATTATCAGAGATGAAGACCCTGATGCAATTAAGCCTAGAAAAAAGAAATTGGAGATTGCTTTTTACGGAAGCAACATACAATAATCAGACTTTATGGATTTGTTAAGGAGCCCTATATTCTACTAGCCTTTTTGACTCAGAGAGTTTTTTCTTTGGATTTTATTAGACAAAAATTGACAGTAGAAAATGACCATTTTCTACTTTTCAAGAAAGCTACAGATATAAAGTTCCCTTTAAAAATTGGTCCTTTTATCATCAAGAACAAGAATGCTCTCCCTTTTGTAGAAAAACATTTAGAAGAACTGAGTTTCAGGAAAGAGACAACTATTAATTATGATCCTTGTCATGTTATTTCTTACAGAAGGAAAGAGAAAAAAATAAATGCTTTGATCACCAAGAGGTTGAAGGATTGGCGAAGATGGTGAATTTACTACAATATGAATCTCCACAGAAGTTTCAGGAAGTTCACATGCTAACCCTTCTACCATGGATAAAGTTTCAGCTGAGTTGGTACCTGAATTGGTACCTACCCCGGGAAAGATTGAAGCAAAAAGTAAAAGAAGTTTGAAAGTAATGATATGCAGATGGAGGAATAAAGAGAAGCCAAAAGATTAAAATCAAGCCAAGAAGATGAATTAGTTGTATCTGACAAAGAAAAAGGAAAGAAGAAAGAAAAATACCAAGAGCCAAACATTCAAGTACATGAATACGAATTTGATGAGGCAAGAGCTGCAGGTGATTCTAGCAAATTTCATTCAAGACATGAAATATATGGGAAATATGGGAAAGATAGACAAACAGCAGCAGAAGCAATGAATAAGTTGTTTACAATAGTTAGGAATGCTATTGATTCAAAAATTACTCTCATGAGCAGATATCCAAAAAAAAAACTTTAAATTTGGCCGTATCGTCTAATGATAAGGTCATAGAAATGAAATCGAATTTACATAAGATAATATTCCCTGATAAAATTCACCTACACAGACAGACTCGAGAAGTGATTTATAATGATTTGATGAAAGCTACTTTACAAGTGGAAAAACTACATAATACAGTGAATGGGATGGAAACCTAGTTGAGGCGAGAAAAAACAGAGAACAAATCTCATCAGCAGCAAATAAAAATATTGCAAAGTTGACTTGGTGGAGAGCAATGATGAGAGGGGAGGAAAGTAAAAAGATTTTAGCTGAGAAAGAAAACACTATCCAATTACTTAAGAAAAAGGTTAGAATTCCAACAACTTGGTTAATTCAAGCCTCTAAATTAACCATGTTAGAACAAGAAAACTAAACTTTATCTCAAGAATTGGATGACTGTAGAGCTAAATTTCTCAACTTTGAGGAAAAAGAGGTAAGTTGGGAGAAAGATAGATTGAGTCTTAAGACTCAAATTGAATATCTAAAGGCCAAATTGGAAAATACAACACAAGAGAAGCAAAGAATAGATCAAGGAAACAAAGAAGCAAGCACATATGATATAGTTCAAGCTATGTCCCAAGTTATCTTGAAAGAGGTGGATATCATAGAACTAAAAGAAGAAAAAGAAAGACTAGAAGAGGAAAATCAGAAAAATGAAAATGAAATAAAAGAGTTGACAAATAAAAATAAAGAATTCGTAGGCAGAAATCAGAGGATGATAGATCAAGTGAGAGGACAACTAGCATTGCAAGGTGCAAAGCGTTCGATTTGGGATTCAATCATAATTGAGGCTGCAAAATTCAGGCCTTATTTAGATTTTATGAAGACAACGGAAGCCATAGAAAATGATAGCTTACAAAGTTGTATAGAAATGAGAGAAGTTTTAGATAAGAAACCAAAAGATACATCCCAGGATACCATAAGTTTCTTAAATACTCTGATAGAACATGATTTGGAAGCAATGGCTATCAAAAACAAGGTAACGGTCATAACTTGGGCTAGGAGAGTCCTTGGAAAACATTCTCACATTGAGAATGTTCAGGCTAGAGCAGAACATATGAAGAAATAGGTTGAAGCCTTCAAAAAGGGATTTGAAAAGCTAATACAAAAGGGATGGCCTTATTTTTGGGATTAAAATAATGAGTTAATTTCCGAGAAAAACTATGAGGATTTACTATTTAACATCGGGAGGAACCATGAGAAAATTCAAGGTTTGAATCATGTTCTAACAGGGAAACTTCTACTAAAGAAACTCTCAGATGATTTTGAAATTCTAAACAAGCTGGCCATGATAGGTGAAAAGATTCCTCCAACTTCCATTGCAGAGCACATAGAGATGAAAGTTGTAGTCGAGGAGATGACTAGTTATGAGGTACCTTCTACAAAGTGATGGAAGATAGCGGATAGGTATGGGAAAATGAAGTACAGCTTGCACACTTGAAGACTATTGTTCAAGAAAGAAGCCTTGTGAGCATCTACAACCAATAGAAAGACATCAAATGTTATATTTTGAGAAATTTTGGAAATTGTATAAATTTTGACTGAAATGGAATGTAATAGTTAGTTTATAATTTTCTATTTTTAGTTATGAAGCAGTTAAGGTTTTACCTGGAGAGGTTTTAAAATGTATAAAAGACAATGTTTGGCAATGTAGTAAGTGTTGGAACTAGTGAAGAGATACTCATTTTGTATCGAGCCCTTCAATTTTGAATAAAGATGGCTAAGCAAAGTTGATGCATATTTTCAAGAGTAAAGATTCCCATGTTATTAATTTACAGTCTGCATTTTCCCTTTCCTCATGTGATTTGTTATTTCTAGTAATTATCTTTCCATTATGTTTTCTTTCATGCTTTGATGAGAGTATGTTTTATATCAGAATTCATGTTACTATGCTCTGGTTTAATCGGATAAAGGTATTCACATGGTGTTCCTGAAGGTTAGAGGCAAGAAAAATTCCTTGCGGTTAGGAAAATGCAAGAAATTGGCCGCTAGATTTTGTGGACCATTCGAAATATTAAGCATAGTGGGATCAATATCTTACGAGCTAGCACTACCTCCCACTATCAAAATACATAATGTGTTTCATATTTCATTTCTGAAAAATTATGTTTATGATTTCAATCATGTGCTTCAGTGGTATGTTCTTGAGGTTGAACCAAAAGGGGAAATGCAGGTTCAACCAATCTGCATATTGGATCGCAGAAGCAACATACTCATGAATAGGGTAATTAGATAGGTAAAGGTCCAATAGACCCCCCTGAGGAATCTACTTGGGACTTCGAATATATAATGCGGGAAGAGTATCCGCATTTATTTTGAAAATGTGTATATAATAAAATATTACGACAACGAAATTTTGTATATGTTTTGATACAATGTTAATCAGGAATTAATTATAATTAATTATAATTAATCATGATTTAATATGGCGATTTAGTGGCTAATCATGACTATCGATGGAGGAACGTGTTCCTTTGGGATAGCGAAATTTTGTATAAGTTTTGAAACAATGTTAATCGAGGATTAATTATTATAAATTATTATTTAATATGGATATTTAGTGGCTAATCGTGACTATGGATGGAGGAACATGTTCCTTTGGGATAACCAAGTAGGATTCCAAAAGAGGGCATGGGGTTTCCTCAGTTGGACGTGAGGAGGAGAATGCACACAGGGGGACTATCAGAAAAAGAAGATCGCAGCGCAATAACAATAAACAGAAATGCAAATATAATCACACATACACATTACAAGAGAGACACAGATATATCGTGGTTCACCCAACTTGGGCTACGTCGACAATGAATTTTCCAGTCCTTATTATTATTACCATCAAGCAAGGTGAAGGGATACAACCTACAGCACAGCCACTGCACATCCTCTTCACTATCTCACAGTCTCTCTCCTGATCTTGGAGATCTTTACAATGCATCAAACCTAATACATCTTTTTCTAGCCGTATTACGATGTATTTCTTTTCTAAGGGAAATACAATGGAAAAAATACCACGGGTTACCCAAAACCATGGGCCCGAAAACAACCCCAAACCCCTAAAAAATGGAGAATGGGTGTACAGTCCTACGGGGTGCACGACTAAGACAATATCATCTATGAGACTAGAAGATCTAGCTCCACAACCAATAATATCCCACCTGGAGACTGATCACAGCAACTCCATTGCTGTTGCACTTGCTAAACTTGGACTTGGCAAATTTCTCCTCTTCACCTTCATGCTAGAAGGCCATCTGAAACCGAGCATGTCTATAAGATTCTGGCTAGTATGTATCTTTTCCAGCTTCAGCAGTTCATCTTCTAGAACAGAGCGTATGAAATGGTACTTGAGCTATATATGTTTAGTCCTGGAGTGGAATGCTGATTTATTTGCAAGATGAATGGCACTCTGGTTGTCACTATACAACCTGCTATCCTTCTACTTCTTACCCACTTCCTCCATAAACCTCTACAACCAAATCATCTCCTTACTAGCCTCTATAACAACAACATACTCTGCTTCTGTTGTTGAAAGTGAAACAACCTTCTGCAGTTTCGAAATCTAGCTTACTGTTGTTCCACGTACAGTAAACACATACCCTGTGGTGCTCCTCCTCATATCCTTGTCACCTTCCATATCTGCATCAACATATCCCTGTAGAACAATGTCTGAACCTCCAAAACATAATGCCTGAGTGGTAGTACCTCTCAAATACCTCAGAATCCACTGTACCACCTTCCAATGTGCTTTACCTGGATTATTCATATATCTACTCACAATTCCCATTGCATGTGCAATATCTGGTCTTGTGCACACCATAGCATACATCAAGCTGCCAAATGCTGATTGATAGCGAATCTTGGACATGTAATCAGTCTCTTCCTATGTCTTGGGACACATTTCTTTACTTAGACTGAAATGGCTAGCCAAAGGTGTACTTACTGGTTTTGCATTCTGCATTCTGAACCTCTCCAACATCTTTTGTATGTACTCACTCTGAGACAATGTCAATTTGTGATTTTTCCTATCTCTCGTTATTCTAATACCAAGGATTTGCTTTGCAGCACCCAAATCCTTCATCGCAAATGAATTAGCTAGCTTCCTTTTGAGTACATTTATATCCTGCATGTTAGACCCTACAACAAGCATGTCATCCACATACAATAACAATATAATATATCTTTCATTGTCTAGCTTTTTGAAATAAACACAGTGGTCGGAATGACATCTACTATAACCTTGTTCTGTCATAAACCTGTCAAATTTTAAATACCACTACTGTAATGAGCCTTTTTAATTTTTTTATTAAAATGCCAATTTTTCCACTTTTTCCCCAATTTCGACCTTTGACTAGTTTTACTGTTTTGACCTCCAAATCAACCCAAATGCTCCAAAATCTTCTGTAGGAGTGTATGAATGGTATTTAGACTTGAATATTAGGTTCAGGGATGTTTTATGGCCCTCCAAACGCTGCTGAAAACTTGATTTGTATTCTGATAAATATAGGTAATTTTGACTACTAATTTGTGCATCAAATCCCCCCGGGGTAACACTGCAAATGGCCTTCCAAATGCCTCCAAAATCCCACGAATTTATAAACAGAGGTATGTAATGTGTTAAGTATGTGATAAGGTATCATATGCACCATTAATTGATTTTTAATACTGTTCTAACTCTCTCACATTCAACAACGAAAACCCCCAATTCGACCCTTGGGGAAATGGCACTATTTCACCTCTCAATACAAACAAACTGAGTAAAAATGCTTCAAATGCTCAAGTACAGTACATGAAACTTGTATAATATATCCATGGAAGTATATTAATCACAAATATATCATAGAATCATCCATCCATTCGAAATAATGAACCTTATAGTGTCATACATCAAAGCATTGGGGAAATGGACACTGTTTGCTCATTAATCAATAATTTTGCATACATTCAATGGGTATTTCGACCTGAGAGTTTTTGAATATGAATAACAGAGGAAATGAATCTATTACAATCAGAAAAATATCATATGAAGCTCTCCCAATGAGTGCAAGATCTCACCCAAAGCGCAATCCCTCAAGGAGCCTGAATATGCCTTCAAAATTGGAAATGGTGGTGAGAAAGTGCTGCACTAAACCAAACCATGAAACTTCCTACAAATAAAACTCCATTAAAGCACCATGAAAGACCTGAGTGGCCTCTCCAAACACCAACTTGGATGGGAATCTTTCACCCTCAAAATTGGCTAAGGCAAGGAACTAGTCATCCACTAGTTCTCTCTTCACAAATGCAATTTTTCTCAAATCATCAAAAGCCATTATCATACTTGATTTATACATTTTATAACCAACATTAGCCTTCAAGGGGTCGAAATCCTCTCAATAGATTCAATAATTTTCCATTTAGAAAATATTCCTCATTTGCCACTTGTCTCCTAGTTCCAACCTTCCATCTTCTCCCAAATTTGAATTTGAGTCTCTTTAGATTCCTCCAACTCCATGAGTGCCTTCCTTGAGCCTATTTTTGGGGCTGACATGTCATAATGGTCAGGTGTAAGAAGTCAGGTTTGAATTTTGTCATAAATGTCATAGATGCTTCATTATTGTTGTCATAAAACTACAGAATCTAGCCCAAGTGTCCACTAGTCTCCAATTTGACTCTTCCTCTCCCATGGAGGTTACTATTCCATCCAATTTCGACCTAAGATTCTCAATGCCATGTGTTATGAATTACCAACACACCCAAGAGTGTTCACCTTCCCATGAATTCGAATTGGCAAGAGAGAGCTTCCATGTGTCATTGAAAAATCAAGCTAGTGTGGGTCCCACCACCTCCATATGTCTCCAAAACCACTTGCCACCTAGAATTTCTCTTGAATTTATTTATTGATCATATTTATTAAATGCTTGAACCCTTCTAATGTCTAAATATCATTTATTAGCTTCCTTATTACGATCCCATATGTGCCCATCCAACCTAGGAAACTAGTAGGATTGATGGGATTGTCTTACTATGCACTTATTTGAATGGGGACATTACAGTCCTCCCCACCCAAGATTGCTTTTCCTCAAGCAATTTCAAATTTGGATGCTGCAAAATCTTCTCCTCTTCCCATGTGGCATCTTCATTTGGCAAGTCCTTCCATTGCACTAAATATTCTTTGATGATTCTACTCCTCAACCTTCTTTCCCGTGTCTTCAAAATCTTTCTCGGAACAAGTGTGAGCTGACCTTCATCATCCAAAGGAGGAAGTATTTCTGAAGTGATGATTTTCTGACCAAGAGCTTTCTTAAGACAAGAAACATGAAATACATTGTGGATTTTACTCCCTTCCGGAAGTTCTAGTTCATATGCTACTTCTCCAACCTTCCGCACTACCTTGTATGGCCCATAGTACCTTGGTTTTAATTTTTCTGCTCCATTCTTTTTGAGAGATGTTTGTTTATAGGGATGCAACCTTAAATATACTAAATCATTGACTTGAAAGGTTCTCTCTTCTCTATGTCTATCAACATATTGTTTTTGCTGATTTTGAGCAACCTGCAAATTGTCTTTCAAGAGCTTTAAAATTTCTTGGCTCTTTTCCACCCAATCTTTAGCCTTTGGGGGCTCTACTATCACCAAATATAATGTTAGCAAATGTAAGTGCATCATAACCATATAATTCTTTGAAAGGAGACATTCCTATTGATATGTGATAAGTGGTGTTGTAGCAAAACTCACCCAAGTGTAGCCATTTTGCCCATGCTTTTTGCTGCCCTCCCACATAGTTTCTTAGGTATTCTTCCAACCATTGGTTTACCCTCTCTGTTTGTCCATCAATTTGTGGATGATAGATGGTACTTGGAGTCAATTGAGTTCCTACCAATCTAAAAATTTCTTTCCAAAAAGCACCCATGAATCTACTATCTCTATCACTGACAATGCTCTTGGGAAGCCCATGCAATCTGAAGATTTCTTTGAAACAAATATCAGCCACTTGTGCAGCACTAAAAGATGATGTAAGAGAAAAAAAAATGATCAAATTTTTTCAACCTATCAACTACCACATAGATACAATCCTTACCCAAGGATTTAGGCAATCCGGTGATTAAATCCATGGAAATACTGTCACATTTTTGCTCCGTAATGGGCAATGGTTGTAATAGGCCGGGTGGACATGTAAGTTCTGATTTGTTTTGTTGCATGCTTTACATTCATTCACATACTTCTGAACATATTCCTTCAGCCCCTTCCAAAAAAATATTTGCCTCAACTGTCTATAAGTTTTGAAGATCCCCAGATGGCCCGCTAGTGGGGAATCATGTACTTCTTGTAAAATTTGGTACTTGAGCTTGGAGTTATGAACTAAATAAATTATTCCCTTATAATATATCATCCCATTCAAAATCCTATAATTATCATCCCCTTTGATTCCATCCAACACATCACAAGCAAATTTGTCTTTGGCATATTCAACTAGTAGCATGTTTTTCCAATCCTTGGCAATATCCATGAGAGAAAAAGAAGGCCTTCTTGACAAAGCATCTGCTACTATATTATTCTTTCCTTTGACATATTCAATATCAAAATCATAAGCTTGAATCTTGCTTACCCACTTTTGTTGCCTTTCATTTAGATCTTTTTGGGTGAGAAAGTGTCATAGACTATTGTGGTCAGTTTTCACCACAAACTTGCTGCCCACCAAGTATTGTCTGAATTTGGCCAGTGCATGCATAATGGCCAGCATTTCTTTATCATAGATGAACTAAAGTTTTTCATGAGGCTGCAACTTTCTGCTCTCAAAGGCTATTGGGTGTTGGCCTTGCTTTAGGACAGCCCCTATTCCTCCACCTGAAGCATCACATTCCACAACAAAAGGTTTAGTAAAATCAGGAAGTGCAAGTATGGGAAAACTACGCATTACCTCTTTCATTTTTTGGAAGGCCTTTTCAGCCTCTTCATCCCACTTGAAATCATCCTTCTTAGTCAAATCAGTGAGTGGAGAAGTCAACTTGGAGAACCCTTTCACAAATTTTCTGTAGTAGGTCAATATGCCAATAAAGCCTCTCAATTCAGTAATATTTTTTGGTGATGGCCATTCCAAGATAGCCCTGATTTTTTCCATGTGTACCTTCACTCCTTCTTGCCCAATAATGTGCCCAAGATACAGTAGTTCTTTCATTCCAAATTCACATTTTGATAATTTAGCAAATAAGGACTCTTCTTGCAATATTTTCAACACAATCTCTAACTGCTGCAAATGCTCTTCCCATGTTTTACTGTAAATGAGAATATCATCAAAGAAAACCAAAACAAACCTTCTTAGTTGCTTGCAAAATATCCTATTCATACATGCTTGAAAGGTTGCTGGAGCATTGGTTATCCCAAAAGGCATGACAAGAAATTCAAAGTGGCCAAAATGACATCGAAAAGCGATCTTTTGCACATCTTCATCTTTCATTCGAATTTGGTGATACCCTGATCTAAGGTCAATTTTTTAGAAGTATTTGGCCCCATGAAGCTCATCCATGAGCTCATCAATCCTAGGAATAAGATACCTATTCTTTATAGTCTTTTTGTTCAAGGCTCTAAAATCTATGCACATTCTCAATGTTCCATCTTTTTTCTTCACTAGCACTACTGAAGAAGCATAAGGGCTAGAGCTTGGTCTAATGAGTCCCAACTATAGGAGTTCTTGAATAGATTTTTCAATCTCATCTCTAAACCTTTTAGGATTTCTATAAGGTGGTATCTGAATGGTTGAAGTACCCTCCTCCAAAACAATACTGTGCTCAACCCCCCTATCCGGTGGCCTACCATGTGGAAGGTCTCTAAAAACCTTTTCATATTTTTGCAAAAGTCTCTCTATCTCCTTTGGGTGTTTGACAATATTTATAGTTGGCTTGGGAGATGTAATATGACATTCAGCAGCCCATTCTATATTCCCATGCCTCAATATAGATCTCATGCTATTGCAAGTCACTACTTGATTTGGATAAGTGTGTTGCCCTCTCACAACTCTTTGTACTCCTTTTGAATCTTGGAATTTCATTTCGGGAATTTGATAATTTATTGTATGCTCTCCTATTGAATACAACCATTTCACTCCCAAAACCACATTAGTATCAGCAACATCAACCACATAAAAACTATCAACAAAAGTATAGTTACCTACGGTGACTTGCAGCTTTGGAACCCATGTTTTGCATTGCATTGTGTTGTGATCGGGAATGACAACTGTGAAGCCATCAAATGGTTCAATAGGTATCTTTCTTTTCTCTACCATCTCTGCATCAATGAAGTTATGAGTGGCTCCTCCATCTACCAAAACTGAAGTTCTTTGTCCTTGTACCACACCTTTGCATCGGATAGTATGATAGCGAGGTACTGCTGAAAGCACTGCCATTATTGCTTTGTCCGGTGAAGGCTGATTTTCTTCTTGTATTTCCTCTTCTACTGCTGTCTCATATGCCTCTTCTTGATCTGAAATATGTCCATATTCATCCATGCCCCCATCATACCCCTCATTATCAGAAAATACTTCTATGTATTGAGCCTTTCCTTTGGTACATTTGTGCCCCGGTGTCCATGGTGGGAAGCATGTGAAGCATAGTTTCTTTTTTCTAAGTTCATCCCTGTTTAGTCCCTCTTTTTTATTCCTCTCAAATGACTCTCTTTTTCAAGGTTTCTTTTCAAATTTATAGCTAGGCTTAGGAGGAAATCTCGTTCTAGGAAGCACATTTTGGAGATCCCTAGTCAAGCTCATTGCATCTTTTAATGTAGTTGGCTTGTGGGCTTTGACCAAACCTCTTAAGGGTTCAGCCAAACCTTCAGTGAACAGCAATACTAATCTTCCCATAGATACATCAGCCACCTTGACTGATAATTTTTGAAAGTCCATCATATATTCAGTAGGGGACCCAGTTTGCTTCAATTGAGCTAGTTCTTTGAAAGGCAATTCTGGATCTTTTTGTTCAAATCTTTCTAGTACCCTGTCAACAAATTCTCCATATGTTTTAACCTGATTATGACCCAAGGTTTTCATCCCATGAAACCACCATTCATTGGCATCTCCTTCCAAATGCAAAATGGCCATTTTTAATGCATCCTATTCCAACATAGGATTCAACTGAAAATATACATCCAATTTTTACACCCAAGTGTTAGTAAAATTTTGAGAAGAACCATCAAAAGTAGGAAGTGACATTTTTCCAATAGCACTATTTAATTCTTTGTTTCAGAATGGACTCCTATTGTCTCCCTTCCTATTAATATTTTTCATAACATCAATGTAGTCATTGAGTGGTACACCTCTTTTACACTCTTCATTCAAATCATTCCAATCATTTACTAGTTTCTTGTAATCCAATTCAAGATTGGGCTCTTCTTTGGGTGTGAGAAATTTAGGTGCAGTAGGCCTTTGTGTACTTTGAAATTCATCAGGTCTATTATGAGGTCCTGTACTTGAGAAAATATTCTCATTCCCTTTCATCTTTTCTCCTGAGTGTGAACCACTATTATCTCCTATTATCCCTTTGCTTTGAAGCTGGCTAATGAACAATTCGAATCCTTGCAACAATTTATCACCTATCCTATCCATGTTTGCTGAAAGTTTATAGAAACATGGATCTAAGGTTGTAATAAGTTCCTCCTTATGTTTTAATTTGTCATCCTCCTCTCTACCCATGGTTTCAGTGAAAGACTCATCTTCTTCTACTACCTCTTCTTCAACAAAAACATCTTCAACTACTAGTTCAAAGGGTGGTGGATTATTCTTTTGACTTCTTGTTAATACCATCAGGTGCCAAGAACATGCTTTGATACCACTTGTAATGACCCTTTTTCAAAATTTTATTAAAATGCCATTTTTTCCACTTTTTCCTCAATTTCGACCTTTGACTAGTTTTACTGTTTTGACCTCCAAATCAACCCAAATGCTCCCAAATATTCTGTAGGAGTGTATGAATGGTATTTAGACTTGAATATTAGGTTCAGGGATGTTTTATGGCCCTCCAAATTTTTCTGCAAACTTGATTTGTATTTTGATCAATATAGGTAATTTTGACTAGTAATTTGTGCATCAAATCCCCCCGGGGTAACACTGCAAATGGCCTTCCAAATGCCTCCAAACTCCCACGAATTTATGAACAGAGGTATGTAATGTGTTAATTATGTGATTAAGGTATCATATGCACCATTAATTTATTTTTAATACTTTCCTAACTCTCTCACATTCAACAGCAAAAACCCCCAATTCGACCCTTGGGGAAATGACACTATTTCACCTCTCAATACAAACAAACTGAGTAAAAATGCTTCAAATGCTCAAGTAAAGTACATGAAAATTGTATAATATATCCATGGAAGTATATTAATCACAAATATATCAGAGAATCATCCATCCATTCGAAATAATCAACCTTATAGTGTCATACATCAAAGCATTGGGGAAACGGACATTGTTTGCTCATTAATCAATAACTTTGCATACATTCAATGGGTATTTCAACCTGAGAGTTTCTGAATATGAAGAACAGAGGATATGAATCTATTACAATCAGAAAAATATCATATGAATCTCTCCCAATGAGTGCAAGATCTCACCCAAAGCGCAATCCCTCAAGGAGCCCGAATATGCCTTCAAAATTGGAAATGGTGGAGAGAAAGTCCTGCATTAAACCAAACTATGAAACTTCCTGTAGCTTCTACCTGCAAATAAAAATCCATTAAAGCACCATGAAAGACCTGAGTGGCCTCTCCAAACACCAACTTGGATTGGAATCTTTCACCCTCGAAATTGGCTAAGGCAAGGAACTAGTCATCCACTAGTTCTCTCTTCACAAATGCAATTTTTCTCAAATCATCAAAAGCCATTCTCATACTTGATTTCTACATTTTATAACCAACATTATCCTTCAAGGGGTCGAAATCCTCTCAATAGATTCAATAATTTTCCATTTAGAAAATATTCCTCATTTGCCACTTGTCTCCTAGTTCCAACCTTCCATCTTCTCCCAAATTCGAATCTGAGTCTCTTTATGTTAGGATATTCCTATACTCCATCCTAGTCCCACCAGTATTTTGATCCTTTACATTTTCAGTCATGCATTCACTTTTAGGGTTTGCATGCATTCTAGGGTTTGCATGCATTTTGCATGCATCCCAGTCATCAGTCCAACACCTAGCCCTCAGTTAGCCAACCCCCAGGAGCTTCTCACTATTCAGTTTTAGCCCTCCAGTTGCTTAATGCGCCCTTCTTCCTTGGGTTTAGGGAGCAACTCGCCCTTCTTCACCTACCAGTCCAGTTGTCACTCAGTTACAGTCAGTTACAGTCAGCTACACTCAGTTACACTAAGTTACACTCAGTTACACTTAGTTACACTCAGTTACAGTCAGTTACATTCAATTACACTCAGTTACATTGAGTTACATTGAGTTACACTCAGTTACATTCAGTTACACTCAGTTACATTGAGTTACACTCAGTTACACCTACCAGAGTTAGTTTGACTGATGGTTGACAGTTACTTGAGCATTGATGACTCCACTGATGATGATGAAGACTTCCAGTTGCGCTCCGATGATCATGAGGACACCTAGTTGTGCTCCGATGACACTCCAGTGATCCTTTGATCACTCCATGAAGGCTAATTCGAATTGCCACCTTAGGCATTCGAATTCCTCATGCATTGTATTATTTATATGTCCATTTGTGATTAATAACATATGATGACCGAAGTATTATTGCTTCTATCTGAGTTCTACTGTACCATATTATTCTGTTGCTCATTATACTGCATGTATCACTCTTCTTCTATTTTCTTGCTTAATCATAATTATTCTCTTGTGAGATACATCATCTCTTAGATCTGCTGTGAGGATTTTCACATGGTATCAGAGCATGTTGAGAGTATTGTTTATCTCCATTCTTGAGAGTTTTTTGCAGGTTATTACCAAGATTTCGAGTTCAGCAGTTGCAGCAGTTTCTGCATTTTTGCAGCAGTAGCAGTTGCAGTTATTCTATATTGTTTTTGCAGGTCTTCTACAACTTCAATGAATTTAGAAGAAATTACTCCTCTTTCTCCATTCAACTATGATGAATGGAAACCAAGAATGATAGCATATTTGAAGAGCCATGATCTCTTTGATTGCTATTTTGAAAGAGAGTTCGAATCCTCTACAAAGAAGATTAAATGGTTGAATAAAGGTGACATGCACATTGGAAGAATGAAGCTTACTATGACTGATTACATATTGTACCCGACCATCTTTGATATTGAAACTCCAAAAGAGTTATGGGCTCATCTGGATGAAAGATTCGGCAAAAAGAATGATGGATTTGGTCCAAATCCCTTCAAAAGCAAGCAAGTTGATGCATTCGCTCCACTTGATGGTCTCTCAAATCATGATGCATTCGCTCCTCCTGATGGTCTCTCAGATCATGTTGCATTCGCTCCCCTTGATGATCTCTCAGATCATGAACTAGTATCATCTCATATTGAAGTTGTTGACAAAGAACTTGCAGATTCTCCGCTCATGCTCAAACTTTCTTCTCTTTCTGTGCCAGTTCACACTCTAGATATTGCAGAAGGTCCTAAATCCTCTCTTGCACCAGAGTTTGTTGGTTTGCATCATGATCACATGATTATTTCAGAGGTAACATCAGCTATTGGAGGTAATGCATTCGCTCCTCTTCAGCAAACATCTCTTATTTACTACTATATGATCATTAGCACATGCTTTCAGAAGGTTATTGAAGAATATGGCCATTGCCACCCGCTTGAGATAATTTCTCATGCATATGATAGTTTTGATCTCACCCTTGTTGGTTCAAAGGAGATCTCAAGAAACTATTTTGAAAGTCTTAAATCTGATTTTGATTTCAAGCAAACATGTAATAGTTATTTTTGGCACAATCTCACCCATGGTGGTTCAAAGGAGAAGACAAAAGACTATATGCACTTTCACAGATTTGATCCTACCTCAACTGATTCGAATCACAGGTTCAAGGATCATTCTCATACTATTGGATTTGTTCTCATCACATTCGATCTGAAGAGCAAGTACAAGCACATGCCTTTTGAGCATGATCCACTTCTTCCCAAGAAGAAGATACCTCCAGACATATGACCAAGCATCACACATGCTTGAGTTTGGAGCATTATTTCTATGTGTGCCTTACAGTCTATTTTTTGAGGAGGGGGTATGTTTCCCATGAAATTTTCCCACTTCCTTGGTTTATTGATTGTTATTATTCATTGTATTGGGTGACCTTTGGTCTTAGTTACCAGGGCCCAGGATGGATTAAGGGGGGGTGTTAGGATATTCCTATACTCCATCCTAGTCCCACCAGTATTTTGATCCTTTACATTTTCAGTCATGCATGCACTTTTAGGGTTTGCATGCATTCTAGGGTTTGCATGCATTTTGCATGCATCCCAGTCATCAGTCCAACACCTAGCCCTCAGTTAGCCAACCCCCAGGAGCTTCTCACTATTCAGTTTTAGCCCTACAGTTGCTTAATGCGCCCTTCTTCCTTGGGTTTAGGGAGCAACTCGCCCTTCTTCACCTACCAGTCCAGTTGTCACTCAGTTACAGTCAGTTACAGTCAGCTACACTCAGTTACACTCAGTTACACTTAGTTACACTCAGTTACAGTCAGTTACATTCAATTACACTCAGTTACATTGAGTTACATTGAGTTACACTCAGTTACATTCAGTTACACTCAGTTACACTCAGTTACATTGAGTTACACTCAGTTACACCTACCAGAGTTAGTTTGACTGATGGTTGACAGTTACTTGAGCATTGATGACTCCACTGATGATGATGAAGACTTCCAGTTGCGCTCCGATGATCATGAGGACACCTAGTTGTGCTCCGATGACACTCCAGTGATCCTTTGATCACTCCATGAAGGCTAATTCGAATTGCCACCTTAGGCATTCGAATTCCTCATGCATTGTATTATTTATATGTCCATTTGTGATTAATAACATATGATGACCGAAGTATTATTGCTTCTATCTGAGTTCTACTGTACCATATTATTCTGTTGCTCATTATACTGCATGTATCACTCTTCTTCTATTTTCTTGCTTAATCATAATTATTCTCTTGTGAGATACATCATCTCTTAGATCTGCTGTGAGGATTTTCACACTTTAGATTCCTCCAAGTCCATGAGCGCCTTCCTTGAGTCTATTTTTGGGGCTGACATGTCATAATGGTCAGGTGTAAGAATTCAGGTTTGAATTTTGTCATAAATGTCATAGATGCTTCATTATTGTTGTCATAAAACTACGGAATCTAGCCCAAGTGTCCACTAGTCTCCAATTTGACTCTTCCTCTCCCATGGAGGTTACTATTCCATCCCATTTAGACCTAAGATTCTCAATGCCATGTGTTATGACTTACCAACTCACCCAAGAGTGTTCACCTTCCCATGAATTCGATTTGGCAAGAGAGAGCTGCCACGTGTCATTGAAAAATCAAGCTAGTGTGGGTCCCACCACCTCCATATGTCTCCAAAACCACTTGCCACCTAGAATTTCTCTTGAATTTATTTATTGATCATATTTATTAAATGCTTGAACCCTTCTAATGTCTAAATATCATTTATTAGCTTCCTTATTACCATCCCATATGTGCCCATCCAACCTAGGAAACTAGTAGGATTGATGGGATTGTCTTACTATGCACTTATTTGAATGGGGACATTACAACTACCTTGGAGCTTGCTTCAAGCCATACAAACTCTTTTTCAACGTTCATACCAAGTTATCCTTACCTTTGACCTCATACCCTTGTGGCTGCTGCATATATATCTCTTCCTCCAAATCCCCATGGAAAAATGTTATTTTTACGTCTAACTATTCAAGATTCAAATCTTCTACTGCCACTAGACTTAAGATAGTCCTAATTGAAGTCATCTTAACAACAGGATAAAATATTTCATCAAAATATATACCTTTCTTCTGTGCAAACCCCTTTACAACAAGTCTTACCTTATACCTCTTCTTGCCTCCTTCTTCTTCCTTCAACTTGTAAATCCATTTGTTCTGCAATGCTCTTTTACCAGCAGGCAACTGAACCAAATCCCAAGTTTGGTTTCTTACCAATGAGTCCATTTCCTCATTCATTCCTTGTTCCCACTTCTTTCTAGTTTCCACATGCATTGCTTCTTCATAACATTTTGGTTCACCAGCATCAATCATCAACAAATAATACATTGAAGGAGAGTATCGTTCAGGGAGTGTACTTAACCTGGTAGATCTTCTTGCAGTTGCAGGAGTTTCAGGCACTTACTGCTGTTCTTAATTTTCTGGCACCTTTGGAACTTCTTTTTCTATAATTTCATCAAGTATTGTGTACTCTGTGTTTTCCTTTTCCTGTTCATTTCCCTACAACTGATCTTTATACATGACCTTTTCATTGAATATTACATCTCTACTTCTAATGATTTTGTGATTTTCATAATCCCATAAACGATAACCAAAATCATCAACCCCATATCCAATAAAGGTACAATTCTTGGATTTAGCTGCAAGCATTGTTCTATTTTCTTTCTCAATATGGACAAATGCTTCACAACCAAACGTTCTCAGCAATGAGAAGTTTACCTTTTTATCTTTCCATGCTTCATTTGGAATACCACCATCCAAAGCACTTGAAGGTCCTCTGTTTATTAAATAAACAACAGTATTTACAGCATCCACCCAAAACTGTAAGGGCAACCCTGCATGTAGTCTCATACACCTTGCATGCTCCATGATTGTTCTATTCATCCTTTCTAACACACCATTTTCTTGTGGTGTTCCTTGGACTATCTTCTCTCTACGAATCCCATGGTATGAACAGTAATTATCAAAATCCTTGCCGTAGTACTCACCTCCATTATTAGATCCGAAACACTTCAACCTTTTTTCTGTCTCATTCTCAACCAAAGCTTTCCACTTCGTAAAAGTAGCAAATACATCAGATTTCTATCTAATGCAATAAACTCAATTTTTCCTAGTTGCATCATCAATAAATGTAACATGATAATGAGAGCCACCAAGAGATTGTACCTGATCTGGTCCCCATACATCTGTATGCACAAGCTCTAACTTTTCATTCTTCTTTTGTTTTCCAACCCTGAGAAATCTAACTCTCTTATGTTTTCCATAAACATAGTTTTCACAGAATTCCAAACTTACCTGCTTTAAATCTGGCAGCAACTTCCTTGAGTGGAGAATCTGCATCCCCTTCTCACTCATGTGGCCAATCCTATGATGCCACAACGCTGTATCTGTTCCCGTGGAAGATAAATAGATAGAATGGTGAGTATTATGAGGACATAAATACAATGTACCTACCCTTTCTCCTTTTGCTATCACCATTGATCCTTTAGTGATCTTCCATCACTTTTCTCCGAACATAGATAGATAGCCACCATCTCCCAACTACCCTATTGAGATCAGATTTCTTTTCATAGCAGGAATATGCCTAACATCTTTCAATAGCCAATCAGTTCCATTCTTAACTTTTATCCATACCTTACCCATTCCAACAATTTTACTTGGCTCATCATCACCCAATAAAACATGTCCAAAATCTCCTGGAACATAATTATGAAAGTATTTCCTATGGGGTGTAGCATTACATGAAGCCCCTTAATATACTTCCCAATAATCACTAGTATTATCTAATGCAAGAATCAAAGCATCTTGTAACACATCACCTACTACATTTGCTTCCTGGGTAGTTTCCTTCTGTGCATCTCCTTTCTTCTTTAGAGATCTGCAGTCTTTCTTCAGATGTCCTTTCTTTTCATACTTCCAGCACTCTATCTTTCCCAGTCTGGACTTGGATCTGCCCATTTTAGACTTCCCACGATTACCTTGGCTCTTTCCTCTCTCCTTTCGTCTTCCCCTAGTCTCCATGGTCAACGCATTACCTGATGTCCCACTTGTGCTTTTTCTTCGCATTTCCTCGCTAAGAATAACACCAATAACATCATCAAATTTCAAGGTGTTTGAACCAGAGACAGAGTTACTTACAGCCATGACCAAGCTGTTCCAGCTTTCTGGCAATGAACATAAGATTAGAAGAACCCTAACCTCATCATCAAATTTCACAGTTACAGAACTTAGTTGATTTGTAACCATATTAAACTCATTTAAATGATCAGTAACAGATCCACCTTCAGACATCTTCATATTAAATAAATGCTTCATTAGAAATACCTTGTTGGAGGCCGAGGGTTTTTCATACGGCTTACCGAATGCACTCATCAACCCCTCCGTTGTCGTTTCTTTTGAGATATTGAAAGCCACCAATGAAGCCAGGCTCAGCCTTATTTTTCCCAGAGCCTTTCTATCACGAACCTCCCATTCTTCATCCTTCATAGCTGTCGGCTGCTTTACTCTTCCTCCCAACGGTAAGAATAGATCCTTTTGGTACAAATAGTCCTCCATTTGCATCTTCCATAACTGGAAGTTTTGGCCATTGAAATTCTTGAACTTAAACTTTTCTTCTTCTGCCATTGCTCCCACTCAAACCAGAAACCCTAGCTTCCTACGGGTTTATTTTCCAAATAGACCTTTGTCTCTGATACCAATTGTTAGAGAAACAGGATCACAGAGCAATAACAATAAACAAAAATGCAAATATAATCACACATACACATTACAAGAGAGACACATATATATCGTGGTTCACCCAACTTGGGCTACGTCCACACTGAATTTGCCAGTCCTTATTATTATTACTGTCCAACAAGATGAAGCGATACAACCTGCAGCAAAGCTGCTACACTTCCTCTTCACTGTCTCATAGTCTCTCTCCTAATCTTATAGATTTTTACAATGCATAAAACTTAATACATATTTTTATAGTTGTATTACAATTTATTTCTTTTATAAGGGAAATACAATGGGAAAAATACCACGTGTTACCCAAAACCATGGGCCCGAAAACAGCTAACGAAAACAACCCCAAATTTTTTTCTCAAGGGCGCTGCCCCTGAACCCCCATTCATGGGGGCTTTGCACCCCCATGACTTAGAGGTGTTTCCCCGAACGCCTAAAAATTGTAGAATGGGTGTATAGTCCTCCGGGGTGCACGGCTAAGACAATATCATCTATGAGACTAGAAGATCTGGCTCCACAACCAACAGGGACGTGAGTCCAAGAGGTACGGTGAAGGGAAAAAGATTGTTTCCTGGGAAATTACGGGGGGTGTAAGGAAATCTAAGAAGGGAAGTTTAGATGTGGACAGTGAAGAGGTTCACTGTGCATTTTTTAGTTCTCTGAGAGTGAATAAATCTTGGAAAGATTTCCTATGACAAAACTGAACCCGAATTGCACAGATAACCTTAACATTGTTATGTTGTGATAACCGAACTGGCCATGAATTCCATGGTTTCATACACCAGTCAATTGGAAATGAAGCATGAGAACCAGAGGGAATCTCGACACTTGCAGTGAAGTGTATTGCTGTGCGTTTTGGGAAGGAACTCAGGTGGGTCAATTGTGGAATTGGCATGGAATTGCTTGTTATCCTATTGTCTTGTTGAGCCCATGTGTATATCCATTCTCTCTGTTATTTCCACCTTTGACACTGTGAATGAGCTAAGGGGATTGGTGAGATAGCTCTGGTTAATGTCTTGATATCGGCTCAGGGGTGAACTTGGGAGCTGAAATAGTATGGGATGGACAAGTTCTAAGGTTGCATGGAGCCTGGATCCCACGCAGCCAGTTTCCACATTCATGCGAATTTCAGATAAGTGTATCTGTGTATGAATTATAATGTTCATATGTTTAATTATGCTTGATAGGTTCAATATGTGGAATGAATTTGTAATTAAATGAGAAGCATGAATAAGCTATGTTTAAGCCTGTAGAGAATGATGTGCTATGTATGAGCTATTTTCCATTGCATAAGCTATCTACAACATGAATTTTTATATGTGAATGATGAATGGATAAACTCCATTTGTGTAAGACTTGTTTGCTTATGCTGTCACAACCTCTCTCAAATATTTTAGAGTGTTTGGTATTAATTGCTACATAAAGAGGAATGAAGATGAACTTAGTAAGTTTGACACAAGAACCGATGACGGAATATTTCTAGGATATTCATCCACTAAGAAAGCATATAGATGTTACAATCAAATTGTAGATTCAGATTTCACATTACCAGTCTTAAACAAAACAAGATAGTAAAAACTATTTTATTTTATTCAAAGGATTAAAAAGAATGTGATTGTCCTGTCAATGATAAGCTAATTAAAAAATTAACTTAATATGATGATAATGACTGTTATGTAATTGCAGAATGTAAAACAATATGAATCAAGTAAAGAAATTTACTGATGCATAACTTGTGTATAAATCATATGAATGATAAATTGAGCACACATATTTATATGTTTTATGATTTAATGATACAAAACAGAGTTATTAGATGTATGTATCAAAAACAAAAATGAATCAAGGAAAATTTATACAGATAACAAAAGAAAGGAGAAGAGAAACTAACTGAAATTCTTTTAATATTGTGAAACATTACAATTCTCCAAGTACAGAGTGTCTTAAGTTCTCTCCTTCGATGGTTTCCCCCCCATTCATGTGATTTTCCAAGGCTAGATTGGCACTTGCCATTTTGGAAGCCTACTTTTTACACTTCCAATACTTAATCTTGAAATTTTAAAACAGATTTTAGCAATTTCAAACTCTGTTTTTGCATTTTCGGATAACAAACTCGACACTTTACAAGAATTATAATCACAGTGAAATTGAACATACTAGTACAAACAAACATTCAAGTGTATTATTTAACAAAATACTTTCATTTTCATTTTATTCACAATTGGCCTCACATCGCTCACGCCATTCAGTTGCAGCAAGCAAGGCCATAATCGATCTAACAAGAATGTGTCATTGACATCTTCACATGTATAAGTTTTTGTTATAATACAGTTCCCTTCCTCCTTACAAACATGTTTTTTCTTTCTAGTAATCTATAATCACTGTATTTGTTTGATCCCAACAATGGATCAAAGTGTCCCAAACTTTACCTAAAGGCTTGGAACAGACATAAGGATTTCCATCACCCTGAAAACCCTCTCTAGCTACGGAAGAACAATCTTCTTGTGTTAAAATTAATCTAAATTGTTACCTTTTCAATCCCGTTCTTTGTAATAATATTCGAAAATAGTCGTCAATGTTTTTTCATTGTGCAGATGTCCATACCCCAACTTCAAAAATACTAAATCATTTTTCAAATAATTCCCTTAAGCTTGGATGCATAAAATAAAACATTGTTGATGTTTCGATATCCAGTTTTTGTGGTAATCCAGGTTTCTATTTTCTATGAATTGTGTGTAACAAAACTCCATTGAAATCTAAAATAATCAATGGTTTATTAGAAACAAATATTCTAGTACTACTTGCAAAAAACACACACACACACACAACCCAGACAATAAAATATTATGGTTCAATGTTTCTAAGTATATTGCTTTCATGTTCAACAATTTTTCAAACACATTACTAGATACATGGTTCGATGTCCATAAATAATATGAGAACTGAGTAATAAAACTTACATCAATGAAATCTAGAATTTGTCAAAAATATACAAATCACTAAATGAATTTTTTTGTATAATATGACGGTCATTTGAGTTTGAATGTCTTTAATCAATGCCCCATTTTTTAACAAGGCCCGAGATAATTCAACAGAGAACACAACATTGTTTTTATAGTTATTTTTCTCTCTTATGAATCGTCGAATGTCCATCTAGTTGGCATTTTCAAGCATTTTTCCTTGCTATTATCTACTGATTGATATTTCCCTTCATCTATAAACAAGATGTCCATTTTTTTATATATATCTCAATATTGGATAAGTACATCCTTCAACGAATTTTTGTATATGTTCGGTACTTCACCAACGTTATAGTATGCAGATATTGGGTAATTATAAACAATAATAAGTTTACATTACTCTCGACCCCAAATAAATACAAAGTCTTCAGTCTTAAACCATTCAAATATACAAAGGGATTTTTTAGTTTCCATGTTGTCGAGCAAGGAAAACCATAGATCAACGTCGAAATGTTCTTTGGCAACAGTGGTAGTATCGAGGCTGAACATTCGTGCATAAAAATGATAGCAATTATGGACAAAATGAGGTAGTTTGGAAGAATATTCAATGTTGGATAACATCCAAACTCCAAAGAACAATCCCTCTATTCCCAGTACCAATAGTTTCTTTTGTGGTGATATCCCGACTGCATACAAGAATCGTGACTATATATATAACAGCAACAAAAACACTTTGTTCATGAAGTTAATGATCACAAACATGCAACTATAAATGAAGATGTTGATTTCCAAAGATTAATAAAAAATCACCCAAAATTTCACAGATTCAAATGCTTTAATAAAAGCATCACACCGAACTAATAATATGTTGGATTAAGATGAAAATAGAAACGTCACCTAAAAAAACATAAAACACATTAAATTATTTAAAATAGGCAATGATAGGTTAGATCTAAAAATAGGCAATGATAGGTTACATTTAATGGTTGTCACTGCAACCAGGAGAACACATTTAAGGTTCTGACATTAACTGATTCAATCATTTTAATAAAACCATGCCAAAGTCGATGTACCAAATTAGTATCTATCCTAACGGACGATGCAGTAAAGGGGTTACTCAAAATACAGTTTTTACATGGATGTGCTTTCACACCATCACCCTGCAAAACAATGATTTATGTATTAGTTTGTGAAGATTGTATCGGGAACTCCTCCCACACACTCTCCAATTTTTGTTTTTCTGTATTTCCTTCTTCATCGTTGGTAGATTTCTCTCGAAACCATACACATAAAAATTTGTCCCCATATGATTTTTCTTTACCACCTTCCCTTAAAAATTTTGTAAACAATGCATTCCCCTCTCATTGAACCCACATTTAGATGACCAAATCCCAACATTGAATTTGGAAAAACATAATTGCAAAAATTGCATGTCATTTGGTCGTGACTCATATGAATTTTCATTGTGCTTAAATTCAAAATCACCAAAATTAGTAGTCTCTTCCCCCTTTTTTACTTTTTTCCCTCCAACAGTATTTTTGTTATTTCCCTTTTTTTCTCTTTTTGAGTAATTTTCGGTGACTTTCTTGTGAAATAGAAAACCTTCCATTTCAAATATCAATAACATTTTTGTATGGGGAGCTACAAAAAAATATTGCTTGTCATTATATATTTTAGAATAAATTTGTTTTATCAATTTATGTATAAAAGATTATGTCTTTTACCTGTCAATGCCATGCCAACATTTGAGCCCTCTCCTAGTTCATTATTGTCCAAACTCTTGCACGGTTCCTTGTTGTCCAATCTCTCGCCTTGTTCATTATTGTCCAAGATCTCGTCTATTTCATTACTATCCAATGTGATTTGTTGGATAATATCCATGGACATCGTGGATACCAGCTTTGGTTATGTATGATCCACATGTTGAATAGCAATACAATCATCTTGACCTAGAAATTTGCAGGTATACATTTTATATATATTTTTTGCAAGTATTCAAGGTCACTATCCGCTTTCATAATTTAGTTAATTTAACCATGATCTTCGAAAAATAAATTGTTACCTTCTTGCCAATCTTGTTCTCCAGTTTGGTAGTTATTTGTGGATTCTATATCACATTCAGTGTCATCATCGGATACTATAATTTGATTGGACGATACCTAAGTCTGCTCTTTATTTGAAGTTGTATTAGAATAGGAATTTGAAGAAGTTATTGAACATAACCGACTGAGAAAAGTAAAATACAATGAAAGAAGACATCTAAAAATGTTAATAAAAATACCTTGTTTTATACCTATTTCATGATAGAAACTGTTCATAAACAACTCTTGTTGTACAGTCTCCATAATAGAAATAACTATTCTATCTGGCGACCTAATCAACGAACAAATAACTCTACCTCCTACATACAACAAAAGAACTGTACCTCGAGAAGTGACCAATCTGGAAACAATGTGATACCAGAATTCCTGTGTCCTTTCTTTTGAAAAAGCATGGCTTCTCGAGGTATCGTTGTTAACCTTGGGAAAAGGTAAATCAATCATGGTAGGCCCTCATCCTTCCAATCCATATCCATTTGAAAAGTGGAAAAACTATCCTCATCCCTTCCAATGCTCCAACTCTGTATAATAGAGAATCCTATAAATAGGTTCTTGGAGAAATCTCTATACACATGATCTGCCTCATAGTTGGAAAGTTGTCAAGGTCGATACAACTTCGACAAGATTCAACTCGACATGAATTCGACAACTTCTACAGGTTCCGATTTCGAAAACAATTCGATGAGTCTTGAATTCAACATACTGCAACACATTCCGCACCTTCGACATGTTCAACAACCTCACAGTTCACGACATCGACATGCAACGTCGACATGAGACCAACGACTGTCGAACTTCGACATACTATCTCTCTGTCTTCCAGTCGAATGTAATGGTTGAACTGTTGAAACTACTTTAACTTCTTCTTTATAACTGAACGTAACGAGAAGGCACCCAAGTGTCTCATAATTCTATATAAGCATGTATAATATTGTAACATACATCAGTTTTTGATCTGTTTGCAAGTAATAGAAGAATAATTCTCATTCTTGCATATTGTGCTTATCTGTGTTCCATAATCCTGCTTTTTCTCATTTTTTTATTAAGCTCCCACCATAATAGATCTGACTCATTCATTCAAACTGTTGTCCCCCTCATGCTTGCTGCACACGACTCAGATCATTGGTATCAAAGCACTCAATTTTGTTTGTGCTTAAGTTCTGCATATACACTTCTCTCAAAGTTACCTGACTTATGCCAGTTCAAACTCTCTCGCAATCTCAACAATCCAAGCAGACGTGATCTCCAGAGATGACAGACGAAACAGATGGTACATATGCAGTCGACGAGATAGCAAAGCTTATTGAGAAAGCTCTGGATCGACAATGAACTGAAATGTTTGCCTAGTTCAATGAGATTCTCTTGTGATTCGCTTTGAAATCCGCAGGATCCTCGATGAGAACTCACTCCGATAAAATCAACCCCTTCCAAGTGCAAATGAATTTGGATATAGTGAATTTTGAAGGTAAGATTGACGTGGAATCGAAAATTAGGTACTACAATTGGAATCCTATTATGTTGTGAATCAACTCTTAGAAGTGGACAATATCACCATTTCATCCTCAAAGATGTCAACCTCTGTGCACTGCTAGTGGGAGAACGTCTTGACAAAGATGGAGAAAAGAGGAGACCCCGTCGACACGTAGGATACATTTGTCAAACACATCCAAAATTTTACCCGTTGAAATACCTTGAGCAGCAGTACAAGAAATGGAAGCAGCTAAGGCAATGGAAAGATCAATCATTATAGAGTTACACCGACGAGTTCTACCGAATAATGGCTAGACTTGGCATCCAAGAAGAACACCAAGCAAGGAAAAGCATACTTCGCGACAAAGCCGACATCAGGACAACCACCCGACAAGAAGGCACCAACCGACTTCGATAAGTCGAAATCTTCTCAACCGACACCGCCAAAGCCAAACCACGAAAAGAAGCCTTTTCAAAAGAGGGAATGTAGCAAACAACCACTGACCAGAAAATGGTGCGATTACCACCACTCATCTTGGCATGATACATATGAATGCAAAGCTGGGAAGACATTTTTGACAAAAGTGTCGACCTCTGACGCATTCGACAAGGTGGTGGAAGAATCTGATCCAGACGCAATGACCCTTTTGACCTCGGCCACTCCAACATCCTTGACTATTGTTGATGAGGACGAATGAGAACGCTTGTTCCATACATAGATATGGGTCCAGAGAAACCCATTACATCTGATTATGGACAAAAAAAGCTAGAAACAAATTCATTTTTGAAGAACTTGTGAAGAAACTAGGTCTTGCTACCACTCCCTATCCTCCACCTTACAACATCGGTTGAAGGAAGGATGGAAAAGAAATTCAGATCACCCGACAATGCAAACTCGCCTACTCATAAAACCTTTTGAATATGAAGTACTCTGTGACGTGGCACCACTCTCCGTAGCTGATGCCCTGTTTGGGAAACCTTACCTCTGGGATAGACATGGAAGTTATCAGTCACAGCCTCAGAAGGTGACTGTTTGAATCTAGAATCGATGGTTCAACATACCAGAGCATCAACCTACAGTGAGAGTAGCACTGATATCTGCCAAACAGACAAAGAAGCTCATCAATCATGCTCATAAGTTCCCATTAATCATGATCAAGCCAAAACATTATTAGAAAATTGCAGCAATGAGTCGTGTCACTGAACAATGCAGTTCTCGATAGAAGCAACAAGTCGATCATATTCCTGATGAGTACCAGAACCTCTTTCAATCTCCCGACGGAGTACCTCAACATTGTCCAGTAAAACACTCCATTGAACTTGTTCTTGGTTCTTCTTTTCCTGATGCATCATTTTACAGAAGATCCATTCTCAAAAATGAAGAGATTCATAGACAGATCCAAGAATTAATCGACAAAGGTCATATCCGACCCAGCTCCTCTCATTATCGAAGTACAGTCACCTTACTTCTGAAGAAATATGGGACTTGGCACATGTGCATCGACTACAGATCCCTCAACAAAATTTTGGTAAAGAATCGGTACCCTCTGTCGCGGATAGACAAGCTCATCGATTGTCTGAAAGGTGCTAAATCCTTTACTAAGCACCACCTCAAGTCAGGATACCATCAGATTCCAATCAAGCCCTCAGATGTGTGGAAACCTGCTTTCAAGACCAAGGAAGGATTGTTCAAATGCTTAGTCATGTTTTTTGGCTTAACCAACGCACCTTCGACCTTCATGCGACATATGGATAACATTCTTCGACCTTTCATCAGCAAATGGCTTATTGTTTATCTCGACGATATATTGATTTTCAGACGATCATGGGAAGAACATGTTGGACATATTCAACAAGTCCTCGACACTCTCCAACAACATCGGCTCTATCTGAACATGGACAAGTGCTCTTTTGCGATGACCGACATCAAATATTTCGGGTATGTAATTGACTCTGTAGGAAGTCACTTAGACCTAGAAAAAGTACATATCCTCAAATATTGGCCCATTCCTAGAAGCATTCAAGAACTAAGAAGTTTTCTTGGTTTGGTGAATTTCTATCTATGATTCAACTTGGCTTCAGTCACAGAGCCTGGCCCTTGAATCAGTTGACGAATGGAAATGGGAAAACTGTCTTCCATTGGATAACAACACAACAAGAAGATTTTGAGCAACTTAAACATAGGATCTGCATTGCACGAGTACTTGTGTTATGTGATTTCATCAGCCCTTTGATATTGAGACAGACGCATTAGACTATGGCTTGGGGGCAGTGATCACTCAGTTTGGTCACCCAGTTTCTTTTCATTCCGATACTTTTAACGACAAAGTTAGAAGATACTCGACGTACAAAAAAGAACTATACACCAATGTGAAAGCACTCAAGCAATGGAGGCATTACATCTTTGGAAAGGAAACTATCATTCTCATTGATCATAAGCCTCTACAGTTCGCTCTGACACAATCAAAGTTTCAGAAAAATCGACAACTCAAGTGGATTAATTACCTATAGGAATTCTAGTTGGTGATTAAGTATCGAAAAGGTAAATCTAATGTTGTGGCCGATTGCCTCAGTCGACCACCCATTACTCTCTTTTTGACAGTGATGATTATGCAGGGATATGACAAGACCACTTGGCCACAATTGTAAGAGGACGACAATGACTTCTCAGCAGTCTACCGATAGTTACAGACTAACAATTTGTCAACCTCCGACTACTTCCTGAAAGACACCTTTCTATACAAGCTTGGACATCTTTGTGTACCAACCAGTGAGCACTAGCAGCAGCTCATTTGGGACGTGCACTACAGCAAGACTGCATGACACTTTCGAGTAGAAAACACTCTTTTTATTCTACAAAAGTATTTCTTCTGGCCTACACTTAAATCCGACGTCAACAAGTACATTTGATCAAGCATGGTTTGTTCCATTGCTAAACCGCCTAATCGACGACAGGGATTGTACACACCTCTACCAGTTCCTAGTCGACCATGGGAATCTATTTCTATGAACTACTTGACGGGTTATCCTATTACCTGACATCTGCATGATGCGATATTAGTAGTAGTCAACCAATTTTCCAATATGGCCATTCTCATACCATGTAAGAAGACCAAAACAACACAGCAAACCGCTCAGCTCTTCTTTAGACATGTTTGAAAACACTTTGGTTTACACACAACCATCATTTTTGATCGAGATTCCATATTCATTAGCATATTTTGGAAGATTCTCTGACAAAAACTGGACACATGACTCTAGTTGTCGACAAATTTCTATCCTCAAACCAATGGACAGACTGAAGTTGTAAATCACCTTGTAGTACAACTGCTTCGCAAGTACAATCACAAGCATCGATGCACATGGGATGAAAGTCTTCCATACATCCATCACAGCTACAATCATGCTCAACACAGCTCACAACAAAGAGTCCATTTGAAGTCTGTTATGGATTTCATCCCTTAGCACCTATCGACTTGATCATCTCTTCAACACATCCAAACTCCAACAACGACTACAACCAGCGAGAAATTGATAAAGCAGTCAAGTTTCGAGAACAGATTTGTGACATCCAGAAGCAAGCACATGATATGTTGCACAGAGAAAATGAGAAAGCTAAGGCCCGACACAACAAGCATCATATTCCTCATACATTCCAAATTGGGGATAAGGTGTGGCTGCATCTTAATAAGGAGCGCTTTACTGGTCCATTTAAGAAGTTAAAACCCTTGCGATATGGTCCGTACAGTATTCTTCAACAGATTGGCGAAAACGCTTTCCAGCTCAACATTCCTACATGCCTAGTTCTCCATCCAGTATTCAACGTGGATCTAATTCGACCATACCATGAACCCTTGTTGGAACAGAATGACTTATAGATAGCATAACCCGAAGACATCAATCCAGATGTTGAAGAGCCTCTTCCTTGCGACACCATTTTGGGATGATGAGTACGCCATAAAGGACGAATGCAATTCCCTTGTTTCAGGTTTCCAAGGCTGGCTAGCTCCCATCGCAAGGAAAGTAATACTCTCTTACTAAGTTGACTAACAAGTTTCCTCACCATCGCAAGCAAACAATGTGGTCCATTGTTTTTTAAGGAAGGAGGTCTGATCCGCATCACAGTTGGCAAGTCATCGATGTCGATACAACTTTGACAAGTTTCGATTCGACATTACTTCGACCGGTTCTGATTTCGACACAACTCTGACGAGTCTCGACTTCGACATACTATGACACATTCTGCACATTCAACATGTTCAACAACTTCACAGATCGTGACATCGACATGCGACCAGCGACTGTCAAACTTCGACAAACTGACTCTCTGTCTTCCAGTCGACTGTAACGGTTGAAATGTTGAAACTATTCTAAATTATTCTTTGTAACTGAATGTAACGGATAGGCACGCAAGCATCTCAGAATTCTATATAAGAATGTCTAATATTTTAACATACATCTTTTTTGATCTATTTGCAAGTAATATAAGAACAGTGTGCATTCCTGCATATTGTGGTTATCTGTGTTGCGTAATCCTTCTTTTGCTCTTTTTGTTTATTAATCTTCCTCCATAACAGAGCCGACTCATTCTGTCAAATTTTTGTTGCCCTCATGCTTCCTGGACACGACCCGGATCAACACTCCCCTGGTAGGATTCTGGGTTACCTTCTTTTTGTTTTCTTGCTGAAAAGTGTGAAAGCTTTGGAAACCATACAAGAGTTTTCCATATCATCTAAAAAAATTTAAGTACATGCTGTTAGATTTTCAGAATTTACTTCAATCTGATCTAGGATCTTAACTGAGAGAACAACATGTACAGCATATCTACAGCATATCAGTCATGGAGACAATAATGCAAGCACACAAGAGACAGAAAGATTTACTTGGGGAAAACCATAAAGGTGAAAAACCCCAATAACTTCCTCAGAGATAGATAGAGCAATGATACAACCAACCAAGAGAGATAGCCATAACCTAGTAGCAGATCCTCCTCCTCCATAAGTGCGCCACTCCTCCTTGAGTGCATGTGTGAGAAGTGAGTGAGCAAATAGACTGCCTCCCACACTCTATTTATACTTGACTTGACTTGCCTTTTTACCTAACTCATGTAGGCTCGAACTTTACCACATAACATAATGCTGAGTGGGCCGACCCCCAATAGGGTGGTCTAATAACCCTTTGACCCACATGGCCGACCCCCAATAGAGTGGTCTAATAACCTCTTTGACCCACATGACTTATACAGGGCCGACCCCAAATAAGGTGGTCTAATAACCCATCAAGTATAAGTTACGACACTTACAATATAAATGACGACACTTCCTTATAGAGGAAGAATACCATCTCTATAGGAATACAATATACATATATGTGAAATACATTCCGAAGTTACATATACATCAACACTCCCTCTTAACTAGGAAGGTATTTCTCAGCATAGTTCTTCTAGCACAAGTCATCTTCTCTGGATCATCGTCACTAGATAATCGTCATCGAGTCATCATCATCGTCACTGCTGCTGCTATCTCAATCAATCCCTGAATCTACTCGTCATAGGAAGTTCTACAGAGCCAGTCCTTTTTCATACTGGATGTAGGTCCACCACCTGCAGGTCTTCATCATCACTGGCCATACTGTGGAATCCTCAGGACTTATTACGTGCGTCACAAAACCTGGCTGCAGCATCCCAGGCTATTACGAGCACACAACTCTACCTGTAGGATCTCCCAGGAGCACATTACATGTGACCCATCACAAAACCTGGCTGAAGCATCCCAGGCTGTTACGAGCACGCGGCTCTACCTGTTGGATCTCCCAAGAGCACATTACATGTGATCTCACCACAAAACCTGGCTGAAGCATCCCAGGCTATTACGAGCACACAGCTCTACCTGTCGGATCTCCCAGGAGCACATTACATGTGGTCCACCACAAAACCTGGCTGAAGCATCTAAGGCCTTTTTTCATCCTGTCCAGATCTCCCAGGAGCAAATTACATGTGGTCATGGCAAAACCTGGCTGAAGCATCTGAGGCCTTTTTCATCCTGTCTAGATCTCCCAGGAGCAAATTACATGCCATAGGACAAAACCTCGCAAGAGCATCTGCCAGATATCCCAGGGCACCGAATTACATGCCATAGGCAAAACCTCGAAAGACTATCTGCAGATCTCCCAGGGCACAAATTACATGTCCTTCCAAGCAAAACCTCGCAAGAGCATTTGCCAGATGTCCCAGGGCACCGAATTACATGCCATAGGAAAAACCTCGAAAGACCATCTGCAAATCTCCCAGGGCACAAATTACATGCTTTCCTGCACAACCTGATCCACGACCACAAAGTATCATCTGATACTCATCAAACATCATCCTGATGTACACATGATCATCCTGATCATCATCACTGCAACATCCTGCTGCATGTCATCTGGAGAAGCTCGTCATCCACGATCATCCTGATCATACAATGCATCCATCTGATGCACACGTAGATACATGATCCACACAATGTATCCATCAATCATACATGATCTACCTGATCATACAAAGATACATGATCCACACAATGTACCCATCAACATAAATGATCTACCTGATCATACAAAGATACATGATCCACACAATGTATCCATCAGCATCCATGATCTACCTGATCATACAAAGATACATGATCCACACAATGTATCCAACAGCATCCAACATGATGCGTTCATACAAAATACATACACATGATCCAACCAATCATATCCAGCATCCAACATGATGCGTACATACATAAATGATCCAACTGATCATATCCAGTATCCAACATGATGCGTTCATACAAAATACATACACATGATCCAACCGATCATATCCAGCATCCAACATGATGTGTACATACATAAATGATCCAACTGATCATATCCAGCATCCAACAAGATGCGTACATACATAAATGATCCAACTGATCATATCCAGCATCCAACATGATGCGTACATACATAAATGATCCAACTGATCATATCCAAGCAGAAACCAGAACATCATCCTGATGCCCATTATCCAGTGCTTACATCCACAGCCATGTGAAGGATCCTCCTTCCAACATGCTTGGAATGGCTTCAGCAAATGTGTCCATCACTTCTTCCTCGAAGTGTCCTCGATCTGAAGAACGCCAAGCCTCTCTCTGAAGTACTCAAACTTCACTCTGGCTAGCGGCTTCGTCAGCACATCTGTAATCTGCTTGTCTGTCACAACATATAGGAGCTTCACAGCTCCTCTCTGCACCATATCCCTGATATAGTGATATTTGATATCTATGTGTTTCGACCTGTCATGAAACACTGGGTTCTCGGACAGATTCACACAAATCTGGTTATCACAGAAGATACCAGTAGCCTCCAATGGGAGATCAAATAACCCAGACAGTAGCTTCCGTAGCCATATTGTCTCACAACTAGTTGAACAGGATGCAACATACTCTGCCTCAGCTGTACTCAGTGCTACGCAGGACTGCTTCCTGCTAAACCAAGAGATCACACCTGATTCCATACTGAAGCAACACCCAGATGTGCTCTTCCTGTCTGCAGCACTGCCAGCCCAATCTGAATCAACATAACCCTGTCGGTTAAACTTTTGATTCTCCTCATACCTGAGCCCATAATCCACTGTACCCTTCAGGTACATCATAACATGCTTTACAACAACCAGGTGAACACTCCTCGGATCCGTCAGGAACTGGCTTAATGTGTTCACAGCAAAGCAAATGTCTGGTCTCGTGTTCGTCAGGTACATCAAGGACCCAATCATCTGGCGATACATAGAGACATCATTCGGCTCAGATGAAGCATCACATAGAAGCTTCAGATTCGATGCCATAGGTGTGGCCATATCCTTGCAGTCCATCATCCCGAACCTCTTCAGGATCTCTACTACATACTTCCCTTGTCCAAGGAAGATTCCATATGCACTCTGCCACACCTCCATGCCAAAAACAAATAGTGTATCATCCCAAAGTTCTTCATCTTGAACTCAGTAGTAAGCTTCCGCTGCGTGTTGGCAATCAATCTATCTTCACCATACCAAGTTCTGCACATATATGATTTTCTATCATGTGTCTCAGAACCAAGTGGCTGCTCCACATACACTTCTTCTTCAAATACACCATTCAAGGAAGTTGTCTTGAATCCATCTCGTGTATCTTCTATTTCATCAATTTTATATTTCTCTATGCTGCCATCTGCAACATGCTTGATCTGATAGATCCATATGGAAGTCATAACAAACTTCCCTTCAGGTCTTGGTATTACATCCCAAACATCATTCTTCATGATCGACGGATCATGGCATTCCATTTCTTCATCCCAGATCCTGGGAACTTCAATATCTTCAATATTTTCAATAGATATCTTTGTTGCTGGAACAAATGTTGTAGTCCTTTTCTAGGAGATGGCATACGATCTTTCCTACACAACAAGTTAAATTGCATGATTAGAAAAGATCTCATATTTTCAGAACAAATTCTTACACATAAATAAATATGTCATACAGTCATGCAATTATCTTAGCCAATGCTTCAATACAACATTTATCCATATCCCGTAACTTTCTAGATGCCTTCCAATCTCTACCAGAACATTGTTAAGAGTGTGCACAACTCTCAACATGTCAGCAAAGAGGTTTCATTCTAGATAAGTAGCAATGGAATGTTGTATAGTGCCATAGGCCACTTACCCATGCATATTAGGAGTATACTGTTCATCAATGCAATTATTCTAATATGCATAATACACAACCTAATTCTAGGAACATTAGTATATACATTATTGAACAATTTTATTTAAACAGACAAATATGCAAGAAATTAAAATACTTATCTTTGTTTGTTGGGTGGACTCCCTCTGAGTCTTCGCTTTCTTGCAGCAGCTACTCGAGTCCTAATCTGCAGTAGCTTCCTCTACACCTTTCTGTTGTGGAATGTAGAGAGAGATGGACAACTCCCTCTGAATATCTGCATCCTTGCATAAACCACTGGAGTGTACTCCCTCTTGATCTTTTCTTCCTGAATTACCTGTTCTTGAACTCATATTCATCCTTGCATGCTTATTAGTATCATCATTGTGCTATCCTCTAGGTCTCATACAAAATCATACATTCATTAGTATACTATTAAAACACAATAATCTCAAGCATGTATAGTCATGACCATTTCAAACAAAAATAATAAGCATTAGCATTCAAGGTTTATGTAGGATTCTTATGGTTAGTCAAATCATAAGAGACATAACATGTAATTACTCAAACCCATGACTCTTCGGGTTAGTTGAATCATCAATCAAGATAAGAGATATAATATGCATAAAACCTGTGATTATTCAAGCCTATAACTCTTCGGGTTAGTTGAATCATCAATTATGGTAAGAAACACAATATGCATACAACCATGACTATTCAAACCTATGACTTCATGAATAATCATTATCAACAACAGTATAAGATCCTAACACAAGGTAGGATTCTAGCTTGATATATGAAAAACATACCTGGATTAGCATGCTAGCTATTTATGTCTAACATACCCGTATGATGTCTTTTGTTCTTCTTCAATGCCTTGTGCTAGTAACCTATATATCTCATAGGTTAACTATTACAAAACCAAGTTATACATACCTCGTAAATGGATCTTCTATGAGATCCATGACAATGGATGGATCTTTGTCCTCATGTTATCATGATCAAATGTTCTTGGACCAGAACATGATTTGTCTTTCTTGGTGTACCTTTCATGTTAGTAGACAACATAAACCTCATACAACATCATAATGCATTAGTACAATCATAAGTGTCAACACCCTAACCAATGAATATCTTCTATCATGCATTTATAATTTTGTTAAGGTGATACAACAAATCTAAAAACAAAATTGTACTTAACCGTAATAACATGAAGACAAACATACCATAAAATTAATCATGAACAAATATCGAAACATACCTCGATGAGTCATACCTGTCGAGATCGCTTGAAATCTTCTTATGTAAGGCCTTAGCTTCATCTCCCTCTGAAACAGGAACTTCTTCACTCATGCAGATGATCAATCCATCTTCTTCTAGGATTAACCCAATCCACTTGATTTGCAAGAACTGGACCTGGAGCTGGATATGGGTTTGTCAGAGAAACCCCAAAAATTCAAACTTTGAATTTCAAACTTCCGAAAGGATAGAAATATGCGCCTTGATGAGCTGATCAAACTGGTATATTCAGAATTTGAAAATTGCAAAGTTTCACTCCTCAATTTTGCTTTTGAAACTTCTGGATTCACTGGACGTGACCCTGATGTGGGGTTTGAGGAAGCCCACTCTTCTTCCCAATCAAAATGTTTGATCCAAAGCTCTAAGCTTCTATTTTTCTGAGGAGCTTCCAGCCGTGGTCACAGATTTCAAAAATTCCCATTTTTACAGAAGCCCTAATTTTCCACTTTTCTGATCAAAGTCCTGAACTAGGGTCTAATCAAGCCCGGCCTTCTGCCCAACCAAAAATTCTGATCTTGGTCTCTAAATTTCTATTTTGATTAGTAGCATCCAGCCGTGGTCTCCGATTACAAAAATTCCAACTTTCTCCAAAGCCCTAAATTCCGGAAGCCATGAATGAAGGTACCAAAAAAATAATTCTGTTTTGACAGAAATATGTACCTGATTGTTTCTGGTGTAACTCCGAAATTTTTGATCCACAGGGTTTGAAAAAGTTTCCGAAGATATCCTGACCTATTATCTTTCCATCCTGACAGGTCTGACCTCAATTGGATTCTCTGAGAGAGAGTTATGCCAAATGTCGCAACGTGACCTGTTTTGGGATAAAGCAGGAGAGCGAACTTGTACGGCGTGCCACGTGTCACTGTTTTAACTTCGGCCTCTAAAAACGTTTTCTGAGATAGCTCGGCCTGTTATCTTTCCATCCTGATAGTTATGACCTCAATTGGACTCTCTGAGAGAGAGTTATACCAAATGTCGCACCGTGACCTGTTTATGGGATAATACAGGAGAGCGAACTTGTACGGCGTGCCACGTGTCACTGGTTCAACTTCGGCCTCTGAAAACGTTTTCTGAGATATTACCGACTGTGTACTACCTGTCACTTTTTACTAAATTTTATTTGGAGCTTCCTAGCCGAAGATATGACCTTTTTCCCAAGGTCACCTGATTTTGACTCAGATCTGGAAGAGGCAGAATCCCTATATTGTACAGATCATAAATCACAAAGTACAACGAATTAGAGGTTTTCCTTTGGACACAAGGTACCTGGAGATCTTAGCTTCGGCCTGTAACAATTTCAGATCCGAAAACGTCGCCAAAACGGATTTATAGCGAAAGTGCTACGATGACTGGTTTTTGCTATATCAAGCCCTAGCATCGTAAGTGCAACAAGTGTCATACATGCCATATCATGCCTTCTTTCAGGCTAGCTTTGATACCATGTTAGATTTTCAGAATTTACTTCAATATGATCTAGGATCTTAAATGAGAGAACAACATGTACAGCATATCTACAGCATATCAATCATGGAGACAATAATGCAAGCACACAAGAGACACAAAGATTTACTTGGGGAAAACCATAAAGGTGAAAAACCCAAATAACTTCCTCAGAGATAGATAGAGCAATGATACAACCAACCAAGAGAGATAGCCATAACCTACCAGCAGATCCTCCTCCTCCATAAGTGCGCCACTCCTCCTTGAGTGCATGTGTGAGAAGTGAGTGAGCAAATAGAGTGCCTCCCGCACTCTATTTATACTTGACTTGACTTGCCTTTTTACCTAACTCATGTAGGCTCGAACTTTACCACATAACATAATGCTGAGTGGGCCGACCCCCAATAGGGTGGTCTAATAACCCTTTGACCCACATGACTTATACAGGGCCGACCCCAAATAAGGTGGTCTAATAACCCATCAAGTATAAGTTACGACACTTACAATATAAATGACGACACTTCCTTATAGAGGAATAATACCATCTCTATAGGAATACAATACACATATATGTGAAATACATTCCGAAGTTACATATACATCAATGCATGCCTCGTCATTTGATTCTAAGTAGTACAAAAACACAAGCATATATTCTTATGTCGAGGGACTGTCACAATTACACATATCAACAACAACAAATTCACAGCTGAATGTCGTACCAAAAACTGCAATGGATATGAGTGTCTTGACCAAAGATGCATGATAACAACATTGACAAGCAATCTGTGAACTATTTTTGACATCGTCAATGGACATACCCATCCCCTCTTTATTGATGTATAGATTCAATATTTTATGAGCATTATTTGGTAATTTGGAACCATTATCCACTTAAGATTCTTTCTTTCTCTTTTTACTTGGAGATTTTGCTTGCTTTCGGGAGCATAAAACAATGCACAGTTGCTGGAGATGGTTTTGTGCAATTTTATAGATTTCAATGATGTTATGGTTAGTGACAATATGTGATCGATCATTTTGAACATCATTAACTTTGAAATATTCAATGATCGAATGCCTGGTTGACCTCTCATCCTTGATTCGTTTGCAATATTGATATAAAGTCTCCGCGCAAACATTTTTCTCAACTGATGTGCTCATCCAAACCGATCTGTTTATTATATTTTCCACCACAGTGGTCAAATCATCTTTATCAAGATCATGCAATGGTGTAAAAAAATTAGAGCCATGATTATTTATTTTATTTATAACAAAATCATCCTGAGTGATGCTCTTGGGTGAGCATTCCAACGAACCACTTTTGTAAAGCTCAAATAAAGACATCCATTTTCTCCACAGTCGATCCGATGTCAAAACAAGAGTTAGCTTGTCTTTAAGGTTGTCCTTTGTTTGTACAACAAAGATATCCATACATCTAGCTTGGAAAGACTACAAACATATAAAATTGAAGATAATATTTAATTTGGGAATTTCATAACACATGCAACAATCTAAAGACTTTGATTGATAAGAAGAAAAATTGTATACCTGCCAAGCATCAATGGAAACATTTCCCTTTCCTAGGTGGGATGGCGCACCATAGGATATCCATTTCTCCGTTGCTTTTACAAGTTGAGAAATGAATGGAGTGTCTGCAAAATCCTTGTTTGATAATTTTTTTTGTTTCCATAATTTGGTGATAATGTGCCGAGGAGCATCGTTATGTAGAAGATGAGCTCTTCGATGCCGATACCTTAAATGGAACTATTTATATTGATCATTTGCAATGATTCTTTTCTGTGCAGAAATAATATGTTTCCATCCAATATATAAAAATTTATTGATGGCAAATTAATTTTGTCTCCAGTTCCACAAAAAAAATCCCAACGTGGTCTCGTTATCGAAAGTCAATAGCATTGCATCTCTCAATGTTGTTGTAAATTTATGGAGAAGAGATACAACCAACTTTTCCATGACCTCCTCATCAACTTTTCGATATTTTAACTACGGAGGCACAACAACACATCTTGTTACATCAATAGAAATTTTTTTATCATCGAACAAAAAGTATTTGATCTGCTCTTGTTGAACTTCCTTTAAAATTTATAAGCTCTTAGTCACTTTCTGCATCATCGCTTTAGAAGGACTTGAATTGACTTGTTTGAAGGAATATTTGTCCACATCTTTTACAAGAAATTGGAGAAATGCTCTTCTAAGGTAGTTAAGAATATTTTCATCACCTACATTTATCAACTTATTTACAAAATTCATGTCATGCAATAGAGACGATTTTTTCGTAGCCAGGATTATTTTCTTCCATACCGAAAAAATTCCTCTCTTCAAAGATGACGTGGTATCAATTTTGGAACGATTAGAAACATCATACGAGGGAAAAAATAGCACCCTTGCTTTGCATAGGAAAATGGTTCTGGATATGGACCAATTTTCATTAGATCTATTTGATAAATACAAACCATAACTTAAACCTATAGAATGGAATGCTAGTATGTTTCTACCACTTCAACTTGAACTTTCAATACTTCGTCAGAAACACGTTTCGGAGATGTCAATATTCCAGCATTAGTTTGAGCTCCATCCTCATCCAAGGAGAATAGATATAACTCTAGGTACAAATTATCTGGTTCATCCATCTCAACATACCATTCATGAGTGAATAAACCAAGGTCGTGATCTTTTAACAATTCCAGGAACGAGATTTCCTGGTATTTACTAAGGCTCAACAACACAGACATGATTTATCTGCAAAACAATAAATATTGAGTAGTTAATATAAGAATGCATACAATGCTTATAATTATAAATTAGTGTTTTAATATTAGATGTATACTTGAAAATTTTCATGCTAATGATCGATGGTTAAGGAACGACTTCTCATTTAAAAAATAAATTGATTGATTAAGAACAAATCTGCTAGCATTATCCATGAGAGATTGAATGCACATTTTATAGTGTCATTTGACATGTTTATGAAATGTTTTGCATTCAAGTTTATGTGAGCTTATGCATTTACTTTCATATGGATGTGAATGGTAATCGCACATTGAGTAATTGGAATACAAGTGCATGATAGAAGAAACACATAGTTTGATGAATTCATAGCTAACTAGTGAATACAGTAGAGATTCAAAATAGTTTTGTATACTACGATAGCTGCAAAGTGCGAAGTCATCTATTATCTTATCCCATTAGTAGATGTTAAATAGAACGTTAAGCGAATATGTTAACCACATCTGTGCATCGCCATGGTTACAGAAGCTTGATTCTGCAACCCCCCATATTTGCTTCGAGTGAGACTTCAACCTGTTTACAAGGTGATGCTGAAGAGGCCATTTAAATGGATTTTGTTGTGTATGCATTTATCTTGTGAATGAAGAGTTGGTCGACCATTATTGTGTTCGATATTCTTTCATTGCTCACCATTCTTCATATACATGAATTGAAATCCTAGCCTTTCGAGGTTGACTATTTTTACAATTCCCTCATAAATGAAGGGTAGGCTGACACTTCTTGTGCCCAGGATTATTTTGATAATAGTTCTATACATCAAGAAGGGTCAGTCAATCCTTCTTCTGTTCACCATTTTGGATACTGGTGAATTCACAATTCTCTACTAAACGAAGGGGCGATCGATACGTCTTGTGAGATGTCAGGAGTTGGGATAATTTGTTTTATATGTTGTAACTTAGCCAATGTCCTGATTGACAGGGTTACAGAAGCTTGATTCTCTAACCCCCCATATTCGCTTCGGGTGAGACTTCAACCTATTTATTGGGAGATGATTGAAGCGCCAATGAAATATTTCACTCGTAAATTTGATCTTCCTACAATATGCATTGCGGCTTGCGGGATAGTGGAATTGCTGGAACGTTTTAAGAAATTTAGTTATCCGCAATCCGCAATATATAGTTTACAAGCAAAGGAAGAACAATTGGCTGTGTAGCCAATGGAAAGAATGACACCGGTTAAGAAGGACATGGAAAAGGCGCAACAAATGAAAATGGAGAGCATCCAATGGAACAATAGGTAGAATATTGGGCAGAGCACCCAATATTATTTTCATAAGAGTTCTAGACTGCAAGAAGGGTTGGTCGATCCTTCTTGTATTCACCATTTTGGATACAGTTGAATTGTTAAATATAGGTGTTCACACTTCTCTACTAAATGAAGGGGTGGTTGATCCTTTTTGTCGCAAGTTGGGATAAATATTATTTATATGTTATAACTTAGCCAATTTGTCGATCCCTACTATTTACTACGGAATTCAGATGTCAGGAATTGTCGTCCCAGCCTTCGCAGATTAAATATTTTTACATTTCTCTATTAAATGAAGTGTTAGCTGACCCTTCTTGTGTTCAATATGTTTCCATTGTTCACAATTCTAGATATATATGAATTGACGGCCTAAACACCATAGGTGGAATATTGTTACAATTCCTTTATAAATGAAGGGGTGGCCATCCCTTCTTCTGCCCAGTATTAATTTTATAATAGTTCTAGACTACAAGAAGGGTTGGTCGATCCTTCTTGTGTTCTCCATTCTGGATACATGTGAATTTTTGAATATAGGTGTTCACACTTCTCTAATAAACGAAGGGGTGGCCAATCCTCCTTGTTTCGAGTTGGGATAAATATTTTTTATATGTTATAACATAGCCAATTTACCGATCCTTACTATTTACTGGGGAAGTCGGAAGTCGAGAATTGTCGTCCTAGCCTTTGCAGATTAAATATTTTTACATTTCTCTCTTAAATGAAGTGTCGACCAACCCTTCTTGTGCTCAGTGTTTTTCCAGTGTTCACCATTCTGGATATATATGAATTGACAGCCTAGTCTCCATAGGTTGAATATTGTTACAATTCCTCATAAATGAAGGGGCGACCGTCCCATCTTCTGCCGAGTATTATTTTCATAATAGTTCTAGACTACAATAAGGGTCGGACGATCTTTCTTATGTTGACCATTCTGGATACACATGAATTGTTGGATATAGGTGTTCACAGTTATTTACTAAACCCTGGGTGACCGATCCTTCGTGGCGGAAGTTGGGAAATCTCACTTGGGAATATTGGTAATTTGAGAGACAGTTATGTTTCACATGCAACAAATGATTATCATGATCATTGACTTTTATGGAAAATAATATGTCTAGTTTCTTTGATTCATTATATGAATAGCATGAGGCTAGTTTTCTTCTGGGAAATCAAAAAGAGCATCTAACTAGGATGAATTCTGCATTAATTTGGAACAAAGAACATTGACAATATTTAAATGTTAAATGTGTGAATCAGAGAATATAAAATGAATTCTAACTCACATATTACCGTCAAATATGAGGCACACGATAAGATGGTGTAACACGAAATACATTCACAAAAGAGAAATTCAAAGACTGAAGAAACTAAACACATATGAATCTTTGTTTCCCATAGACATGTACTTATCCTCTTCATTACTTTTTAAAATCAAAACTTATACAAAATGTTCTTTGAATTCTTCTCTAAAAAAATAAATTTTCATGAAATCTCTAAACCTCAAGAACATTTGTGTTGTTGTCAACCAAGCCGGTATAGTGTTGCTTTGATTTGGGAAGCTGTAACAGTCAGGAAGTTAACAAAGTAACTGCAATTTCATTTAAAATTAAGACACCTGAATATTCATTCTTCAAATAACCTAGATTTTGTTTTCCCAAATTTTTCAACAATTTTCTATTGCTCTTGAGTTGGGCTTTCATAATCCATCATTTCTTTCACCATCACCTCGAATTCTATGCTTTTTGTCTAACATACATCTGGCAGATCCTTCTAAATCATTATAAATTGTTAAAGTATTTCAAAATCATCGATCAATTTATCAATTATTGTATTTCCAGTTAATCCTTTGACCAAACCTTCAAATTTAGAGTGATCCATACGAGCGTGTACTATCAAGCTGTGATAATTTTGTTGAGATATTAATTTTCCATCGTCACTCCGAAAATAAGGTAGGCCACATTCAAAAGGTCCCAGAAATAATTCCTTAAAATTTTGAACTTCAAGCACCATCTGTTGCTCCATGTCTTCTACTTATTTTACACGATCATGCTTGCCAATAATTCTTTTCTCCCAAATGATGATTGATGATCTATATTTGATTGCATAACTCTACATATCTGATTGTCTTAGAGTGTTTAAAAATATGACTGTATTTTTAGTTGTTTCTAAAGGCCTATTGCATAATGTCTCGTTCGCCACTTTACACCTCTGGAGAGCTATATTTTCTATAGTATATTTATCTGCTATAAAAATTCAAATGTGATCAAAATTTGGTGACCTCCACTGATATCGCATCCCATATAAGGTGTTTAGATCCTTGTAATGGAATACGACCTATCAATTTACCTTTTAATTCATCAACTTTCTTTTGCAGTTGATTGCTATGACTCAAAGAGTTTTTCTTTTCTCGAGAATATGAAATTACTTCATGTTTCAGCTTCTGGTTATCTGCTTTCAACTCTTCTATCTCTACATTTTTAAGACTAATTTGTGACATACCACTGATCAAGTCCTTAGTGGAGGAATTTTCCATTTTTCCTTCATTCGTACATAGATATTGATCCCTTGGCTTCTCTTGTGCTTGCACAGTTTCAATCTGATTGGTAATCAACAATGAAATTTGTGACAACAATTCAATCCTTTATTTTTCCCAAGCATGCTTTTCATCTTGTAACTTTAACATTTTACCTTTGTGATCCATCATTTCTTAATATATGGATTCCTTTTCTTGTTCTAATGTTGTCAACTCTAGAGATTGCACATGTTGATTATTTGGCACCTTCAATTTTTTCTTGAGCATTTGAATGGAATTTTTTTTTTATCAAAGAGATTTTTCGTACATTGGATGTTCCCTGGCTTGAATCCCGTGGTCACAAGGTCAATTTTTAGTCTTTTAATATGGATCGAATTTGCTTTGTCTTTTTCCTTCTCTTGCCTCAATTGACTCTCTAGCTTTGCTGCCACAGACTGCAATTTAGAAATTTTTAAAGTGGATTGTAATAAATCACAATACACGACATCTCTTGTTTGTTTATGCAATTGAATCTTATTAGGTATATTAATCGCATCAAGCTTAAATTCCATTTCAAAAACTTTCAAACCGTTCACCACTGCAAACCTTATAGTGTTTCTTCCTGGATCTATAGCTATCAGAAGGGAAACTTTTTGTTCTGCCAACATTCTTACTTGAGGGTACAATTTTTGGGTTTGTTCCGAAGATTGCTTCTTCTTTGCTGCATATTGTGAAGGGACATCAAATCTAGACATATACTGAGAGTTACTTCCAGATACCTTTATTTATGAAAAAAGAATATTGCTGCATATTTGCAAGTGGTTGCAAAATCAAAGTAGTTTTTTCTGGAACAATTAAATATCATTCCTCCATACTAATAATTTCCTTCTGTTGTTCCACTTTTGATTTCTTGATAGCTACTTCTTCATCTACTTCCATACTATCAACTTTTGAAATACTTCTCTTATTGGTGATATCATATTTAGGTGGTGTCTAAACCAACATTGTCAGATTGCATGTTTGTTCCATATTCACTTCTTTCTTATTTTGTTCAAATTTGAATAAATTTGCCATTTCTTTTAATCCTTCTACTGTTTGATGATAAAAATCCTTGTTTCTATTTTGTTGTCTCCTTCGCGATACAATTTGATGAGGATCATAATTAATCCTTTCAGCCTCTTGGAAATCCATGATCTTCAAGAATTTTTCTACTACTGATAGGGCTTCCTTAGTATTAATGATGAATGGACCAACTTTAAGAGGGAATTTCACATTTGATGATTTTTTGAAAACACCAAAATGTTCTTCTTCTGAATGCAACCTTAGTCTAATTAATTCTAAGGCAAAAAACCTCGGTGTTAAAAAGGCTGGAAACAGATATGGTGCTCCAATAAAACCATACATTATAATTATAGTATGTTTTTTATAGGCTGCAAAGTTTGTTTCATTTATTCTAACACGTAAGGCAATTCAACATTAAAATTAATTCTGTAAACTTGTTGCATGATTGTATGGGTGAACTCAAACATATTGACATGTTAGGAAGGTCATGAGAAAAGATGGTACCAAGAAACTTTGATTTTGAAATATTTGAACACAACAAGAGGTTCAAGAGATATGACTGATATCTGAAATGCTTCAACTCTTGGAAATTCACCAACTAGACATGAATTTCTCAAGCTAGGAATTCATCAAAATTAAAACAACACACCGGACTCGACTGTGACTCGGGTGAAATTACTCGTAGAAGGAAACCTAACATAACTTCCATGATTAGCTTATCACTATATAGACCTAAAATTTGTCTGAACAAGGAAAAACTAACTGAAGGAAATCAATACTCAAAGGGAACGATAGGTTTTCATGCAACTGACCATCTTTCAAAACTTGGAATAAAAAATTATCTTTTTCTATCGGACTGTAGTTTCTATAAAACTCTACCAAATTTTTTTGTTAAATGACTTAGGGATTTTGGGAACAGTTTTAGGTAAACCTAGAACCTTAGGGAAAGTCTACGCATTTACTCGGCATAGAATTTTGGTCATATTTACATTAATGATTACCCTTTCGGCCTGCAAATAATTCGCCGCACACCATAAAACAAATTCGGGGAACTGTAGGGTCTATTCAACACACAAATAATACAAAAAAGATACAAAAAAATTAAATACATCCTTTCCCTACGACTTAAACTCCATTAATTTCTATTTAAACTGTGAAATACTACACACAGACAAAATAGGGTAAAAATATCCCTTTCCCTATCAACTACAAGCTCCGTGTTTTCATCTAAACTTTCATTGAAGGGAAGAAGGTCTTGGGTTTTCTCCATTTGGGAAACAAAACTGATGGTTACGAGCTACCTGTGAAGCAAGCTTGTTGGATTTTGTTCTAGTTGATGAAGACAATGACCTCTTTCCCGTGGGTTCTTCTCCTCCAGGCATTAAGTGACAAAAACATTTTTTAAACTTTGAACAAACCTTTTATATAACATATGCTTAGCTGGTTTCGAAACTTGCAATGAGTGGTTTAAATTTAAATGCTTTTGATAGCGGACACCACCAACGCTTGCCACGTGGTATGTGGTTTAATTTCTGCTCCACCTTTCCAAGTTTAACCACCGTGCATTTTCTAGGGCCGAAACCCATTTCCACCATCGATTTGCTTATGGGTAGGTCTACATCATTATTCCACCATGTTTTTATACATTTGCAACTTTTGGTGTGATTCGTTCAATTGTGTAGCGCCTTTTCCATCTCCACCATTTGTCATTTGAGGCCCCTTCATGCATTATAAGACCCTACACGCAATCATGCAGGCCATGAAGTTGACTTGCAAAGAACACCGTCGATATTAGCGGAATCAAATCCAACGGAGCACACGCATTTCACTGGTTTAACATGCACAAAGTTCACGTATAGGGTAAAAGACAACCAAAATGCCCCGATATGGTGACATTACGAGTCAGGCCTTATATAGAAACCTTAATATAGTAACAATATTTGCATTGTTCCTTTCTATTAAATTTAATAAGCAATGTTATATTAATGTTAAATAACCCAAGAATCCATATAGAATAAATTTAAAAAACATAAATTTAAAAATCATAAAGACAAAAAAGCTAACAATATGAAGAAATGACTTGTTTGATCAATTTTACCAATTCTAGACATTGTTTGTAGATGAGTTTGTAGAAGATCTAGTGTAACATGGGAAAAATTCGATGAAGAAGAAGGAGAGATGACCATAAGAGATAAGAGAAGTCTAAACAACAAGATCAATCTTCCATGGTAATATTGATGATTGTATTGGAATATTCCATGGTAATGTTATTGACATGAGATCCCTCTAAGCTTTTGGAATATTCTATGAGGTTTATGATGTAAGGGTTTGAAGGTGCAAATAGATCAAGTCTATTGGTGATTACTTATGGGATTTGATTACATTATTTGGAGGCATCTTTATGATCTTTCTATACATCTGATCTATATCTTTGAAGAAGTTGCTCTCATTCTTGGAGGACATATTTGAGGCATGTACAAGTTGACATTGTGACAATGATAGTTTCTGTTGCATTGTGACATCGGCAATGATTGTGTCATTGTGACGAACATGGATTGTGATAGTGACAGCAATACAATGATTGTGGAAATGATAGATATAGGTACTGTTAAATTTTTAGAATTTACTTTAATCTGATCTAGGATCTTAACTGAGAGAACAACATGTACAACAAATCTACAGCATATCATTCATGGACACAATAATGCAAGCATAGAAGAGACACCGAGTTTACTTGGGGAAAACCATAAAGGTGAAAAACCCCAATAACTTCCTCAGAGATAGATAGAGAAATGATACAACCAGAATACAAGAGATAGTCTTCTCCTAGCAGTAGATCCTCCTCCTCCACAAGTGAGCCACTCTCCACAGTGTGAGTGAGAGAATAGAACGTGTAAAATGAGAGAGACACACTCTCTATTTATACACTAACTTGACTTGACCTTTACTCAACTAGGTCGGCCTCAACTTAACCACTTAACATAATGATGACTGGGCCGACCCCCACTAGGGTGGTCTAATAACCCATCAAGTATAAGTTACGACACTTACAATATAAATGACGACACTTCCGTATAGAGGAATAATAACATCTCTATAGGAATACAATATACATATATGTGAAATACATTCTGAAGTTACATATACATCAACACTCCCTCTTAACTACGAAGGTATTTCTCAACACAGGTCTTCTAGCACAAGTCATCTTCTCTGGATCATCGTCACTGGATAATCGTCATCGAGTCATCATCATCGTCACTACTGCTGCTATCTCAATCAATCTATGAATCTACTCGTCATAGGAAGTTCTACAGAGCCAGTCCTTTTTCATACTGGATGTAGGCCCACCACCTGCAGGTCTTCGTCATCACTAGCCATACTGTAGAATTCTCAGGACATATTACGTGCATCACAAAACCTTAAAAGAGTCTCTTGACTAGCAATAACCCTAAAGAGCATCTGAGGACTTTTTCATCCTGTCCAGATCTCCAGGACTTATTACATGTGACTCCACCACAAAAACTCCAAAGAGAATCCCAGGATTGATTACGAGCACAAGGCTCAACCTATCGGATCTCCTAAGACACAAATTACATGTGGTCACCACAAAACCTTGAAAGAGCATCCCAGGACTGATTACGAGCACAAGGCTCAACCTATCGGATCTCCCAGGGAACAAATTACATGTGGTCATGGAAAAACCTCGAAAGAGCATCCCAAGACTGATTACGAGCACACGGCTCAACCTATCGGATCTCCGAGGGCACAAATTACATGCCATAGGACAAAACCTCAAAAGAGCATATGCCAGATATCCCAGGGCACAAATTACATGCCATATGCAAAACCTCGAAAGACTATCTGCAGATCTCCCAGGGCACAAATTATGTCCTCCCAAGCAAAACCTTGAAAGAGCATTTTCCAGATGTCCCAGGTTACGAATTACATGCCATAGGCAAAACCTCGAAAGACCATCTGCAAATCTCCCAGAGCACAAATTACACGCTTATCTGCAGAACCTATTCCACGGCCACAAAGTATCAACCTGATACTCACCATATATCATCATGATGTACAAATGATCATCCTAATCATCACTGCAACATCCTGCTGCATGTCTGTTATAGGTCAAAATTGCACCTCTCCATCCGTGATCACCCTGAGCTGCTGATCACACAAAAGGACAACTTGGATGGAGGAGCATGTTGACCTTGGACCATATGACAACTCATCCTATTTCCTGAAAATACTGGAAAACATACAAAATATCATTTTGAGGTATGAGCGCTACTCCACTTAAATAGACTAGCGCCCATACGCGACTCCAGTGTATAATAGTAGCGCCCATATCAATATATACGCTACTCCTTCTTATCAAAGTAGCGCTCGACATTTAAAACTGAATGAGCGCTAGTTGTTAAACAATAGGGTAGCGCCCTATACGCTACTCCACTGAGTAATAGTCGCGTATATCTTAAAAGATGATTAAAAAATATATTAATTCATCGAGGAGGATTAGTTGATGGAAGTTTCCTTAACTTCCCCAACTTCCTCCATAACTACATCTCGACCTGAACTGCTTCTTTGAACCTATAAATACCAAGAAGGTTAAAGGAGCAAGGTTACAAAGGATTGTTAGAAATTGGAGATTAGTGAGATTGATTAATGGAAAAACTTTGAAGAAGCTTGCATTGGAGAAGTTGTTGCAGAAGATATCCAAGCCAAAAGAAAGCCAGAGCCCAGAATCTAGTTGCAGGAGCCTGCTTCATTATCAGGTATATTTGTACTGCATTCTAATTTTGACAAATAAAGGTTGAAGTGTTTCCTTGTTCCAATCTGAAGGTGTTATGAAATGGCATTTTAAGTTGGATTTATTTTTGTCAATGCTGAATATTAAACATAGTTTTCGTTTATTTCATGCTTTATATGTTGCCCAAAATGTTTGAGGAAGGTATTGTTGTTGCAGGTTTGCTGAAGAAAAAGTAGATTTGGAAACTGGACACGGGACTGAGTCAAGGCTAGGATCAGACTCCGGTAAAAAGGTGTGTTCTCTAAATCTATAATCTATTTCTTTTGTAAATGCCTCTGTAATAACATTAATGCACTTACCTGTCACCCCAACCAAGTTGATAGTTTAGTTTCCTGACTATAGGGTAGAAATATCCGCCAACAGACTGGCGACTCCGCTGGGGAAATAGAGTTTTTGGCTTTAGGAAACCTTGTTTTTGGGTGTCTTCTCAGTTTATTTTGATTTCTTCGATGTGTTAAGAACCTTTTTAGGTATCCCTTGTCTTTGTCTTGCCTGCTTTCATCAGTTTTTATACCTTCCAAAGTCAGTTTTAAAGCCTTGGAAATATGAGCGCTACTCTGATATATGTACAGTAGCGCCCATACGCTACTGTTCTGTATATACAGTAGCGCTCGTTTTGGCATGGGCGCGAGTTGCTCTACTACACAGTAGAGTACATTTCCTGAAGCAGTCAATTTGTGGTTTGCTTGTGTTTTAGCCCTGTGGTGATTTGCTGACTATGTTGTAGGATCCCTTTGATGATTGCATAAGGTTTTTAATTATTGATTCAAGTCATAGAACCTCTCCTTAAAGTTTTTTCCATCTTTTAAACCATTTGTTGACCTTTGGAATTGTTGAGACCTTTTATTGACCTTTTTGAAAGACTTAGTGGTGTTTGGTGACGAACACTTTCACTCTTTTCAGACCCTGACTGCTTTTTGCCCGTTTACAAACCTGTACACTCCTGTGTCTGTTGTTTGTGGTGAAGTTGTCTGCTCTCTACTACCCCCGTCCTTTGTTTAGGGTTTGGTCTTTGGTAGAGCTTCTAGGGTGTCTTCTTTTTGGTCAAGTTTCATTTCTTCCAGGACTTCTTGTCTTCTGCTGGTCACAAGTGCTTTTTAAACAGCTGTAGGCTAGTTTCACCTCTCAGTTTCTTCGTGTTAGTAGGGTAGCCTGCTTGTCTACTTGTACTTGGCTTTGTGGTCTTGCTAGGGTTAAACACTTTAGGTCAATCCTTGGGTGTTCTCTCCTTTGTTTTCTCCCACTTGGTGTCCAAGTTTATAGGCTTTTTCTTAGTAAAAAACCTGTAGACCAAGTCTTTCTCGAGCTAGGTTTCGATAGCTATAGGCCTAAGAACGTTCGCCATACTTCCACAATTTGCATAAAAAGTTTTTATTTGGCTTTCCATTTTTTGCATAGTTCTTTTTCGGTTATTGAAAAAGCAAAAAAAAATTTGGTACTTTAAGTTAAATAGAACTTGTCTTTTGTCAATGCAAAATAGCTTAGTATATTTTGTATAATTTAAAAAAGAAAACAAAAAATTTGTAAGTAAGTTTGCTTAGATTTTCAGTTTTGAAAAAGAAGTAGATGAAAAAATAAAAAAAGTTTTGTTGTAAGAATATTTGAGTATATTTGCATTTTTTTTTTCTTGTTATAACCACGCTCACACACTCACTATCCTTTTTGCGTAATAAAAGCCCCTAAAATTTGTTAATAAAATGAACTAGAAATCTTTTCTTTTTAGGGTACGCTACGCCAACTAGTTTTGGTTAGGGTCTTGGGTTTAAATCACCTTAAACCACCCAAGATCACACATTGCGCAACAATCGTAGTGAGACTATCATAGGCAAACCCACCTCACTCAAAATTTTCCTGGGAGCATATGCAGTAGGTCATTGCGAGATCAGTTTGTGGGAATACTCCTCCTACTTGTTGTTTGAGCATACGCCAGGATCGGATTGCGTATTGGGGACTCTTTCGAGTTTCGGGCTTAGCTACCCTGCCCACGCTTTCTGATTCGATCGGTGACTGTTCCCCCAGGAATTTTCGGTGTTGTGGTATCCATAGTATCAGACTTCTAGGTTCTTACACAGGTGACAGCAGAGGGTATATCTGCTGTACCTAAGACAAGAGTGGGAGGAAACCCCGTGCAGGTCTTTGGGAGGGCGGTTGGGTGATTCCAGCGCTTGCACCCTTAGTCATTGTATTGTGGACCCCGGGTAACTGTCTTTCTTCCTTCGTTGATATGTTCTGGGCACTAATCATCCCAAACTCTTCTCCGGAAGGCACCTTTGTTTGACTGGTTTGTATACTTAGGAATTTTTTTAGTTGATGTGCTGTTTGCCCCCTAGTCATAGTGGCCACTAGGTTCTAGGCTGTTATTTTATATTTATAATCACGGAGAATCAACAACTCCGTAGATCGAGAAGGATTCAGAACCTTCCACCTGTTAGAATAGAACCTATACAACCAGCTAGAAGACAGTGGGTAAACCCTGGTATTTCTTCAGAAATTACCTCTGAAATAGAATTGCTTGAAGAAATACTTATAACAGAAAACCTTGAAATTGAGGTTCCTGAGGAACCACCACCAGGTACCACAGATCAACAACATTTTAGTACTGTTGAGGTGGAATATCTTACTTCCGCGGAGTATAGCACTCCTTTCAATCCTCCCTTAACTAATACTAGAATTCTGCTTCTGTCACCTGTTGGTTTCCAGCAGCCCCTTTTCAGTGCAGATCTTTTGTTTCCCGATCATCTGATGTCTAACGCAGGAGGTGAACCAGGGGGTCCCCAAACTCCCACTTTAGGTATGAATACCAGCACAGTTAGCCCTTATTTTACTGCTACATCTAGTCAGGCACAGACCACATCTGTGCCTACTCCATCTTTCAGTTTCAACACTAGTACATTAGGAATGCCTAGTTTTACAACAATGGCATCTATTCCCATGTCTACTGTTGGACCTAGCAGTATGGCCAACTGTGCAACACATTCTACTTCTCAACTGTTATATCAGATCCCTAGTACTTGGGTTTCCACACCTGTGGTAGGACCAAGTGTTTCTGCAAATATGCCAGTCATGGGTACCATGACTGCACCGTCCACATCAGCTTCTACTGGTTTCAACACCTTTGCAGGACCTAACTTGAATCAAGGTAACATACCTGCAAGTAACATCCCTTTTTCCTTATTTTCAAGGGGAGGGGGTAATATCTTCAACCAGCAATATGGCGGGGCTAACACCCATCCACAGTGGACGAACCAACAAAGCACTAATCCGCTCTCGTATGGGTGGGGAAATTTTAATAATTCTTTCTCACAACAACAACAACTGGCAGGGGGCAACCCCTACCAACAAATACCTGGGGGTAACCCCTACCAACAGTTAACTGGGGGTAACCCCTATCAACAGTTGGTAGGTGGCAACTCCTATCAGCACATGGCTGGGGGCAACCCTTATCACCAAATGGCTGGGGGCAACCCCTACCAACAATTCATGGGACAAACGATGGGTGCTTTCCCTTATCAAGCTTCATCTTACCGGCCTTGTCTACCTTTTCTGGCAACTTTGAATTTGCCAGACCTTTCGAAACTAACAAATGATCCTGTGTCTCATAATGCCACGTGGCCATCAGTTCCCACCAAATTACCTTCGGATATTCCAAAATTCGAAGGCAAAGCTGGTGAAGATCCTGGTGACCATGTCACTACCTTTCACTTGTGGTGTTCTTCAAATTCGTTGAATGAGGATTCCATCAGATTGAGATTGTTTCAAAGGACCTTAACTGGTCCCGCGGCCAAATGGTACATCGAGTTACCTGCGGCTACTTTCTCTAGTTTTGGGGATCTAGCAATCGTCTTTTTGAAACCATTTCCAGCTTCCTGTTCGGTATGATGCCGGAACAGAAATTTTGTCTACTTTTAGACAAAACAAAGCCACTCACCTATCTGACCACATTCAGGAGTGGCGAAGACGGAAGAGGCTTATAAAGGCCAATATCCCTCCAGAGTTCCTGCTTGAGTGGTACTTGAAATCACTCCTTCCTTATATTTCTAAGGAAGTAGCGACATCTGGAGTTTCCAATGAAGAAGAAGCCATCTTAAGGACTCAACAGTTAGACCTTGTATACGCACAATCTGGTTTACTGTACGAGATTATACCAGGTGCACCAAGATCAAACACTGATCTAAGTAGACCCAAACCTGGACCACATGCTGACGGCATAGTGGGTTCAGTTAACTCTGCAGCCTTCGAAGCACTGACCAAACAGGTCCAAGCCTTAACTGTCAAACATTCGACTGCAGACGTTGCTTCCATCACAACCTCTCCTTCTACTTCTGAATCTATTAATCAGGTTCAGAACAATCAAAAGGGCCCTCGACAGCCCAACAACAAAAAGAGGGGCAAGAAAGGAGAGGGGAACCAACAAAAGCCCAAAAAAGATAATGCCGAAGAGGGCAACAAAGAAGAGAAGAAGGTTAGGCTCCCTTGTAAACTTTGCAAACAAAACCACCTTACTCATCAATGCCCTCTACTAGAAGAAGCCCAGAAGCTCTTAAGAGAGAAGAAGCCTGCCGTCTTGAAAGATCCATTTCCTAAAGGGCAAGGCTCAACTTCTGGCACCTCCAAAACTAGGGGCACTTCGCATGCTTCGGTTGATCAAACATTCATAAATATGGTCAACTCAGATGCACTTTTGCAAACCAGAGCTAAGAACTATACCCCGAAAACGCAGAGAAAGGATAAGGAGATTGCTGAATCCTCCACTCCACTTCACATACCTGTGGACCCAATGCCCAAGATTCCGAAAGGTGTCTTGAAGACGGCATCGCACAATACCAACACACGGGCTGCTTCCAATTACAATGTGGTTGAAGATCTAGCCCAAACCCCTTGTGCCATGTCTACTCTAGAAGTCTTGCAGAGTTGTCCATTGCAACGAAATGCACTTCTAGCAGCTATTGGGAGTATGGAGTCCTCCAACATGTCTGCGCGATTTGACATGACTGATGTCAAATACCGGTTGCCATATCACGTTTCCCTCCAGATTGAGGTCGTTCATGGTCCAATGACCATCAGACGAGCTGTGGTAGATGAGGGAGCGTCGACTTGCGTAATGTCGATTTCTTGTTGGAAAGCTCTAGGTTCTCCTGAGTTAGTCCCTTCCAACACAATGCTTACTGCATTTGATGGCAGAACTTTCCGTCCACATGGAGCTTTGCCATCATTTAATGTCACTTTGGCCAGTAAGACAGTTGCTGTTGAGATTGAAGTTCTGGACGCTTCGCTCGATTACAACATGTTATTGGGCAGGAGTTGGACTTATGCCATGCAAGCTATAGCATCGGCATTTTTTCGAGTGGTCATGTTCCCATTTGAAGGTAAGATCATTACAGTCGATCAACTTTCTTTCACTCAAAGAAAACACCAGACTTCTACGGAAACCACGATTCCTTTGGTTGATCAAACCGTCCCGGTTAAGGAGAGTTTAGGAGCAGGGTTGTATGGTTCGTTAATAGGCACTTTCGACATCCCCTCCCCTGTTCTTTTTATGCGTTCTGATGTGGGTACCGTTACTGAAACATTTACGGTCGGTTTAAGAACTGATCCTTGTATCCTTCCTACCACGTCAGATCCTTTTGTGCCTCCCTCCTTTGCAGAAGTGGCCTATATGGAAACTCAACACGCTACAATGGAACATATCATGACTCCACCAGTCTCTGTTGAGTCAGATATGGACTATGCTCTGGCATGGTCACTGAATTCTACTCACTCATTAGATTGTTTAGATACGGTTTTGCCATCTGATGAAGCCATCTTAGAAGTTATGATGGGCCTGGATCAACCTTGGGAACATATGCATCATAGGTCCTACATACTTCCAGATCTAGATAGAATTGAGAGAGGAGATTTCCCTGTGAGACCCGGTGGATTGGTTGATTTGTCATCTTCTCCTTCTACTTCAAAAGTTGTTTATGCTGAAGGGAACATGGCTAATATTTCAAGAACAATTCCAATCAACATTTCCACCAAACTCGGGGTCGTGGAAAATATTTTTATTGGTGCAGACTGTTCTCCAGAAGAGATAGCTCTGTATACAAAACTGTTTAAAGAATTCCGCGACATTTTTGCCTGGTCATATGAGGAGATGCCAGGTATCGACCCAACCATTGTGGAGCATGTCATCACGACATACCCTAATGCGAAACCTGTGAGGCAAAAGCTCCATCCCGTAAACCCTAGAAAAGCAGCCGCCATCAAAGCGGAGGTTGAAAAGTTGCTCAAAGCCGGTTTCATTTATTCGATCGATATGACGGAATGGGTTTCAAACCCCGTTCCGGTTGATAAAAAGCAAGGCACTATTAGAGTTTGTACTGACTTTCGAGATTTGAACAAAGCTTGTCCGGAAAGACAACTATCCCACACCATTTATCGATCAAATCATAGATGCGTGTGCAGGACATGAGATGTTCTCTTTTATGGATGGTTTTTCGGTATACAATCAAATAGACATCAAACCTGAAGATCAGCATAAAACAGCTTTCATTTGCTCGTGGGGCACCTTTGCTTATCGGAAAATGCCATTTGGTTTGAAGAATGCTGGGGCTACCTTCCAGCGAGAAATGAATTTTGCTTTTCATGACATCAAACACATTGTAGAACCTTACTTGGACGATCTCCCAGCGCGATCTCGAAAGAGACGGGACCATCCGGATCACCTTAGACAAGTGTTTGAAAGATGCAGAAAATATAAGATTCGTTTGAATCCGAACAAATGTGTATTCTGTGTCGAATCGGGACATTTACTAGGTTTCATTGTCTCTAATCGTGGTATAATGGTTGACCCACTTAAAGTAGAGGCGATTGTAAATCTGCCTCCTCCTCGCACCTTGCGACAACTTCAAAGTGTGCAAGGCATGTCTAATTTCTTACGGCGATTTATAATAAACTACGCCAAAATTACCAAAGGTTTTATGAGGCTACTCAAACAAGATTCTTACTTTGTGTGGGACGAAGCTGCACAATCATCCTTTGAAGCGTTAAAAAAGGCACTTCTTTCAGCACCCTTGTTAAGCCCGCCAGATTACTTAAAATATTTTCTTTTATACCTGGCAGCGTCTCTTACTACAATTGGTATAGTTTTGGTTCAGGAAGACGATATGTTCCAAGAACATGTTGTCTACTATCTTTCTCGCGCATTGATAGCCCCTGAGGTTAAATACTCGCACGTTGAGAAGTTAGCACTTGCTGCGGTCTATGCAGTCCAGAGGCTTCGTCACTATATACTTTTACGAACTACTACAGTGATAACAGAACTCAACCCTTTCCAGTACGTTCTCACCCGACGAATCATTGGTGGGAAATACAATAAATGGATTGTGATTCTACAGGAATTCGATTTGGTATTCCAATCAGCCAAATCGAAAAAATCACTAGTGTTCGCTGAATTAATCTCAGAATTTCCAAGTGACCTAGAACACGTGGAGGAAGAAACATCATTCCCTGACGAACATATCTTTCTCATCGCCTCCTCTGACCCATGGTACGGAGATATTTTAATATATTTCCAGACTTTGATGTGTCCTACCACTTTTTCCCGAGAAGAGCGACGTAAGCTTAAAACCCATGCAAAAAATTACCTTATTATCTCTGATACTTTATATCGGCGTGGGGTAGATTCCATTTTACGACGTTGCTTAACTAGGGAAGAAGCTGAAGCAGTGTTAAATGATGCCCACAGTGGAGCTTGTGGGGGACATCTTTCCGGGTTGGCAACAGCTCAGAAGATACTGCGTGCCAGATATTTTTGGCCCACGATCTTTAAAGATTGTGTGGAAGCAGTGAAACACTGTCGACCGTGTCAGTTTTTCACTAGGAAAATGAGGGCACACCCAGATCCTCTTCATCCTGTAATTACAGCAGGTCCCTTCACAAAATGGGGGGTTGATTTCATGACATGCAATCCAGTTTCAGCTGGAGGACATCATTACATCATCGTTGTCATTGACTACTTTACTAAGTGGGCAGAGGCAATGCCTACTGTTAAGGCAGATGGAGAAACTGCCGCTTATTTCGTATTTAATCAGATCATAGCACGGTTTGGCATACCTAAAGAGATAGTGACTGATCATGGTAGTCATTTCCAAAATAGCATGATGACTGAGTTATATACAATGCTTGGTTTTCGACAAGAACATTCGTCCTCATACTATCCTCAGGCGAATGGACAAGTTGAAGCAGTGAATAAAACTTTAAAGGTTATATTACAACGAACTGTTAATGCCAGTCGAAATAACTGGCACATCATGCTATACCCGGATCTTTGGGCTTACCGAGCCAACGTTAAGACTGCTACTGGTTTCTCTCCCTTCCAACTTGTGCATGGGATAGAAGCAGTTGTGCCGATTGAATGCGAGATTCCTTCGCTAAAACTAGCAGTTCAGTTACTACCCGATACTTCAATACTCGAAGAACATCTGTTACGCTTAGAACATCTAGATGAACAGCGCCGGGATGCGCTTACAACAAACAAGGTTCACAAAAAATGAGTCAAAGGACAGTACGACAAATCCGTTAATCCTAGAGTTTTCATTGAAGGAGATTTGGTCCTACTTTGGGATCAAGACAAAGAACCTTTAGGACCCGGTAAATTCAAATCCAGGTGGCTCGGACCTTATATCATTTCTAAAGTATTGAAGAAAGGTGCCTACGAACTGGTAGATTACGAAGGTAATAAGTTGGACGAGCCTAGAAATGGGCTCTACCTGAAGAAGTACTACGCCTAGGTTGAAGTACTTTTTCTTGTAACATAGCTGTATATTTTTGTATAGTTAGTTTTGTTATGCTCGTTAGGTGATCTTATGTGTGTTTCTCGTTTCGTGTACCAGATGTCAACCGCACATTTCCTAGGATTTCCTGATGGCGCTAGTCGCCACACCTGTCAGTTGGTTGCAGCAGCTTGGGTCATTTATTCACCCGCTGACCAACTTGTCTCTTTGGGGGGGGTTTGTTTGGGACCTACCACGAACAATGTGGCTGAATATAGTGCAGTTATAGAACTTCTCCGACATGCCCTCAGTCATGGCATTTCATACTTGGAGGTAAGGCTTGACTCACAACTAATTGTATTTCAGTTAATAGGTGTCTATCAGATCAGAGATCCAGGATTGCTATGTCAGTTTCTACGAGTTAGATTATTGGAAAGACAATTTCATTCTATCAGATATGAACACATTCCAAGAATTTTAAACAATTTAGCTGATTCATTAGCGAACTATGTGTTAGACTGGCATTTGCATCATACATTGTAAACAACATTCCACACATAAAATTTAAAATGCATACACATGTAAATAACCGATATTGTATATATAACTGGTACCGTATCAAAAAATATGAGTTTTGAGTCATGAGTCTCTCAAGTCAAGTCATAAAAGTACAAAAGCTGGGCATGGTAGCCTCAAAAATATATACATATAATGTTTTTCTTCTCCTATGGAGAAGGATGAACCTCCTCATCATCTACCGCATTGCGGTAGCATATCACTAGTCTACCAACCCTCCGCAGCAATCTAAGCCATGCTGGGGGCACCCCAAAAACATCTTCCTGCATGTCAACTGGTATCTGGTCCATGCCGCATGCAGGAATCTCATGAGTTAGCCGACTCGTTTTCCTCTCCAGGGTTCCCAACATAGCTTCTGCTGCGGTGATATCAGCTGGCCTCACATAGATAGTAGGATGGCCCTCGGGACAAACAGGTCCAACATCTTCATTTGACACTTGATTAGAAATCCAAAACTCATTCATAAAAATCAAATACTTGAAAAGTTTGAAAAAATTAAATAAATTCTCAAAAGTAAACATACCAAGATCTCCCCAGGCTCCACCTGGTGGAAGCACCAGCTCTGGATCGTGACGGAAATCCAATCCAGCATAGGGAAACTGCTCAAAAGCGGGAACGTACCTCTCCCACCACCCCTAGAAGTCATCAGTGTGGTAACAATAGTGACTCTCCCCACCACCCTGGCGGAGAAAAATGTCACCCCAATGGCCTAGTCTGGGCTCACGGGGGTTAACCTGTGGTAATGACATTCCCAAACTAATAGCAGGCATCCTCTCGAAGAAGAAAGTACACAAGATACTCCCGTACCCAAAATTCTTCATTGTGCCGGATTTGCAACTTGTCAATTGATACTTCATGTTTGCCAACAAGCTAGTACTCCAATCATAAACATGGCCATGCAAGCACTGTACACCGATATGCATTGAATGCCTAGAAGCTAAGTGTTGTGATGCACTCCCGGATACCCGGTTGATCATGCTCACTATCACTTTTAGCGGGAGACCATCAATAGTTGAAATCAGGATTTGGCTTCCCGATTTTTCTGCTCCGGCAACACAGTATGTATTTACATATTCTTGCACTGATCGTGCACCCAAACGAGATGTCCCTTTTACATTGATTACGTCTCCTCTCCTTGAGAGACCGGTAATAAAGTATATATCCTCAACGGTAAGCTCTAGAGTTTGCCCCCGGATAAAGAAGGTATTAGTATCGACATCCCAATACTGAATCAACCTTCGAAACAGCTTGTTTAGTGCACGCATGTTTACGGTTCGATAAAATTTCAACAAACCGCATCTACGGAGCGCATGGAGGGTAGCCGGGTCTTGCATAGCTAGTCTATCCATGTCTTCATGCTCCCTTTCCCTCCATTGTAAGACCATCCTGCACAAAAACCCCAAAATTTTGAGTCTCGACGCTTTAAAATGGCTTTGCAAATATGTATGCTACTGTGTATACTACACAGTAGCATGTAGGCGCTACTCTGTTTGAGCAAAGTAGCGCCCATTTCCTTCGTACGCTACTGTTGTGTATACACAGTAGCGCCCGCGCATAAAACCTTATGAGCATCGCGTTTTGGGCCATTTTTTCTCAAAATTTTAAAAATAAACCATTGAAATGCAAGATTGGTTGATTTCTACTTACTTGGTGGAAGCAGTTTGGCGATTGGATGCTCCGTTTGATCACGGTGGAGATTTGAAATTCGTGAAATGGTGCCCAATGTTTGCCCTACAACACAAAATGAAAATTGATTTTTTAACAATGAAATTATATATAAAATTGGATGTAAATTTTTACCCATAATTTTTAATTTTCCATAGTTTCAAACACTTTCAAAAACCCTAATTAATCAATTGAAACACAAACTAAGGTATAACACTGATCCAAGTTCAATTTTCACTCAATTATGGTTGGATTCGTCTCCTAAAGCTCAAATTTCTTAATGATAAACCTTGTCAGTTAGCTAAACATTCCAAATTCATATATCATTTAAGATTTTTTGCGACATCGACTAATATTTTGTTGAAGACCTAGTTTTGGCAGGACATGAAGCTACGATCCCAGAAGCTGACCCTTAAGTCATTTTAAGCTCTTGTTTGGACTATTTAAACCTAAACAAGATTGCCGAGCAGACTTGTCCTCTTCGAGCTCGTTAAAGTATCCGAAGGCTCATCCACTCAGGTATAGAATTACCCCTTTTCCGGACCTCAGTGGATTAACTACGGAAAAGGTATACTCTAGGTATACTCCTGTATGCACTAGAAGAGTTCTCCTTTCATTGTTTATACTTTTTCGGCGGAGGAGACTAACTATACGAAAAAGGACCTTCTGGAGTCTCTCTTTAGGGTTTGCAGACTCTCTAAATATGAAAATACCAAGCGAGCATTCACCTACTCGGGGTCGATGTGAAATCCACGAGAGGGTAAGTAGAGGACTGTTTAAGTTTTTCAACTCTATAAACAAGAAAACACCGCCGAGCACAGACAAATCCGGGCTCAATATAAAATCCACGGATAGGTGAAAAGAGGATTGTTTAAGTTTTTCAGACTCTATAAACAGGAAAACACCGGCGAGCATTAATCTGATTGGGCTCGATACTAAAATCCACGAACAGATATATGGAGTTATTGTTTAAGTTTTTCAGACTCCTTAAAATTGAAAACACAGGCGAGCAAGAACAGATCTCGGCTTGATACTAAAATCCAGAGATCAGTACATATAGAGTAATCTTCTATCTCTTCTTCGAACTCTTTAAATTATGAAGAAGGTACTGAGTCTTCCTCCCATGGGATCGTTAAACTATTTAAGTGGTTGGACCTATTGAGTTTTCATTCTTTCTTGGACTCATTAAATCCACAAGAAGGGTATTCTTTTATCTAAAAAGAATAAGGAACGGAAAACATATCATATCTTCATTGTAAAAGGCAGTTCCAGTCAAGTCCTATCCTTGAACACAACACCTACTTGAGTCTATCTTGTCGGTTGGGTTTAGTTTTTGGCCTCAGGGTGAACCTTTCCTCCGATTTATTTACTCCCCCGGTTGGTTATTCTTCCAACCATATGGAGGGTCTGTTAATGTCTCTTACATTTTAGACTTATTTACCCCATTATGTCAGACACTGCCTAAGTCACTTTGTGACGTGCTCACTGTTCAAGGATATACCCTGCGTCGGCCATTATGCAGTTTACCTTGACCTCATGTGTCGGCCTTCCTAGTGTCAGTATTGTCGCATATTATTCCATATCAGCTCTTACCAGTTGAGTGTTCCTCGAGTTGGATGATGGAGGATGGCTTAAGGCCTCCCTTCCAACGGACTTCTTCCCATCAACATCAAATCATTATTCTGGGATTAAAGTTTAGAGTTTCAGTTAGTACCTTGGAGATTGCAGTCACCAGTGGCAATTTTCCTCGCTGTTGAATGATGAGAATACATCAATGTCTCTTCTTCGACATGATTCCCAAGTGTTCGACTCCAAGTCCATCTATTCACATTTGGCGAATCGTACTTGGTACCTTGGACCCCATCATCATTATCGGTGGAAGTCCTCGCGTTTGTTAACGGTATACATCAATGATCGGTAATCAAACGATGCCCTCCATGTTCGACTGTCAGCTCATCTATTCACATGGTTCGGGTTTGTACCTAGGGTTGTTGTGGGATGAAGACCTTGGGATTTTGATGACATAACCTCATTTTGTTATCACCCAAGTTGCGCAATACTGAGCCTCACTTATATACGGCTCTCCATGAGACATAGATCCAGTGTGTTGTTATGGCTATAATCTCTCAGTTTGACATGGATCCACGCTTGTATTTCAAGTGGCCATGCTTTTATATACATCTCCTTGTTATGTATCGGAGATCATGTTGTATCACATTACACATCTATACGATGTCAACAATGTAATTGCTCGCTGACCTTGATCTTTGTTGCAGGCTTCTTGCGACTTGTTCTGCGGTTCTGTGCTCCTCCTCTGGCTTTGGATTGTAATGTATTTCGGCCATCGTTTCCCTCTGACCTCACACATTAGGGGGCATCTGTTATAGGTCAAAATTGCACCTCTCCGTCTGTGATCACCCTGAGCTGCTGATCACACAAAAGGACAACTTGGATGGAGGAGCATGTTGACCTTGGACCATATGACAACTCATCCTATTTCCTGAAAATACTAGAAAACATACAAAATATCATTTTGAGGTATGAGCGCTACTCCACTTAAATAGACTAGCGCCCATACGCGAATCCAGTGTATAATAGTAGCGCCCATATCAATATATACGCTACTCCTTCTTATCAAAGTAGCGCTCGACATTTAAAACTGAATGAGCGCTAGTTGTTAAACAATAGGGTAGCGCCCTATACGCTACTCCACTGAGTAATAGTCGCGTATATCTTAAAAGATGATTAAAAAATATATTAATTCATCGAGGAGGATTAGTTGATGGCAGTTTCCTTAACTTCCCCAACTTCCTCCATAACTACATCTCGACCTGAACTGCTTCTTTGAACCTATAAATACCAAGAAGGTTAAAGGAGCAAGGTTACAAAGGATTGTTAGAAATTGGAGATTAGTGAGATTGATTAATGGAAAAACTTTGAAGAAGCTTGCATTGGAGAAGTTGTTGCAGAAGATATCCAAGCCAGAAGAAAGCCAGAGCCCAGAATCTAGTTGCAGGATCCTGCTTCATTATCAGGTATATTTGTACTGCATTCTAATTTTGACAAATAAAGGTTGAAGTGTTTCCTTGTTCCAATCTGAAGGTGTTATGAAATGGCATTTTAAGTTGGATTTATTTTTGTCAATGCTGAATATTAAACATAGTTTTTGTTTATTTCATGCTTTATATGTTGCCCAAATTGTTTGACGAAGGTATTGTTGTTGCAGGTTTGCTGAAGAAAAAGTAGATTTGGAAACTGGACACGGGACCGAGTCAAGGCTAGGATCAGAATCCGGTAAAAACGTGTGCTCTCTAAATCTATAATCTATTTCTTTTGTAAATGCCTCTGTAATAACATTAATGCACTTACCTGTCACCCCAACCAAGTTGATAGTTTAGTTTCCTGACTATAGGGTAGAAATATCCGCCAACAATGTCATCTAGAGCAACATCCTAAAGCTCATCATCCATGATCATCTTGATCATATAATGCATCTACCTGATGCATACCAAGTATCTACCTGATACATATCATCATACATGATCCACCTGATCATACAGTGTATCCACCTGACACAAATACAAATACATGATACATATCACCATACATGATCCACCTGATCAAACAATGTATCCACCTGATACATATACAGATACATGGTCCAAACATCCAACATGATGCTTATACAAAATACATACACATGATCCAACCGATCATATCCAGCATCCAACATGATGCATACATACATACATAAAAATGATCCAACTGATCATATCCAACATCCAACATGATGCGTACATACATATACAAAAATGATCCAACTGATCATATCCAACATCTAACATGATGCTTACATACATATATAAAAATGATCGAACTGATCATATCCAAGCAAAAACCAGAACATCATCCTGATGCTCATCATCCAATGCTTACATCCACAGCCATGTGAAGGATCCTCCTTCCAACATGCTTGGAATGGCTTCAGCAAATGTGTACATCACATCTTCCTCAAAGTGTCCTCGATCTGAAGAATGCCAAGCCCCTTTCTGAAGTACTCGAACTTCACCCTGGCTAGTGGCTTCGTCAGCACATCTGCAATCTGCTCGTCCGTCGCAAAATACAGGAGCTTCACAGCTCCACTCTGCACCATATCCCTGATATAGTGATATTTGATCTCTATGTGTTTTGACCTGTCATGAAACAATGGATTCTCGGACAGCTTCACACAACTCTGGTTATCACAGAAGATAACAGTAGCATCCAACGGGAGATCAAATAACTCAGACAGTAGCTTACATTGCCATACTGCCTCACAACTAGCTGAACAAGCTGCAACATACTCTGCCTCAGCTGTACTCAGTGCTACGTAGGACTGCTTCCTGCTAAACCAAGAGATCACACCTGATCCCATCCTGAAGCAACACCTAGATGTGCTCTTCCTATCTGTAGCACTGCCAGCCCAATCTGAATCAACATAAACCTGTAGGTTAAACTTTTGATTCGCCTCATACTTGAGCCCATAATCCACTGTACCCTTCAGCTACCTCAGAACATGCTTTACAGCATCCAGATGAACACTCCTTGGATCTGTCAGGAACTAACTCAATGTGTTCACTGCAAAGCAAATATCTGGTCTCATGTTCGTCAGGTACATCAAGGACCCAATCATGTGACGATACATAGATACATCAACCGGCTCAGATGAAGCATCACATAGAAGCTTCAGATTCGATGCCATAGGTGTGGCCATGGCCTTGCAATCCATCATCCTGAACCTCTTCAGGATCTCTACTGCATACTTTTCTTGTCCAAGGAAGATTCCATCTACACTCTGCCACACCTCCATTCCAAAAACAAATAGTGCATCATCCCCAAGTTCTTCATCTCAAACTCAACAGTAAGCTTCTGCTGCATGTCGGCAATCAATCTATCTTCACCTGTAACAAACATGTTATCCGCATACAAAAGTAGTATCATTGGATTGCCTTCCTCAACCTTGTAGTAAAGGTTGGAATCTACTTTACTCTTGGTAAAGCCCAAACTAGATAGAAAGTTGTCTATCCTGCCAAGTTTTGCACACATATATGACTACACCATTCAAGAAAGTTGTCTTGAAATCCATTTGGTGTATCTTCTATCTCATCATTTTTATATTTCTCTATGCTGCCATCTGCAGCATGCTTGATCTGATAGTTCCATTTGGAAGTCACAACAGACTTCCCTTCAGCTCTTGGGACCGCATCCCAAACATCGTTCTTCATGATCGATGGATCATGGCATTCTTCCCGTATTCTGGGAACTTCAATATCTTCAATAGATAATTTTGTTGCTTGAACAAATGTTGAAGTCCTTCTTTTGTAGGTGAAGGTATACAGTCTTTTCTACAAAACAAGTTAAATTGCATGATTAGAAACATCTCATAATTTTCAGACAAATTCTTACACATAAAGAAATATGTCATACAGTCATGCAATTATCTTAGCCAATGCTTCAATACAACATTTATCCATATCCCGTAACTTTCTAGATGCCTTCCAATCTCTACCAGAACATTATTAAGAGTGTGCACAACTCCCAACATGTCAGCAAAGAGGTTTCATTCTAGATAAGTAGCAATGGAATGTTGTACAGTTCCATAGGCTACTTACCCATGCATATTAGTAGTATATTGTTCATCAATGCAACTATTCTAATATGCATAATACACAACCTAATTCTAGGAACATCAGTATATACATTATTGAACAATATTATTTAAACAATAAAATATGGAAGTAATGACAATTCAAATACTTGTCTTTGTTTGTTTGTTGGGTTGACTCTTTCTCAGTCTTCGTTTATTTTCTGCAACTCGATTCTTATGTGGATTATAAGAAGTGGTCAACTCCCTCTGAATATCTACATCTTTGCAGAAACTACTGAAGTGTGCTCCTTTGCTTTCTTGCAAGAACAACTGGAGTGTGCTCCCTCTTGATCTTTGATTCCTGGATTACCTGTCCTTGAACTTATATCCATCCTTAATCACTATGCATGCTTATTAGTATCATCATTGTGTTATCCTTGAGGTCTCATACATAATCACACATCTATTAGTATAATCTTAATACTATCAAAACACAATAATCTTAAACATGTATATTCATGATCATTCACAGATAATAAACATTAGTATTCCAGGTTTCAGGGAAGTCTTCTTTTACTCATACATTTTCTTATTTGATCATAGGACTCTTCTGGTTAGTTGAATCATCAATCAAGATAAGAGATATAATATGCATAAAACCTGTGATTATTCAAACCTATACCTTCATGATTCTTCTGGTTAGTCATATCATCAATTATGGTAAGAAACATAATATGCATACAACCATGATTATTCAAACCTATGACTTCATGAATAATCATTATCAACAACACAACAGTATAAGATCCTAACACAAGGTAGGATTCTAGCTCGATATAGGAAAAACATACCTGGATTAGAATGCTAGCTAGTTATGTCTAACATACCCGCATAATGTCTTTTGATTCTCTTCAGTGACTTGTGCTACTAACCTGCATGTCTCATAAGTTAACCATTGTAGAACCAAGTTATACATACCTCGAAAGTAGATCTTCTATGTGATCCATGACAATGGATGAATCCTTGTCTTCATGTCACCATGATCATATGTTCTTGAAGTAGAACATGATTTTTCTTTCTTGGTGTACCTTTTATGTTAGCAGACAACATAAACATCATACAACACCATAATGCATTAGTACAATCATAAGTGTCAACATCCTAACCAATGAATATCTTCTATCATGCATTCATAATTTTGTTAAGGTGATATGACAAATCTAAAATCAAGATTGTACTAACCGTAATAACAAGAAGACAAACATACCATAAGCTTAGTCATGAACAAATATCGAAACATACCTCGATGAGTCATACCTGTCAAGATCGCTTCTAATATTCTTATGTAAAGCCTTAGCCTCATCTCCCTATGAAACAGGAACTTCTTCACTTATGCAGGTGACCAATCCATCTTCTTCTAGGATTAACCCAATCCACTTGATTTGCAAGAACTTGACCTGGAGCTCAATTAGGGTTTGTTAAAGAAACCCCAAAAATTCAAATTTTGAATTTTAAACTTCTGAAAGGATAGAAATATGCGCCTTGATGAGCTGATCAAGTTGGTATATTCAGAATTTGAAAACTGCAAAGTTTCACCCCTCAAAATTGCCTTTTAGATTTCCAGATTCACTAGGGAGGACCCTGAATTAGGGTTTGAGTTTCCCGGAGCTTCATCCAACCAAAATATTTGATTCAAAACTCTAAGCTTTGATTTTTCTGAGTAGCTTCCAGCTATGGTCGCAGATTTCCAAAATTCCAATTTTTGCAAAAGCCCTAATTTTCCATCTTTTCGATCAAAGTCCCGAATTGGGGTTTGATGAAGCCCGACCTTCTACCCAACCAAAAAATCTGATGTTGGTCTCTAAATTTCTATTTTTATGAGTAGCATCCAGCCGTGGTATTTGATTACAAAATTTCCAACTTTCTCTGAAGCCCTAAATTACGGAAGCCATTAATGAAGGTACTCAAAAATAATTATGTTTTGACAGAAGTATGTACCTGATTGTTTCTAGAGTAACTCCGAAGTTTTTGATCCACAGGGCCTGAAAAATTTTCTTGAGATATCCCGACCTATTATCTTTCCATCCCGATAGGTCTGACCTCAATTGGATTCTCTGAGAGATAGTTATGCCAAGTGTCGCAACCTGCCCTATTTATGGGATAATACAGGAGAGCGAACTTGTACGGAGTTCCATGTGTCACTATTTCAACTTCAGCCTCTGAAAAATGTTCGTGAGATAGCTCGCCTTGTTATCTTTCTATCCTGATAGGTATGACCTCAGTTGGACTCTTTGAGGGAGAGTTATGCCAAGTGTCGCAACGTGACCTGTTTATGGGATAATACAAGAGAGCGAACTTGTACGGCGTGCCACGTGTCACTGGTTCAACTTCGGCCTTTGAAACATTTTCGTGAGATATCACAGTATGTGTACTACCTGTCACATTTTACAAAATTTCATTTGGATATTTCTAGCCCAAGTTATGACCTTTTTCCCAAGGTCACCTGATTTTGACTCAGATATGGAAGAGGCAGAAACCCTATATTGTACAGATCATAAATCACAAAGTACAATGCATTAGAGCTTGTCCTTTGGACACAAGGTACATGGGGATTTAAGCTTCGACCTGTAAAGAGTTCTGATCCGAAAACTTCTCCAAAACGGATTTATAGCGAAAGTTCTACGATGATTGGTTTTTGCTATATCAAGCCCTAACATCGTAAGTGCAACAAGTGTCATACATGCCATATCATGCCTTCTTTCAGGCTAGCTCTGATACCATATTAAATTTTCAGAACTTACTTTAATCTGATCTAGGATCTTAACTGAGAGAACAACATGTACAACAAATCTACATCATATCATTCATGCATACAATAATTCAAGCACAGAAGAGACACCTAGTTTACTTGGGGAAAACCATAAAGGTGAAAAACCCCAATAACTTCCTCAGAGATAGATAGAGCAATGATACAACCAGAATACAAGAGATAGTATTCTCCTAGCAGCAGAGCCTCCTCCTCCACAAGTGTGCCACTCTCCATAGTGTGAGTGAGAGAATAGAATGTGTAAAATGAGAGAGACACACTCTCTATTTATACACTAACTTGACTTGACCTTTACTCAACTAGGTCGGCCTCAACTTAACCACTTAACATAATGCTAACTGGACTGACCCCCACTAGGGTGGTCTAATAAACCTTTGACCCACATGGCCAACCCCGAATAGGGTGGTCTAATATCCCTTTGAGCCACATGACATATACAGGGCCGACCCCAACAAGGTGGTCTAATAACCCATCAAGTATAAGTTACGACGCTTACAATATAAATGAGGACACTTCCGTATAGAGGAATAATAACATCTCTATAGGAAATCAGTATACATATATGTGAAATACATTCTGAAGTTACATATACATCAATAGGTACGGGGATAGTAATATAGGTTCAAGGACATAGATACAGGTATAGGTTGATGGAAACCGCGATACTATGGCAGTGGAATATTTTTCTTCTTATCCATATCAGGGTGGCAAGATCGAGCAAGGATAGGAGATTGAAGTCTCCTTTTGGTTGGTGCTTGTGATCTCATGGAGTTGGGGATTCCTTCCAGTTGTGAAATTTAGTTCACACCAAGATATGATCAAGAATTTACACACTCTCACAAAAGATCTCACACAACTAGTCAAGAACAATAAAATTCACTCACATAAGATGCAAATTGAATTACTCAAATGAGTAATATTACATAAGCCAACCTTGAAAAATTAAATGCCTATTAATATATAAATTTACATCAAATATTCAAATGCATAAGCATGCCATTCGAATTCAATCAAAAGAGGACTTACTAAAATAATGCAAAACCCCACTAGGTGGCAAGTGTGTTCTCCAAGTCACACCAAAGGATCAAGAATTTATGATTTACTGATCAGAAATTGATGTATGATGAAAAAACATGCCAAATACCAAAAATGGAAGGAATAAACATCATGGAGGATGAGTGGTCCAAAAAATAGTTTCCCTAGTCAACTAGAATCTGCAACATAGTGAATCCCATCAGTCTTCGTTCCTTTCAGAAAATGCAAGATTCTTTTTGCAACCCTCCAACGTATCTCATGAGGCTACTCCATGTATCTTTATTCCACACTCACAACATATGCAAGATCAGGTTGAGTATGAGTCAAGTATAACAAGCTTCCCACAAGCTTCCTATACAAGGTGTTGTCAACCAAAGGTGTAGATTCTGCTTCTTCAAGTCTAACTCCCGAAAGGAAAAGAGTCTTTGAAGGATTGCAATCAGCCATATTGAAATTCTTTAGAAGGTCAAATGCATATTTGGACGAAGATACGTTAGTCCCATTCTCTGTTTGAGAAATTCCAATCCCCAAAAACTGCTTAAGGATGCCCAATCCACTCATGGAAAATGATTGATGCAAAGCAATCTTTAATGAATCTATTTGATAAGTAGAGCTACCTGTTATTAGTAGATCATCAACATATAAAACTATAATAACAATTGAACCATCAATCAGATTCATGTAAACATTAGGATCAGATTTGCATCTCACATAAGATTGTGACAAGAGGAAGTTGTCCATTTTGGCATACCAAGCCCTCGGGGCTTGCTTAATCCCATATCAGGACTTCTTGAACCTGCACACATAGTTTGGATCATATGTATAGCCTTTTGGATGCTGCATATAAATATCCTCCTCAAGATCCCCATGGAGGAATGCACTCTTGACATCCATATGGTGCACTTCCTAGTGCTTGGATGCAATTGCCAAAACTAATCTTATCGAATCCTTCTGTGCAACTGGTGCAAAAGTCTCATTGTAGTCAAGGCCATGGACTTGGGAGAAGCCCTTTTCCACCAGCCTAGCCTTATATTTCACTTCTATACCATCAGTTTCACACTTGGTTTTGTAGATCCACTTACACCTTACCAATTTTCTGCCTGGGGGAGATTGACTAGATCCCATGTCTCATTATTTTGCAGTGAATGAAACTAGGCATCCATAGAAGCTTGCTAAATTGGGTCATGTGAGGATTCCTCATATGTCTGAGGATCAGAATCCACCATCAAATAACATCTCTCAGACAAGCAAGGATCATTCACATTTAGAGAAGACTTCTCAAATTGTGATCTAGTCCTCCTTGTGTCCTGAGGATTTCCCACTAGCTCACCAATTGCTCACAAAGTATTAGCGGTCCATTTAGGCCTTGTTCATGAATTAGGATCTGTAATAAAATGGGCCTCATCATCAAAAATATCAGAATAAAAAAATTCAACAGGAAGCTCACTTACATCTTCAGGTGGTGGTGTGGATGGCTCTCCAATTTCAACATTCTGAGAGGGCTCTTCTTCGAATTAAACACTTCTTTCAATGAAGGATTTTTGAGTACCCATGCTATTTCAATGAATTATTTTTTAGTATCCATGATCAACAACTTATAGCCTTTGGATTCCTATGAATAGAAAACAAAAAGACAAGGTTGGCTTCGGGGATGCATAGCCCTCCTCTTCTCAAGTGGAATACTAGCCCAAGCCTTGGAGCCAAACTTCCTGAAATGAGAAATATTAGGTTTGTGTCTAGTACAAACCTCAAAAGCTATGATTCCTTTGAGAGCTTTGTGAGGCACTCTATTTTGAATGTATCTGGCACAATTTATTGCCTCATCCCAAAGCCTTGGAGATAAATACTTTACCTCAAGCATGCATGTGGCCATATCCTTCAATGATATCTTCTTCCTCTTAGCAACATCATTATGTTGAAGTGTGTATGGAACAGTGTGTTGCATTTGAATGCCTGAAGAGGCACAAAATTGCTAATACTCAGATTTGATGTACTCCCCACCATTATCAAATCTAAGGATCTTGATATGTCTACCAGACTGGTTCTCAACTGAGGCCTTGAAAACCTTGAACAAACCTAACAGTTCAGACTTTAGTTTAATGAAGTAAATCCAACAGTACCTGCTAAAGTCATCTATGAAGGTAAGAATGTATTTGGAATGTTTCAAATAATCATGGGGGAATGGACCTGATATGTCACTGTGAATAAGCTCCAAGGGTGTTGAGTTTTGCTTAGTTTTGGCTCTATCAAATTTATGCTCACGGTGATTTCCTAGGATGAAGCTTTGACAAACACCTTTGGAAAACTTGATATTGGGCAGCCTTATGACCATTTCTTTCTCATGGAGTTGGGAAAGGTATTTATAATTTAGGTGACCAAATATTTGATGCCATAATTTTCTTAAATCATTGGCATGGGTTAATAGAGCAGAAGGTGAGGGAAATGGCACAAAATGAGAAAAGCTATAGATTCTTGATCTATGGTCAACATAACCTTAAGGGAAACAATTTGGCCTATTGACATTTCACAAATCTAAACATCATTTGGTCTAAAGATCACATTTTTGGGTGATCTTATGTGAGTCATCCGGTATACTAACAAAAGGTTAGTAGCAAGTCCTAGAACATATAAATCATTAGTGAATGTACCAACATGTAGATCGATGTTGCCTTTACCTTTGCTTCAAGTTTCAGAATCATCAACCAACACAATGTTTGGGACACTGGAAGAAATTATTAAGAGATGAGAAACTTTCTCTTGTGGGAACCATGTGCCTTGAATCTCTCGATTCATTGATGAATGAGGTAGGCCTTGACGTGCTTTCCATCAGTGCATGCACTCGCTCCTTATCTTCATAATTTTTTCCTCCATCCTTCCTCCTTGTGCTCTCAGGAAGAGGAATGCTGGCTTTCTCTAGGAGTTGAGCCATTTGGTAAATGATAGTCTTCATGCAGGAGATTTCAATATGGAAGCCCCTGCTACAATAATTGCACTTTGTCTTATCATTCTTCTTGTTTGGATTTCTCTTGAAACTAGAGGAGTCTTCATGGAATTTTTGCTTGTCCTTCCTCTGATCAATGGCTTTCTTGAAATTGCCGTTCTTCTTCCCTTTCGAACCCTTTGAATCTCCAACATTCAAACAATGGTATTTTGATGGATTTTTTATCTCTCCCATCAAGACCAATTTGTCTTGTTCCTTTGTAAGAGACTCCATGAATTTTGAGAGTGTTGGGCTCTTCCAATTTCGAACTGCCTTCCTTGTGGAGTGGAAGGTCGAAACAAATATTGATTAATAAGGGCCAAGAATGGAGAGAACGACCAATATTAGTTGCTCATCCTTTTTATAAATTACACATTGCTTCAATTGTAGAACAATTCACTTGAATTTAGAGAATAAATATTGGAGGTTATCGAAATTCTATGGACTTAATGAAACTAGTTCATTATCTAGTTGGTGGCCTCTTAATTTGTCAGTCTTTCCAAATAATTCTTGAAGCTTTAGCCAAACTTCATTGGGAGAGGTAAGACCATCAAGATGGAATAGAATATCCCTAGATTTAGTGAGACGCAATAAACCATATGCTTCATCTCTTTGATTATGCCACTTTGATTTCTCAAACTAATCAAAAAACTAAAATTCACTCACATAAGATGAAAACTAAATTACTCAAATGAATAATATTACATCATCCAAACTTTGGGAGATTAAATGGTTCTCAATATATAAATTTAAATCAGAGATTCGAATGCATAAGGATTCCATTCAAATTAACACAAAAGAAGACATACTAAAATAATGTAAAACCCCCCTAGTTGGCAAGTGTGTTCTCCAAGTCACACCAAAGGCTCACGAATTTATGATTTAGTGATGAGATAGTGACGTATGATGAAAAAACATGACAAATACCAAAAATGGAAGGAATAAACATCATGGAGGATGAGTGGTCCAAAAAATAGTTTCATTAGTCAACTAGATTTTACATTTCACCCAAAAAGTGGTAAAAAGTAGTAAAAGCAGCTAGTGCGCCAATCTAACTCAAAATTGTCTAAAAATAGCTATAATCTATTTTAAGACATCTAGAAATAGTCTCTAGTAAGTTTAGGAAACTTGTGGTCCACACAATGATGCTTGTTGTCAACACAATGACTCATATGCCAACTATCTAGTCTAATACATAGGAATTAATCATAGAATGATTAATTAATGCTACTAATGTATTATTATGTCATAGATAAGGGATTTAATTATTCCAACACCATTTGGTGCTAGTAAACCTATTAGGTTGGAATTTACTGAGGACTCGAGTCCTATCTATAGGTTGGAAATTATGAAAACCAAGGGGTTGTAGCATCCTTCTAGATGGAGCAAGTAAAACGACAAGTTGAAGCTTCCTTAAGGTTGGAGCCTAAAAATTAGGGAGTTTTAGCCTCATTCTAGATGGAGCTAGTAAAACGAGGAGTTGCATCTTCCATCAGTTTGGATCCTATAAATTAGGGTGTTGGATCCTCCTTCTAGTTGGTGCATTTAAATCAGGGAGACAATTGCTTCAAGAGAGTCTAATAGCTGGATCGAAGATCTCTAGAGCACATGAATGAACATGAAAGTCTCTAGTCTACAGATGGAGTTCGACTATTCTATGGATCAAATTTTGATCAGATTGGATTATAAGAATGAGACTCCATTTAAATGCAAAAGGTTTTGATATCTAGAAATCTATTCTAAATGCTTATATCACTCTAAAAGGCTACAAAAATCGGCAGCCATGAAGGAACTAACAAATAATAATGCAATGGAAATGGATATCCTTGCATGGAATATATGATCATGTGAAATATAAATTTGGAAGGTGTTCATCAGGTAAAGTCCTATGGGACAAGGTACAAAATCTTTGCACAAAGGGACCCCATTCTTAGCATTATTTTTTTCCCAAGTACCTAAAAAGATCGGGTAAATAGTTCATGAGGTTTGGAGTCCAAAGAAGGATTAAAAAGTATAAGGGAAGTAATATTACCTGAGGGGGCCTACAAACTTATGCCAATAGGCCCAAGTGCTTAAAATATTAAGCTGAGGCACTAGAGAATCAACTACACGAGACCATAGCCGATGACGAGGGTGCTATGCGGAAGGTGTTGGTTTATCCAACAATACTAAGAGGTGGGGGGGGGGGGGATCAGTATCTCCCTTTTCAACCCTTTTATAGACAATTAATATTAAGCACAAGTTAAATAATCATTCCCAACATGAATAAGACATTTAACTATTTAAACGCTCCGATTTGTCACGAAAATCTCAAAGGTAAAACCAACAAAAATTTCCTATTAATGAGATAATCATATACAAAATTATTTTACAAACAACAACTTGATGAAGAACTTAATCTCATGGATTCTTCTACCACTACAGAAAGGATGCTCCTACACCTCTATTTTTCTACCTGCTCAACAAACAAGGATGTCCCACCACCCTAATTCTCCAGCCACGACTAGAAAGAGGCAACAATTCCCTTAGAAGGCTTGAACATGCCCCAAGCACCACCCAACAACCCTCTCATTTATAATAGTTTTAACTTCACTTTTTCAGATCTTTAGTGGCAGCTCGAACTTTTGTAATGCTTCATCTATCTCACTGGCCTCTTTCTTGATTATGATATGCAATTACCAAAACTTCCTAGATACCTCTAGTCCTCTTCATACATTTGACTTGTATGGTTATATATCTTTTCAAAGAACTTTATTATTTGTTTTACTGTGTTTTTTAGGAAAATCATGCACCTTCATAAGAAATATTGGATCCTTATAATCGTATCGATTTATAATTTATATTCATAGTATTTCAATCTTGTTTTAATTAGTAACGAATTACTAATTTGCAGCATTAACCAATTTTGGCAATTCTCCAAAGTTGACAATTTGGCAAAATTGTTCTCCAAATATAACATTGCCAAATGTCTCTTCAACATAGTGGATGTCAAATCGGCGGTCAACTGAGATTTACAAATATTTTGCATCCAATCCTTTTAACTAACCCTCTAGCATCTCTCAATAGTGAAATGATTCAAAACGGTTGGATCTTCGTCAATCAACATTGGCAGTGGACTTCAACATGTTCTTAGCTAGATTTCATAAAGAATTCACATCACATCTTGAGCTTTAAACACTACACAACATAACCCAGTGAAATTTTTCGTGTATCGTTGGATCGCCCCATCCAAGATTGACAGTGGACTTGAAAAGTTTATGAGCCCAATTATGAACCCTAGCCGTCAATATGTCCCATCCGTTAAATCAAAGGGTAAGGTTTGCTTGTGCTCAGGTAACGTCTTTAACTCTTAATGTCCTATAATTTGCTATAACACTCTTTCAATTACTTTGATCTTTAATTTCGACGGCTCTGGAGATTTCCTCAAATCCATGTTTTGGTTTTAATCATTTTTGCTCATTTAAATAGGATTTGCCCCTGTTACTTCGAGTTTGCCAAAAATGTTGTATAAATTAGCTTTTTGTTCAACTCTTTCTCCCTCCACTGGCCCTCCTCAACGTCTGGTTGTTAAAGTTGGAGAAAAGGAAAGTCTTTGGATTCTGATCACTGCTCTTCTTAGTGGCTGTGAGCTCCTGTACGGGAAGATTTCTTGCAGCATTTCTTTAGGGATGTCTCCTTGTTTTATAATGGAGGAAGGTGGCAGTCACAGAAGGACCAGCATCACTGATGCACACGCCTGCAACAGAGTCGAGAAGTTGGAAAAGTAGATAGAAGAGATTCACCAATAGCAAAAGCTAAGCTTGATCGAGCAAACCATGGAAAGTAACAAAAATGAAATGATGGAGCAAATGCAAGCCCTCTTCCTTGAACGCGATGAAGCTATTCAAAATCAACCCCCTATAGCTCAAGGTAATGTCGAGGGGATCCCAGTTACTTCGGTAGGTTCTGGACAGTCCCGTCCAACTATCGGAACTCCCTCAACTCCCTTAGAGGCAAGATCATCAGGGTTCAAATCAATCGATATCGACTCCTGAGGGAACCACGTGGCCCACCCTCCACGGTCTCTTGTTATTTTCATGATAAGTTTAATATTTTAGGTTTACTTTTCTGTTAGTTTAGGCAAGCGCTTTTTTCCAAGGCCCTTCTATTCTGTTTGTATCGGCATGTATTTTAGGTTTACTTTTCTATTAGTTTGGGGAAGGGCTTCCATCCAAGGCCCTTCTGCTCTATTTGTATTGGCATGTATTTTAGGTTTACTTTTCTATTACTTTATGGGAGGTAGTTTGTCCAATGCCCTACATTTTTAAAAATTTATAAACTCTGTGATGATGTCTGGATCCCTACTATTTGAATAAATTACATGCAGTTTTTTTAATATTAATTTTAATTAATTTTCTTAATTCTTTGTTCTTCTCTAAATTCTTAACCTCTCTTATTTATGGATTATTATTTATCGATTATGTATAGATTTATATATTCTGTTACAATTTAGATAAAGTTTTGAATTTCTTTTGGATGATAGTTTAAAAAACGAAAAACAAAAAATCCAGGCCATCAGTTCGACATAGTAATTATTTACTAGAGAAAAACTCTTTGAATGTAGAAAAACTCGAGGAGACACATTAACGAACATAAATTAATTTAAAATACTCACATGAAGAATTGCATGTGTTGTAGGGTTTGCATTATCTTGTCTCCTCATACGGTTGTCTTTTCCAAAAAATGTTCTTTCCAACTGCTTTTGGTGAAACTACTGCTAACAAGGCATGAATCCCTACATGGAATTTGTTTTACACGATTTAATAATTATTTTATTTCATTTTTCAAATTGAGCAAGAAACCATATTTTTCTTGGAAGTGCATTTTAGCTATTTTGTATAAGATTTAAATTTTCTCTAATTTTTTTTATGATTTTGAACTTTTTTGATAAAAAATAGTATTTTTTTTAATTATTAGATTATTTTCTAAAAGATTTTTTGGGGTCAATTTTTTTATTTTCTAATCTTTTTAAAGCTGATTTAAAAAACTAAAAAATATATATTGAGGACATTGTTTCGAAATGCCTACAATTGCTACTCAATCTAAGAAAAGGGTACTATTGACATTTTCATTACAATTGCACCAACCATTTATGCCATGATTTCAAACAAGTTGTAACTTCACCATCAAAAAAGAAAAATGGGGGTGCCATGGTAGAACCCCTTTTCAATTTGGGGGTTTATTTTAGCAATTTTAGTGAAACGCAATAGGCTATTAAGGTCACAAGTTCAAACAAGTTGTAATTTTAGCACTATAATGAAAAATGGAGGTTCCATGGTAGCACCCATTTTCGATTCAAGGGTTGATTTTAGCGTTTTCATTGCAACGAAGCCAGTTGTTAAGGCCATGGTGTCAAAGAACTTGTAATTTGAACCTTAAAAATAAAAATGGGAGTGCAATGGATCGCCACATTCCAATTTAGGGTTTTATTTAGGGTTTCCATTACAACAACATCAATTGTTAAGCATACGGTTTCAAACAATATATAATTTTAACATTGAATAAAAATGAGCATGATTCTTGAAGAACCACTTTTTGATTCGTGGGTCAATTTATAGTTTTAATGCCAATGGTATTAGTGTGGATTCGAAAAAATGTTGTAATTTTATCCTTGAAAAAAAAGGTGCTACTAATAGCACCATGTTTCTATTCGGGGATTGTTTTTTAAGTAAGAGTATGAGCATTTATTTCTGGAGTTCTGATTTTGGGTATAAAGTTCTCGTCAAGTTGTATAATAGGTTTCATCTCATTTTTCATCTAATTGTTCAAAAAAATCATTATTTGTTGTTGTTGTTATTAATATTTATAATACATTCTAGAGAAAAAAAATTCTTTCATACTTACCTTGAATACTAAAAACTCTCTACTTTTTCACAATTGAACCCTTTTTTCTAGGTATTTTATATTTAATGAAATTGTATATATATATGGTATTGAACATCTATTGTAGTTGGACAACTTATTCCATTCAATCCCAAAACTTATTCTTCTCATTTTTTTGAAAAATATATTTTCATGGTAATTATTGCGTACGTAAACTTTAATACATTGGTGTTATTTTTAGAAAGTGCATCACTTTAAATTAATTTCAATTTGTTTGTTTACATGTGTGCTGATGTATATTCTTCTATATGACATAATAATTCATATACCTATACAATATGCATCAATTAACCAAATTTTTTTTTAACTTGAAATCATTTATTTATTTTTACATATATTTGATCAATTTTGTATTTGATGATGTAGGGAATTTATTTTTATAGAATATATAAGATAGAATCTCAAAATAAAATAAAATAAAATAGTGCAATGAACAATATGGGAGCATACCCCAAAAAGAGAACATGACAAGTTCTTCTAAAATTTAGTATAAAATTAAAATAGTTGAATTGTTTGAAAGTTGAAATGATAGGTATTGGTTAATGAGTGTCATGTAGAGAAAAAAATTAAGAAACTTGATAATATTATGAGCACAAAAGTGCATAAGAATTTAATGAAAATGTTGCAAAGAGATGCATTAGGTGAATCAAAAGGTATTCAATATGAATTTTATCTTTTAGTATTTAGCAATAATTGTGCTGAGAGGTGCTCTACAACCCAGTATGGGGGAAATGTGGTGATGTGATGTGATGTGATGTAACATGATGTGATGCAATGTGATGTAACATGACATATTTCAATAGTAAAATAATAATAAGATAAAAAAATTAAAAACATATCGTCTTAACAAATTTTACATATGAAAATTAAATATATATTATGGTAATTGTATTATCATCAGTACTCTTGAGGATGCGTGTGTGTGATATTTAGAAGTAAAATATTAAAATAATTCAAATGAGTTGGTTTTAGTTTGTGATAAACTAAAAAAATGAAAAAAAAATATTAGTTTAAATGAGTTGGTTTTAGTTTGTAAAAAATTGAATTAAAATTAGAAGTAAGAAATTAGCTAAAAATAAGCCATTTGTTTCAACCTAAGATCTTGGTGGTTCATCACACATTTAGATATTCTAGAGACAATCAGTCATTAGATGATAGGAAACTAGTGGAGTAGTCAGTTGGAGGCCCGAATAGGAAAGTTGGTCGAACGACTGAACAATTGGTTAAATAGATGAATAAATGGTTTGAAATACCATGGTTGCGACACAACTACAACAATTGACTAAACCTTAGGATGTTGTAGATTTTGTGGAAAAAGGTTAGAACCAATAACCCCTATTTGTGGACTAGATCTTCCTCTATTTCAGGGAATTGGTTATATTTGGAAACTATAAAATGATGACCGTATGGTTTGTTCATATATACATGACCGTAGAGATATCTTTCATCTTCGATATGCATTGTGATGTTCTGATCATAATGATTTGTGCTTAATTGTTGTAATGGTCTCGTTACACACCAACCTCTTTCTTGGAATATCGTTCCCTTCTGTTCTATATTTTCTGCTCTATGGTTCAAGGTTAAGATGTTCCCCAACATGGTACCAAAGCTATTAGATTTGACCTATCCCTGTTGTGTGCAAATCCTGTTGAGTCGGATCTAGGGTTTATCAACTCTCAGATGAAGATTTGTTGACTAACATTAGAGGAAATTTCGATAAAAATGGGCTTCCCAACCCTAATTCAAATTCCATGTTGTCATGTATTAGCTAATCAAAATTCTTTGGAATTCGGAAGAGGTGGATGTATGAGGCAATTTTTTATTTATATAATTTGGAGATAGGTGTAATGGTTTAATAATAAAATTTGTTTACCTCCTACCCAAGTTGCTCGAAATTATCTTGGATATTGATAATGAAATTAATATACTAATTGATTTTAGATAATATGTGACCCGTATATAATATATAATAGTAATTGTAATTAATGTTATAACTAATATGTAATAATATTATACACTCTGAAAACTTGGCTCCAATTATCATAACTAATATATAATATATAATAATAACTAATATACCCATCCATTTTTTTAGGTAGTATGTGACCAATAAATAATATATAATAGTAATAGTAATCAATATTATAACTAATATATAATAATATTATACCATAATTAATATTTTATCATATTACTATGCACCATGAAAAGTTGGGTTCAATAACTTTTATAATTACAATGTGTATTTAATTTTCTTTTCTTATTTGGGGTGAGAACACTACATCAAACTTCAGCCTCATAAATTGATTTTACTATTAAATATATATCGTAATAGTAGTAGTAATTAATATTACAACTAATATATAATATTATATTATATTATTACTATATACCATGAAAATTTGGGTCTCGTAACTTTTAACTAATGTTAATATATAATAGTAGATAATATTATAAGTAGTATATAATAGTAATTAGTATTAAAACTAATAAATTATAATAATACTATACACCGTGAAGAGTTGGGTGCAATAACTTTTAAGATGGGACTTTGTATTTAATTTGATTTTCTTATTATGAAGGAAAACAATATATTGAACTTCGTCTTCATATATTGATTTTAATATAAAATACATATCTAAGGTAGCTTTTATAAAAGTCAAATAACCCTGGGCAACTCAGATAAAAGTGAAATAGTATAAAAAATTGTCTACATGGCATTATTTTATCATTTTCCTTAGGATGCACATTTTTTATCCAAATTTCCTATAATATACCTCTTCCTGAACTTTGATAAGATCTATTTGACCAGAACGATAACTTCTAGGATATAACATGTTGTTCTCAATGGACACAATTATGTAATATGGGCGACAAATATGGATACCTTCTTGAAAAGCAAAGGACTGTGGTCTAGTATACGAAGACTGATATTGCTGATCATGTACCTAGTTTGAGTGCAAACTTGATATTCATTACTCAACTAACAAACACGAATAAGAACATTGAGTTTTGGTTAGATTGTTTTATCGGAAAGGATATGAGGCTTGGGGAAAACTACTACTTCAAAGTATTTGGATCCAAATTATGGAATTTACAATTTATGTGACCCTCCTATGAATGTTTCCCACACGACTCGGATGACTGCACTCATCATTCAGACTGATCAAAAAAGTCAAATTGCATGAACGACTCGGACATTTGAAATTTCAAATTTTGAAGATGATGGTAACTCAAAATATGGTTAATTGTCTCCCAAATACTATTCCACCTAATGGATTTTTTAAAGCATGCATGCTTGGAAAGCATCATCAAGAGCCCTTTAATTTCGGGAAAGCATGGCGATCCCATAATCGACTAGATCTTGTTCACAATGTCTTTGCTGCATGATAAACCCCTCATTAGCAGGTGCGAAATATCTTTTGATATTTATTGATAATTTTTCTCGATTTACATGGGTATATTTCTTGAAAACTAAGAGTCAAGCCTTTGAAAGATTCAAGGAATTTAGAACACTGGATGAGAAGCAGTGTGGTCGACCCATTACATGTTTGAGATCAAATAATGGTGGTGAAAATGTGAGTCGGCAGGTTGAAGAATATCTCTTGCAAAGTGGTATTTCTTGGTAGAGGTTTGTCCCTCACACTCCTTGGAAGAATTTGTTGATGTATATGTAACTTCGGAATGTATTTCATCTATGTATTTCATATATATTGATTGTACCCTTATTAGAGATGTGTTATTCCTCTATAAGGAAGTGTCGTCATGTGGATTGACAAGTGTCGCAAGTGTGTGTACTTGCCGATGGGTTATTAGACCACCATGTGTTGGGTCGGCCCTAAAATACATATATTATAATGTGGATGTACCTAGATAGACAAGTCGGCCCCATAAGGTCACTAGGAAAACATGTTAGTATAAATAGAGATTAGGTGATCTCTATTTAGATCATTCGGAAAAGTATATCTCTCTCACTCAGAAAGTGGCTTACTAGTGAGGAGGAGGATCATCTGCTACTAGGAGACTATCCCAGTGTATTTTGGTTGTACTTTGGTTGAGCCATTTCTCTCTCTATATCTAAGGAAGTTGCGGGGTTTTTAACCTTAGGGTTTTCCCCACGGAAACTCTGTGTCTCTTGTCTCTCATGCTTTTGATTCTTGTGATGCTTGTCATGCTTATTGTGATTGTCATGCATTGGTATACTGTATATGTTATTCTCTCAGTGAAGATCCTAGAGTATTGTGAATTAATGCTCAAAATTTAACATGGTATCAGAGCTAACCTGAGAAGAAGACATTTTGCAGTGACGAAAACTTGAGTTTCTTGTTTATTGGGTTTCTCTCCACAACTTTTGGAAATTCAATAGAGTATATTGACTCTACTCGTCAAGGAGAATCTATCTATCCAATCAGAATTCAATTCTGAGCATTTTCAGAATTTGGCCATAAAACTTAGGGTTTCCACAAAAATAGGAATTTCTGGAATCTGAAGACACAGCTGAAAGCTCCTTGCAAAAATCGAAGTTTAGAGCTTTGGATCGATATTTTTGGTTGGGTAGATCTCCGGGAAACTCAAACCCTAATTTAGGGCTGTCCCTAGTGAACCTGGGAGGACAAAAAGACAAATCTGAAGGGTAAAACTTTGCTGATCTCAAATTCTGAATGCACCAGGATGATCAGCTCATCAAAGCGCATCTTTCTATCCTTTAAGAAAATTGAAATTCACATTTTGAATTTTTAGGGTTTTCCCGACAAACCCTAATCTAGGACGAGATCCAGTTTTCAGCATTTCAAGTGGTAAGACCTAAATCTTTTCTATTTCCCTTTGAAGTACTCTTTAAGATGTCTCACCACACCAAGCTTGAGGATAAGCTTGAAGGGGCTGATAACTTCCGAGCTTGGAAGTATAGGATTGGGTTAATCATGGAAGAGAATGAATTAGACTCATATATAAAAGAAGACATCCATATCCCAGAGGATGAAGAGGCCAAGGTATTGCATAAGAAGAACTTGGTCAAGGAAAAGAGAATCATTGCTGATTCTATCAAAGACCATCTCATACCCCATGTGTCTTCTCTAAAGACAGCCAAGGAGATGTTTGACTCTTTGACCAAGCTATTTGAAGGGAAGAACATAAATCAAAAGATGACTCTGTAGAATCAATTGAAAGGGGTCAAGATGTTGAATGGAGAAACCATTCAATCTTACTTCTCCAAGGTCTCTCATATCAAGGAGCAACTTGAAGCTGTGGATGAAGTAGTGGACAATGGTGAAGTTGTTATGACCACTCTAAATGGCCTACCTAGGTCATGGGACTCCTTTATTCAAGGAATCTGTGCAAGAAAGAAATTGATCTGTTTCAGTAAACTATGGGAGGAATGCTCTCAAGAAGAAGCTAGACTTGTAGCTCGTGAGGAAAAGATGGGAGGTGAAGATCAAGCTCTTGCAACTCACACCAAAATAAGCAAGCCCAAGAAGGAGCACCCTCACTACAAAAGATCCTATCAAAAGAATAAGAAGGATCTAAGATGCTTCACATGCAATGAGAAGGGTCACTTTGCTTCAGATTGTCCCAAGAACAAAAGGGATAATAACAACAACTTTAGCAAGAAGAAGAAGGGAAGCAAAAGAAAGTTCCATGCTCATGCTGCCGAACCTCCAAAGAAGAAGGCTAGGGCAGAAAGTGATGATGACTCATCAAGTTAAGAAGAGTATGTTCTAATCTCTACTCTCACAGGTACTATCTCCCATGGTTGTAATGATTGGTTGATTGATAGTGGGGCTTCCAAACACATGATTGGGTTTAAAGAATGTTTTGTGAATCTATCTGACATGAATCACCCCATAAGGTGAAACTTGTGGATGATTATCAATACCCAATCAAAGGAAGTGGTGAAGCCTCCTACAACCTAGATTCTGGAAAATCTTTGAAGACAAAAGAAGTCCTTTATGTACCTGGGCTCAAGAATAACTTACTCTCCATCTCTGCATTGGATGCAAAAGGTACGAGGGTTGCATTTTTGGATGGACAAGTCCTAATGTGGCCAAAGGGAAAGACCATAGATGATGCAGTAGTGATTGGAGAGCAAGAGAGAGGATTTTATAAATTGAAGGGACAACCTAAACATGCCATGGTGCATGAATCCATGGAGCCAAGTGAACTTTGGCATAGAAGACTTGCTCATATGCACTATAGGGCACTTCCAATTGCAAGCAAGGCTATAGAAGGTCTTCCTGAAATCAAGACCAAACATGAAGGTGTTTGCAAAGGATGTGCAAAAGGTAAGAACATTAAGAAGGCTTTCCCAAGCAGTGAAAGCAAGGCCAAAGACATCCTGGAAATCATCCACTCAGATGTATGTGGTCCTATGTCATCCAGTTCTTTTAGTGGGTATGTTTACTATGTCTCATTTATTGATGACTTCTCCAGAAAGAATTGGGTATACTTCTTGAAGAACAAAGATGAGGTGTTTGATAAGTTCAAGGAATTCAAAACCTTGATGGAGAATAAAACTGACAAGAAGATCAAAACATTCAGATCTGACAATGGTGGAGAATTCACCTCAGGTGACTTCAAGAAGCTTTGTAGTGATTCAGGGATTAAGACGGAGTTGACTGCTCCTTATAATCCTCAACAGAATGGAGTTGTAGAAAGGAAGAACATAACTATCATGGAAGCAACAAGGACAATGTTGCATGACCAAGATATACCTATGCATCTATGGGCAGAAGCAGCTAGAACAGTTGTATATGTGCAGAACAGAACACCCCACAAGATATTGGACAACAAGACACCATAAGAAGTCTCTTCTGGTAAGAAGCCTGAAGTCAGCCATCTCAGAATATTTGGTTGTCCAGTATACACTCATGTCCCAAAGGAAAAGAGGACTAAACTAGATCCTTCAGGAAAGAAGGGTATCTTTGTGGGTTACAGTGAAAGCTCGAAGGCTTACAGAATATACTTTCCAGGGTTCAAGAAGATTGATGTCAGCAAGAATGAATATAAGTTCAAGGACAGGGAATCCAAGAAGCAAAGATCAAAAGGGAGCACACTCCAGCAGCTCCTGCAAGGATGCAGATTTTCAGAGGAAGTTGACCATCTTCCTACACTCCACAACAAAAAGGTGTAGAAGAAGCTACTTGAGCAGCTCCTTCCAGGAAGCAAAGACTCAGAGGGAGTCCACCCAACAAACAAGCAAAGATAAGTATTTCAATTATCATTTCTTGCCTACTTTTGTTTAAATAATATTATGCTTATGTTCCTACACTTAGGAGATGTTTTGTGCATATTAGAATGATTGCATTAATGAATAGTATACTACTAATATGCATGTGATGGGTAAGTGGCCTATGGCACTGTACAACATTCCAGTGCTACTTATCTAGAATGACACCTCTTTGCTGACATGTTGGGAGTAGTGCAAACTCTTAACAATGTTCTGGTAGAGACTGGAAGGCATCTAGAAAGTTGTGGAACATGGATAAATGTTGTATTGAAGCTTTGGCTAAGATAACTGTATGACTGCATGACATATTTCTTTATGTGTAAAGAATTTGTTCTGAAAATTATGAGATGTTTCTAATCATGCAATTTAACTTGTTTTGTAGGAAAGACCGTATATCTTCACCTACAAAAGAAGGACTACAACATTTGTTCCAACAACAAAGGTATCTATTGAAGATATTGAAGTTCCCAAGATCCGGGATGAAGAAATGGAATGCCATGATTCGTCGATCATGAAGAAGATGTTTGGGATGCAGTCCCAAGACCTAACAGGGAGTCACATGTGTGCAAATTGAAGAAATCCTTGTATGGCTTGTAGCAAGCTCCCAGAACTTGGTGTGATACAAAGAGGAAGCTTACTCGATATGAAAGATTTGGGAATGATGCATTATTTCCTAGGTATGGAGGTGTGGTAGAGTATAGGTGGTATCTTCCTTGGTCAAAGGAAGTACACAGTAGATATCCTGAAGAGATTGGAGATGATGGATTGAAAGGCCATGGCCACACCTATGGCATCGAATCTGAAGCTTCCTTGTGATGCTTCATCTGAGCCGATTGATGTCTCTATGTATCGTCAGATGATTGGGTCCTTGATGTACCTGATGAACACGAGACTACACATTTGCTTTGCGGTGAACACATTGAGTTAGTCCTTGACAAATTCGAGGAGTGTTCATCTGGTTGCTGTAAAGCATGTTCTAAGGTACCTGAAGGGTACAGTGGATTATGGGCTCAAGTATGAGGCGAATCAAAAGTTTAACCTGCAGGGTTATGTTGATTCAGATTGGGATGGCAGTGTTGTAGATAGGAAGAGCACATCTGGATGTTGCTTCAGTATGGGATCAGGTGTGATCTCTTGGCTTAACAGGAAGCAGTCTTGCGTAGTATTGAGTACAGCTGAGGTAGAGTATGTTGCAGCCTGTTCAGCTAGTTGTGAGGCAGTATGGCTAGGGAAGCTACTGTCTGAATTATTTGATATCCCATTCGATGATACTAACCAGAGTTGTGTGAAGTTGTCCGAGAACCCAGTGTTTCATGACAGGTTGAAACACATAGAGATCAAATATCACTATATCAGGGATATGGTGCAGAGAGGAACTGTGAAGCTCTTGTATGTTGCAACGGACGAGTAGATTGCAGATGTGCTAACGAAGCCACTAGCCAGGGTGAAGTTCGAGTACGTAAGAGAGAGGCTTGGTGTTTTTCGGATTGATGACACTTCGAGGAAGAAGTGATGGACACATTTGCTGAAGTCATTCCAAGCATGTTGGAAGGAGGATCCTTAACATGGCTGTGGATGTAAGCGTTGGATGATGAGCATCAGGATGATGTTTTGGTTTCTGCTCTATATGATCAGTTGGATCATTTTCATGTATGCATGTATGCATCATGTTGGATGCTGGATATGATTAGTTGGATCATTTATATGTATGTACACATCATGTTGGATGCTGGATATGATCGGTTGGATCATGTGTATGTATTTTTGTATATGCATCATGTTGGATGCTTGGACCATGTATCTGTATATGTATCAAGTGGATCATGTATGATCAGGTGGATCATGTATGATGATATGTATCAGGTAGATACTTGGAATGCATCAGGTAGACGCATTGTATGATCATGGATGACAAGCTTCAGGATGTTGCTCCAGATGACATGCAGCAGGATGTTGCAATGATGATGATCAGGATGATCATGTGTACATCAGGATGATGTACGGTGAGTATCAGGTTGATACTCTATGGCCGTGGATCAGGTTGTGAAGATGAGCATATAATTTGGCCCTAGGAGATTTGCCGATAGTCTTTCAAGGTTTTCCCTATGGCATATAATTTGGCCCTGGGATATCTGGAAAATGCTCTTTCAAGGTTTTGCTCTGGGAGGACATATGATTTGGCCCTGGGAGATCTGTAGATAGTCTTTTGAGGTTTTTCCTATGGCATATAATCTGACCCTGGGATATCTGGAAAATTCTCTTTTGAGGTTTTGTCCTATGGCATATAATTTGTCCCTAGGAGATCCTATAGGTAGAGATGTGTGCTCGTAACAGCCTGGGATGCTCTTGCGAGGTTTTGCCATGACCACAAATAATCTTCCCTTGGGAGATCCTATAGGTAGAGCTGTGTGCTCTTAATAGTCTGGGATGCTCTTGCGAGGTTTTGTGGTGACCACATATAATCTGTCCCTGGGAGATCCTATAGGTAGAGTTGTGTGCTCGTAACATCCTGGGATGCTCTTGCGAGGTTTTGTGGTGAGGTCACATATAATATGGCCCTGGGAGATCCTTTAGGTAGAGCCCTGTGCTTGTAACAGCCTGGGATGCTCTTTCGAGGTTTTGTGATGCACGTAATAAGTCCTGAGGATTCCACAGTATGGCCAGTGATGACGAAGACCTGCAGGTGGTGGGCCTACATCCAGTATGAAAAAGGACTGGCTCTGTAGAACTTCCTATGAAAAGTAGAGTCAGAGATTGGTTGAGATAGTAGCAGCAGTGACGATGATGATGACGATGCATCGATGACGATGATCCCGAGAAGAAGACTTGTTTAGCAGATCTGTGTTGAGAAATACCTTCCTAGTTAAGACAGAGTGTTGATGTATATGTAACTTCAGAATGTATTTCATCTATGTATTTCATATATATTTATTGTACCCTTATTAGAGATGTGTTATTCCTCTATAAGGAAGTGTCGTCATGTAGATTGACAAGTGTTGCAAGTGTGTGTACTTGCTGATGGGTTATTAGACCACCATATGTGTGGTCGGCCCTGAAATATATATATTATAATGTGGATGTACCTAGCTATACAGGTCGGCCCCATAAGGTCACTGGGCAAATAGGTTAGTATAAATAGAGATTAGGTGATCTCTATTTAGATCATTCGGAAAAGTATATCTCTCTCACTCAGAAAGTGGCGCACTAGTGAGAAGGAGGATCATCTGCTACTATGAGACTATCTCAGTGTATTTCGGTTGTACTTTGGTTGAGCCATTGCTCTTTCTGTCTCTGAGGAAGTTGTGGGGTATTTCACTTTAGGGTTTTCCCCACGAAACTTATGTGTCTCTTGTATCTCATGCTTTTGATTCTTGTGATGCTTTTCATGCTTATTGTGATTGTCATGCATTGATATACTGTATATGTTATTCTCTTAGTTAAGATCCTAGAGTATTGTGAATTAATGCTCAAAATTTAACTGAATTGTGTTGCAGAGAGGAAGAATTGAACTTTGGTAGAAATGGCTAGGTCCCTACTATAGACCAAAGATCTTCTGGCAATGTTTTGGGAAGATAATGTTTACTGCTCCAATTATCTCCTGAACCTTGTTTTGAATTGAGTAGTCACTAACATGATTCTAGTTAATAACTGGAATGGAAGCAAACCCTCTATCGAACACCTTAGAACTTTTGGATGTTGTTCTTTGGAACATATCAATGATAACTATAGAAAAAAGTTTGACATGAAATAATGGTGGTGAATATGTGAGTCGACGGGTTGAAGAATATCTCTTGCAAAATGGCATTTCCTGGTAGAAGTTTGTCCCTCACACTCCTTGGAAGCATTTTGTTGTAGAGAGGAAGAATTGAACTTTGGTAGAAATGGCTAGGTCCCTACTATAAACCAAAGATATTTTGACAACTTTTTGGGCGGAACTTGTTTACCGCTCCAATTATCTCTTGAACCTCGTTTAAAAATGAGTAGTCACAAACATGACTCTTGTTGAGAAGTGGAATGGAAGCAAACCCTCTATCGAAAACTTTAGAACTTTTGGATGTTTTTCTTGGGCGCATATCAATTATAACTATAGAACAAAGTTTGATGTAAAGAGTCATGCTTGCATCATGATGGGATACTCTGATGAGTTGAGATCCTAAAGACTATTTGACCTTGTCAAACAATAGATCATATTAAGATGAAGTGTGACCTTTGATTAGACAATTTTGTTGGTTGTGGAGCCTGATCTTCCTTATTCATAGGTCATGTTTAAGATGTGTCTGGATCCCATCCCATGACCGGGGGGTTTTGGGGGTATTTCCCCTCTAATATAGTCACCATTTGGGTTTAGGGGTAGCTGCCCCGTAGCAAAAAATTTAGAAAAAATCCCTTGTAAAATGTTGTAATTTCACAGTCATGACTTGGTCAATAATGGGTGATTTACGGGCCCATGGTATTGGCTATACCGTGGTATTTTCCCATGGTAATCACTCTTTAAAAGGAAATAATTGTAATATGGATGCGTATTGTAGTATTGTAAATATCTTTGTTATTGTGTAAGAGATATTGGGAGAGAGTGAAGAGGAAGTTGCATCAGATGTGTTGTGGGTTGTATCCCTTCATTTGTTGGATGATATAAAAATAAAAGGACTGGAAATTTCTTCGTTGATGTAGCCTAGATTGGGTGAACCATGTATATTGGTGTCTCTCTTGTATTATGTTTATGTGATGTATATTTGCATTTTCTTTACTATTATTTCTCCATGATCATGTTTTCTAACACAATTCAAGTAATAAGCTATTGAATTCCTCCTTTGGCCCATTAAACAATGATCCATTTCAAATCCTTGAAGAGTCTGGATTGAATGTGCTAGTAACTGGAATCATGATTGGACCAATGAATTATGATCCTAAATCAACTAATAGTCAATATACTATGACTAGTGAAGTTGGAATTTCGAATTCCCTAACCTACATAACTAGGGATATCCGACTTGAATTGTCACCAAGTTTCTTCCCTCGGTGGGTTGTTAAGACTATTGAAGCTACTGGATTGGATGTTGGCGATGCTAGTATTGGTCGGCAAACTCAAAATAAAAAATAATGTGGTAATTTTTCCCTGATGGCACATGTTCTTGACATATACGATCCTGATATGTATGTTGATTCTCAAGGTGTGTCAGAATGGGAAATTTCTATGACTTCTAAAATTGATTATCTGAAGAAGAATTAAATGTGTGAACTTGTTCCCCGACCCCAAAAACAAATGTTGTGAAGTGTCAATGGGTCTATAAGACCAAGTTTACCTCAGATGATGATGTTGAATGCCATAAGGCTCATTTCATTTCAAATGGATTCTCTCAACAAGAAGGCATTGAATACACTGAAAACTTTTTCCCTATTACAAACATGAATTCTATTTGAGTGATCCTTTCGCTAGCTGCTAATTTTGGATAGGAGCTTCATTAAGTGGATGTTAAAATTTATTTTCTTCATGGAGATCTGACTGAAGAAATCTATGTGGAGAAACCTCTTGGTTCTATGATAGATTCTGGTCTTGTTTGCCGACTGAAGAAGTCATTGTATGGTTTCAATTAGTCACGTTGTGCTTGGTATGACATGATTGATCATTTCTTTGCCAATATTGGATTCAAGCATTGTGAATATAATCAAATTATTTATGTAATACATGTTCATGGTGTTACTTTGATTATTCCATTCTATGTTGATGATTTAATCATAACTGGAAATAATCTCCACCTAATTATGGGTTCAAAAAAACAACTTGCTTGTACCTTTGAAATGAGTGACCTTGGTCTTTCACATCTCCTTCTCGGCATTCAAGCTTTACAAATATGCCTTGGATATCTTGAAACCATTCAAGATGGATTATTTTAAGTCATGCTATACACCTTATCATCCAATAGTGAAATTCTCAAAGGATTGTGACTCTCTACGAGTTAACGTCACTCTTTATGAATAGTTGGTTGGTACCTTGATTTATTTGACGCATATAGTCGAACGGATCTTTCCTTTCATGTTAATGTGGTTTCCTCGTTCATGTAGGATCCTCCTGAAAGCGACTGGAAGGATACAAAGAGAATTGTTTGCGACATTAAGGGAAATTATCAGTATGGTATTAAGTATTGTCGTAGTAAAAAACCACTAGTCGGATACACTAACTCCGACTGGGGAGGTGGCATTGATGATAAAAAATCGGACCACTTATAGCTATGTGTTTGTACTGAGTTATATATCCTTGGTCTAGTTTTGTAAGAAATAGAAATTAGTTTCTCTTTTGACTATCGAAGTTGAGTATTTTGGCATTACCAATGCAGGTACAAAGGTAGTTTGGATTTGTCAGCTTCTCGATGAGATTTCATTTCCTATTCAAGCCTATACCATTATTTAATGTGATAATCAAGGCGCTATTCAAGTTGTTAATAATCATGTTTCTCATAGAAAGATGAAGCATGCTCAACTATATGTTCATTATTTGAGACGGTTGGTACAAGAAAATCTATTCTCACTTGTTTATTGCAGGATAGATGACCAAGTCACTAATATATTTATGAATACATTACCATAAGATAAGTTTTTAAATCTTTAGGGTATGATTGGGCTTCAGGAAACTGCAATTATGGGGGGGTGTTCAGAGAAAGTAATGTCACCTCCTGAATCTTTAGAGCATTGTGCTGATAGGGGGGAGTTGGAACCTAAGGTATTGGGGGTTCATCACATGTTTTGATCTTCTGGAAACAATTAATCATTAGACGACATGAAACTAGAAGATAAGTCAACTAAAGGATCGACTAGCCAAGTTGGGAGAACGATAGATGTAATATATCCTTTAAGCTGGAAAACATTTTATGTTTAGAAACATTATGATAACTTTTATTATAAAGTTTGTATTGGAAAGGTGTCCAAGGATGACTGTAATTTGCACAGTATATTATTATTTAATAAATAAAATAGGAGACTCACACCTAAGAGGACTGTTGAAAGAATGGTTACTGATCCACAAGGTGAAATGGAATTTGTGGTAGAAGTCAATGGACAAGTGGGAGCATCATGATGCAACTAACTAGCTGTTGGTATGGGACAACTCCCTTTAAATGTCGTCATAGTGCCCTAAAAGATGGGACTGGAGCTTGAGGCTCATTTATTCTAAACTGACCACTAAAAGACCTCGACAGTCTATATAATAGCCATCAAATATTGAATTGAGGTTCAATCACTTTTCCTCACGAGGAAACTTACCTTGGGGTTGCTGTGTTTGCACCCAAGAGATTTCATGAGGGGATATGTTGTTGTTGATCATGTTGTGAGTCTGCCAAAATCTTATTGACTTCAATAGTTTGATGCTAAGTGGAGAAGGAATTTTGTTTTCAGGAGGTTGATACCGAGTGGAGAAGGTATTTTTCAGTGTCTTGCTTCTACATAGATTCCACCCACTTACTGTATTAGTAAGCAGGCTCGGAGGTTCATTAGAAGTCGGCAGTTGAGCTACTTCTTTTGAAGCAGGTTGGGAGGAATAGGCCTCCTTGGGTGTTTTTCGGCCCTATCATCCTTTACAGGTTCTATTGTCTTATCTACTTTTATTTTTAAATTTGTGTCATCTATTTAAAGTTTTACTATTAAGTTCTTTATTTCAATTTTCTTAAATAAATTATTAATTCTGTATCATTTGAATGATTGAATAAAATGATCTTTGCATTTTTCCCCATGCAAAAGGAACAACATCGTACTCCAGTATAGAGATAGATTAGAATAGATAGGTATGATCGACAAGATAGCCAAGTGATAGAAAGAATGAAAATTATGTGTTTCTTTAAATTATTGTTTACTGTTAATTTTCTAAGTTTACCTATATCAATGTTTTGTTAGTATTTTCGGATTTAGACAAGTATTTCCATAATTTAAAGTAGTGTTTCTCTATTTGTTTAAATAGCAGTTTGTTTAGAAATACATAAATTTCCTTTGGAAAGTTTAAATGAAAATAAATTCTACTCCCTACAGTTATAGGGTAGAATCCATTAGGTAGCTTAGTTATATACTTTTCTGTTAATAATAATGCATAGAATTAATACACATATTTTCACCATAAATAGTGTGCATTTCTAAGCTTTTATATTTCCCTGCTAGAGTAGGAAATCGAATTTGTTATCAACATATTCTTTAATAGTAAACAAACCAAACACTCGTACAGTAATCATTTATGTAAAGTTCAATAGGTAAATTCCATAGATTCATTTCTAGGGTTTAGATAATACTTTCATTGCAATTAAATTGAAATAGAAATAACAAACATTAAACCTTTTTACCAAGACCAAATGCTTATATCATAAACAAGCTTGTAGATTGTTTAAGTTAAGATTGAATAATCAGAAAGACTGTAGAAGACTTCAAATGAAATAATGAACACAGGTTTATTTCCAAGCCTTAACTAAAGTATTGTTAAGATTTATGTTCCAAAACAAGGACTAAACCATAACACTTGAAATTACTTTCCTATTTTCTCCTTATGCCGCAGCAACAGTTTTATAAACCAAAAACAAAGCACGTATAGGCCGCAAGACTTAACAACAATTTCATTTATCCATTGTCCTATAAAACAAAAAGTTGTATTATCGTTTCACAAAAACATCCACTCATCGATTGGTAACCAAGATAAACACAATGGTCATTAAAACATTACTTATTCCCATATCTTTGATGAGTTACAACTTGTGAATACATAACCAACGCAAATCAATAAAAAGACACGATTATAGTAATATAAATTCTAAATATTTCATTTGAATTTCCTTTGAAGGAGTTCAAAAACTTAACCTACAGGATTACAAAATAAACAAGATTTCACATAGGTCATAAGCCTACACCATCTAGCTGGTAGTAACATACATATCATGTTATAGATTTAAAACAATTACATTCTATCTAACCATTTACAAAGAAAACGACAGCCATAGTATTGAAACATCAAATATTGCTTCATTAAATTCTAAGGGTGAGCCTTGTCATAACACTATTACATTCAAAACCAGAACCAACAGTTGCCTCATGGGTCAAGGGATATCCACCCATATGTTCAGCAAGATTCATAAAACCAAATCATAAAACCCTAAGAGTTTTTCAAAACATGATACACAGAACTATCAAAAAGATGGCCAACATCTTCTATACAGAGTTTCCAAGGCAACCACTGAAGGCTTACCAGTTGGTATAGCTGAAACCCAACTTCCAACGCCTAGAATGTTGAAGCCATTATACATTGTACCTGCGAAAGTTTTTCAACCGTGGTTAAAAATAATATTGAGAAGGAAGGGTCACCGTATTGAAAATAAACTAACTATTGATATCATCGTATGCTTATAACAGAGACAAAAACTAAACACATTACCTCTTTTCGAAAGCCATAGTAGCATTCAATGCCAAGCCTGGTGTAACAACGATGAATCCCCACCTCACCGAAAGTTGAAGTAACAGGAGTCCATCGAAACCATTAACTCTCAATAGTATCAAAACCTGGAAACAACCATAGAGATAGGTTGGCTATTGCCCAATCGAAATCTTACAACTCTCAACAGTTTAACGATCAAACCTTGGTAAGTTACAAGTTCAACTGGAAGCTCAACAAAAGAATTCCTGTACAAGAAACTGAGAGCTCGGCTCTATAAATTCCAGAGATTCAAATACGAGACTCAAGAGCTACATCCCACAGGCGGTTCAACATTGCTACCAACCCTTGGCCTGTCGGCCAATGCGGAGCCACTGCCATCAAACAACAACGACCCAATAAACACGATATTCCAAAACCAAGTAGGGTTTAACCACTACATCGAAACCCTCACAAGATCGACGGTGCAGATCTTAGGCAGAGATTACGAAACTTACAACCAGTCAATCATATTAAATGATCCATCATTACCAAAACCATGAAGGAGCCAACTCTATAGTAATTGCCTTCGTGTCAAGTTACAACTCAGCACTCTAAGGTTATTATTGGAAACTAGCATGTGAACCAAGCCTATCGTATCATCCACAATGGATTTCCATTATCTTGTTAGCTGTGTGCATTTAATACTGAAGATTACGATCTTACTTTCCAACCGGTAACGTGGATATCCACCATATATCAATTAATACACCTTGCATCGCTTGGGTATTGTCTACATAGTATAAACCTGTCAAGGCTCCAAGTTAGAAATTATATTCATCAAGTTTGCATAATTCACATTAATCTATAGTTTATATATAATTAACCATTGAACGATAGTACAAGGTTTGCACATGTTAAGTATGACCTTGTATGTAATTTCTTACATATCACCGAGTGTACAAAGTAGCATCTAACCTATAGATGTGAACATGGTTCCATATAGTTACACATAAACAATAAGGGTCGTACTCAACTCATATCATTCACATAATTAGCCCAGAAGATGTTAGTGTATAGAATAAAATAGGATCTCCCAGATGCACATATGCCCTATAGCTGCACATAAACCATATTGTGCATATAGTGTAGTACAAACACATAGGTGTCGCTCAGGTTATCACGTTAATTACAACTCACATTACACCAATGCGATAGTTGTTAGAATGGTAATAAAACACGTTTACAATGGTGAAATAATAACCCTACAAACAATAGTAAGACAGACCTTAAAGTTATGCATGGTGTAAGAGGAAACATTTCAAAACGATACCATCATCGCATATTGTAGAGTCTAAACTATTTAACAAACAATTGAACATGAAATTGTACGATTTATCATTGAGATAGAAAGTAAATGGTTACATACAGAAAACATGACGGAGACCAAATAAATCTGGGTACAATACTGTGATCTAGACATTGTAGTTCTTCCTGATAACTGTGGATTTCCCTTTCGCAACAGTTTTATGTTACCTAGCAATCTATCACAAGTACGAGTTCATATATTTTAGCACGAATGCTAAGTAAGCCTCGGGGCGTCCAAAGAACCCCTTCATCAACCAAACAAAAGTACTTTAGTTAAACAATTATTTCAACATCTATAAGCAACAGTAGAAGTGATATGTAACAACATAGTTAATTATAGATTATATTTCATGCATTGTTATAATTCCTCATTATCAGATAACGTTTATTGTCACATAGAATTTTTTTTAATTTTTGCGATTTTTGGGATGTTACATGTGGTATCAGAGCACAAGTTCAAACTCTAGGCCTGAATGAGGCTAATGCGCGCAAACAGAAAAATAAATCAGAAAGATTATGTTACTAACTTTTACAATTTAATTTCATTTTTGCATAGTACAAGTTTACTTTTATTGCAGGTATGGAAATACCAGAAGAATCGGCAGAGGACAAATCTCCTCTTAATGAACAAATTAATAATAATAACACTGAAGAAATTTACGTTGAGTTAAACAACTAGTCTTCTGAAATTTTACGCACTGTGCAGGATTTAAAATCTGAGTTAAAAGCTGTAAAAGAAGAAAATGAATGGATCTTAAAGGCACAGGAAGAGCTACAACAGAATTTAAAATGAACCTATCACAGTGATGAAAGAGGCAGAAAATCAAAATTTAGAGCTGATTCTAAAATCATGTCCCACCAACATAAGCATAAGAAAACAAAGAACAATAAAAGGAACAGTTACTCATCTTCTAAGTTTGATTCAAGTAATAATGATGTAAATTATGATAGCAGTAACAGTGAGTGCTGCTCTAAAAAGAGAAAACATAAGCATCATGAACAGATTACCGGTGAATTTAAAAAGATTAAGCCACCTACTTTTAATGGTGAAAGTGAGAAGGGAGAGACAGCAGAAGCTTGGTTGTCAGGGATGAAGAAGTACTTTAATATTTATGACTACTCTTCTCAAGTGAAAGCCAAGATGGCTATTTACAATTAGACCAGAAAGGTAGATATCTGGTGGCATAATCTTAAAAGAATCAAGAGCATAAAGGAAAAAGAAGTAACTTGGACTATGTTTAAAAGTTTATTTAAAAAGAAGTTCTTGTTTGAATAGTATTTTGAGGATAAATCGAAGGAGCTTTACGACTTAAAGTTGGGTACAATGAACATGAAATAACTGTGTAGCAAGTTTCTTAGCTTGCTGAGGTACGTACCCTACATGGTTGAGGAAAAGCCTAAAGTGCAAAGGGTTCTCAGTTGTTTTCCGTTTAATATAAAAGATCACATTAAATATGATAATCCTTCCACTTTGGAAGAAGCCATGAGGAAGGCAAATTTTTTTTTGACCAAAATATAAAAAGAGAAGGAACAACTGGTTGGAAGAACAACAAAACTAATCAGTATGACTATAAAAAGAAGAATTTTAAGCAGAATATTGGAGGTTTTAAGAAAAAATTTAATAACAGAAATTTTTCTAATAATTATCGGAATAATACATCTCAGAATACTACTGCTGCAAGGAATGTACCTAACAATCACAGCAATAATAATAACAACAATAACAATAGGTATGCCGAGCAGAAAGGACCCATAAAGTGTTATGAATGTGGTGGACCACACAAGAGAGCAGATTGCCCACGCAACAAGAGGACAGCCAACAACATACATATTATGCAAATCTAAGTTATATTTCACCTACTTTAGTAAACCATTGCAAGCTAAAAACAAAAACATTTGATAAAGCATGGTTAGTTTAGCTTGCAACAGGAACTAAAAGAAAGGTTACAGATTTTGTTCAGAATTGTGAAGTATTTTTAAATCAGCTGAAAACACAAGTTAATCTGAATGTTTTACCCTTAGGTTCATATGATATGTTAATTGGCATGGATTGGCTTGAACAACATAGATTTATATTAAATTGTTATGATAAATATTTTACTTGTATAAATGTGAAGGTAATTCAGAAACAATAAAAGGAATTCATAGGCAGATTTTAGTAAGGCAGATTTCTGCTTTACAAGTAAAAAGAGCTGCTAGAAAAGGTTGTAAACTGTTTGTTGTTAATGTTGTTAATGATGAATGTACATCCAAAGAAGAAAAGTTAAAACTAGAATATATTCCCATCCTTAGGTACTTTTCAGATGTATTCTCGGAAGAAATTCTAGGATTACCTCCGAAAAGAGAACTTGACTTCACCATTGAGTTAGTACCCAGTGCAGTACCAAACTCAAAAGACCCCTATATGATGAATATTCTAGAGTTAAATGAGTTAAAATCTTAGCTGAAAGAATTAATAGATAAAAACTACATACGGCCGAGTGTTTCCCCTTGGGAAGCACCAGTAATATTTGTTAAAAAGAAAGATAGTACCATGCGTTTGTGCATTGACTACTGTCAGCTTAATAAAATGAGAATTAAGAACCGGTATCCCTTACCGCGCATAGATGACCTATTTGATCAAGTACACGAAGCAGAGATATTCATTAAAATTGATCTAAGGTCGGGTTATCATCAAGTCCAGATAAAAGACGAGGACATATTCAAAACTACATTCAGAACGCGTTATGGACACTATGAGTTTGTAGTTATGCCTTTTGGGCTAACTAATGCACCTGCAGTGTTCATGTGTTTAATGAACAACGTTCTGCATAAATATTTGGACACGTTCATAGTGGTATTCATTCATGATATCCTAATTTACTCAAAGACTAAAGAAGAGCATGATGAATATCTAAAAATCATTTTACAAGTACTTGGAGATCACCAACTTTACGTTAAGTTCAATAAGTGTGATTTCTATAAAGATAAAATTCAGTATTTTGGTCATATAATTTCAAAGGATGGTATCTCTGTTGATCCTGATAAAATTAAAGTAATTAATGAATGGCCTGTCCCAAAAGATGTAATTGATGTACGGTTATTCATGGGAATAATAGGGTATTATAGAAATTTTATTAAAGGGTTCTCTGGAATTGATAATCTCATCACTTCTTTGCAGAAGAAAGGGAAGAAATTCATATGGGATCAAAAGTGTCAAGATAGTTTTAATAAGTTGAAAGAATTGTTAACTACTGCACCCATTTTAAAAATTGCAGATCCTAATAAGTATTTCGTCGTATGCACTGTTGCATGCAACGAAGGACTTGGAGGGGTCTTAAGTCAATAAGGTCATGCAATTTCTTTTGAGTCAAGGAAGTTAAAAATACATGAAAAGGATTATGCTACGTATGATCTTGAGTTGGAAACCATGATACATGCTTTAAAGATGTGGCACCATCACTTGATCGGTAGAAAATTCATTTGAATGACTGATAATAAAGGGTTAAAGTATTTACTGGATCAAACAAATCTGAACGCAAGGCAAGCTAGATGGTTAGCTTTCCTTAGCGAGTACGATTTTGAGATCCATCACATTAATGGAAAGGAAAATAAGGTTGTTGATGCATTGAGCAGAAACGCTAGATTAAGTTTTGTAGCAACAATCAGCACTTTTAAAACTGATCTAGAAAATCAGATCGAAGAGGGAATTAAGCAAGACAAAAATTACCAAAAATTGCATGATAAAGTGGTTGAAAATTCATCTGAAAATTTTATAACAAATTACAGTATTAATGAAAAAGGATTCTTAACTTACAAAAAATAGAATTTATGTGCCTAATTTTTTGAAGGTTAAGCTGCTGATTTTAGATGATGTTCACAAAAGTCCTTATTCAGGACATCCTAGTTATCAAAAAATGATAACTATGTTAAGAATAGAGTATTTTTGGCCTAACATGAAGAGTGAAGTTGCTGAATATATAGCTAGATGCTTTGACTGTCAGACTATTAAATTTGAACATCAACATCCAGCTGGGCTATTGCATCCCTTACCAAGTCCAGAATGGAAGTGGGAAATCATAAGCATTGACTTTATTATAGGTTTGCCTAAAAATCAAAAGCAGAATGACTCAATTATGGTTGTTGTTGATAAACTTAGCAAAGCTGCTCATTTTATTCCTGTTAAAACTACTTTCAAGGCTTCTAACATTGCAGATATTTCCATGAAGCAAATTTTTTGCTTGCATGGAATTCCAAAGGTAATTATTTCAGATCGAGACTCTAAGTTTATTGGTAACTTTTGGACATCACTGTTTAAAGGATTAAATACTAAGTTAAATTTCAGCACTTCTTTCCACCCAAAAACTAATGGTCAAACATAAAGAGTAAATCAGATTTTGGAAAATATGTTAAGATTATGTGTTAAAGATCAGCCATCTAAATGGGAGGATTAATTACACTTAACAGAATTTGCCTACAATAATAATTATCAAGCATCTGCTAAGTTAAGTCCATTTGAAATTTTGTATGGAAGAAAATGTTGTACTCTAATTTCGTGGGATAATCCTGTATATATATTGATGTTAGGACCAGATCTATTGAAAGAAATGGAGCTAACTGTGAAACAGGTTCAAGGTAACTTAAAAGTTGCCCAAGATCGGTAAAAAAGCTATGCTGATTTGAAATGAACAGAAGGAGAATTTTAGGTAGGGGACCATGTATTCATAAAGGTAAAGCCCAAGAAAAGTTCTTTGAAGCTTGGGAGCTATGTTAAATTAGCACTGAGGTATTGTAGACCATTTGAAATCCTATCAAGGATAGGAGTTGTTGCATATCAATTGGCATTGCCATACAATTTAAAAATCCACAATGTTTTCACGTTTTTGTTTTAAAGAAGTATGTGCATGATGCTACTCATGTGTTGAATTGGAATAACATACAGGTGGAACCCGAAGGAGACTTTTAGGTGGAACCGGACTGTATTCTAGATCGGAGGGAAATTATGCTTCAGAATCGCACCATATGGTAGGTAAAGGTGCAATGGAAGCACCTTAGCCCTAGTGAAGCTACTTGGAAACTGGAAAGTAATATGCGGGCAACATATCCAGTTCTGTCACATGAGGAACTTGTTGATGAATAAGCAACATCGAGGATGATGTTGAGCTTAAGACGGGGTGTTTGTAACATACCCTTTAAGCTAGAAAACATTTTATGTTTAAAAACATTATGATAACTTTTATTATAAAGTTTGTATTGGACAGGTGTCCAAGGATGACTGTAATTTGCACAATATGCTATTATTTAATAAATAAAATAAGAGACAAACACCTAAGAGGACTATTGAAAGAGTGGTTACTGATCCACTAGGTGGAATTCAATATGTGGTAGAAGGCAATGGACAATTTGGCAGCATCATGATGCAACTAACTAGCTGTTTGTATGGGACAACTCCCTTGAAATGTGGTCATAGTGCCCTGAAAGATGGGACTGGAGCTTGAGGCTCATTTATTCTAAACTGACCACTAAAAGACCTAGGCAGTCTATATAATAGCCATCAAATATTGAATTGAGTTTCAATCACTTTTCCTGACGAGGAAACTTACCTTGGGGTTGCTGTGTTTGCACCCAAGAGATTTGATGAGGGGATATACTGTTGTTGATCATGTTCTGAGTCTGCCAAACTCTTATTGAGTTCAGGAGTTTGATGCTAAGTGGAGAAGGAATTTTGTTTTTAAGAGGTTGATACCGAGTGGAGAAGGTATTTTTGAGTGCCTTGCTTCTACATAGATTCCACTCACTTACTGGATCAGTAAGCAGGCTCGGGGGTTCATTAGAAGTCAGCAGTTGAACTGCTTCTTCTGAAGCAGGTTGGGAGGAACAGGCCTCCTTGGGTGTTTGTCGGCCCTATCATCTTTTAGAGGTTCTATTGTCTTATCTACTTTTATTTTTAAAGTTGTGTCATCTATTTAAACTTTTACTGTTAAGTTCTTTCGTTCAGTTTTCTTAAATAAATTATTAATTTTTTTATCATTTGAATGATTGAATAAAATGATCTCTGCATTTTTCCCCATGCAAAAGGAACAACATCGTACTCCAGTAAAGAGATAGATTAAAATAGATAGGTATGATCGACAAGATAGCCAAGTGATAGAAAGAGTGCAAATGATGTGTTTCTTTAAATTATTGTTTACTGTTAATTTTATAAGTTTACCTATATCAATGTTTTGTTAGTATTTTCTGATTTAGACAAGTATTTCCAGAATTTACAGTAGTGTTTCTCTATTTGTTTAAATAGCAGTTTGTTTAGTAATTGTTGGCGGATATTTCTACCCTATAGTCAGGAAACTAAACTATCAACTTGGTTGGGGTGACAGGTAAGTGCATTTATGTCATTACAGAGGTGTTTACAAAAGAAATAGATTACAGATTTAGAGAACATACCTTTTACTGGAGTCTGATCCTAGCCTTGACCCAGTCTTGTGTCCAGCTCCCAAATCTACTTTCTTTCAGCAAACCTGCAACAACAATACCTTCCTCAAACACTTTGGGCAACATATAAATCATAAAAATAAACAAAGATTATGTTTAATATCCAGTATTGACCAAAATAAATCCAACTCAAAATGCCATTTTATAACACCTTCAGATTGGAACAAGGAAACACTTCAACCTTTATTTGTCAAAATAGTATGCAGTACAAATATACCTGACAATGAAGCAGGCTCCTGCAACTAGATCCTGGGCTCTGGCTCTACTCTGGTCTGAATGTCTTCTGTAACAGTTTCTCCAATGTCTTAAAGTTTCTCCATTAACTCATCCTCTCATTCTTTAGTAATCATTTGCATTCATAATTTCTTCTAACCTTGCTCCTTTAGCCTTCTGGGAATTTATAGGTTTAAGGAAGCAGTTCAAGTCGATGAGGAGGTTGGGGAAGTTAAGAAACTGACTTCAACTAATCCTCTTCAATGGATTAATATATTTTTTAATCATTTTTAAGATATACGCGACTATTATACAGTGGAGTAGCGTATAGAGCGCTACCCTATTGTTTGATAAATAGCGCTCATTTAGTTTTAAATTCCGAGCGCTACTTTGATAAGAAGGAGTAGCGTATACATTGATATGGGCGCTACTATTATGCACTGGAGTCGCGTATGGGCGCTAGTCTCTTTAAGTAGAGTAGCGCTCATACCTCAAAATGATATTTTTGTATGTTTTCCAGTATGTTCAGGAAATAGGATGAGTTGTCATAACATCCAAGGTCAACATGCTCCTCCATCCAAGTTGTCCTTTTGTGTGATCAGCAGCTCAGGGTGATCACGGACGGAGAGGTGAAAGTTTGACCTATAACAGATGCCCCCTAATGTGTGAGATCAGAGAGAAACGATGGCCGAAATACATTATAATCCAAAACCAGAGAGAGAGCACAGAACCGCAGAAAAAAGTCGCAAGAAACCTACAACAAAAAATCAAGGTAAGCGAGCAATTACATTGTTGACATCTTATAGATGTGTAGGGTGATACAACATGATCTCCGATACATAACAAGGAGATGTATATAAAAGCATGGCCACTTGAAATACAAGTGTGGATCCATGTCAAACTAAGAGATCATAGCCATAACAACACACTGGATCTATGTCTCATGGAGAGCCGTATAGAAGTGAGGCTCAGTCTTGCGCAACTTGGGTGATAACAAAATGGGGTTATGTCATCCAAATCCCAAGGTCTTCATCCCATAACGACCCTAGGTACAAACCCGAGCCATGTGAATAGATGATTTGACAGTCGAACATGGAGGGCATCGTCTGATTACCGGTCATTGATGTATACCGTTAACAAACGCGAGGACTTCCATCGATAATGATGATGGAGTCCAAGGTACCAAGTACGATTCGCCAAATGTGAATAGATGGACTTGGAGTCGAACACTTGGGAATCCTGTCGAAGAAGAGACATTGATGTATTCTCATCATTCAACAGCGAGGAAAATTGCCACTGGTGACTGCAATCTCCAAGGTACTAACCGAAACTCTAAACTTCAATCCCAGAATAATGATTTGATGTCGATGGGAAGAAGTCCGTTGGAAGGGAGGCCTTAAGGCATCCTCCATCATCCAACTCGAGGAACACTCAACTGGTAAGAGCTGATATGAAATGATATGTAACAAGACTGACACTAGGAAGGCCGACACATGAGGTCAAGGTAAACTGCAGAATGGCCGACACAGGGTATATCCTTGAACATTGAGCACGACACAAAGTGACTCAGGCAGTTTCTGACATAATGGGGTAAATAAGTCTGAAATGTAAGAGACATTAGCAGACCCTCCATATGGTTGGAAGAATAACCAATCGGGGGAGTAAATAACTCGGAGGAAAGGTTCACCCTAAGGCCAAAAACTAAACCCAACCGACAAGATAGACTCAAGTAGGTGCTGTGTTCAAGGATAGGACTTGACTGATGCTGCCTTTAACAATGAAGATATGATGTGTTTTCCCGTTCCTTATTCTTTTTAGATAAAAGAATACCCTTCTTGTGGATTTAATGAGTCCAAGAAAGAATGAAAACTCAATAGGTCCAACCATGTAAATAGTTTAATGAGCCCATGGGAGGAAGACTCAGTACCTTCTTCATAATTTAAAGAGTTCGAAGAAGAGATAGAAGATTACTCTATATGTACTGATCTCTGGATTTTAGTATCGAGCCGAGATCTGTTCTTGCTCGCCGATGTTTTCAATTTTAAGGAGTCTGAAAAACTTAAACAATAACTCCATATATCTGCTCGTGGATTTTAGTATCGAGCCCAAGCAGATTAATGCTCGCCGGTGTTTTCCTGTTTATAGAGTCTGAAAAACTTAAACAATCCTCTTTTCACCTATCCATGGATTTTATATCGAGCCCGGATTGGTCTGTGCTCGCTTGGTATTTTCATATTTAGAGAGTCTGAAAACCCTAAAGAGAGACTCCGGAAGGTCCTTTTTCGTTAATTTAGTCTCCTCCCCCAAAAAAGTATAAAACAATGAAAGGAGAACTCTTCTAGCGCATACTGACGTATACCTAGAGTATACCTTTTCCGTAGTTAATCCACTGAGGCCCGGAAAAGGGGTAATTCTATACTTGAGTGGATGAGCCTTCGGATACTTTAACGAGCTCGAAGAGGACAAGTCTGCTCGGCAATCTTGTTTAGGTTTAAATAGTCCAAACAAGAGCTTAAAATGACTTAAAGGTCAGCTTCCGAGATCGTAACTTCATGTCCTGCCAAAAACTAGATTTTCAACAAAATATTAGTCGATGACGCAAAAATCTTAAATAATATATGGATTTGAAATGTTTAGCTAACTAACAAGATTTATCGTTAAGAAATTTGAACTCAGGAGACGAATTCGACAACAATTGAGTGAAAATTGAACTTGGATCAGTTTTATACCTTATTTTGTGTTTCAATTGATTAAATAGGGTTTTTGAAAATGTTTGAAACTATGGAAAATTAAAAATTATAGGTAAAAATTAAAATCCAATTATATATATAATTTCAATGTTAACAAATCAATTTGCATTTTGTGTTGTAGGGCAAACATTGGGCACATTTTCACGAATTTCAAATCTCCTTTGTGATCGAACGGAGCATCCAATCGCCAAACTGCTTCCACCAAGTAAGTAGAAATCAACCAAACTTGCATTTCAATGGTTTATTTTTAAAATTTTGAGGAAAAATGGCCCGAAACGCAATGCTCATAAGGTTTTATGCGCGGGCGCTACTGTATATACATAATAGTAGCGTACGAAGGCAATGGGCGCTACTTTGCTCAAACAGAGTAGCGCCTACACGCTACTGTGTAGTATACACAGTAGCGTACATACTTGCAAAGCTAAATTAAAGCGCCGAGACTCAAAATTTTTGGGGTTTTTGTGCAGAATGGTCTTACAATGGAGGGAAAGGGAGCATGAAGACATGGATAGACTAGCTATGCAAGACCCGGCTACCCTCCATGCACTCCGTAGATGCGGTTTGTTGAAATTTTATCGAACCGTAAACATGCGGGCAGTAAACAAGCTGTTTTGGAGATTGATTCAGTATTGGGATGTCGATACTAATACCTTCATCATCCGGGGGCAAACTCTTGAGCTTACCGTTGAGGATATATATTTTATTACCGGTCTCTCAAGGAGAGGAGACGTAATCAATCTAAAAGGGACATCTCGCTTGGGTGCACGATCAGTGCAAGAATATGTGAACACCTACTGTGTTGCCGGAGCAGAAAAATCGGGAAGCCAAATCCTGATTTCAACTATTGATGGTCTCCCGCTGAAAGTGATAGTGAGCATGATCAACCGGGTATCCGGTAGTGCATCACAACACTTGGCTTCTAGGCACTCAATGCATGTCGGTGTACAGTGCTTGCATGGGCATGTTTATGATTGGAGTACTAGCTTGTTGGCAAACATGAAGTATCAATTAACGAGTTGCAAATCTGGTACAATGAAGAATTTCGGGTACGGGAGTATCTTGTGTACTTTCTTCTTCGAGAGAATGCCTGCTATTAGTTTGGGAATGCCATTACCACAAGTTAACCCCCGTGAGCCCAGACTAGGCCGTTGGGGTGACATTTTTCTCCGCCAGGGTGGTGGGGAGAGTCACTATTGTTACCATACAGATGACTTCTGGGGGTGGTGGGAGAGGCAAGTTCCCGCTTTTGAGCAGTTTCCCTATGCTGGACTGGATTTTCGTCACGACCCAGAGCTGGTGCTTCCGCCAGGTGGAGCCTGGGGAGATATTGGTATGTTTACTTTTTGAGAATTTATTTAATTTTTTCAAACTTTTCAAATATTTGATTTTTATGAAATGAGTTTTGGAGTTCTAATCAAGTGTCCAAAGCAGATGTTGGGTCTGTTCGTCCTGAGGGCCATCCTACTATCTATGTGAGGCCAGCTGATATCACCGCAGTAGAAGCTATGCTGGGAACCCTGGAGAGGAAAATGAGTCGGCTGACTCATGAGATTCCTGCATGCCGCATGGACCAGATACCTGTTGACATGCAGGAAGATGTTGTTGGGGTGCCCCCAGCATGGCTTAGATTACTGCGGAGAGTTGCTAGACTAGTGATATGCTACCGTAATGCGGTAGATGATGAGGAGGTTCCTCCTTCTCCATAGGAGAAGAAAAACATTATATGTATATATTTTTGAGGCTACCATGCCCGACTTTTGTACTTTTATGACTTGACTTAGGAGATTTATGACTCGGAACTCATATTTTTTGATACGGTATTAGTTATATATACAGTATCGGTTATTTACATGTGAATGTGTTTTAAATTTTATGTGTGGAATGTTGTTTACAATGTATGATGCAAATGCCAGTCTAACACATAGTTTGCTAATGAATCAGCTAAATTGTTTAAATTTCTTGGAATGTGTTCATATCTGATAGAATGAAAACGTCTTTCCAATAATCTAACTCGTAGAAACTGTCATAGCAATCCTGGATCTCTAATCCGATAGACACCTGTTAACTGAAATACAATTAGTTGTGAGTCAAGCCTTACCTCCAGGTATGAAATGCCATGACTGAGGGCATCTCGGAGAAGTTCTATAACTGCACTGTATTCAGCCACATTGTTCGTGGTAGGTCCCAAAAAAACCCCCCCCGAAGAGACAAGTTGGTCAGCGGGTGAATAAATGACCCAAGCTGTTGCAGCCAACTGACAGGTGTGGCGACTGGCGCCATCAGCAAATCCTAGGAAATGTGCGGTTGACATCTGGTACATGAAACGAGAAGCACACATCAGATCACCTAACGAACATAACAAAACTAACTATACAAAAATATACAGCTATGTTACAAGAAAAAGTACTTTAACCTAGGCGTAGTACTTCTTCAGGTAGGGTCACTGCCTGGATCTTCCTCAGGAGATCGGGCAAAGGTGTTATGGAACTCACGGAAAAGGTTAATATACGGGATTATTTCATCCAGATAACATCCCGTTTCAAAGAAAATGTTTCCGTTAACTCTAGTAAAAATGTTCACCAACGAGGTGTGTACTCTATTTGATTCAACAATGGCAACTTGTGAAGGAGTAAGACCAGTATTCTCATCAGGTGGTGAACAAAATTCACCTCTCTCTAATAAGTGAAAAAAAGGAAACAAGAATGACACGCGGTTTCTATGTTCGCGAGGATGATCTGGGTCATTCAAAGCTTCTAACATTTCCTCATCAGAAGGTAAAGTAATTCCTGAACTGTTGAGAGAATGAATCGGGTTAGGTATCTGAGAAGTGGCACAATCTATATTTGACTCAACAGACACCGATTGAGTCCCCAAATGTCCTGTTGTAGTGTGATGAGATTCCAAATGGGTAACTTCTACAACAGGGGTAGGCACGGAAGAGTTTAGATTAGCTGAGAGAAACTCGGAATCAGTTGTTGAATTAATCATAGAATTTTCAGACGATGAACATCCTTCCGTACCAACAAATAAAGTAGGAGCGGGTAGGTCAAAAGTGCCAATCAATGATCCAAATAATCCTGCTCCTAAACTCTTGATAACCGGGGCAGTTTGATCAACCAAAGGAATCGTGGTTTCCGTAGAAGTCTGGTGTTTTCCTTGAGTGAAAGAAAGTTGATCGACTGTAACGATCTTCCCTTCAAATGGGAACATGAGCACTCGAAAAACTGCCGATGCTATAGCTTGCATGGCATAAGTCCAACTCCTACCCAATAACATGTTGTAATCGAGCGGAGCGTCCAGAACCTCAATCTCAACAGCAACTGTCTTACCGGCCAAAGTGACATTAAATGATGGCAAAACTCCATGTGGACGGAAAGTTCTGCCATCAAATGCAGTAAGCATTGTGTTGGAAGGGACTAACTCAGGAGAACCTAGAGCTTTCCAGCAGGAAATAGACATTACGCAAGTCGACGCTCCCTCATCTACTACAGCTCGTCTTATGGTCATTGGACCATGAACGACTTCAATCTGGAGGGAAACGTGATACGGCAACCGGTATTTGACATCAGTCATATCAAAACGCGCAGACATGTTGGATGACTCCATACTCCCAATAGCTGCCAGAAGTGCATTTCGTTGCAAAGGACAACTCTGCAAGACTTCTAAGGTAGACATGGCACAAGGAGTTTGGGCTAGATCTTCAACTACATTGTAATTGGAAGCAGCCCGCGTGTTGGGATTGTGCGATGCCCTCTTTAAGACACCTTTCGGAATCTTAGGCATTGGGTCCACAGGTATGTGGAGTGGAGTGGAGGATTCAGCAATATCCTTATCCTTTCTTTGCGTTTCCGGGGTATAGTTCTTAGCTCTGGTTTGCAAAAGTGCATCTGAGTTGACCATATTTATGAATGTTTGATCAACCGAAGCGTGTGAAGTGCCCCCAGTTTTGGAGGTGCCAGAAGTGGAGCCTTGCCCTTTGGGAAATGGATCTTTCAAGACGGCAGGCTTCTTCTCTTTCAAGAGCTTCTGGGCTTCTTCTAGTAGAGGGCATTGGTGAGTAAGGTGGTTTTGTTTGAAAAGTTTACAAGGGAACCTAACCTTCTTCTCTTCTTTATTACCCTCTTCGGCATTATCTTTTTTGGGATTTTGTTGGTTCCCCTCTCCTTTCTTGCCCTTCTTTTTGTTGTTGGGCTGCCGAGGGCCCTTTTGATTGTTCTGAACCTGATTAACAGATTCAGAAGTAGAAGGAGAGGTTGTGACGGAAGCAATGTCTGCAGTCGAATGTTTTACAGTTAAGGCTTGGACCTGTTTGGTCAGTGCTTCGAAGGCTGCAGAGTTAACTGAACCCACTATGCCGTCAGCATGTGGTCTAGGTTTGGGTCTACTTAGATCAGTGTTTGATCTCGGTGCATCCGGTATAATCTCGTATAGTAAACCAGATTGTGCGTATACAAGGTCTAACTGTTGAGTCCTTAAGATGGCTTCTTCTTCATTGGAGACTCCAGATGTCGCTACTTCCTTAGAAATATAAGGAAGGAGTGATTTCAAGTACCACTCGAGCAGGAACTCTGGAGGGATATTGGCCTTTATGAGCCTCTTCCGTCTTCGCCACTCCTGAATGTGGTCAGATAGGTGAGTGGCTTTGTTTTGTCTAAAAGTAGACAAAAGTTCTGTTCTGGCATCATACCGAACAGGAAGTTGGAAATGGTTCAAAAAGACGGTTGCCAGATCCCCAAAACTAGAGAAAGTAGCCGCAGGTAACTCAATGTACCATTTGGCCGCGGGACCAGTTAAGGTCCTTTGAAACAATCTCAATCTGATGGAATCTTCGTTCAATGAATTTGAAGAACACCATAAGTGAAAGGTAGTGACATGGTCACCAGGATCTTCACCAGCTTTGCCTTCGAATTTGGGAATATCTGAAGGTAATTTGGTGGGAACTGATGGCCATGCTGAGTTATGACACACAGGATCATTTGTCAATTTCGAAAGATCTGGCAAATTCAAAGTTGCCAGAAAAGGTAGACGAGGCCGGTAAGATGAAGCTTGATACGGGAAAGCACCTATTGTTTGTCCCATGAATTGTTGGTAGGGGTTGCCCCCAGCCATTTGGTGATAAGGGTTGCCCCCGGCCATGGGTTGGTAGGAGTTTCCACCTACCAACTGTTGATAGGGGTTACCTCCAGTTAACTGTTGGTAGGGGTTACCCCCAGGTATTTGTTGGTAGGGGTTGCCCCCTGCCAGTTGTTGTTGTTGTGAGAAAGAATTATTAAAATTTCCCCACCCGTAGGAGAGCGGATTAGTGCTTTGTTTGTTCGTCCATTGTGGCTGGGTGTTAGCCCCGCCGTATTGCTGGTTGAAAAAATTGCCCCCTCCCCCTGAGAATAAGGAAAAAGGAACATTATTTGCAGGCATGCTACCCTGATTCAAGTTAGGGCCTACAAAGTTGTTGAAACCAGCCGAAGTTGATGTGGACGGTGCAGTCATGGTACCCATGACTGGCATGTTTGCTGAAACACTTGGTCCTACCACAGGTGTGGAAACCCAAGTACTGGGGATTTGATATAAAGGTTGTGAAGTAGAAGGTGTTGCACAGTTGGCCATACTGTTAGGTCTAACAGTAGACGTGGGAATAGATGCCATTGTTGTGAAACTAGGCATTCCTAAAGTACTAGTGTTAAAACTGAAAGATGGAGTAGGCACCGACGTAGTTTGTGCCTGACTAGATGTAGCCGTAAAAGAAGGGTTAACTGTGTTGGTATTCATACCTAAAGTGGGAGTTTGGGGACCCCCTGGTTCACCTCCTGTGTTAGTCATCAGATAATCGGGAAGCAAAAGATCTGCACTGAAAAGAGGCTGTTGGAAACCAACAGGTGACAGTAACGGAATTCTAGTGTTAGTTAAGGGAGGATTGAAAGGAGTGCTATACTCCGCGGAAGTAAGATCTTCCACCTCAACAGTACTAAAATGTTGTTGATCTGTGATACCTGGTGATGGTTCCTCAGGAACCTCAGTTTCAAGGTTTTCTGTTATAAGTATTTCTTCAAGCAATTCTATTTCAGAGGTAATTTCTGAAGAAATACCGGGGTTTACCCGCTGTCTTCTAGCTGGTTGTATAGGTTCTGTTCTAACAGGTGGAAGGTTTTGAATCCTTCTCGATCTACGGAGTTGTTGATTCTCCGTGATTATAGATATCCAATAAACAGCCTAGAACCTAGTGGCCACTATGACTAGGGGGCAAACAGCACACCAACTAAAAATTCCTAAGTATACAAACCAGTCAAACAAAGGTGCCTTCCGGAGAAGAGTCTGGGATGATGAGGGCCCAGAACAGATCAACGAAGGATGAAGAACAGTTACCCGGGGTCCATAATACAATGACTAAGGGTGCAAGCGCTGGAATCACCCAACCGCCCTCCCAAAGACCTGCAAGGGATTTCCTCCCACGTCTGTCCTAGGTACAGCAGATATACCCTCTGTTGTCACCTGTGTAAGAACCTAGAAGTCTGACACTATGGATACCACAACACCGAAAATTCCTGGGGGAACAGTCACCGGTCGAATCAGAAAGCGTGGGTAGGGTAGCTAAGCCCGAAACTCGAAAGAGTCCCCAATACGCTATCCGATCCTGGCGTATGCTCGAACAGAAAGTAGGAGAGGTATTCCCACAAACTGATCTCACATTGACCTACTGCATATGCTCCCAGGCAAATTTTGAGTGAGGTGGATTTGCCTAAATGATAATCTCACTACGATTATTGCGCAATGTGTGATCTTGGGTGGTTTAAGGTGATTTAAACCCAAGACCCTAACCAAAACTAGTTGGTGTAGTGTACCCTAAAAAAGAAAAGGTTTCTAGTTCATTTTATTAATAAATTTTAAGGGCTTTTATTACGCAAAAGGGATAGTGAGTGTGTGAACGTGGTTATAACAAGAAAACTAAATGCAAATATATTCAAATCTTCTTACAACAAAACTCTTTTATTTTTATTTTTTTATCTACCTCTTTTTCAAAATTGAAAATCTAAGCAAACTTTCCTACTAATTTTTGTTTTCTTTTTGAATTATACAAAATATACTAAGCTATTTTGCATTGACAAAAACAAGTTCTATTTAACTTAAAGTACCAAATTTTTTGCTTTTTCAATGACCGAAAAAGAACTATGTAAAAATGGAAAGCCAAATAAAAACTTCTTATGCGAAAAAGTGGAAGTATGGCAAATGTTCTTGGGCCTATAGCTATCGAAACCTAACTCGAGAAAGGCTTGATCTACAGGTTTTTTACTCAGAAAAAGTCTATAAACTTGGACACCCAGTGGGAGAAAACCAAGGAGAGAACACCCAAGGACTGACCTAAAGTGTTTAACCCTAACAAGACCACAAAGCCAAGTACAAGTAGACAAGCAGGTTTCCCTACTAACACGAAGAAAACTAAGAGGTGAAACTAGCCTACAGCTGTTTAAAAGGCACTTGTGACCATCAAAAGACAAAAAGTCTCGGAAGAAAATGAAACTTGACAAAAAGAAGACACCCTAGAAGCTCTACCAAAGACCAAACCCTAAACCAAAGGACAGGGATAGTAGAGAGCAGACAACTTCACCACAAACAACAGACACAGGAGTGTACAGGTTTGTAAATGGGTAAAAGCAGTCAGGGTCTGAAAAAGAAAGTGAAAATGTTCGTCACCAAACACCACTAAGTCTTCCAAATAGATCAAAAAGGTCTCAAAAAAGATCCAAAGGTCAACAAATGGTTTAAAAGATGGAAAAACTTTAAAGAGTGGTTCTATGACTTGAATCAACAATTAAAAACCTTATGCAATCATCCCAAGAATCCTACAGCAAACTCAGCAAGTCACCATAGGGCTAAAAAAGCAAAAAAAATCAAAAATGACTGCTTCAGGAAATATACTCTACTGTGCAGTAGAGCAACTCGCGCCCATGCCAAAACGGGCGCTACTGTATATACAGAACAGTAGAGTATGGGCGCTACTGTGTGTATATAAGAGTAGCGCTCATATTTCAAAGGCTAGGAAACTGACCTTGGAAGGTATGAAAACTGATGAAAGCAGGCAAGCCAAAAACAAAGGATACCTACAAAGGTTCTTAACCCATCGAAGAAATCAAAATAAACCGAGAAGACATCCAAAAACAATGGTTTCCTAAAGCCAAAAACTCTATTTCCCCAGTGGAGTCGCCAGTCTGTTGGCGGATATTTCTACCCTATAGTCAGGAAACTAAACTATCAACTTGGTTGGGGTGACAGGTAAGTGCATTTATGTCATTACAGAGGTGTTTACAAAAGAAATAGATTACAGATTTAGAGAACATACCTTTTACTGGAGTCTGATCCTAGCCTTGACCCAGTCTTGTGTCCAGCTCCCAAATCTACTTTCTTTCAGCAAACCTGCAACAACAATACCTTCCTCAAACACTTTGGGCAACATATAAATCATAAAAATAAACAAAGATTATGTTTAATATCCAGTATTGACCAAAATAAATCCAACTCAAAATGCCATTTTATAACACCTTCAGATTGGAACAAGGAAACACTTCAACCTTTATTTGTCAAAATAGTATGCAGTACAAATATACCTGACAATGAAGCAGGCTCCTGCAACTAGATCCTGGGCTCTGGCTCTACTCTGGTCTGAATGTCTTCTGTAACAGTTTCTCCAATGTCTTAAAGTTTCTCCATTAACTCATCCTCTCATTCTTTAGTAATCATTTGCATTCATAATTTCTTCTAACCTTGCTCCTTTAGCCTTCTGGGAATTTATAGGTTTAAGGAAGTAGTTCAAGTCGATGAGGAGGTTGGGGAAGTTAAGAAACTGACTTCAACTAATCCTCTTCGATGGATTAATATATTTTTTAATCATTTTTAAGATATACGCGACTATTATACAGTGGAGTAGCGTATAGAGCGCTACCCTATTGTTTGATAAATAGCACTCATTTAGTTTTAAATTCCGAGCGCTACTTTGATAAGAAGGAGTAGCGTATACATTGATATGGGCGCTACTATTATGCACTGGAGTCGTGTATGGGCGCTAGTCTCTTTAAGTAGAGTAGCGCTCATACCTCAAAATGATATTTTTGTATGTTTTCCAGTATGTTCAGGAAATAGGATGAGTTGTCATAACATCCAAGGTCAACATGCTCCTCCATCCAAGTTGTCCTTTTGTGTGATCAGCAGCTCAGGGTGATCACGGACGGAGAGGTGCAAGTTTGACCTATAACAGTAATACATAAATTTCCTTCTGAAATTTTAAATGAAAATAAATTCTACTCCCTACAATTATAGGGTAGAATCCATTAGGTAGATTAGTTATATCAAATTCTATTAATAATAATGCATAGAATAAATACACAGATTTTCACCATAAACAGTTTTCATTTGCAAGCTTTTATATTTCCGTGCTAGAGTAGGAAATCGAATTTGTTATCAGCATATTCTTTAATAGTAAACAAACCAAACACTCATACAGTAATCATTTTTTTAAAGTTCAATAGTTAAATTCCACAGATTCATTTCTAAGGTTTAGATAATACTTTCATTGCAATTTAATTGAAATAGAAATAACAGACATTAAACCTTTTTACCAAGACCAAATTCTTATATCATAAACAAGCTTGTAGATTGATTAAGTTAAGATTGAATAATCAGAACGACTGTAGAAGACTTCAAATGAAATAATAAACACAGGTTTATTGCCGAGACTTAACTAAAGAATTGTTAAGATTTATGTTCCAAAACAAGGACTAAACCGTAACATTAGAAACTACTTTCCTATTTTCTCCTTATGACGCAGCCATAGTTTTATAAACCAAAAACGAAGCACATACAGGACGTAATCCTTAAAAACAATTTCATTTATCCATTTTCCTATAAAACAAACAGTTGTATTATCGTTTCACCAAAACATCCACTCATCGATCGGTAACCAAGATAAACACAATGGTCATTAAAACATTAGTTATTCCCATATCTTTGACGAGTTACAACTCATGAATACAGACCCAACACAAATAAATAAAAAGACATGATTACAATAATATAAATTCTAAATACTTCATTTGAATTTCCTTTGAAGGAGTTCGAAAACTTAAACTACAGGATTACAAAATAAACAAGATTTCACACAGGTCATAAGCCTACACCATCTAGCTGGTAGTAACAGACATATCGTGTTATAGATTTAAAACAATTACATTCTATCTAGCCATTTATAAAGAAAACGATAGCCATAGTATTGAAACATCAAATATTGCTTCATCAAATTATGAGGGTGAACCTTGTCATAACACTATTACATTCAAAACCAGAACCAATAGTTGCCTCATGGGTTGAGGGATATCGTCCCGTACGTTCAGCAAGATTCATAAAACCCAAATCATAAAACCGTAATATTTTTTCAAAACACGATACACAGAACTGTCAAAAAGACTGCCATCATCTTCTATACAATGTTTCCAAGGCACCGACCGAAGGCTTACCAGTTGGTATAGCTGAAACCCAACTTCCAACGCCTAGAATGTTGAAGCCATTATACATTGTACCTGCGAACGTTTTGCAATCGTGGTTAAAAATAATATTGAGAAGGAAGGGTCACCATATTGAAAATAGACTAACTATTGATATCATCGTATGCTTATAACAGAGATAAAAAATAAACGCATTACCTCTTTTCGAAAGCCATAGTAGCATTCAACGCCAAGCCTGGTGTAATAGCGACGAAGCCGCACCTTGCCGAAAGTTGAAGTAACAGGAGTCCATCGAAACCATTAACTCTCAACAATATCAAAACCTGGAAATAACTATAGAGATAGGTTGGCTATTGCCCAACCGAAATCTTACAACTCTCAACAGTCTAACGATCAAACCTTGGTAAGTTACAAGTTCAACTAGAAGCTCAACAAAAGAACTACTGTACAAGAAAATTAGAGCTCAGCTCTATAAATTCTAGAGATTCGAATACGAGACTCAGGAGCTACAGCCCACAGGCGGTTCAACATTGCTACAAACCCTCGGCCAGTGTAGAGCCACTACCATCAAACAACAACGACCCAATAAACACAATATTCCAAAACCAAGTAGGGTTTAACCACTACATCGAAACCCTCACAAGATTGACGGTGTAGATCTTAGGCAGAGATTATGAAACTTACAACCAGTCAATCATATTAAATGAGCCATCATTACCAAAACCACGAAGGATCCAACTCCACAGTAATTTCCTTCATGTCAGGTTACAACTCAGCACTCTAAGGTTATTATTGGAAACTAGCATGTGAACCAAGCCTACCGTATCATCCACAATGGATTCCCATTATCTTGTTAGCTGTGTGCATTTAATACCGAATATTATGATCTTACTTGCCAACCGGTAACGTGGATATCCACCATATATCAATTAATACACCTTTCATTGCTTGGGTATTGTCGACATAGTATAAACCTATCAAGGCTCCAAGCTAGAAATTATATTCATCAAGTTTGCATAATTCACATTATTGTATAGTTTATATATATTTAACCATTGAACGATAGTACAAGGTTTGCATGCATTAAGTATCACCTTGTATGTAATTTCTTACATATCACCAAGTGTAAAAAGTAGCATCTAACCTATAGATGTGAACATGGTTCCATATAGTTACACATAAACAATAAGGGTCGTACTCAACTCATATCATTCATATAATTAGCCAAGAAGATGTTATTGTATAGAATAAAATAGGATCTTTCGGATGCACAGAAACCATATTGTGCATATAGTGTAGTACAAACACATAGGTGTTACTTAGGGTTACACGTTAATTACAACTCACATTACACCAATGCGATATTTGTTAGAATGGTAATAGAACACGTTTACAATGGTGAAATAATAACCCTACAAACAATAGTAAGACATACCTTAAATTTATGTATGGTGTAAGAGGAAACATTTCAAAACGATACCATCATCGCATATTGTAGAGTCTAAACTATTTAACAAACAGTTGAACATGAAATTGCATGATTCATCATTGAGATAGAAAGTAAACAATTACATACAGAAAACATGAAGGAGACCAAATAAATATGGGTACAATACTGTGATGTAGACATTGTAGTTCTTCTTGATAACTTTGGATTTCCCTTTCGCAACTCTTATCTCTTACCTGTCAATCTGTCACAAGTACGAGTTCTTATATTTTAGCACGAATGCGAAGTAAGCCTCGGGGCATCCAAAGAACCCCTTCATCAACCAAACAAAAGTACTTTAGTTAAACAATTATTTCAACATCTATAAGCAACAGTAGAAGTGATATGTAACAGCATAGTTAATTATAGATTATATTTCATGCATTGTTATAATTCCGCATTATCAGATAACATTTATTGTCACATAGAAAAGTTTTTAATTTTTGCGATTTTTGAGATGTTAGAGTAGAATAGTCAATTAAATAGATGAATGAATGATCGGAAATACCATGGTCGGTGTAGCTACAACAACCAACTAAACCTTGGGAGGTTTCGGATTTTTCAAAAATGGTTAGGAACAATGACCCCTATTTGTGGACCAAATTTTCCTCACTTTCAGGCAATTGGTTATATCTAGAGACTATAAAAGGATGACCCTATGGGTTGTTTATATATACATGAGTGAAAATATATTTTTCATCTTTGATATGCATTTTGATACATTATGATCATACTGCTATGTGATTAAGTGCTTTAATGATGTCTTTAAACACCACCCTCCTTCTTGGAAAATTCTTCCCTTCTATTCTAACAATTTTTTTCTATGGTTCAAGGTTAAGAGGCTCACCAACACTATGAATATTAGAAGTCAAAAGGGATAAAGATGTGACCCTATCAAAATTAGAAGTAAGAAAGTAAAATAGACTCATAAAACAATCTTCCCTTTTACAAACTTGTCAAGGGCTACATCCATAGGCCACGAGCTAGATTTGAACCTAGGTGGGGACTATAACAACCAATACTCCTAACGACCCAATCTAAGCTCTATTAACTATAAATATGCGTAAGTGGAATGATATGTTCACTAAACATTAATTGAACTAAACATGAATATCTACATAATATGTTTTACATATAGTAATTGATGATAAACATGTCTAAATAGCTAGCACAAAATAGTAATATTTTATGGTTTGTGAAATAAGCAAATAAATCAAAATATACAAGTATGCATTGATTTCACATATTGTTGCACTGAATTTAGTGTTACTGCATTGATTTATGAGACTACTGCATTGATTTCAATGTTGGATTGATTGCAATGATTGTAGTATTGAATTCATTAACTATACATTGATTTGAGAGACTATTGCATTGCTCTCAATTTTGGATTGATTGCAATGATTGTTCCATTGAATTCAGTGTCAATACATTGATTTATAAGACCATTGGATTGATTGGAGTAAGTGTTGCATTGAATTAAGTGTCAATGCATTAATTTTTAACATTTGTCCATTGATTTCATTGATTCATTGAATTTTGTGTTGGTGCGCTGATACCTAAGACTATTGCATTGATTTCAGTTCTTTCTTGATTGTAGTTATTGTTGCATTGAATTCAATGTTCGAACATTGATTTTTGAGGCTATTGCATTGATTTCAGTGTTATCTGTTTCAATTCAATAGACCATGGATATTGATTGGGTGCAGTGCACTGTTTTCAATGTTATCGGATTCAATTCAATTGAATATGGTTCTTGATTAAGTAAAGTGCATTAATTTCAAATTTATATCTGAATCAATTCAATTGACTATGGCTCTTGATTGAGTACAATGCATTGGTTTCAATGTTATCCATTTCAATTAAATAGACTATAGGCCTTGATTGAGTGCAGTGCATTGATTTAAGTGTTATTCAATTCAATGCAGTAGACTATGGCTCTTGATTGAGTACAGTGCATTGATTTGAATGTACTTTGATTCAATTGAATAGACTATATCTCTTCACTAAGTACATTGCATTTAATTTATTGTTATGCTATTCATCCAATAAACTATGGCGCTTGATTGACTATTGTGCATTGATTTTAGTGTTATCCAATTCAATTCAGTTGACGATGGTTCTTGATTGAGTACAATGCCTTGATTTCAGTTTTATCTGATTCAATAAAATGGACTATGGTGCTTAATTGTCGTACAATTATTGATGTTATCATGTCTTCCCATAATGGAGATATTGATGCTATGCATGTTGAGGAATTAAGAAAATTAAATATATATTATGCTAATAGAATCATCATGACTACTCTTGAGAAGGTGTGTCTATTGTATCATAGTCAAAGATAAAATTTATAGTGAGCTCATCCAATTACTTTGCAAGGAGAACGTCTACGGAAATAAACAAATTGAATTCTTTCAGGTATTTTACTATGCATTGTTGGGTGTTAATATTATTGCGTGTTACTATGAATTCGGCATGACGACAAATTCAGCCACAACAAATGACACTAGACAAAATGTATCAATATAGTTAGAGAAATTCTGTGAAACATGAATCATTTCTCCAAAAATGATCATAATAAGTGGCAATTGACCAACAAAAAAAACATAGTTGAACATTATGATATCTATGCCTTAGTTGAACATGTAGCTTTCAGAGAGGAAAATGATGCAAGAATTGTTGAGATATCCCCAATGGAAGAAATTCAAAATGAATATAATATGCTAGTTGCATTTACAGATATGCTACCAACAAAATTTGCACATAATCTATTTCTTATTGATTATATGCATCCTCTTACTTTCTTACTATTTACGTGTTTTGTCATTCAACACTAGTATTCAAATTATTTATCATTTAACTATTGAAGTTGCATTTCACATACTCCATATGCATAGTCATGATCATCTACCAATTTAATGTGACTACCCCACATTGCAACCGGCCTAGATCCATCCATACTCTGGATCTAGAATGCATTGAGAGAGATCAAATACCTTGAGTTGAACCCTATCTAATAAAATATAGACAATAAAAAAATGTTTACACCTCTAGGTATTTGATCTCTCGCTACACATGGTAGATCCTGAGTCTAGATGGAGCTAGGTTGGTTTAATTTCCAAGAATAGGCACTAACACATTTCAACCATTCCATTTCACACTTGTAGAATGTTGTATATGGGCGAGATGGAAGAATATGTTCTGGAAAGAAAATACAAATTAAGATCAGATGTAAAATAATGATGAATTGCTCCTTATTTCATCTAAAGTGGTTCTAGAAATTGATGAAATAGAAAGAACCTTTTATAAAAGTATGAAGGATATAGTGGAAATAATGTACATGTGTAGGTTCTACTCAAAGTACAAAATTCAATCGAATGACCCAAATAGTCAAGTTATATATAATCAACGAGAATTGTTTTGAGATCAATGGGAAATAAAATAATACAATATCAAAATAAAGACATTCAAAAAATATTATTTGTAAATATGTTTTCTCTATAATTTGTTAATACAATTACAAAAAAAAAGAACAAACTTAATATTTCGGCTATAATTATTTTCATATAAATATAATTTATTTATTTTGGAATGTTTCATTCTTCACTCTGATTATGAAAACGCCAAAGGATGAACGTGATGAAATCCAAAACATGCCGATAGGGATGCCAAAAATAGTGTACAGTGAGATGGTCAAACCAATAAAAATAGTTGCATTGAAGGAGGAGCCATCTCAACAAACAACATAATAGTTGATCTTTTTTCTTTTATGTACTTTTAATTTAATTATTACATGAAATATTAATTTCCATTTCTTTTATTATAGAAAATAAAAGAAAATGGAGCCCATTCATCATATATGAGATAGGATACAATGACAAGGAAAAAAATGGTTGCTCAAAAAAGTTTGTGAGTAAAAATTTAATTTTTGTTATTTAAAATTTCATATTTTTGTGTAAGAATTATATTTTTATTAATTTAAACTTGTCCTTGGATGTATTCTAACATGTGCTAACATACATACAAGAGTCATTCTAAGAGTTGATTAACATTGGGTTAAGTATAGGTTGGAAGTGTATGTTGCATTATAAAAAATGAATTATGCAATTTGTAGCTAGTTAAGTTAATTTACTTCTCTCATATTATGATTAATGGAAAAACATGAAACTTCTATATCAATTTATCACATACCCAAATTCTAAACATTTTATGTTATGAGAAAAACATTATGTTTCATTTTATTGTAAATTTTTATGACTATTGACCAAGTGGGGTCAAGGATGACTGTAATTAAATACTTTGAATATTTTATTATTAATAAATAAAAAATGAGACAAATATCCAAAGGAGGTTGTTGAATGTGTTCAGTGACCCACTAGGAGGAATGGACTAGGTTGAGAGAAACTGACACTTGGAAGCATACTCAACTCACTTCTAGGTGTTACAGGGGGGAACTTTCCTATTTTTATGGGCATGTTCCCCAAGAAAGTGGAATTGAGCAGGTGGCTCCTTAACTAAGAAACTAACCAAAAGACCTAGGCATGCTTTATGTACCCATCGAATTCAAAAGGAGGTTGTTCAATTTTACCTTGTGATAATTTCCGAGGAACAGAAAGAAGAGAGCACAAGAAATTCGATGAAGGGAAAGATAGGAACTGATTGAGTGAAATAAGACTGCATTCTAAACTAGTACAGCTTTATGTTGAGTTCAATATTGCTAAAGGCAGAAGTATTATTGTTATGTACTACTGTTGAGTTGCAGAGGAATTTATTGCATCCTCCACATAGCCTCTTCGTCTTGGTGGTTCAGTGAACAGGCTTGGGGGTCCTAAGGCAATTGACTTGGATGCCTTTAGGAGAAGGCTGGGTGGAACAAGCTCCTTTGGTTGTTTGTCTCTTCTACATTAATCAGGTTTTAATTGTGCTATCTTATTTACTTTTTGTCCAAATATATTATTGAAGAAATGCATGTAAAATGTTATGAGTTTCTATTAAATCTTAGTTATCCATTAACTGTTATTAAATGTTTTAATTGTGTAAATGTTATCAATGTTGTTGCTAGATTTATAGACTCATTGGATAGTTAAATCTCGAGCTTAATTGATGAATGATAGAAAATAAATCCTTCTCTGTATTTTTCCACACATCGAAGTGTCATACTTTAGTACAGAGAAGTCAAGTTATGAATAGAATAGAATGATGAAATATCTCAGATAGACAGTTTGAAAACTTATTTCAATTTACTTTCAGCTGTATTTATTTCCAAGAATGCATACTGTCAAATCTATTATAGTAACCTTCTTGATGTAGTAACATAGTAGTTATCTCGTAAATAAGAATTCTTAAATAGTAGCACTATACATAGCATCGCTTTCCAAATTACAAAAGTATTAATCTCCGAATCAATTCCGTGCTCATAACAAAACCTAGGGTTTAAGTATATCTTTTTCATTATAAGTAACAATAAATCAAATTAACTTTTAAATGATGAAAATAATATATTTCAAAACTGAGCCATCAAATATTATAACAATATATACATTTATCACAAAACCCTAGTCGTATTTTAAGTTCATATTACAGAGTATGATATAACAAATCGAAAAAGAAATATTACAATCGAGAGCATCTATAATGAATGTTAAATAAAAGATAATTACACCTTAATATAGGAGTACGATAAACATCCATCAAGGGTATCAATGTCTTCCACAAAGGAGTGGTTACGGGTTTGAGTGTGGCAAACGAGCTCACCCTGCCAACATGTTATAGAATTAAATTTACAGAGTTAGGGTTTGGGAGAAACCCTAAAGGCTAACCAATGTAAATTATAAACATCCATCTACAGGCATCGAGCCTTAGGGTTTTACCCTCAGCTTCTACTATTACCAAAATCAGGTATTATGCCCTTAATTCTTCTACGAATATTTACAACAAATATTGAAACCTTACGATCGAAATCTACATAGTAACCTTTGTAAAAATGCATCTAAAAACATAGATTTTCGAAGGGCACGTTCAGGCTCATATAATCACGAATTAATACATCTTTTAGAATTCACGTAGACGGTAGTTCCATTTCAGTCCAAAGCCATAACTCCTTAGAAGCACTATCATCTTTTACTAAGCCAAAACAACACCTAATGTAATTATTGACGGATTCCAGAAGGTGTGCGAAGCCCTAAGCATAATTTTTTATTCAATTAATAAAATAACAAATGGCTGAGAGCATCTCTCCAAACTTGTATTTCAAACCATATGTGATTTCTCGAAAAACCATTCATATTTATCCATAAAAAATTATACACAAACAATAGCAAAGGGAAAACATTGAGAAACCAATGTGATCTCTAAGGCTTGAGAGTTAAACTCTCTCAGTCTAAACTTCCCTTACTGCTTACAAAGGTATGCAAAATCCCAACACGAAAGACTGGAACACTATCAAAAGTAATTTTGAAGTGTAACTTGACGAAGGAATTCATACTAGCATCAATGCCTTTGATTTTCACCAACCCTTCAATACACAAAGTCACAACTTGGGATGCCAAAGGAAGCACCAAGGCTTACCCGAGTTTGTCTATGCATCATAGCCTAACCACAAGCCTTATCTCCCAAGGAAGCCATGGCAGGAGGAAGCCTGTCTCTCTTCAAGAACAAAATGGATATGAGTTAGCTATCATATAATAAGCGTCCATAACAAAATATTTTAAAGACTGTAACTTGTTGATAAATTAATTACCTGCGTATCATTATCTGGCATGAAGCTTAAACCTCGAACAACGTCAATCAAAACCCGGTAGTGCCAAGCTTTTCCATTGAACCATGTAACAGGATAGTACCTACCTTGGTTCAAATAGCATGCATATGCTCAGTTGTAGGTTGCAAGTCTCACTATCGAAACCCGACAGGATCTTGAAACAGTCATGTTACAAAACTCTAGTTTCCTGAGGGCCTGTCGACCTCTCCTACCACCTTATGGCGCCAAATGAATCTTCTCATTAAGCCTCGATGCAAATCAACCAAAACCTAGATAGGGTTTCACACAGTTATCAATAACGATCACATGATGACAGGACTCGAGGCTGCCAACAAGCCTTTCCACCAAGACCTCAATAAATAACATAAAATATCACAGCTAATAAGCTTGGTAGTACTTCCAATGCATGCCAACGCATAGTTCCACTTCAATACATGTTCATAGTTGCATTATGCATATAGTATACTATATATACATATGTATATTTAATACTTATAGCATTTAGCATATAGAAATATAGTTTATAATACCTAGGTTATGGTTCATATCATATAACCTATATCACACGGTTAAGTCGTGTACAATGGTTGCACTTTACAAGTTAGCAAGACCATGGTCGGGTCTTTGCCATGATAAACATATAGATATAAAAACTATAGTTTGATAATCGAATCTTTTACATGTATACAAATAAAACATTATGGTTTAATTATGATAATGGAATATGAAGCTAAAACTCCATGAGAAAACATAGTTAAACACATAGGACAATAATAACTATGCATAAGGTATGCAGCTCAAATAGGCATATAATTATAACATCATAACGATTAAAGTCAACAATTTTATGATCATAGCTCTAGGGTAAGTCTTACCCTTATACAAATTTAAGTTCTCTATGCAATGGTACATAACATCGAAGTCAAATTGAAGTACAACAAGTCATTTGACATACTTTGATTATGTGTCAGTATGAAATTGCAACTCTTACCTATGATTTGTAACAAAAGTTGAAGAGCGTTAACTATAAATAGCTAAGTAAGCCTTGGGGTACCATAGGACCCATTCATTGCAAAAGAAAACAAAGAGTTAGTCACCATAGTTAAAAGTACAACATAGGCATGCACGATATAAATAATGAAGTGCACTTTGAACAATTAAATAATTCGAGTTTCAAACATTGAAACATAATGTAAACTTTGGTATTAATAAATCATTTAGACATATGAATGACGATTTTATAATGACATTACAACATTCAGGTAGCTAGCATAAAGTTCTCATACAGTGAGACATATTAACAATAGTTATGACAGTTTAGTAGTCATTGCTTATAAGCGACGTAACCCTTTAACTACTGACGACCGCCTTAAGTAGTTTTTGTCATTGCAATTAATTAATCCATGATTTGATGAATTAAGTTAACATTAATGATACTTCCACATAACAAATACAAGCATTTAATGCTACTTGAAACTTTTAATTTTTTGTGCAATTTGGGGATGTTACACTTGATTCTATCAAAGTTTTTTCATTGTATATAGAACATATGGAAAGAAAGTATGTAGTGGATCCAACAAAATAGTTGTTGAGAGACCACATGAGGAATCGATTTGAAAGCACGTGCATTGTTTCTGAATCACTTCTTACTATGGTATGCTTTTTTATTTACACAATAATGCATATTATATTATAATGTTTATATACTCATTACACTTTATTTCGATTTTTGTGGATGGAAAAATGAAAAGGAGGAACAAAATTAAGCCAATAACCAAAACATTGAGTCAATTAATCTAACTACAATAACACCTATAAGTGATGAAAAAATGACGCATGCAAGTAGCTTGACATTACTTCAAGTGAGGAATGACTATCAATATAATTGAAGGTTCTTACAAACTTTATATCTTTATAAATGTTTGATTATGAAAATCATACATTGTGTTTAATGTACATGGCATATTGTACCAATTGCATAATCACACATTACAATCAAACGTAACAATTACATATTGATATTTTTATTATTATGGAACTTATGCTGTCCTATTTTATTTGATGAATGGTCTCTTATTCATCCAATGTTAAAAACTATTACATTATATATATATATGAATGATTAATACATGGATATACAATATAATTAAAATTTAAGATATCAATATTATTACAACAATTATTTAATTTGATTTTAGAACTAAAAGAAAACCAATTAATATGTTTTATTTTGAACTTATTGAATGATGTTGGGGTGCCACGAGTTTGAACTTGCAAAAAATGGACACTAATACCTTTATCGAATAAACTGTATTAGTGGTTTTAGTTGTCATTAATGCATTAGTATCACAATACTCATGTAAGAATAAACATGAGTATTTTATATATCTAATTACCCCACTAAGAAAAGCATAGATACACCTCTATTTAAAGTCACTCTCAAATTGTATATCTAACGAGATATACAAAACATAAAAAGTTACCATCTTAGATGTCATTTTTATTGGAAACCGAATCACTCGATCATAACACATTCTTCTTTTAATCGATTGGAAGACCTTGCTAGTTCTAAGTCTAATGTACAACATACTACCAACAACATAGATTAACGGGCCTTTGGCTAATCCACCTCCACAATGCATGAAGAAGATTCCGACAAAATTAAAGCCTCATTGCAATTTCATGGAGAGGGGACTCAATCCACATGTTAATTAGAATTATGTTTAAGAAGTTAGTCGATTATTTTTCTCACTGACACAAAAGCTATATTTTTAAAAGAAGTGAGGATGTACATTACTTTTCTAATTAATTTTTAAAATATTTTGTAGTAAACAAAATGGTTAGAATCATAAATATAAGTTATCAAAATTACATAGTCGGTAAAATAGTATTACAAAATAATATATCGCTACAATTAAAGATAAATTTTGGACAATAAAAAATCAATCCTTTATCAAGAATTGAAAAATAAAAAATTTTTACTTTATAAACAACTTCTCTTATGATATGAATGATGTTCTTTAGTCTATTGGTTGTAACTTGGATGAAGAACTGAAAAATCGAAATTCTCTACTTTTTAAACAACTTTTCTTACAATATGAATGATGTTCCTTAGTTTATTGGTTATAACTTGGGTGGTTAAAGAAATGATTGTGCCCTTCCCATCAGGTTCAATTCACTATAAGTGATATGATGTTTTTGTTGAACATCTATTATAATAATTGTATTTTTGACCATACCTCGATTCTCTACTTAAATAACAGGTAAACCACCATTTTAAAAAAAATGAATAATGTTACCTGTGAAAAAAGCATGGAATATAATTAAATAAGTTGTAAACTGAAGGAGATGAAGGGACTCCTGTGGTGAAAAATGTAAGAAGGTGAAAAGAAGCGAGGACTATGGGAGGTGATTAAAAGGAACAGTGGGAATCTAGAGGGAAGAGATAAGAACGGCGGCGTCGACCGTACTTGCCCACGCGCAAGCTACCCCACACTCTAACCCTATTCTGAAACCTAATTTTTTTTAAACCGGTGATAAAGAATACCGCCTTTCAGAAAATCTGCTTCGGAACTTCCGTTTTCTCGTGTGCGTTGCCGCTGTAGACCCGTCGGTTTTGGACCAGTTTTATGCTCTGTCAGAACCGAATCCTCGCTTGATTGCAGGATTGGGCCGGCCTATCAGATTCGTAGATAGAAATACAGCTACCATGGCGTGATTGAAGACAGGGAACTTGAAAAAATTACATCTGAAGGCCGCCGAAGGACAGGAAAGATTTTAGTGTAGTGAATTGAACGACGCAGTCCTGGCAAACCGTTGGTGGGTAAGAAATGTGGCGATGGGGAGGGTCGATGGGGTCGCGGGCTCCGGCCCCGGCCCTGGGCCTGTCCCTGTTGCTGGGCATGGCCACAGCCACGGCCTTCAATCCAAGGACTTGCAGACTGAAGAGGAGACTACCGGGAACGGCGCATCGTTGAAACCAGGGCGGGACATAAACAACGACAACAGCGATACCGCGGGCAAGTCTCAGGAAGGTCAGGAGGGCGGGACGGAGTTCAACCGGAGAGCTCGCGGCAGGCCGCCGGGGTCCAAGAACAAGCCGAAGCCCCCTTTAATTATACAGCAGGAAAGTGGGAACGCCCTCAGAGCTCATGTGGTGGAGATTACGAACGGGTGCGACATAGCGGAGACCTTGGCAACGTTCGCACGTAGGTTGCAGCGCGGAGTCTTCATTCTCAGCGGTAACGGGACGGTCGCCAATGTTACCGTGCGGCACCCGGCCGTGCCTAGCGCGATCGTGACCTTGCCGGGGCGGTTTGAGATCTCATCTCTATCGGGAGCGTTCCTTCCCACGCCTGCCCCTACCGGGGCTACAGGCCTTAGAGTATATCTCTCCCGCGGAGAAGGACAAGTGGTGGGAGGAAGCGTCGTGGGTGCCCTGGTGGCCTCCGGCCCCGTCCTTATCACGGTTTCTATATTCCGTAACGCCGCCTACGACCGACTGCCCCTCGATGAGGAGGAGGGGCCGACACCGATGCAGCTTCAGCCCGCAGGAGGACTCTCCAATTCCTCCGCTCTCCCGGCGGCGCAGCAGCAGCATATGCCTGAGCCCTCGACCATGCCCATCTACAATGTTCCCCCCAATCTACTCAGCAATAGCCAACTGCCACATGACGTCTACGCCTGGGCACAGCATCCTCGCCCTCTCTTTTAGTACAAGTACTCCTCTGTGCCTTTGCCCTTGGCTTAATTGGCTGCTCCATTGCAAGTTCAGTTCATTCAGAATTGTCTGTAGAAATTATACTCACAGTTATGTTGTGTTTTATTCTTTCCAGGGCAAGTGAGGGGCCGGTTCGTGATGATTTCGGTCCTGGTCATGGAGAAGGAAATCAATGGAGCATGCCAGGTCTAATTGAAAAGACTTTCTTTTGTTTTAGAAGACTGTAGGCCTTGTACAATAGTTTCTTACAATAATAATTTCTGTGAACTGCTCCACCGCTAGCCTGTCTCGGTTGGTTTGTGAGTTTCAATTGAGTCTATGCTTCAAAGATGTCTTTGATGCTTCAAAGATTGTTTTAAAAACCAAAACTATGTTATCCCCATCCAATGCTTTCCTTCATGCAAGAAAACTGGCGACCACCAGTGGTTATTTAAATATAGCTCCGATTTCAGGGTTGAACATTCTGGTGGGATGGGGTTTGATCTCGTTTTAAGACCTCCGAATACTTTAGTAAAATTTCTTCATCGCGTTTTAGGATTTCCAGATTTGTTTGACTAAAATTTCGTTCACCTTCGGATAATAAAGTGGTATTAAATGGTCTCGTTTCAGCTCTTTAGATCCATTAAGCAAGTAAAATTTGGTTCCTACAATAAAATGACTGTAAAAGTTTGTTGCATGAAACTTATCCAAGCTAGATTGATAAATATACAGGATCACCTTTTAGTACTGCCACATACCTTTAAGCAAAATTCTCTTTCACCCTGGCCCAAACTAAAGTGGCATAGCATGGAACCAGTCCAAGCTGATAACCAGGAACAAATGTTTCTGCAAGTAGCACAGCCACTTAATTTGCTATTCGTTAATTATTATTAACAATTTACTTGTTTTTTAAGCATAGTTCTACTAACTGCCTGTTATCTATGCATCAGCTATGAGTTATTTAAGCATCAGTTAGATACCAGTTATTATGCATAGCTACTAGTTATTTTTATATTTTTTATAATTATTTATTTCTAATTTGTAAGACTACCATAAAATCAATTTAGACAGTACACTTTTCTCATCATCCTAAAATCGAGAAAAGCATAGACTCAAATCCACCCAAAATTTTAAAATAACTAGCAAGAACAGCAAGATCAATAAAAACAACATTAATAATATTAATGTGTTCTAATATACCCATAGGCCTAAATGGAACACAATCCATATAAAAGAAACATAAATAGCTGATGACTGAACTAAATATAAACATAAAAATTAAATATAAATATAGATAATCACTTATATTATATCTAATGACTGAGTTGAAAAAACTAAATATAAACATCAATATAGATGATTACTGACATGTTTTTCTATAGTTTGGAATTTGCTACTGCTACTAAATTTGTTTTTCGAAGAAAAACACATATATATGCTATTAAAATCAAGATACATGTATACACTGTTCAGTTTACAACTTTCATTCCAAACAGCCTTAGATTCAAAACAGCTCGAAAAACCTTTACAAAATCGTTCCCATACATTCAAAACAGCTCGAAAAGCCTTTACAAAATCGTTCCCATGAATCATGATGTTCAAAAGGCCTGGAATAGCCCAAAAAATACCTTCTAACCCTTAGCCTGAAGATATGTCTCAAAATAAAAACATAACACAAGTGTTAGAAACTTAGAAATGATGGAATCTTGCCAGATCTCCTCAATTTAACACAGACTAGCCTCCAATTGAAGGGCATCCTTAGATAACTTGTAGCGTTATTCAACCACTTCTCAATTGTATTCTTATCTCCTAACATTACTATCGATATTATTTGTTTGGATTAAACATGCATGCCAAATTGAAATATTAAAAGAGATTAGGTTTTCGTTGAAGTAAACCATGTTTCAAAGCATTTTTATGTTTAATTTAATTATATCGTTTTTTTTTTCACCAGATCAGATTTGTTTTCCTTCGAGTAAATCATGTTCCACAGCATTTTTTTTTATTATATCATCTTTAGGTCAACAATATTTGGTCACTAGATATTTGTTTACAAATAGGCGATCAGTGAGATATGAGATATTTCTGCATATTTTGAAAATTTCATCGCAAAACATTTTTATTTTTATTATATCGTCTTTCGATTAACTATATTTTGTTACCAGAGATTTGTTTACATATAGGTGATCTCTGAGATGTTTCAGCATATTTTGAAATGTTCATCTCAACGGAAGGGTTATTCAATCACTTCAATTGTCAATTTATTCTTAACCTCTTGTCTTCTTACCCAGATTACTAGGAATAATTTAAATTAAACATGAAGGTTTAAATTAAACATGAAGGTCAAAGTATATATATATAAAGAATTAGACTTAAGGTTAGCCTTTTTAACCTACTAAGTAAACCTGGTCTGAAAGTGAATTTTTAAGGGTCTGAAAATAAATTGTTACAAGATTGAAGATGATGAACAATATATATATTGAAAAGTTTCTCATCTCGTAGTCTTTTTTCATATTTATTTTTTAAATATTAAAATTAAATTAAAAATAAAATAAAATAATATAATTAGATATAAAGTTATGTTATATATATATATAAATTTTTATTAGAATATTTGATTAAAAATACTTTGTTGCAATTGATTTGTTTATAAGTAGTTTATAATAAGATTAGTTTTTTTTTATAAATTAAAAAATATATAATTAAATATAAAGTTAACTTTTTCTATTAAATAAGCAAATTATGTTCCTAAATTTTTTATTAAAATATTGTGTTATGATTAAATATTAGCATATATTTCTTTATAAATACTTTATGAAGTTAGGTAATGAAGATTAGAGAACATAAAATCTATCCTAAATTAACTATTAACACATTAAATAAATTATCACCCTAATCACAAAGATGGGATACCATTTTCATATTAACATAACTATCTATATGACATAAGTTATATTATCTATTAACTTTATGAGAGCCTCTTAATATGATATTGACTTATTATATGAGATGAGATAATTAAGACCATATATTTTACAACAATTTTGTCTTTATCACAATACATTTACTTATTATTAAACATATAATTATATAGTTATTTATTTTAAATTATTATAAATTTTTTAAAATAAATTTTGAATAAATATATAAAACTTAAATTTATAAATAGAATAGAAATAAAAATCATCTAATCACAATACTTTTATAAAATAAATTTGTTTCCTTTTAATAATACCATCACCATTAATAATACCATCACCAGATCAGATTTGTTTTCCTTGTAGTAAATCATGTTCCAAAGCATTTTTTTATTATATCGTGTTTAGATCAACAATATTTGGTCACTAGATATTTGTTTACAAATAGGTGATCACTGAGATATTTCTGCGTATATTGAAAATTTCATCGCAGAACTTTATTATTTGTATTATATCGTCTTTCGATCAACTCTATTTTGTTACCAAAGATTTGTTTACATATAGCTGATCTCTGAAATGTTTCAGCATATTTTGAAATGTTCATCTCAAGGGAGGGTTATTCAATCACTCTAATGGTTAACTTTTACAGAACTTTTTATATTTTAAATTAAACATGCAAGTCGAACTATATATATATGGAAAAACTAGAAGAATTAAATGTAAGTTTAGCCTTTTAACCTACTAAGTCAATTAGGTTTGAAAGTAAATTGTTACAGGGTCTGAAAAAAATTTGTTACAAGATAGAGGATGATAAAAAATATATATTGTAAAGTTTTTATTTCCTAATTTTATAGTAGTCTTTTATGATTTTTTTTTAAAATATAAAAATAAAATTAAAAATAAAATAATATAATATAATTAGATAGAAAGTTATGTTATATATATATATATTAAATTTTTTATGAGAATATTTCATTAAGAATATTTTGCTGCAATTTGTTTATAAGAAGTTTGGAATAAGATTAGATTATTTTTTTATAAATTAAAAAATATATATCTAAATGTAAGGTTAACTTTTTCTATCAAATAAGCAAATCATTTTCTTAATTTTTTTTATTAAAACATTGTGTTTTGATTAAATAGTATCATATATTTATTTACAGGTACTCTATAGGTTGGGTAGTGAAGATTAAGGAACAGAAAGTCTATCTAAATTAACTATTAATAAATTAAAGAAATTATCACACTAAACACAAAGACACGATACCATTGGTATGTTAACATAAATATATGGTGTAAGTCATATTATCTATTAACTTTATGAAAACCTATTAATATTATATTAACTTATTATATGAGAGATGAGATAACAAGACCATATATTTTACAACAATTTTATCTTACCATAATACAATTACTTATTATTAAACATATAATTATATAGTTATTTATTTAAAATTATTACACACTTTTTAAAATAAATTTTGAATAAATATATAAAACTTAAATTTATAAGTAAGGTATAAATAAAAATCATTTTATGACAATGCTTTTATAAATTAAATTTGTTTCCTTTTAATAATGATTTCTTATAAAATAAATTTCTTTTCTTTCTAATAATGATCTTAACATCAAGAAGTTAAATGATGAATTTGATTATTCATTTGGTTAAAAAAAAATTTGATAATTATTTTTTTAGTTTTGACTAGTTAATTTCCATATGTCTATATAAAATTTATATAATCTTAATGCTTGTAGTCATGACTATCTCATTTAAGCTTTATGACTTGTGACTCAATTTTTTTGCTATCATTGATTTAAAAAAAATTAATATCTATATTAAAGAAAAGATACACAAACACATTACAGATTTAAATTTACAGCTTTGAAAAATTATTACATAAATTAATTTTCTACTCATAATCCTTGAAAATAAGCTCCCACATTGTAGCTCCATGTAAAACAAGCTCTATGCAAAACAAACAATATCTTTTTTATGGGGATTTTTTTTTCAAATAGTTGTTTATTAATTTTTATATCATTTATTTGTTTAATAATAAAATTTTGACATTTTTTTCCAATCTTTATGGATGTTATCAATAATTTGTTTTATGTTCTTAATCATATATTTACAAAATATATCTATAAAATTAAGATAAATATAATAAACTTTCTAGAAATTTAATAATTATAGCTTAAAGTGTTACATTTTTATATGCTTTTACTCATAGAAACATTACAAGAATCATTATGAATATGACATATTTGTGAAATTTTATGAAATATGTAGCACTTATAACTATTAAGTGCCTTCTAAACATATTATATATATATATATATATATATATTAAATTCTTATTTTTTAACACTTTGATCTAATTATAAATATTAATATATTTATTGACATTATTCTTTTAATTCTTAATTTTTTATAGTTTAGATTGAAGCAAAGCATTATGAAACCTGTATTAATTATATTAAATTATTTTTAATTGAAATTTTATTTTAGGAAGAATAATATTAATTTGAAAAAAATACTATAATATTAATTTATTTATTAAGGTTTTATATTTTTAATTATGTTTATTTATTTATAATTTAACATGTTTTTTAATAATTAGAAATTTAAATAAATACTATAATAATAAGAGTAATTGATTTTAAAAATTTATATATTAATTTTTAATTTATTTTATATTTAATAAATTTATTATTAATATTAATATAAAAAAATTATTACTTTTATGTAAAAAATATTTGATAAATAATATAAATTTAATTTTTTAAATTACAAATACCATCCCAAAATTCTATTTTAATTATTTTCATAAAAATATAAATAATATTAAAAGTTCTATTTTAACTATCATTAATGGAGAATTGTTTTTTTTTTAATTATTGCATAGACTTTATAGAATGGTAGCAATTGAAAAATAGCATTTTTTAAAATTAAAGATCACTTAAATAATTTAAATTAAAATGTTTATTTATCATTCAATAATAATTAAAAGAGAACTAAAATTAATAACATATAAAAAATAGTTAAAAGAGAAATAAAATTAATAACATATAAAAAACAAAACGATAATAAAATTAGTGACAAAAAAATATTCAGTTAAAATAATAGAAAGAACATTTCATAGTTAAATAAAATTAATAATAAGATATAATAATAAGTATGTAAAATAAAATTAATAAGATATAATAATAAGTATGTAAAATAAAATTAATAAGATATAATAAGTAAGAACGTGCTATAAGTAAATAACAAACTTTGAATCAGAAGAAAAAAAAAAAAAACATTTTACATTTATACCAATGAAGATTGGAAGTCTATTTCCATTATATATATTTTTATTTTTTCACTTTTTCAAATTTTTAAAATAAAACTAAATAGAAATATAACGGATAACAAGTAACAAAATTGCACTTAAAAATAAATAAATAAATATTTTCATACTAATAGAGGCTGAAAGCATTGCTCCGAAGAGGTGCATTCTACATCTCAGTAGGGGAGGATGTGTAACTTCTTCCATGTTCATCATGGAGGTGATAGGTCAGCTCAAACTAATTTAAAACATTTACCAAAACTACACAAATTAGATAAATTAAAACCCTTCCTTAACATTTGCACTCTAAAAAGAGATTTTCACTTCAAGAGATTTGATCCCTCTCAGCGCTTGGTAGATCCCCTTTAGATGGATCTATGTTGGTTCATAAATCCGTTCTTAAAAAAAGGTTTATCAACGATGATAGCCCAAGTATGGTTACCTAATGTAGACAAATTGTGCAAACAAAGATATAGATGAATGGACGAGAGATGAAAAGCCGCCACTCCATCCATAAAAGGTTAAAGGAGAAGAGTTCCTTGGTCTTGTTTCAGTAGTATTTTGTACAAATAATCTTCTTCCATGTCATATTCCTTACAAATGTCTGTGAAACTCATGTTTATTGAACATTGTTTTGTTATTTCAACCTGTCAATTGCAACGATGAAGAATGGTGTTCCTTGTATTAGCACATCCAAAAGTAAAGTGGCTGGTGAACACCGATAGGTATAGCTTGGTTGTTAAACAAAGGTTAAACATTAAAATAATTAAGCTTATTTAAATCTTAATCAAGATGCATTTGAGCATAACAAGATACGACAAGCATGAAATGAATCCCTACTCTACACTTGTTCCACTCAGGTTAATGTTGTTAATCCACTCAAGGAAGTCCAAAATCTCAGATAATATCTAAATACTTATCTGTGTAATTATATTTTTCCCCTAAGTCACAAAATCACCTTACAATGGTTTCAATCTTGAAAATCATCTCTTAAATAAAAGATAATATTATGGACCCTAGTTCTTTTTTATTGAGTAATTATAATCATATTTAACGATGGAATAAATTCTTTGCAAATGGTGTTATGGTAGCACATAATTTATCAATGATTAAAATTAGAACTTGTTTCAAAACATGGCCTTAATAAGTAGTGTTCCAACTAAAACTTCAATTTCACCCCACATTGAAATTCGAGTAACCAATAGTATCTATTTTCAAGGTTATTAAAAATTACTACTATCAATAATATTATTTCCCAATATTAAAATTACAACATTTTTGAAACCATGGTAAAAAAAATAATAGTCTTTCATGAGCGGTGACAACAAAGCCTTTCTAAAGTCAATCTAGATGGTTAGAATCTTAGATCTTCGTAGATTGGTTCCTAAGATCCATTCTCACCACTATAGTGAAGGGCGTGGCCTTATAACTTCCACCTTATCCAGAGGAAGCAATCCTCAAAGCTCAATAGTATGATCTCATCTATGCTCAATATGGAAACCTCTAAATGATCATTCCCAATGCTCGATATAGTGACTTTGCATGCCACGATCTATCAGGGTAATCCCATTCTATGGAAGGAATTGTTGGTTCCATACCATCTTATCCAAACTCGTGCGTTCAATTCCCTCCTATTAAGAGCCCTTATGTGTATTGTAACCCCACGAGTGTTGAGCACCATCATCAGGGAACACCACTAGGACATTATTATCCCCCTGGCCCTATGGACTCATCCTCACATCTACAAACTAGTACCTCATATTTATCTCCTCCTTCCACTCCCCTTGTTCATGGTCCCACATGTAGTGGCACTATGTGTGGTGGTTATTTTACAACATATGTGGCCCCTCCAGCCATCAAGCACTATTACCATTTCCATGGCACCTACCAACCCATCTAGTGCAACCACATCCGGTGGCATCCCCTTTTCTTCATGTGAAAGTATACATTCAATAGAACATGATTTCCCAACCTAATCTTGCTACCCAACAACTGCAGCCCAATGCTAGTAAGAAGAAGAATAAGGAGAATACCAAATGGAACAACCAATAATACGATGTTTGGATAAAATCCTCTAATCCTCCTAGGAACATTAGAGGCAACCAAAACCCTACAAATCAAGACCCCAACAATTTCCCCAAGTAGAGTAAGAAACCCGAATTATGAACTAACCAACTACGTTCATTTGAGGATTTTATAGATGGTATATCCATCATTCTCCTCATTTTGCGAAGGCCTACCAAATGTGAGAATAGGACAATAAACATGAAGCTTCTAATGTTTCCTAAGGGAAACTTGGAACTCCATCACATCATCTTACCACATCCCAACCTATGGCCTTGCAAAACCCCTTCCTATCATAATGGGTGGCCACATAACATCCAACGATGACTTACAATTTCCAATCAGCTAAGTTAGATCATCGAAATGATATTTCCTTTTAAAACATCTACATAACCTCCACCAAAATAAATTTAGAGATTTTGCATAACCTATATGGTTTGTTAAATGAAACCCCTAATACTAATAAGAAGAATGACCCTCCAATACTAAAAGGACCATTTCACCTAACATGACCTAATGTGGATCCTGTCCCAAAGATATTAAAGATCCCTTTACACTATGTAATTGATAACCCCAACTCTGAAGGTACTCCTAACTATAGATTTGTGGATAACTTGTCCTAGTCCCCCACTCCCATGTCTACATTGGAGGTTCTCCATAACAATCCTATAGAGTGAAAAGCTACCCTATATGCTTTGGGTGTAATTGATTCCTTAGATGCTCATTTAATGATCATTGATTTTTATCAAGTGTAACCTCATATGCCTTATTCTATTGTGTTTTAGATTATAGTCACTATTAAGAATTTTGTTATTCATCAGCGTATCATCGATGAATATGCCTCCTCTTCTTTCATGTCCATCCACATTTCGAAGAATATTGATTCTCTTGAACTTGCTCCATCCCTTATGATATTATGTGCATACGACAATCATGCTACTAAGCCATAATGCCTCCTTTATAGCATTTCAATCCATCTTGTTGGAAAACTATATTTATGGACATTTAGGTTTTCAATGGCTAGTTAGATCACAATCTCCTCCTTTGTCATAGCTAGATGTATGTTATGAAATCAATTGCCTCTCTATTATTTAAGCTAATGATGTTTCCTCATGAACGGAATATTATCATGCTTGATCAAATTACTTACTATGATCCTAAGTTGGCGACCTATTTGGACTACGTACGGTTGATAATGGCATGGGTAGCCTCCCTATCCAGTATTTCACTAGTGTTTGACTTGACATGTTTCAAGATGCCTCCTTAGTAAGAACATTTTATGGTTCACATTAACTTTCCCCCAAAGTGGAAATATTATATTTTTGTACCATTATTTATGAAAATACCTTGTCTCATCCAAAACAACCTCCAAGTCCTACACCCCCAATAGGAAATATGTCGGCAAGAGTGCCTACGCATAAAATTCCTTTCCTCCTTCCTCCTCTTGGTATATTTGGAACCACTATGATGGATACCCTTAATCTTCCAAGGCTAAGTTTAGGACTCCTTGTTTGGCACCTAACCACACCAAAGCCCCCACCCACTCCATATATTGTCTAAAGGGTTTGTGCACGAAGTTGAGGGACCCTTTAGGTGCAATTCTGCACCTAAATATGAATGTTTTTCACCACTTTCTACAGCATGACATACATGACCATTATTGACGAAATTTTAGGCATAGATATAATTTCTTATGCAAATTCCAAATATGCAATTTAAAAAAAAAATATTGAGATTTTCTATTTATTTCCTAATTTTCTTGTTTCATCACTCCGTTGGTAAAAAAACATATTGTTAGTGTTTATTCCGTAACTTTTTCATTTCACAACCATTTAAAAAAAAAATTGTATGTTGCACTAGAAGACATCGACCTCTACATGCTATAAAAAATCCAAGTCGAAATAACTACATTAAGACCTTCAAAGGCTACACCCACATTTGACATATCACTCACGAGGTTTGGTCACTTACATAATTCAAAAAAAAATTAAAAAATAAAGATTTAATTTTGGAAAAGTAGCACTGCACTAGTGCTACGGGTTCTATACATGTCTACCAATTTTTGTATCCCGAAACTGTCATTTAGGCATTGAAAGGTTGCACCCACAAAAACATATACCTTATCATTTGCCAAAAAAATAAAAAGTGATTGTTAGAAAAGATCAAATTTGACATAGTTATGTAAATTTTTAGTGCTTAAAACTTATATATTCAGAAACATGACTCCATTTCCTACGTTTCATCTTTTTTACTCGATGCAAGATATCTTGTGTAAGAATGTCAAAACAACCAAGTAAGTTGAGGGATGCTTGATTTTTCATTTTTTTATTGCATCTAATGCACCAAAAGTGACCCTCATTAGCTTGTACATGCCCTAAACTCTTGTCCAACTTGTTGGTATTTCCTGATGTCCCACTAGCCATGGTGTCAAAGGATGCCTCCTCCTCCATTTGTTCTTGTTACAAAAAAAAATTTCAGGTTGAAACAAAAAATGCAACAGGAATTTTGTCTCAAATACAACTGTAAACCCCCTTCTAATAACACCTTCCCAAGCCTCTATTCCTTGTTCATTGTGTAATATCTTGGGTCACACCACCCATTACTATGTAGAGTTTCCAGTTTTACATACTCATATCTATGCTTAGGAAGAGAAACTTGATGTGAATTCCCCAGTAATTCACATTAGTATTCCTGACACTACCAAAGACTGTAAAGAGGAATTCTATATTAACCACCTTTGGGAATTGTGCAAAATCTATGGAAATAATTCACTGTTAAGCAAAAAATTCCCCAAAAGAGCATGAAAATAGCATAAATATACTAGAAATATTAATCCACGCCTTAATAATGAAATAAATATATGAATAGGAAGCCTCTTCAAGGGGGAATCCTTCTCGAGGGGGAAGCCTCCGTATACAATGTTCTAAGTACACATGACAAGACAAGATGAGATGATTCAAATGAAAAGGTCTCCTTCATATATATAGGAGACAAAATGGTACAATTAGAACTAAGAGAGCCAAGCCGACATAACTAATATATTAATACGAATGACAATTACAACTATTAGACTAGAGCCGACACCAATAATATGTAGTGAACCACAATATAACGGGAAATATGCCAACATTTAGGGTTTTACATGCCCCTACCCTTCAAATAAGTATCCGATTTAAGAAATATTCCAAGAATCTTTCATATTTTGGCATAAACTTTCTCTTTTAACTCAGACATGGGTGGACTTCAGACCATTGGAAATCTCTTGAAATTCTGTACAACTTTGATATTTTGTGTTTTCTCTCATTCCTTGCCGTTTGTGAGATGCAGGCATTTTAGTAAATAAAACATCTTTCGAAAGATGTTTTTAAATATTCCAGGAATCTTTTATATTTTGGGCATAACCTATTTCTTGTAATACACAATTGGGAGATATTTGGACCATTGGAAAGATCTTGAAATTCTATACAACTTTGATGTTTTGAATTTTCTCGGATTCCTTACCATTTGTGAGATGAGGGCATTTTAGTAAAAAAACATCTTTGAAAAGATGCTTTTAGAAAAGCATCTTTTGAAAGATGTTGTTTTTATTAAATGCGTGCATCTCACAAATGGTAAAGAATCAAAGAAAAATCAAAACATCAAAGTTGTAGAGAATTTCAAGAGATTTCCAACAGTCCAAAGTCCACCCAATTCCGAGTTATGAGCAAATATTTATTCCCATAATACGAAATATTCCTAGAATATTTACGTTTTTTCTTATTTATGGTACATTTTGGCCTAGGTAATTCCTTATGCACAACAAATCTTGGTGCCATTGCATTGAATTCATTGGACAAATCCAATGAGGTCTATCCAAGTGTGAAGGATTAGGATAAAAGTGCCTACTGTCCTAAATAAGTGCTCAATAGTAGTCTACCTCCATTCTTGATAGTTTTTTGCAGGTTATTCAAAGTTTTTGAGTGCAGTAGCAGTTGCAGTAGTTTTTCTGCAGTTGCAACAGTTTTCTACAGTTGCAATAGCAGTAGTAGTAGTTGCAGATATTTTCCATCATTTTTGCAGGAATTCTACAATAGCTTCCATGTATCTGAAAGGAATTCCTCCTCTCTCCATTCAAATATGATCAGTGGAAACCAAAGATGATAGCATATCTAAAGAGACAAGGTATTTATGATAAGTGTATTGGTGATATGAGATATTTTGTTTCCTATGAAGAAGAGAATGATTGGCTAAATGAATGTGACAGATCCTTTGGAACAATGTGTATTGCTATGTCTCCTAGTATGCGCTTGCTCATGGAAACTATTGAATATCCAAGTGATCTATGGGCCCAACTGGACAAAACATTTGGAAAGCAAAATGAAGGGATTGGTGCAAATTATTTGGAGAACAAGCCAAATGATACCTCCTTAAGTGTTATCTCTAACTATGTCTCGGCCTCAATCATATCTCATGATGAAGTTGTTCAAGATGAAGAAAAAGATGTAGATTCAACACTCATGTTCTCAATGTCTTCTATTTAGAATTCTGAGCAAGATAGGCTAGTTTATACTCTAGAATCTGAAGAGGTTCTTAAATCCTCTCTTTCACATGAGTCTACTGGTGTGCAAAATGATGATCTATTGAATTTTTTGGAGGTTAAACCAGAGTTTGGAGGTGATTCATTTTCCCTCCTTGATCACATGTCTTCTATGTACTTCTATTCTATCATTGCCACATGTTATGAGAGTTTCATTGAAGACGGAGGACATTACCATTCGCTTGGGTTCAAGTCTCTGGCATATTTTGATTTTGATCTCACCCATGTTGGTTCAAAGGAGATCACAAGAAACCATCTATCAATTCATGGAGCTTATTTGAAGTCCAATGTAATAGTAAAATAATAATAAAATATAATTAATATTAATAGTCATGCCCTTTGGTGAAAAGGTGCAAGACAGGCTTATTTAATCCCAACTCATTGTATCCATTTATCATCTTCTACATTATCAAATATACATTTTTACATTATACACTACATTCGTCGTTTTTAACCCATTCTTCTCTTTCCATTGGTATCAGAGCCTCTCGGCCCTCGGCAACAGCCCACCACAATGCACCCTCCACCTCAGCTACCACCTCCCTCATGCGCTCACGTCGCCCCCACCACCAACTTCCACCTCTCTCCATCTGCCTAGTCCATTCCCCATCCTCCCCTTCCCTGTCTTCTCCTCTGCCGCCTGATCCATCCCCCTTCTTCTTCATCTCTTCCCCATCAACGCCTCTTCCCTCCTTGCCATCCCCCGTCTTCCCCTTCACGCCCCTCCCCACTTCGACATTCCTCTGCCATCACCCCACACCGCTGCCATCACCCCATCACCCCACATCCGGTGACTTCCCCACCTCCTCTGCTTCCAACTTCCCCACTCCCTCCTCTCACACACCTCCCTCCTTCATTGCAACATCGCTGCTGCCACCTCCCCATCACCTCCCCATCCTCTACCCCTCCGCCATCCTCCCCATCCGCCACATCCTCCACTCCCGACTTCCCCACTCCCGACTTCCCCACTCCCTCCTTCGCTGCAACATTGCTGCTGCCACCTCCCCATCCGTCGCCCCTCATGCTCCACACCCCCTCCATTCCCCTGCGCCCTCCCACACCTCCGCCATCCCCCCGCGCTACTGCTCGCAGCCCCCGCCATCCTCCTACTTTCTCCCACCTTCACCTAGCTCCATTCGCCACCATTCGTCCACGATCGGCTATCAAGAAATTTTTTTTTTAATATTAATACCTTAATATTAATAATATTTATTAAGATTATTGTTTATTAATATTATTATTAATAAAAAAAAACTATATTATATAATAATAATAATTATAATTATAATTAGTTAAAATAAAAATAAAAAAATCGTGGCGGGCTGCCTTCATACAACAAATAAAAATAAATCCACGTTCAGCGCCGAGAAGATTCCACCAATAACTAGATCAATGAGTGAATTAAACGCCCGATTCGATTCAATCAATGAGAAGATTAACAAGAACTACCAGGAACTCTAGGCAAAGATCAATCAAACTAGTGACCATTTGGCAACAACTTGGACACAAATCATGTCACGAATAGAGAATTCCATTTTCACTCTACAAGAGAACCAAAAGAAAAATGAGGCAGTTTTAAAAGCCATCTTGGGAAGATTACCATTACCAAAAGATCTACTACCCAACTCTCCCAGAACACCGGAGTAGCCAGATCCTTTCAACATATCGTCATCATTCTCATATACAAAAGGACGCCAAATATAGGTGAAAGTTGAGCTACCCAAATATGACAGGGACGAACGACAGTGCATAGCGTGGAATAACAAAGCCAAGGAATACTTAGAAATCCACAATATCCATTACAAAGAGGAGAAAGTTAAATATGCCACCATGCATCTAGAAGGAAACGCTTACAACTGGTACTTATGGTGGAAGAAAAATGCAAGAATATGTTCTCACAACTGGGTTAGTTTCAAGAACAACCTCATTAAAAGATTCCAAGGCGTTGAAGAAAAAGACTTCTTTTCCAGAATCACAAGGTTACAACAGAAAACCAGTGTCGATGAGTACACTTGTGAGTGGGAAGCACTGTCGACTCGAGCTCCAGAATTAACTGATGACCAATGACTACAGACCTACATACATGGCCCTAAACAACACATCTATGATGAACTAGAGTTACATATCATTGCTACCATGGAGGAAGCACGATGTAAAGCCAGGATTATTGAAAGCAAATCCGTTCATACAAATTTCGACCAAGACGACTCCAAAAAGAAGGAGCAAAGCCCAGAGAAGGAGAGAAGCCCAGTTTAGAGTCCCGAAGAATAAAAGAAAGGAAATGTAAGTTCTGTGGAGACAAATGGGATCCTATGCACAGATGCTTTTAAAGGAAATTGTATGCCTATGAAGCAGAGTTGGAATTCAAGGAACCTATTGAAAATGATGCGAAGAGTCAACAAGACTACCACATAGAAATTGAGGATGACACCCCACAAATCTCATTAGCCGCTATTACTGGAATCTCCCAACCGCAAACATTGAAGCTTGGAGGTCATATAAAAAAGAATAGTGTCATAGTTCTCATCAACTCTGGCAGCACCCATAACTTCATTAATGTCAACCTAGCTAAGGTTTTTAACCTATTTATTTTTCCAGTTCCTAACATGAAGGTTTTGGTAGCAGATGGAAAGAAGATTGATAACGTAGGGAAATGTCACCAAGTCAAGTTACAAATACAAGAGTATAACTTGGAATCAAATTTCTTTGCGGTGCCATTGGGAGGAGTCGACGTAGTATTAGGAATACAATGGTTACAAACCTTGGGTACATACTCTGCAAATCACCAAGAACATTTTATTGAATTCCATGCGTTTGGGAAAAAACACAAATTATACGGGTTCCAACCACCTCTGACACAGTTGGTTACATCACATCAGATAGAAAATCTACTTCAGAAGAATGCATGAACGTACATACTCCAATGTCTAGAAATGAAGCTCCTAACAAATAAAGAAGATAGGGACAAACAACTAAAGATACAAAAGCCGATTCAGAAACACCGTAAGGTGTTTCAAGAGCTACCTATGGAGCTCCCACCAAACAAAAAAATTGAACACATATTTGAAATAGAACCAGGGACAAAAACCACCAGTAGCAAACCATATAGGTGTCCACATCAGAGGCGATGCGACAGTTCACATAATCATTGTCGCCAAATAAGCTTTGAGGACAAATCTTCCCTTAAGGGGAAGGCAATGTAATAGTAAAATAATAATAAAATATAATTAATATTAATAGTCATTCCCTTTGGTGAAAAGGTGCAAGACAGGCTTATTTAAGCCCAACTCATTGTATTCATTTATCATCTTCTACATTATCAAATATACATGTTTACATTATACATTGTGTTTGCTGTTTTCACCCATTCTTCTCTTTCCATCCAAGCCACCACCATAATGTCATAGTTCATTTGGTTATGATCTCACCTATGTTGGTTCAAAGGAGATATCAAAAAATATCTACGCATTCATGGAGTTGATCCTACCTCAGCTAGTTTGAATCATAGGTTCCAGGATTATCTACATATCTTTCGATTTCTTCTCACCATGGTCAGTCTGAAGAGCAAGTTCAGAAAGCCTCCATATTCGCTTGCATCCACTAAAGGAGAATACAAGCACATGTTTTTGGAGCATACTCCCCTTCTTCCCAAGAGGAAGATACCTCTAGACATATGATCAAGCATCACACATACTTTAGTTTGGAGCAATTAAAACTTTGGTGTGTTTCAGTCTATTATGAGGGGGGGGGGTTGCCATGAGGTTTTCCCCATTTCCTTGGTCCTTGGTTCATGGATTGTTCTGTATTTTTTCTCATTTATTTGATTGTATAGGTGACCTTTGTTCTCAGTAACTAGGGCCCAAGATGAAAAATTATATATTAATGGGGGTGTTAGGATATTTCAATACTCCATGATTGCATCATTGTCCTACCTAACATTATTTATTTTTGCTAGTTGTTGATGATGTAATTTCCCCACCAGTGGTGTGCAAATGTCATCCAAGATCCGTCTACCACCTTCTGAACCCTGCATGCATCATTTTAGGACCACTTTAGTCAGCTCCCTATTTTATAGGAACCTACTGAGTGTTCTGGTGTAGTCCACCTGAGTTATCTGACTCTTGTGGGGGGTTATGCTCTAGATTTCACTGATTCATGCGCCCTTTTCTGACTAGCATGCATGAAAGACTCACCATTGCACCCTCTTTAGTTATTTAACTGATTGTGACTTCAATTAACTGGGTTTAGGTTCAGCTCAGTTGACTTTGCGTCTTCTGGAGCACTCTAGTGGTGATAATCCCTATGCTAGACCAACTGAGGTTCAAATTCTCCTGCATGATTCAAATTCTCTCCATTGTATTATAATTGTTCATTATAGTGAAAATTTAGAAGTGTTACATTATTATACTCCTATCTGAGTTCTGCTACATTATTATTCTTCTACTCTTTTTACTACAGTTTTCACTCTTAATCTAATTTTATGCTCATTCTTTCATTGGGAGGTATCCATTAGCTCATAGATATGATGTGACATAGAATTTCAGACTAATTAAAGACATGTTTCTTGAAGTGATTTTTCCTATAAGCTTGCATTCTCTTCTCTCTATTTCTAGTGTGGTCTTCATTGGAAGATAGAACTATCCAAAATGGTTAATGAATATCAAGATCACTTTGATTTTTAATGATATTTTGGATTAAGTTTTTAAAGGAGACAATGGCACTAAACATACAAAACCTACAATAGAAAAAGAGTTTCCAATATGGAAAAACAAAGACAAGAAATCCTATGAACTAATTACTTATATTGTAAGTATAGAGGTGATTTGTCATATTATGTCTATTATTGATTAATATTGGGCTATGAAGAAATTGATTAAGGATTTGTAGAATTCACATAGATTGGTTCTCAATCATCTATTGTTGAATATATTTGACCTAGAGTTGAAGGATAATGACCCCATGTCTCTAGGATAATAAACTAGGTTTTGCATGAAATTGATGCCTTTTGTGTGAAGATGGAACTTTCTCTCATAAACTTCATCAAGGTATTGTGCCCCACACAATCCCAATTTCTTCAGTCACTTCAAGCTAATTTCCAACTTAATATGCTCTAATTTGACACTCTAGTGGAGAAATTGTATAATCATAGAAATATTTTTTAAATACGTTAGTTCATTCCATGAACGAGACTATGTCCCTTACTCAAAACTGGAAGAATCAATCAAATTATTCTTCTACATGATATGGACATAAAAGAAGACATTAAATTATTAATTTTATAAGAGGAACAGGGTGTAGACATAACCATGGAGGGAGATTGTTAAGATTTAATATGATAAGATAGAAAATAGCAGCATTACATTCCATTTCACAATAATAGCATATACAGGATCACTGAAGAAACAACAAGCACAACATAAACACAAGAGACACAGATTTATCTTGGGAAACCCTCATGGGGTAGAAAACCCAGCAAAGCTTCCTCAATATAGATGACCAGCAAATACAAAAGATGTAACCCTGAGCATAAGCTCCTCCTTCTCCATAGAAGACCTCTCTCTCATAAGTGTGCCACTCTCAAGTGAGTGAGTGTGTGTAAAATGAGGAATACACCTCCTCTATTTATACACTACTCCAACTTGTCCTTTACACAAATCATGTAGGCTCGTATTTAACCATTAGGTTAAATACCCCACTACAATTTACTGGGCCGACCCCTCTAGGGTGGTCTACTAACCCTTTGACCCACATAACACATACAGGGCCGACCCCCACTAGGGAAGTCTAATAACCCAAGTTACCACAATTTGACGGAGGAATAAACATCTCCGGATATACAATAAGATCTTCATGGAGGAATGAATCATCTCTGGAATAATAAAGTACACATATAATATTCTTTGAAGTTACAATATCTCAAAACTCCCCCTTAACGAGAAGGATATTATAACAGCATCTACATGCGCAAGGAGTCATCAACATCATACATGATACATCTATAAATCATTGGAATCTTTCTCAACATCATCAGTAACTCAAGCAGTTACTGGAACATCTTCAATACTGGAACATCAACATCTTCAGTACTAAGTCTTTATCTTCTGCAGCACTTGAACAGCTACAACAACATCAACATCTGGATCCTCACAATCATCAGCATCGTCATCATACGATCATCAGCATCGGGATCATCTCGATCTACAACATCTAGATCATCACAATCTACAACATCTGTATCATCTCGATCTACAACATCTGGATCATCACGATCTATAGCATCTGGATCATCTTGATCTACAACATCTGGATCATCTCGATCTGCAGCATTTGGATCATCTTGATCTACAGCATCTGGATCATCAAGATCTACAGCATCTGGATCATCTCGATCTACAACATCTGGATCATCACGATCTACAGCATCTGGATCATCTCGATCTATACAATCTGGATCATCTCGATCTATAGCATCTGGATCATCTAGATCTACAGCATCTGGATCATCTCGATCTACAACATCTGGATCATCATGATCTACAGCATCTGGATCATCTCGATCTACAACATCTGGATCATCACAATCTATAGCATCTGGATCATCTCGATCTATAGCATCTGGATCATCTAGATCTACAACATTTGGATCATCTAGATCTACAGCATCTGTATCATCACGATCTACAACATCTAGATCATCATGATCAACATCGTCATCTAGATCAACACGATCAGCAGCATCGTCATCTAGATCAACACGATTAGCAGCATCGTCATCTAGATAAACACGATCAGCAACGTTGTCATCTAGATCAACACGATCAACATCATCGTCATCTAGATCAACACGATCAGCAGCATCATCATCTAGATCAACACGATCAGTAGCATCATCATCTAAATCAACACGATCAGCAGCATCGTCATCTAGATCATCAGTATTAGTATCCACACCAATACAAGTATACACATCATCAATACAAGTATCCTCATCAATACAAGTATACATACAAGTATCCTCATCAATACATATCATCAATACAAGTATCAATACATCAATACAAGTATCCTCATCAGTCATAATAGCAGCATACCCTACAACACACACGATCATATTATAGGATGATCAATCCTGCTCTCTTTAGTACATAGGTCCATGGATGATACAATCCAGATCGGGTTCCAGGATGATCAATCCTTATCACTTTAAGACAAGTCTCATGTCTAGGGATGATGCAATCCCATCTTCAATTCTCGGAGACATCAGTCTATGGATCAATTCTGGGACCAAGGTCTGGGGAAGATACAATCCCCTACCTATTCATTCAGGACTTCCTTATCAGAGACCCAGTCTACGGCTCAATTTTGGGACCGAAGTCTGGGGAAGATACAATCCCCTACCTGTTCATTCAGGACTTCATTATTGGATACCCAGTCTACGGCTCAATTCTGGGACCTAAGTCCGGGGAAGATACAATCCCCTACCTGTTCATTCAGGACTTCATTATAGGAGACATCATGTCTAGGGCTCAATTCTGGGACCGAAGTTTGGGGAAGATACAATCCCCTACCTATTCATTCAGGACTTCATTATCGGAGACATCATGTCTACGGCTCAATTATGGGACCGAAGTCCGGGGAAGATACAATCCCCTACCTGTTCATTCAGGAATTCATTATCGGAGACATCACGTCTATGGCTCAATTCTGGGACTGAAGTTCGGGGAAGATAAAATCCCCTACTTGTTCATTCAGGACTTCATTATTGGAGACATCATGTCTACGGCTCAATTCTGGGACCGAAGTCCAGGGAAGATACAATCCCCTACCTGTTCATTCAGGACTTCATTATCGGAGACATCATGTCTATGGCTCTCTTTAGGACTAAAGTCCAAGGATGATCCAATTCTCACATGTCCACCAAGGACTTCATTCTCGAAGACATACATCTACGGCTCTCTTTAGAACAAGTGTTCAAGGATGATACAATCCCTCTTCTTTCTCGGAGACATCTGTCTACAGGTCACTTTAGAACATGTGTTCAAGGATGATACAATCCTCACATGTCCACCAAGGACTTCATTCTCGAAGACATATGTCTACGGCTCCTTTTAGAACATGTGTTCAAGGATGATGCAATCCCTCTTCTTTCTCGGAGACACTTGTCTACGGCTCCTTTTAGAACATGTGTTCAAGGATGATGCAATCCCCTTGTCACCTTAGACCTTGTCTAAGGACCATCCACCAACCTCTCTGTCGGCATCACCAATATAGGTATACACATCATCGACCTCACTGTCGATGCGGGCAATCTCATCATAAGCGATCACATCACTCCGCCTGTCGATGCGGGCAATCTCAACAAAGCATATATCTGACCTAGTTTTTGTTAGACACATCAATGACTCAATAATTTGTCTGTGCAGAGTTATATCACTAACTCTGATGAGTCATCTGCTAGAAAATTCAAGTTGGAATCCATGAGAGTGGCCATTCCAACACATCAAGTCCTTTTAATATTTCTCATCATACTTTCCCTGGTTGAGAAAGATTCCTTTTGAGCCTTGCCATACTTCCAAACCTAGGAAGTAATGCATCAATCTGAGATCTTTCATTTTCATTTCTGCAGCCATCTTCTTCTTTCTTTTCATGATATGTTTCTCATTCCTTGTCAGAAAGAGATCATCATCATACAATAATGGTATGATAGGTTCATCATCCACAACCTTAAGGTAAAGGTTAGCATCATCTTTACTTCTGGTAAAGCCCAAGCTTTGTCAAGAAGCTATCAATTGTCCATCATTCACACTCTGCATTGAGGTATCTTCTGCATATCTATCTGTGCCATCTCTCGTCAGATGGGTCTACTGATATGAGCCTCAAAATCATTCGAACTCTGTGGTGAGTTCCTTCTTGCATCCATGTCATATGTGTATAGAAGCCATATTCAACCTTGTAGCAAAGGTTGAGATCCACATCACCCATGATGATCATTAAGCTCATCAATTGACTACCAATTACACCATTAAGAGAATGGTCTTATCTATCCACTTGGAGCAAAAATCTTGTCATGATTCTATTCCTCTTTCTAAGATAATCTTCTAGCAATGAGCCTTCTATATTTTGTTTGATTTGTAAATCTTCTTGTTGAACATCCATCACTTGTTCGTTGTTCATCATTCTTCATGATCTTTCCTACCTATCAAAATTAAGTACATGATTAGTAATACTTCATAATCATGAAATCATGTTGACATGATAACCTATTATGCATACATATATCATTTACATAGTTATGCAACTATCTTGACCAATACTTTGGCACAACACTTTTCCATATCCTGTATGCATACAGTGACTATCTAGATGCCTTCCATCTCGACCAGAACATACTATCGAGAGTGTGCACAGCTCTCAGCATGTCAGCAAAGAGGTTTCATTCTAGACAAGCAACAATGGAATGTTTGTCCAACTTACCAATCATATGCATATTAGTAGTATATTGTTCAATGCTCTATGAATGTTTACACTCAGCATGATATATTCTAGGAATACAAATATGCATACAAGCAATATCATTTAATATTTGAAATAACAACTCAAATACTTATCTTTTATGTTTGTGTGGTTGCCTCCCGCTTGATCTTCTATATGTCTTTTGAACTTCTATTCATTATGTACCACTGTGCATGCTCAAGTGTGCACTAGTGTCATCCTCATGATCTCATACACAAACATACATTCATTAGTATATTCTCAATATTATCAAAAACATTATAATTCTAAATAATCTTGAATATGTATAGTCATGATCATTAGTATTCAGGGTTTCAGGGAAGTCTTCTTTTACTCATGCATATTCTTGTTTGATCATGGGACTCTTCTGGTTAGTTAAAACATCAATCAAGATAAGAGACATAATGTGCATAAACCCTTTATTAACTTTATGAATAAGCATAACCAATCATACCAAGTATACTTATATAAGGGATCCCAACACAAGGTAAGATTCTAACATGACATAGGAAAACATACATGGATTAGTATACCTCCTTAGTTATGTCTAACATACCTAATTAATATCTTCTTTGTTCTCTTTAGAGATCCTATGCTGGAACCTGCATATCTCATAAGTTAAGCATAATAGAACAAAGTCATACATACCTCGTAAGTAGAACTTCTATGTGATCAAAGATTATGTTGTCATGGTCATGGAGCTTGATTTGTCTTTCGTGATGTACCTGTATCTTGTTAGCAAACAACATCAACCTCATACAACACCATAATGCATTAGTACAATCATATAGCCCTAATCAATGAATGTCTTCGATCATTCACATGCATTCATACTGTTACTAGGGTGATAAGAGAGTTCTAACATTAATCAAGATTGTACCAATAAATAATATGAAGACAAACACATTATGAACTTAATCAGGAATCATATTTCAAGACATACTTGAACCTCCTTAAGTCATACCTGTCGAGACTTCTTGTAGTCTTCTTATGTAAGGCCTTAGCCTCAACTCCCCCTCAAACTTGATCTCGATCTTGATTAGGGTTTGCTAGAAAAACCCTAAAATTTCCATCTTTGACTTTCACACTTCTGAATGGATGGAAGGATGTGTCTTGCTGAGCTGATCAAACTAGCATACTTCAATTTTGAAATCTCCAAAAATTTGACCCCTCAAAATTGCCTTCGAAACTTTTGGATCTTCTAGATAGGATCCCGAACTAGGGTTTGATGAAGCCCACCCTTCTTACCAATCAAAAGGTTTGATCTAAGGCTCTAAACTCTTATTTTTCTGAGGAGCTTCCAGCCATGGTTACAGACTTCAAAAATTCCAACTTTTGTTGAAGCCCTAATTTTCCATCTTTCCGATCAAAATCCCGAACTGGGGTTTGATCAAGCTCGGTCTTATACCCAACCAAAAAATTCGATCTTGGACTCTAAATTTCGATTTTCTTGAGTAGAATTCAGCCGTGGATTCCAATTCCAAAAATTCTAACTTTCTTCGAAACCCTAAATTCCGGAAGCCATGAATGAAGGTGCTCCAAAAATAATTCTGTTTTAACAGAAATATGTACCTGATTGTTTCTGCTGTAACTTTTAACTTTTTGATCCACAGGGTCTGAATTTTTTTTTTGTGGTAGCCTGATTTATCATCTTTCCATCCCGATGGGTCTGACCTCAATTGGATTTTCTGAGAGAGAATTATGCCAAGTGTTGCAACGTGACCTGTTTATGGGATAAAACAGAAGAGCGAACTTGTACGGTGTGCCACATGTCACTGGCTCTGCTTCGGCCTCTAAAAATGTTTCCTGAGAAAGTACAGTCTGTGTACTACCTGCCAATTTTTACGAAATTTCATTTGGAGCTTCCTAGCCCAAGTTATGACCTTTTTTCCTAGGCCACCTGATTTTGACTAAGATCTGGAAGGGGTAGAAACCCTAACTTGTACTGATCATAACTCACAAATTACAATGAATCTGAGGGTTCCCTTTGGACACAAGGTAGCTGGGGATATTATCTACGACCTGTCAACTTTTCAAATCCCGAACCTTCACATAAATGGATTTATAGTGAAAGTTCCACGATGACTGTTTTTTTCTATGTAAACCCCAAACCTTCAAATTGTCACAAGTGAAGCAAGTGTCGTAAGTGCCATACATTTCCTTCCTTCAAGTTAGCTCTCATACCATGTTAAGATTTAATATGATAAGATAGAAAATAGCAGCATTACATTCCATTTCACAATAATAGCTTATACAGGATCACTGAAGAAACAATAAGCACAGCATAAACACAAGAGACACAGATTTATCCTGGGAAACCCTCATGGGGTAGAAAACCCAGCAAAGCTTCCTCAATATAGATGACCAGCAATTACAAAATATGTAACCCTAAGCATAAGCTCCTCCTTCTCCATAGCAGACCTCTCTCTCATAAGTGCGCCACTCTCAAGTGAGTGAGTGTGTGTAAAATGAGGAATACACCTCCTCTATGTATACACTACTCCGACTTGTCCTTTACACAAATCATGTAGGCTCGTATTTAACCATTGGGTTGAATACCCCACTACAACTGACTCGGCCGACCCCTCTAGGGTGGTCTAATAACCCTTTGACCCACATAACACATATAGGGCCGACCCCCACTAGGGAAGTCTAACAACCCAAGTTACCACAATCTGATGGAGGAATAAACATTTCCAGATATACAATAAGATCGTCATGGAGGAATGAATCATCTCCGGAATAATAAAGTACACATATAATATTCTTTGAAGTTACAATATCTCAACAGAGATATGATTTTCACTTTGTTCATTGTGTCAAGAATGCATAGGAGGAAAATACCCACCAAATTCCATGGGATAAGATCACACTAAAGATATAAAACAAAGAAGAAGAAGGTAAGTATCTTCGATGAGATAAGGCTCCTAAATATGCTCATTTTATTATTCCACATTCCAATAATACTGTAAATGAAGTTTATTCAGTGCCTTATTTACTTCTTGGGAAGATACTTTGCTTCTTGACACTAGTGTTAATGGCCACATGAATTTTGGAGAATACTTCTTTGGAGAATAGAACAACAATGCAGATGCTATACTAGATTTTGTGAATAAACCGAGATACAAGCCTAAATTAATTGACACCATCATGCTCAAATTACATGGATTCCCAAACTTTGTGTTGCATAATTCTCTCTATATTTTAGTGTTGTAAATGAATGTGTTTTCTCGTAAGAACATTTGATAGAAAGGCCATTCCATTAACATGGTTTATGCTAATCGAAAAGTTGAGATAAGAAGATGTTCTAACAACAAAGCCATCATGAAAAATGGGAAGATACAAGTTTTCTTAAGATGAAGAGGATCTCTACATGGAAACATAGTTTTGCAGCCCTCTCTCCCCGTGGTGAAGGTACATTGCCATCTATTATTTTTTTTAAATTTACATATAGGAAGATCAATTATGATAGAATTTGTTTGTTGAAGAAGAATATTGTTTCTTGTTTGACTATAATTCCAAGGAATTTGAAGTAGTCTAATCCACATCATAAGTAAAATTTTCATTATTCTAATTCCAGAACAAGTAAAAAATTAGAGTTCACACACTATGATTTGTGTAGTACAATTATTGTTTCTTCTACAAATTGTAATAAATATCTCTCGTGTTTCACTTATGATTAAACTAATATGTGTAGGTAAATTGAGAATGAAGCACACTATCATATTGACACTATTTGTACTGATAAAGGAAAGGAAAATGCTTCTAATAACTTCAAAAAATATCTTCATCAACATGTGATTATGCATCAATCCACTATTCCATATAATCCCTATCATAATGGTGTTGTAGAAATAATGAACATGACACTCTTGAATATTGTATATTCCATACTATTTTTCAATGATGTGAAATTGATGTTTTGGGGTGATGCATTTCTATGTGTAGTCTATTTGAAAAACTTATGTCAATCTTGTGATCTTAGAAACAAGAATCAATATGAAATGTCATATGGCCACATTCATATGGTGAGGCATATCATGGTTTTTGGATCCACATGTTATTCCATAATTCCTAAGGAACAAAGAAAAAAATAAGGTGCAAGGAGTGAAAAGTGCATCCTCTTGAGGCACTCAAATACAAAGTAACAACTGACACCCGCAAAAGTCCCTTACGATATGGGGGGTAATTTTTTGTTTCCTTATACATTATCTAGACATTGATAAGTTAATCTCATAACTTCACAAGCATAATAAATATAGTACAACCTCATCCACGAGAATCTTTATATGTATGAATTTTCGTCTTCAAACTTTCTTTGTATAATAGCCTCACGCGAAGAAACCAGATCCACTATCTATCATCTACATCATTACATATAATCCTCAATTAGTAGATAACCTCTCTTTATAAGACATAGTCTTGAACATATTATCTTGATTTGCTAACTCAGAGAGTTTGGATGTCCATGAGGATAATGATAACTTATGATAAAATATCTCTTATTCAATACATCTCTTCTAATGCATAAAATGACACATTCACATGCATTAATTTCGTAATAAAGTTCATCATGCTTAATTATCACGCCTACTATATACTAGTAACTATTTAACATTTAAATTATAACTACTTAGATTTGTCTTAGCTTAAGCATATGCCAGAAGTCTAATTCCAAAATTTAAATGGAGACCACTCCCAGTTACAAAGATTAGTATATTATTTAATCAATAAATGAACTTCAACTAAATCAAAGTCATAAGCTCATTTAATCGTTATGAGAGTATCCTCAAGATAGCATTTATTATTGCTCATTATAAACCTTTTTAAAACATATAATTTCAATTGTTACTAAGTATAATCTTCTATGAATTTCTTAACAAGTCCTTTTTACTCATTATATCCTTATAACTTCTCCATCATACACTTAATATTACTTGATTATATAATTTGGGCCTAATAATAGGAAGCTATCATGATATTTATCAATTTATTCTTATTAAAGAAAATAAAGAATATCTAATATTTACACTTAACTTGCTAACTAGATATTACAATAATCACTTACGGATATACTAATCCAATATTTAAAGAACCTATTCTATTTTATCTCAAATCATGGTTCACATATATATTTACTAATGAAATACCAGCTTAATAACATTATGTTTTTATCACGGTCTTTCATTTTCATTCAAGACTACGGAATCAATATAACTGCTCGTATTTTTATAGGATAAAACCACACAAAATATCATTATACTTTTCTCACACGCCAACTAAATGCAAGTATGATACTATTAATGCAACCCATCATTTAAATCAACGCATAATAACATCTGCACCTGCGAATGAACATAGACCATCAAAAAAAACCATGAATTACGGATATACTAATCCAATATTTAAAGAACCTATTCTATTTTATCTCAAATCATGGTTCACATATATATTTACTAATGAAATACCAGCTTAATAACATGATGTTTTTATCACGGTCTTTCATTTTCATTCAAGACTACGGAATCAATATAACTGCTCGTATTTTTATAGGATAAAACCACACAAAATATCATTATACTTTTCTCACACGCCAACTAAATGCAAGTATGATACTATTAATGCAACCCATCATTTAAATCAACGCATAATAACATCTGCACCTGCGAATGAACATAGACCATCAAAAAAAACCATGATGAACATATATGTTTATGAACTTTAAAGCATTACAATAAGGAGAATACTTAATGCAAGTATGATACTATTAATGCAACCCATCATTTAAATCAACGCATAATAACATCTGCACCTGCGAATGAACATAGACCATCAAAGAAACCATGATGAACATATATGTTTATGAACTTTAAAGCATTACAATAAGGAGAATACTTATCTGGTAGGTTAGATCCAAATGATTGAAGGTATGTCTACAATTTTCCTCTCAACCATTTGGATTTCTACCCAGTGTATATTTTTACCACCAAAAAGCCAGAACAATGAATCCACTAAGTAGAGTTTTTATGTATATGTACTTAAGGCCTCAAGGCTAGTGCCTCACTAACTTATTCCAGGCATAGTATAATAATATGTGTTTGCAATCAAATATTAACTCTGTCCAGTAACTTAAATGCAGAGATAGACCATCAAAATACCAGACACAAATCCAAATATTAACTCTACCAGTAAAATGAGTTAATGCCGAGATCGGCCATCAAAAGATTCTGTCGAGCCATAAACAAATCCAAATATTAACTTTGTTAATAAAATGAGTGAATGCAGACATCGGTCATCAAAATAATCTGTCAATAAAGTGAGTGAAAGTAGAGATCGATCATCAAAAGACTCTGTCGAGCCAGATGCAAATCCAAATATTAAATCCATCAATGAAATAAGTGAATGCAGAGATCGATCTTCAAAATACTCTGTCAATAAAATGAGTGCATGCAGAGATCGAACTTCAAAACACCATATGCAAATCCAAATATTAACTATGTCAATAAAATGAGTTAATGAAGAGATCGAGCATCGAAAGACTGTCCAGCAAGACGTACATCCAAATATTAACTTTGTCAATAAATTGAGTGAATGGAGAGATCGATCATCAAAAGACTCTGTCAATAAAATGAGTGAATGTTGAAATCGATCTTTAACTCTGTCAACAATATATGCGAGGATCACATACCCACAAAGATGTATATGATTAACCTACAAACTGTGTCCATTGCATGTCTGCAAAGATTGATTTCTACAGATTGTATTACAACTCTAACAATCGAGTGTGAGCAGATCGTTTTCTACAGGTTGTATTACAACTATGACTCTTGAGTGTGTGCATAACGCTTTCTATAGATTATATTGAAACTCTTACCATCGAGTGTGTGCAAATAGTTTCATATAGGTTATATTATAACCATGACTCTTGTATGCATATCACTTTTTACAGAGTGTATTTCAAACTCTGTCAATTGATATTGTCGATATGTTATTGTGGGAAGGTAGGGGGTGTTTTTCTTATTCACAGCAACACACATATCACTAAACTCATAAATTTTCACTTCTAGCACAGACAGTAACAACTCACTGTAATCTTCAGCAAATTCAATATAGCAAAAACAGTTTTTGCTATATTTTGATGACCCTTGCATTCATAAACTTAACAAATATTCTAATTCAACAATTAAACACATTTAACATAGAAAATAATATAAATCTCCTCACTTGCTACAGCAAGAATAACTTCAAAATAATTATGAGTTTACAAACTCATAAAACAAAGCATAATAGAAAATACACAGTAAAATTTTGAGTTTAGCTTCAAATTCATTCACTCAGTATGGAAAATTAGGATTATAGGATTGGGTATGTATAGTGTTTTAACACAGACGGTCATTAAGTGCTAATTGACCCTTCATTGCAAAATTTTATCTTCATAAATAAATACTGTGTTACAGACTAACAAAATAAAAATTGCATTGGCCATTTAGAAATGTGAAGAATGACATGGGATTGCTGGCCCGATTCTTCATGATCTTTAGAGTCAAAAAATACATTAATGGTAATGGATCTTCAAAATTTAATAATCTGAACTAAGGGGATGACTGTCTCTTCAAAAACTAGGCAGTCACAAATCTGGGCGGTTGTTGTCTTTTTGAGATTTTGGCGGCCAGCGGTGGAGAAAGTAATTACTTCCAACATTCTACCCCTTAATTACTACACCCAAAAATCAAAACTTTGTAACACTAGATTTCTGTTACAACTTACAAACCCTAATGTTTTTCCTATGAAACTCAAACAACTCTTTCCACACAGGTTTTGTAAATAGGTCTAGGTCTGCAAACTGATTTGCTGATCTACAAAATTCCATACTGATTTCATTCTTGTTTATCAATTATGGAATGAAATGATACCTTGTATCAATATGCTTACTTCTTTTATGAAAGACATGATTTCTTGATAGTGAAATGGTTGATTTGTTATCACGAAAAATATGAGTTGGTTCATCTTGTTCATGTTGCAACTCAGAAAGAGTTCTTCTCATCCACGCAGTCTAACATGCAGCTTTTGTTGCTACAACATACTCTTCCTTAACAGAGGATAGTGTCACTATGGGTTGCTTCTTTGAAGCCCATGCTACTGATCCCGATCCAAAACTGAATACATATCCAGATGTATTCTTTCTATCATCTGTAGAACCTGCAAAATCACTGTCAATATATCCAATCAACTTAAAATTTGAGTATATTGGATACCAAACTTTGTTGTTCCAACAATATATCTCATAATCCTCTTTCCAGCTTTCCAGTGGGTATTATTTGGTGACTCCATAAATATTGAAATCATACTTACTGCAAACACTATATTAGGTTTTGTTGCAGTCGAGTACATGAGACTTCCTACCAGTCTCTTATACAATGCTGGATCAACTTTTGACCCATCATCCTCCTTATTGAGTTTTGTACCAGTTGCAATGGTTGTTATAACTCGCTTACAATTCATCATTCTGAATCTTTTCAGTACATCATTTGTGTACTTAGTTTGATTTATAAAAATACCATCCTCAGAATGAGTTACTTCAATAGTGCTTCAACACCAACAAAATATTTCATCATTCCTAAATCAGTCATCTCAAATTGTGTTTTCATAGCTTTCTTAAACTCATCTACAGAAAGATCTCCAGTGAAGATCAAATAATCAACATATAAGCAAACAGTCACTATTTTACCTTCTTGATTTAGCTATGTATACAAGGTTGGCTTACTTGGAATTCTGTTGAATCATTCACTATTTAAATATTCATCAATCCTAATGTACCATACAGTAGGTGTCTGCTTCAATCCATACAATGCTTTCTTTAATCTATAAACTTTGTCATCAAGTGCATCAAGTTCATATCCAGGAGGTTGTATTACATAAACCTCTTCTTCTAATGATCCATTAAAAAATGCAGACATTACATCCATTTGATATACATACCATTTATTATGAGAAGCAATAGCTAATACCATCCTTACTGTATCAAGTCTGGTTATAGGTGCAAACGCCTAATTATAATCAATACTAGATTGTTGACTAAACCCTTGAGGTACAAGTCTTGCTTTGTATTTTTAAACTTCACCATCAACATTTAACTTAGTCTTATAAATCCATTTGACACCAATACAATTTTTATTATTAGGCAAATCTACAAGATCCCAAGTATTATTTCTTTCTATGGCATCAATTTCTTCATCCATTGCTTTTATCCAAACATGCTTTTTAACGGATTCATCAAAACTTACAAGATCGCATGCTATCAATGCAAAATTTGAAACTTGATCTACTTCTTCATTTTTCTCATACAGTTGTCTTAAACTTCTAGTCTTTTGATCTCTAACTCTATTTCTTAATGAAGATAATGTAGGATTTGATTCATTACTTACCTCTGATCCTGTTCATTGTTGTCCATCAACACTTGATGGTTCACCGCGTTCTTGTGTTCTGGGCGTCTCGCAGGTGTTGGGCGTCTCACAGGTGTTCTTACTGCTGGTGTAGGCATTTGTGGAGTTAACTGTCCTCCTTGTATGCTCTTCTCATCTTCTTCATCTTTTGTGTGAGATGTAACAACGTCATCTACAACCAACTTATCTATGATGCCATCCCATGCTTCTTCTTCCTTAAACATCACATCTCTACTGATGACATACTTCTTGGTGATTAAATTATAGAGTCTATATGCTTTAGATTCTTCACTATATCCAACAAAGATCCATTTCTGACTTCTTCCATCTAAATTTCTCCTCATCTCTTCAGGTACATGTGCATAAGCTACACAACCAAGAATTCTTAAATGAGATATGTTACTACACTTACAATTCCATGCTTGTGGAACTCGATCCTTCACGCTCTTAGTTGGTCTTCTGTTCAGAATGTATAATGCACAGGTAACAACGTCTCCCCAATATTCATGTGAAAGATGCTTCTCATTCATCATACTTTTCTTTCTTTCGGCCACTCCATTCTGATGTAGAGTGTAGCGAGCAGTAAACTATCTTTTAATTCCATAATGTTGACAAAATTCCACAAAATCATTTAACATATACTCACCTCCTCTATCTAATCTCAAGATTTTAATACATCTCTCACTCTCCTTTTCAACCATAGCTTTAAAACTTTTAAACACCTCAAAAGCTTGAGATTTTTTTTTCAACAAATACACCCAAATTTTGGATTGAAATCATCAATGAAATTCATAAAATAAACATTACCAGCCAAAGAAGGTGTTTGCATTGGTCCACACAAATCTGTGTGTACCAACTCCAATGGTGCTTTTCCTCTGTATGAGATTCCAGAGACAAATTTATCTCTATGATGCTTTCCCAATATGCATCTCTCACATGAGCTTGCTCGATGATGAATACAAGGAAACCCTTTTACCATGTGCTTCTTCTGTAGCAATTCTAAGCCACCATAATGTAAATGGCCATACCTCAAAAGCCATAACCATGATTGATCTAAACTCTTAGTTTTATAAGAATTCAAAGAGTTAGTCAAATCATTCCTCATAATCAGCGAAAACATTGTATTTTTTGTCATCTCTACTCTGGCTATCAACTGTTTACTTGGGATATTTGTTATAAATAGTACATACCTTGTTCTTAAAGAACACTCTATACTTCTTCTCTAACAACTGTCCCACACTCAATACATTACACGTTAAACCATGAACATAACAAAGATCATGAATTGTGCTTCTTTTACCATTCTTGGCATATACAACAATTACACCTTTACCATTAACTTTTTCCTTACTAATTACCTAACTTCACTTCAGACTGAATGCTTGTATCTAGATTTAGAAATAACTCCTTATTTCCAATCATGTGATTGTTGCATGCATTGTCCAAGAACAATATATTCTTTGAACTTTCCTCGGTGACATTACAAGTTAAAAACATAGGATTCTCTTCATTTTCAGTCTCCTCTATAATGTGTGTAGACAACTTACTAGTATCTTCTCACTTCTTGCAACATTTGTTAGCAAAATGCCCAAATTTCTTGCAATAGAAACATTGGAATTTAGATCTATCATACCTTTGATTTCTTGGCTATCATGTTCTACTGCTACTGCCCCTTACACTAGGAGTATTTTGTTGTAACTTCTCTTCAGATTCTGAATCATTATTGCTGTCACTATGGTCAACAGTTTGACCTCCTCTTCCTCTGCTACTAGACCTTCCTTTGCCTCTGCCTCTAGTAACATGTAATTGAGATTTAAAATCATTTTCTATTTGAGTGTCATCATACCTATTCATTCTCGATTCATGAGCAATCAAAGAACTAATCAACTCATCAATGTGCATTTCATTGAGATCTTTAAACTCTTCAATGGGAACAACCATTGCTTCAAACTTGTTTGGTAAACATCTCAGCAATTTCTCAATCACACCCTGATTTGAGAGGTCTTCACCATACTGTCTCATCTGGTTTACAATGTTCATAACTTGAGTCATAAAGTTATCAACAATCTCACTGGCCTTCATCTTCAAATTCTCAAATTCCCTTCTCAGTTAACATTCTTCACCTTGGTCACACCTTGATAGAAAGTTTCAAGAGTGTCAGAAGTTTTCTTTGAAGACTCAACACTTGATATATTCAGAAATATGGATTCACTTAGGCCTTGCTAAATAAGGCCAAGACCTTTGTTGTCCTCATTCCTATTCTCCTTCAACAGAACACAAAGCCAATTCAGTAGCTTGATCAGTTGGCTCTTGGCATCCAATCGTAACAAACTCCCAAAGATCCTGAGCACACATGATAGTTCTCATCTTAATAAACCATGTGTCATAATTCATTTCAGTCAACAAAGGAGTTTGTGGCTGCACTACACTGTTGTTAGTAGCCATCTCAAATTGAATTCCAAATCATGCTAAACAGAAAAAAAAACGAGAAAGAAAACTTAACCAGGCTCTGATACCATTGTGGGAATGCAGGGGGTGTTTCTCTTATTCAAAGCAACAGGCACATGTCACTAAACTCACAAATTTTCACTTCCAACTTGCAGATGACAGTAACAACTTAAACACATTTAGCACATAAAATAACACAAATATCCAAACTTGCTACAGCAAGAATAACTTCAAAATAATTATGAGTTTACAAACTAATAAAACAAGGCATAACAGAAAATACATAGTAAAATTCCGAGTTTAACTTCAACTTCATTCAGTCCGTATGAATAATTACAATTACAAAACTAGGTATATATAGTGTTTCAGAACAGACCATCATTAACTGCTAATTGATTCTTCATTACAAAATTGTATCTTCAAAAATAAATAATATGTTACATACTAACAAAATAAAGACTGTGTTGGCCATTTAGAAATATGAAGAATGAAATGGTATTGCCAGCCTGATTCTTCATAATATGTAGAATCAAAAAATACATTAATGATAATGGCTCTTCAAAATTTAATAACCTGAACCAAGGCGGTGACTGTCTCTTTAATATTAATAACCTGAACTAAGCGGTCACAAATCTGGGCGGGTGTTGTCTTTTTAATATTTTGGCCGCCAGTGGTGGAGTAATTAATTACTTCCAACAGTTATGTAGTTGAACTTATACATAAATGCTATGTTATTGTGTGCTTAATAAGATCAAGACAAAATGTGTGTCGAATTGCATGCATGGTGAATAAAATACCAACGCTGGCAATCAAGGGATATGCGTAGATTGTTCAAACAATTCATACACATAATTTATATGTACTTAATTTGCAACAAAAACAACGGGGATCGAGCTCTTCATAGAGTTGTGATCCTGTCTTGGTCTTGGAAAACCTGGTTAACGCAAGCCTGGAAGCAAGAACATAGGATTCCCTTCAAGGATCATAAAGGGTTCCACCGTCGAGACGCTACTTTCCTCGACTACTCCTATCGCAGAGAATGGTTACTCCATTTGCAGAGGCCAACTCTTTATTGTAGATATTGTTTTCTACTCCATCGTAGAGATCAATCTCTTTATAGAAAATCCCCCCCAAGAGCTACGACTTCTTATAAATATATACAGTCTTGTTCTCCGAGGGTCCATCCATGAGAGGAAATTCCCCACCTATAGAGGCCGCCACAATTAGTATTTAATAAAAAGAGGGATTTGTGAGGAGTTCAAGGAAGCTATGAAGGTAGTGTCGAGCTGATCCCTAAAGAGGTCTCTCCATTAAATCCAGATCTCAATCAAACACACCGCTTAGTAAAGGCAGTGGAATGCACTCCATAACTTAAGCGAGGATGTCCCTCAGCTATCAGTGCATTCTCATTGGAGGAATTTCATTGATAAAAAGGTGTAACTCTGCTTGGATTCACGGTTTACCTTCATGCATGTGAACCTGAAGCAAAACCCCCAAACTATACTTATGATTGACTTGAGTTTAAATAGACTTAAGGATAATTCTGTGTTAATATAGTTATGCACGAGTTCAAATGTTTATATATATATACACACACTAAGATTTTGCCTTTATGCTATATGAGAACTTTAGGCCATTTAGGCATAAGTTAAAAAGAATAATCGTTGCCACAATTTAAAAAGAGTAATCCTTGCTTGAGAGGAAATTCTTTCTTAAATATTCAAGAAGGGTAATATTTGTCATTTTTTTTTAAATATATATAATTTTAATATGCTATAAAGAATAACCGTTGCCACAATTTAATAAGAGTAATGCTTTCTTTAAAGGAAATTATTTCTTAAATATTTTTAGGCATAATTTTAATATATATCAAGCATAATATCTCTCAAATTTCTTCTAAATATATATAATTTTAATATATAAATGGGGTGTAGCATCTTCCTTGATTTCAATACACTCTTGGTGTTATTAACAATAAATTAGTTATCATAGGCTTATCCAGTATGATGGATTAGTAACTTTTTTATTTTATTTTAATAAGTACATATCTCACTTGATTTTTCATGGCTTCCTTCCAAAAGGCTAACATTTATAACTTGTTTTCCTTTCGGTATCCCATAGACACCATAATGCCACTTAGTCATTTTTATTAGTTTCATACAACTTCTCTCATTTTTAAACTGTTCCCCTAGTGAATTCATTACCCCTTCGTTTAGTTGCATCATAACCTCCAATCTCCTATGTATAATCAACTATTGCAACTAAGGAAATAAATAACAATACCTACAATGTATACTAGTGGGGCCTTGGACTTGAGCTCGTCACCAGAAACAAGTACATAGTTACATTTTCAGTTAGAAAGAGTAGGGGTAAAAGAGGGATGTTACATACAACCAAGGAATATCATCTTTATGATGAAGTAAACAAAAAATTAATTTCTTCTAGACATGTGATTTTTCTTCACATGAATAAAAATTAAACGATTGTGGAGAGGTATCTTGAGCATCTGATATATTTAATTTCATAATGATATTTCACATTGTGAACAGGGGATCAATGTCTTGAATCAATCTTTCAAATCTCCTTTTGTAGCACCATCTCCCCCTCATGAATATGTTCTTTCCACATCACCATAACAATATGTTCAAGTGGTTCATGTTGTTTATATGATTGGAAGATTTAACCTTCAAGAGAATGAAGCACCATCTCAATCAACTAAGGAACCTACACCACCACAAATATTTACAAAGTTGATAATGAGGACACTAGAATTTGTTCATCTTGATGAGATTGGAAAGAGAGGAACCAAACATTCAACAAGACAAGAAGACGAAAGTGATGTCGATGATTGATTTTTAGGTTATGTAAATTATATCGTCATTTCATATGATTGTGAATTAGATTTATCTACTAACCATGAACAAACTTTATTTAAAAAGTGTGCTTATTATGATGTAGGGTAAGAATCTATGTAGAGGGAATATGATGATCTCAATAAGAACATGACATGTTAATTAGTGGACCATCCATTTGGAGCCAATCCAATTGTTTTTGGGTTGTTCTACAAGAACACATACAAACCAAATGGCTCACTTGACAAGAATAAATATATGCTTATGGAAATATTATTTACATAGAAGGAAGGAATAAACTATGAAGAGAATTTTGGATACAACAAAGTGGGATACCAATCATACTTTATTGTCCTTGGATAAATAGAATGGGTGGAAAGTTCATCAAATGATGAAAAAACGTATTTCTTGATTGGAAACTTGAAAGAGAAGTCCCTCTTCTCTCGAATAGAAGGTATCCAGATCATGAATTATTTTCATGTCCAACAACAAGCACCTTGCACTTGGTATTAAAACATAATTAAGCATCTTCTGACATTGAATTTCAAAGAATTTACTCTTTATGATACAAATCTAGTTGTTTGAAAAGTTGGAAATTTTTTAGTCGGTATAGTAGTGTATGTAAATGAATGTTTTCATTATAGGGAATAATGAATGATGCATTTCATCCATAAATAAAGAGGTTAAGATGCGATTTGAACATGGTATTTTTTAAGGATTCTAATATTATACTTAAGTATAGTATCCTACGTGATTATTTTGGATTGGAAAAATATATATATATATATGTTGATAGATAGGTGAATATTAAATGTTAACAATACAATTTACTACTAAAACATCTAAATTTTGGTGAATATTATGATTAGAAAAACACATTTTATGTAAACATAGGCGATACAAAATGATCGAGTAGAGAATTTATGTTTTGAAAAAAGCCCAAAAGATAGCCAACTAGCAAAATTTCAACCCTAAAATTACCCTCGATTTTAGATGAATTATATGGAACGTAATCACTCATACTTTGCCATTGGAGTGACTCAGAATATAAAGTATATATTGATATCCCAAAGTAAGTACATTGGAGAATTATTGAATAAGTTTAGCATGCATGAATATAATCATATTTTAACTCCAATGGAACAATCAAAATTTTAATCTAAAATTAAAAGAAGGAATTAATTTGAGGATGCAACCAAATAAAAACAACTTGTGGTAATTTTTATCTACCTCACCACTACTAGACCACATATTTCATTTGAAATTGGAATCCTTTCAAGGTTCATGTAAAAACCTTGTGCAGGACATTGGTTAGCTACAAAGAGATTTCTAATAAACTTGGAGTGTTCTAAATACTTTGGACTCAAATAGTCTAAGGTGGAGTACTTCAAATTAATTGGATATTTAGATTGAAACTTTGATCAAAATAAGGATAGTGGAATGCCTATTTAAGGATATCTCATGAGTGTTGGATTAGTAAAAATCTCTTATATATACCACTAAGAATATGCAACTGTGGAAAATGAGATTGTGTCGCTCAAAGGATATTTTGCAACAACATAGGAGATTGTGTGTCTCATGAAGATACTATAGGAATTGCAATAGAAACAAGTAAATGCTACTCCACTTTTCATTAAAAAAACTTATAGGATCAAGTTTGCCAAGAATCCTAGATTCCATGAAACAACAAAGAACATCAACATGAAGTAGCACATGATTCGACATCATGTAGAGGCCAATACAATTAATTCCATACATTGTTCCAGAAGTCAGTAGACTATAGATATATTCACGAAAATGATTGGAAGAGAAAAGCTTGAAAAGTAGAGACATATTCTTGGACTGATAAAAAATACTTTAGATTAAAGGTGAGAATCTTGGATATCTAATTGTTACATGTTATTGTACATTCAACGTTTTATATTATCATACAATTACTTTTATTATTTCAATTATTATGAGGAGATATGAAGATATGTAGGAGGATAAGAATCAACCTCCTGGAAGATGAAACCAAAGGTCAAATACTCATGTATTTATACAATGTTCAAAATCAATACAAAGGATAACAATCATTGGATTTATATGAATCATATCAATATTCACCAAATATTATCAAAACATGTGAGCCATAGGTTATGCTTGGTCTCTCACTCATTCTAGTAGATAATATAACACATAGATGAGAATGGAAATTTGAGTTAATATTCAAACGCTCTTATTGAATCCCGAGTTCCTCATACGTGTCCAATTAGTCCATGAAAAAATTACAAAACCTCATAAAGACTAGGGTTGGCCTTCAAAGAGACAACATTTACAATAAAATGAAAATTAAGGGATGTTGGCACGGGATAGATCCGCAGGAAGTGCGGAAGACGACATGAGCGAAAGGGTCGTTTCGCAGAAAAAGGACCTTTCACCACTTTTTGCGGAAGCATAAGAGTTGTTAGATTAGTTGAATCAGTCATGTGGACCATTTTTAAATAAGAGGAAAGCATATAAATTAAGAAAGATTGTAATCCTAAGGGCAACAAAGTTTTGGGAATTAATCTGATTTTTTGGGTTTAGTTGTATCCGCGATATGATGACTTGACTAGTTCTGCGAGGTTTGTTCCATAGGTATCGATGAATGAATGGAGATGTTCGGTGATGAATTCTGTTGTTATGCTATGATGGGATAAAAGATGGATTATGTGAATGCTTTATGTTGATTAATGCGAATATATGTTATTGATTAGTGCAAATATGTTGTTGAATATGCTTTGAAATGTATATGCGAATGATTGGTTAATACATGGTGGTGAATTTGTAATATCTGGTTAATGTGAACATACATTCTCCACAACTCCGGAAGCTTGGTTCTTGCAGCACCCTTATCCACCTCGGGTGAGACCTCACCTGCTTCGTAGGTGTTGTTGGGAAGGTTAACTCCTTTCCGGGCTGGTGTATAAGGGGTTGTTTGTGTTTGTTGACGACAGAGTAAACCCCTGTCGAGAGGAGTTGAGTCAACAAATGGTTCTGTTGTCGGGACCCTAAGAAAGAAGAAAAGAGGATATATTGAGGCACCCAGCAAATCCAAAGATCCAGGAGCAGTTCGATAAGAAGGCAAAGGAATTCGTAGAAAGCGAGAAGGGAGATCCTAAGAAGACAACGACCAATTGGCTAGAAAGATACATCTACTCAAACGTCAACAAAATATTTTTTTGCAAATTCCTGGTGCTATTGCATGAGTGGCTAGCACAGTTGACGTTCCACAAGAACCATTGTCAAAAGACTGAGCTCGAATATTAGACCCCGGAGCTTGTGCAACAGCTGAAAGAAGTTGATAATAAGGTATGACGAGCTATTGACTTTTGGGCAAATAGTATCCTTGAAGGATACATAACAGAGTTCGCGATAGATACTATCAAATCGTACAGCAACGTTGAAAGAAACTTCTTCAGGGTGCCGAGGGGAAGATTTTTGTGATCGTTAAAACTATGGATTAAAATGTCGGTGTGCGAAAAAGGGACATTGAGGATGTCCTCTAATTAGTAGAAGAATCGGTGTGCGAAGGTGAAGGTATCGCATAAATGCATGTCTGACAGAAAGATGTGGTAGATGGACATGAGCGATGATGAATTTGAAAGGGAATCTAACGAATAGTGTGGTCTCTTGAGGAGTGGAGCTATATTTCGACACCCTGAGAAGAAGAGGATGTTTGAGAGAGAGTCTCCTAAGAGGAACGAAATAGAGGGATGCGAAACAAGACCACAGGGAAGGAAGCCACCGTATTGTGAAGGAAACATCGACCAGGCTACCTAGAGGCAGAAGAAGGTTAGATCGTAGGTTACCATGTACCTTCGACCCTGCACACCACTCCAAAATTTATAGGAAGGAATCCAAGTTACTCGCGGAGCTGCCCTATGTGTAGTGGCAGGAGTAGCGCATCTGTAAATAACAACACTAGTAACATTCAGATTGCTAACGAGGTAAAGATGCCCGCATTTCAAGTGGATAGGACCAAGGATCCCGAACAGTATTGGTTTATCTTGGAGGCAATCTGGACCATGAAGCAGGTTCAGGACTACGCCATAAAAATGGGACAGCTGGTGACGACCCTGAGGGACCGAGCATTAAACTGGTACATGAAGTTTGTAAAGTTCCGGTGGGAACATAAGCGAAAAAATTGGCTAAGATTAGAGCTACATTGATTGACGAATTTGAAAAACCAAAATCTGAGTTGCAATACGTCACTGAGTTGAAGGGAATTAAGCAATTTCTGAACGAAATGGTGTGGGAATTCGATGAGTGATATAAGACATTAATAGCGAAAGTGAGCTTTCTGATAAATGAGATGCAACACAAAGAATTGTTTATCGCGGGATTGGTACCGCATATCCAAGGGCCATTGATGCAACAAAAAGTCACAACACAGGTGGAAGCATTAGAGATCGCAATGAAGCTAGAGGCGTCACCAATTGGTGAAGCAGGAATGGGAATGGACAGAGTTCAGGCTCAGTTGGCCAATTTAACATTACAGCTAGAGGATATCAAGAAGGGCTAGGAAACACGAGGAGATGTATGGTGCACTAGATGCAGAACCGAGGAGCACCATAAGGAAAATTGCCTAGAATTCCAGGAATACTTGCACGTAGGGGGGCCAAACCCACTTTGTCAGGGAGGCATGCCATGGTGCACTGTCTGTCAGACCAGGGGGCATCAACTAGAGGAGTGTGTATATTTGAAAAAGATGGTATCGAAGCCAGCAAACGTATACTACAACTTTTGTCAATCAGTTGGCCAGGATGAGAAGGACTGCAGGGCCTACGATTTGCTACAAGAACGGACAACTAGCACGTATTTCATGAATGTCGAAGAGCCACCAGTGGTACAACGACAATCGCAGTATAGCTAGCCGCAGCAATACGACCAGGGGCAGTATGGACACTCGCAGTACCCACCACCACCATATGGCCAACTGTAGTATGGGCAGCAGTAGTATCAGCAGCCATAGTATGGGAAACCGTAGTATCAACAATATGGACCACCACACGGATATTTTGGATGAGGATACCGCGGCAGCCAAGGTATGGGACGTGGAGGTGTTGTTGGACGCAGAAGAGGTCCAATTACCTGTTATAATTGTGGGCAGCAGGGGCACTACCAGAGAGACTGTCTGAATCCAGCATCATAGTGTACATATTGCAGTGCTGAAGATCATAGTATAGAAGAATGCCCTCGGCTTATTACAAAGTGGAAAAACATGCAGAACCAAAAATCAAATAATTCAAAGATGCCACCTGTGGTACAGATGATTTCGACAGAAGCCAGAGTTAACCACATTACGGTGGGGATAGTAATGCAAGGAGGAGTAGTGACCGGGGCTGATAAGACACACATTAATGTGAGGCCAACACAAACACAATGAAAGCAGGTCAATGAGGGTGGTGGAGTGGAAAAGGACATTTTCTCAAAGGCACGGGAGGAAATGAGGAACAAGCGACAGTTAGCTCTAGAAGAAGAAATCTATGACATGCCACCAACATTTGATCACACAAAGTCGCAAGGGAAGGAAACTACCCTAAAGTCCTTCTAGGGAGTTTCCTAGATTTGGCAAAAGATCCAGAAACATTGGAAGAAATAGCTAGTCTACTATGACGACAAGGAGGTGCATGACTAGAGCAGAAAGTTAATCGCATACATAAAAGGAAAATGGGAAGGGAGATGCGGATGTCAGCACAGATTGGAGAATTTGATGTTGACTCCATCGTTCTGGACTTCGGTTTGGATGTGAATATCTTGACTAAACAGACTTGGGAGATGATGGGAAATCCATAGATGACTTGGTCTCCAGTATAGCTGTGACTTGCGAACTAGAGCAAGGTCACCTCGCTAGGTCGAGTATGTCAACTTCTGATAGAAATTGAAGGGCTCAGAACGTATGTAGACTTCGAGGTCATTGAGATCGTGGATAACACCAATCCCTATCTGGTACTGCTAGGGATAGACTAGGCTATGGAAAATCAAGCAATCATCAACTTTAAGAAAAGGATAATGTCATTTGAGAATTAGGAAATGAGAGTCATTACACTACTCGATCAGGTGAAAGGGATATGCTATACGGAGCCAGTCAAAGATGAGTTTACAGAAGAATGGGACAGTCTTTATAACATCTCTGAAGATTATGTTAACCCCACCATAGATGGAGAATTGGAATGGCACAGCACCAGTTCAATATCCTCCAACTCATACGAGGCCCTTGATAATTGGAAGAACCAGTTGCATGAAGTATATTTTCGGAGGTGTGCATGGATAACACAGTCCCTGCGAATGGTAGCTAAGGAGGAGTATACGTTACCTACCTATGAAGGACTACCCAACCTGAACACATTTCTCGATGAATTTGAGGGGAAGGTGGCAGAGTCGCAATGTCTTCTGCCCCTAGAGGAATCCCTGAAGGCTACTCCCACGTGATGGTGGGAAGCGCATAAATCAAACATCACTTCTTGGCCACTATGACAATGCCATATGAAGTTCTGGGTCGACGAAGCCTTGAAGGACGACCAGATGCGATACGACGGATAGGGAGACCCAAAGGCACACCTAAATGCCCTTCAACTCTGATGGAGATCGAGAACATGACAAGAGTGGGTACACGCATTCATACACACATTGGATGAGGTACCACGGAGTTGGTATGTCATAGCAGAACTGTGATGTGGGAAAATGTCTTGGGAGCATCTTACGATTAGCTTCAGCCAAATGTTCTCATTCGCATATATAAATCCTTTAATCCACACTGCGCTATAGGCTATCCACGGAAATATCTTTGAAGTGGTACCAACCGGACAACCAATGGCAGTCCAATGGATGGCGACACCAGAAATGTTGATGGAGTGCTACAATGTCACTGGAGAACCCGAAGATGATGATGACCCCAGAGCTGCATATGTACCAGAGTCAGAGGGTAGTCGCAATGTGGTGGCACCAATTATACCAGCGGACAAATATCAGCAACCATTAAAGATTACAAAGGTGAACATTTGATCAGAGGGAAACCCAAAATTTGCAAACATTGGGGATTACTGGGATGAGTCGACCATTGCGAAAGTAACTGACCTACTACATGAGTTTCAGGATTTGTTTCCAACTAATTTCTCAGAGATGAAGGGAATCTCTGGAGACCTAGGAGAGATGAGGATTCCCCTGAAACCTAACGCAAAGCCAGGTAAGCAGCGACCATATTGATTGAACCCGCGATACAAGGAATGAGTGCAAGCCGAACTTGAAAGAATTCTGGAGGTAGGCATTATAGAACCCATGGTGGCATCATAATGGATCAGTCCAATGGTTTTCTAGGACAAGAAAACGGGTGAAGTGTGAATATATGTCGACTTGAGGAAACTGAATGATGCCTTCCTGACCCCATTCACAGATGAAGTACTCGAAGGCGTAGCAGGCCAAATGATATATTCCTTTGCGGATGAATTTTCAGGCTGCCACCAAATCAAGATTGCAAAAGAATATCGACACAAGACCACATTCGTCACCGAGTGAGGATGCTTTCAGTACACAGTGATGCCATTTGGATTAAAGAATGCTCTGACAATATTTTCGAGCATAGTGGTAGCAGCTTTCAAATATTATATTCATAAGTTCCTCGCGGTTTACTTGGATGATTGGATGGTATATGGGTTAGTCAAGGATCATGTCGCAAACTTAAGACTTATGCTAGAATGCTGCCAACAGCACCAGATTCCACTGAACCTTAAGAAATGTATTTTTTTTGCTCCGTTCGGCATACTGTTGGGACATATTATCTGCCGCGAAGGAATGTTTGTGGATCCAGCAAAGATCGTCATCATTGTGGACCTTCCCCCACCAATGATAGCTAAACAATTGCAAGCGACATTGGGACACACAGGGTACTACCAAAAGTTCATCCGAGGCTATGCATTCATCACAACACCCATGGAGAAGCTACTAAAGAAGGATTCTAAGTTTGAATGGACTGAAGAGTGTTAGAAAAGTTTGGACATATTGAAACAAAATATGGTCGAAGCCCCAATCCTTGCATTCTCGGATCGGAGGAAGCGATTTTACGTACACATTGATGCGTCATCAGTCGCACTAGGTGTCATCCTGGACCAACCTAGAACCAGTGACATTGACCACCCTATAGCATTGGCCAGTAGAAAACTTCCTACTGCGGAGAGGAACTATATGACCACCGAGCGGGAAGGGCTAGCGATGGTCTATGTGTTGCAGAAATTCAAGAACTACCTCCTGGGGGGCCACTTTAAGATGTTCACAGATCACTCTGCATTGAATTACTTGGTGAACAAGCCTGTGTTGGGGGGGGAATCTGTCGCTGGCTGTTTCTGTTTCAGGAGTTTGATTTCGAGATTATTTTAAAACCGAGATGATTAAACGCAGGACCTAATCATCTCTCACGAATGGAATCAGGAGGCGAACCAAGAAGCATTGACGAAGGATTGTTGGATGTTCAATTTTTTAGGGTTGCCATGGTCGATAACCACTATGAATAAATCATTCAATTTTTTGCGACAGGGGAGGCACTTGCCGAGCTCACTACCAGCCAAATGAAGCAACTAGTTGTCCGAGCTGCAGACTATTAGCTAATTGTAGGGGAGTTATATAGAATGGGCCTAGACGATATTCTACGATGATTCATCCTTCCACACGAACAAGAACAGATTCTGTCAGAAGCTCATGACAAAATTGCTGAGGTACACTATGGCAAACGAGCAACTCCCTGAAAGATCCTTTGAGCAAGATTATGTTTTTCCACCTTGCATGGAGATGTGGCGGATTATTCTAGGAGCTGCGACGTGTGTCAGTGAACTGAGTAACCTTTGTGACGTGATGAAATGCCACTGGTACCACTAGTAATGTTGCAGGCTTTTGACAAATGGGCTGTCAATTTTGCGGGGCCCATCAACCCACCTGGGAAAAGGACAAGGTCGCATTACATTATCATTGCGACAGACTACCTGACGCATTGGGCGAAAGCTGTGCCAGTAAAAGACTGCTCCGCTACAACTGCAACATGATTCCTATTTGATAATGTGGTTACCCGGTTTGGTTTCCCTAAAGTATTACTAAGTGATCAAGGGACACATTTCATTAACAAAACGATTGCCGGGATGACAGAGGAATTTCAAATCCATCACAAGAAGAGTACGCCTAACCACCCTGAGGCGAATGGGACCATTGAGGCCTTTAATAAAATCTTGGAGCATGCTTTGACCAAAGTATGCAATGTGAATTGCGATGACTGGGACCTAAAATTTTCAGCGGTACTTTGGGCGTACCGCACCACATGCAAGCGATTGACTGGTCAAAATCCATTTAAACTGATGTACGGCCAAAAAGCAATGATGCCGATGGAATACATAGTACCTAGTTTGTGCATTGTCGTAACAACGGAGATGAGCGACGATAGTGCGCTCGAGGAATGATTGACACAACTAATACAGTTGGACGAAGATCGATTCATTACAGGGTTTCACCCGAATATGTAAAAGGACCGCCAGAAGGCGTGGCATGACCGCTATGTCAAGACAAAACACCTACATAAGGGCAATAGAGTTCTGTTGTATGATAGAAAATTTGTGAAACACCCTGGAAAGTTGTGAATGCACTGGTTGGGATCGTATGTTATCATGTTTATCACCAATGGAGGTGCAGTACAGTTACAAAGCTTGGATGGGGTACTATTACCAAAATTTGTCAATGGAAGTAGGCTGAAGCCATATCACCATGATTCGATGTAGAGCAAATGAGGACTTAAGAAACTCAACAAAATCGATAGATGACACAGGATGAGCACAAGGAGAAGTTGTCTCCCAATGCGGAGTATGGACTACAATAGAAGTAGGTTCGCGACCCTATCAAATCAGTATGGATGGGACTTTTTCAGATGACAGGTCTGATGAAAAAAGTATGATGATTAGTTGGCATGGATCGGTGCCGGCACCAGGCACGTTTGGCACACAGCATGGCCGAAGGCACCACAGATGATAGTTCACATGAGGGTAACATCAAGAGCCTTCGGGGGGTAGTATGGTTACTCATCACGCATGCTGAAAACCTAGTCACCACAAGTAGAAGAAATAATGACAAAACTGACTCACTAACTGAATGGATCCACAGAATTTTTCTCGAAATAGACGTCCCAGATGATGGAAATGCAAAAATACAGGCACTAGACATTGAGCAGAGTACAGAGGTAATTACTAGAAGCAAGAAATCCATACTGAGAGCGAGTCAGGTGATTGCATAAGTTAGGAATTCCATGGAGGCTATGGAAATGCTCCATTTTATTTCATGCAGTAGCACACCCGGGGCGCTGCAGGCCCAAACGACGAGTGTGCATGAGCGCCTTGAGAAACGGGAAGCCAGGAAACTATGGTGCCCCAAAGACAAGGTTTTATCTGAGATGTCTACGTATGTGGTAGTAGTTCGAAGCTTCAGGGTCCCGTTGAACACTAGAAGAATTGGGGTAGCAAGCTCCTGGCCCCGATAGGAAGCAATCCAAGGTGCGAAATAGATGTGCCGGAGTAGTTGGCCTGTTTCCCACCTTGGCATCATCGACAAACTCCTTCTCAGGAGGGAAAGAACACGAAGTGATCCAATAGACTGCGGAGAAGTAGATGATCAAGGTTTCAAGAGACAGGAGGATGAGTGCAAGAAGTACATGACAGTGAACAAGTGATCAACAGATGGGGATGATAAGTACAAAACAACGAGTTCCAGATAGCAAGAACAGTTTCAACGATCAATCACAGTGTAGGGTGGATGCAAACCAGCAATTTCTAGCTGAGGTGGCTCGGAAAGAGCCACAAGTTTGTGTTGGGGGCCTGTTGGCATGAGATAGATCCACAGGAAGTGCAGAAGCCGACAGGTGCGAAAGGGTCGTTTCATGGAAAAATGACCTTTCACCACTTTTTGCGAAAGCATAAGAGTTGTTAGATTAGTCAAGTCGGTCATGTGGACCATTTTGTAATAAGAGGAAAGCATATAAATAAATCAAGATTGTAAGCCTAAGGGCGTCGAAGTTTTGGGAATTAATCCGACCTTTTGGGTTCAGTTGTATCAATGATATAATGACTTGAATGGTTTCTACGAGGTTTGTTCTGCAGGTGTCGATGAATGAATGAAGATGTTCAGTTATGAATTCTGTTGTTATGCTATGATGCGATGATGAATGATGGATTATGTGAATGCTTTCTGTTGATTAATGCGAATATATTTTATTGATTAGTGCGAATATGTTGTTGAATATGCTTTGAAATGTATATGTGAATGATTGGTTAATAAATGGTTGTGAATGTTGTAATCTCTGGTTAATGTGCACATATCTTATCCACAATATGGAAGCTTTGCTCTTGCAGCACCCTTATCCACCTCGGGTGAGACCTCACTTGCTTCGCAGATGTTGCTGGGAAGGGTAACGCCTTTCAGGGCCGGTGTATAAGGGGTTGTTGGTGTTTGTTGACGACAGAGTGAACCCCTGTCGAGAGGAGTTGAGTCAACAAGGGACTTAAAATAATATGAAAATCCATAATCCAGATTAAATAGAATGACATTCCTTAGAGGGATTAAGCCCTATATGTGTGTATCTTCCAACTCTACTCACTCGAAAATATTCCATATTGAATTAGGGATCAAACTAAACTAGGCCACATAATACCACTATCCCACCTTCACCCATGCAATGAAGACTGCATCAATAGTACTAGAATTAGAGTCCCATGTGTGATGCCACCACATGACTATCTTTTCCCTTTAATGCAATCTTACTTATGTTGATATCCACCTTAGTCGAAATGCTACATGGCTAACAAAATTTATTAGATACTAAATAACTTTGTTTGTTGAATTTTAAAACTAAAACCTTAAAGAATTGAGAGATAACCAACCTCCTAATTATATTTAATTTTCCCTTCTTCAATCAATTCTACTTGTTTGGAATTTTTATCATAGTCGCCATTTTGGCCTTGAATGATATGATAGAAAACAATGTTTTTAAATTAGTAGGATACAATATTTATCCTAAACATTTCTCAAGATACAGAGTTTTCCATTCTAATATGATGTTTGTTGATGAGATTTATTATTATTGCCCATTCTTCGGGACTAAAACTAAAGAATTTACATTATTCAAGTTAATACTCTAGAGTATTTAAAGTAATGCATGATCCACACCTCGGTTGTTTTTTAGTTCCAAGAAATCAAATGTAAAATAATTGTATACTTTTTTTTAAGTTCCAAGAAATCAAATGTAAAATAATTGTATACTTTAAGATATATGAAATGTTAAGTTATATAGAGTGTATTGATGTATACAATGCCGTGAAACCAAAATCATGTAATAAAATGCAAATAGAATTCTAAGGAACATATGATGTTGGAGAAGTAAAATCAAGAGAGATAGGTATTAGTTTAATTGCAATGTATCGAGCTAAAATTTTGGATATTATTCGAAATAATATTAATTTCTCATTTAATTGATATGAAAAGATGCGGAAATTAGAAACTTGCGGTAAAACAAAATTTAAAGAAATAAAATTTAGATTAGTAATTACTTAATCCTTTATGGTTTATTAGATGTATTCTGTTACTTTCTTACTGCTCTCCTTCTTCATAACTAAGCACTGCTACTTTACTGATATTCACTTTATTTCCTGTGTGACTTTTGAAGTGACCTTGTTCATACTACTCTTGATATTATAGATATTACCTAGTAAATTTAAAATGATAAAATTCATCTAAAATATATACATACACCAAATGATTATCATCTAAAATTTTCTTGTGCTCACTTGTTATTGGAATGAACATAGTTTCACATTCATTATGAATTTATGAAGCACTGATATATGTCAAATTGAGCTATAAAACATTATTTACATTTTTTAATAAAAACAAAATACAACTTAAGGGATTTGATCCCTCTCAACACATGATGAATTCAATGCTAAGATTGATATAAATAGGATTAAACTTAAAATGATGGATTATAATTTTCAGTATCATTGCTAAAAAATTAACCTTGTAAGAAGACACATAGAAAATATTCACAAATATCACCCATAAATTGATCCAATATAGGAACTATATAACTAAATAATAATAAGAAGAAATGCATCGAATATAGGAACTATATAACTAACATCTATGAAATATTAATAAAATGTTTCAATTAGCTATAAGGGTGCACCCTTGTCTCCTAGTTTATTGGCTAAATTGGTTACATGCTCAATTGGGTAATTCTCTTGGGTTACTAGATAATCTAGAAATGTATTCAGGTGTTGTGAATCTTACTTTAGGGTTTCTAATTGAGTTGGAAGTAGACTAAGTGGGTTCCTTCTCTTCATGGGCATAACTCACTACCAATACATCTTAATCCATTCATGTTCCTTATTAGTTCCTCCCTATTTAAGTAAAAAGTGTCCCCACATTCCTCTTGGTTTAAGAATGGTTCCATAGTGTCGAAAAAAAAAATATCTTAACATAATATTTGTGTGGGATGTGTCACTAGTATGCATAAAAGAACTTATCTTCTAAAATTGATGTATCTAGAGTTTGAAAACATCAATGGGATGATCTATTCATGTGTATCAAAAAAGAATTTGTGGCCCAAGTGTGATGGTCATAAATAAATTGAATCTTTGTATAGTTCTCCCAACTAGAAATATAATCGAGTGTGTACATCATTTTATGGAGCGGTAGCTCTAGGTAGGATAGATCATCGAATAAGGGATTCATTGTTATGTAAACATATATGAAATGTTGATTTCTCTGAGTAGCAACAAAAGGAAAGTGCCATATGTGTAAAATAAGAAAATGTTAGACATAACAAGCTGAAAGGACCACAAACGGACAAAAGCATAGGTAACATAATGTAGTTGTAGATAGATGAGAGAGACAAATGAATAGTGTGGTCACTATTGTTTACATAAATGAAAATTAAGAGAAATAATAAGTTGTGTTATGTTGGAGATTCCATGAGAAGATTATAAAGATTCATAATGAATGTGTGTGTTTTTATTATGTTGGAGTCCTTCACAAAGTAAAATGCATTATGAGTTCTTCAAAATATGTCTAATAAAAATTATCTTTTTGTATCATTGTTAGGTGAAGAACTTATGTGTGTCCACTTGATTATTGTGCAGGGGTAGCTTAATGGAATAAAGGAATACTTGAACTTATTGGGAAGAGAACATAGGGATGTAGTCACAATATTGATATGGAAAGAGAACTAAAGGGGATGTGGTACTGAGGAGATGATGAATATATTGTGGATAGGTTTTCCATGATGCAAACATTATAAAGTTATGATGACTTGAATATAGAACTATAACTAAGAATCCATCCAAGTTAATTTTTTCTTGAAATATGGAGAATAAACTCTCTAGTGTTGTGACTATTGAGGATAATGGGAGAAATCAATCACAGTGTGCTCTAGTGGTTCCGGTGGGTGAACTATGTCATCTCTTGTTGTAGATGTTGACAGAAATGGAGGAACAAGGGTGAAAGGGAGAGTGAGAGTATTAGAAGGTAGGAATAGATGATTGTATTTGTGGAGAGATAGTAGAGGGAATAGTTGTTTGTTAAGAGGATATGGAGAATGATGCTTGATTACAAGCATAAAAAAATAGGGAGAGACACTTCTGGAAACTAATATAGTGAGATATTGGAGAGTTAGGATACGGAATCAACAAAGAGGTGAAGTAATAAGTTTTTCTATATTTGCTTAGTTGATTTGTGTTTGTGCTAGCATGGTATATGGCATTTCCTTGCTACTAGAATGGAATTGCTAGGATTATGTTTGACTAAATCTATAGGAGAGACATCACTATTTATAGTGTAATGGAAAAGGCCAATGGGAAACCTAACCAAATAATGTTTCTACCAAACCAAGATGATAATGTGAAGGGTGAGGAGGTGTCTGAAGCTAAATATTGTCGATGTCGAATGTCTGAGACACAACTTTCTTTGGGATTACATAGGTTAGAATTATAGTGGAAACATGGTCTTATATTTGGAAATTGTGACTAAAGAGGAGTGTTGGAGTAGAGTGTGAGTGGAATTGGGTTATTAAGAGTAAGGAGGGATCTAGTAGATGCCTTGGGTCGGGAGATGACATTATAGGTGGAGGGAAAAGGGGTTATTGAGGAAGGAGACACGATGAATTCACTACATTGTTCATCATAAAATAATGATCAAAATTGATGTTTGCATTGTAAGAAGTGGCATTCTATAAAATGATGCGTTGGGGTTTCAAGGAAATGGAACTTGCATTTATGAAACAAAGTGTTTCGATGAGCTTTGGGTTTGGAGGGTGTATGCGATAATAATTCTTGAGGGTTGGGGGAGGTTAAGGAATTAGGGTTCTAGTCAAAGTGTGATTTAGGTTTATGAGTTTGAAAAATATGAAATCAACACCTTTGGTCATATTTATATTAAATGGAAAAGGCATGGAGGAGGACTTGATAATTTGTAGTTCTCTCGAACATAGCTACTTCATTATGAGAAACATTTAGTGAAATAGACTCTAATTTAAGCAAAAGTACTTATACTAGACCACTGCTATGAAGTTGAAGATGGATCTTGGTTAAGAGTTCAATGAGTTGCTAGAATAATTTCCCTTAAACTACTGCAACTACATCCATTTTCACATGAGGTTAGACGATTAACATAGTGGCTATAACCATTGTTTGAAGGCCTAGAATATATAATCACAGGTAGAAATGGGGATGGACGTACTACTACTACCCATATCATCATTGAGATCCACATAAAACTCAATAAGACCTTGGAAAGAATGCCACCAAGATTAAGTAACCCCTTCTATGTGGTTTCCTCCAAGTAGAAGTCATTATTACTCAGTCAATCTTTGACATGCCATTACAAATATGATGTAATGATATGTAAAAACATTCAACGAAAAATTCATGCATCTATCCCTCATACTTAGGTAAGAGGATTGTTGTGTCAAGTTGCAAGTTGGAGGAGGAAGCCCTAGGTTGGAACATTATGGATTTGGTGGGAGAAATTGTCAATTCTTGCACAACACTTTGAAGAATAGGTTTTGCATCTTTAGAGGACTACATTCTAGGAGGAGTCATTTTGAAAGAAATAAAATTATGTACCAAAAAACCTCAGATTCTATTTTTTATTGAGTATGATTGAATCAAAAGATTAAATGGCGGTTTTCGGTAGGTGATTCCATCCAAGAAACGTGAGTAAGGAATGGTAGTGATGAAAAAAAGGAAATATTCAAGAGAAACAAACAAGGGTAAAAAAAACCATGGGAGAGGACCTAGGTGGATATGTGGTTGTAGAAAATCCAATCAAGGGTGATGTAGGAAAAAAAGACAAAAAACTAGTTGGGGATGACACAGTGTAATACCCCCGTTGTTAAGCTTTGGACATATGTAAATTGTAATTATTTATTATTGTGGAACTAGGTTCGAAGACAAGGGTCTTTAAGGATCGAGAGACATTATTATTATTATTATTATTATTATTATTATTATTATTATTGTAAATAATTAATTAATAAAAATAACTAGCACACAGGGGACCACTAAAAGAGTATGGGAGACATAGATCCACAATGTGAGGGGGAATGGGGACATTTATAGTGCTTTAGAACTTGTGTGGTTGAGCTTGGTCCATATTTATGTCCTCGTGTATTTATTAGCTGATGATCAACCAAACATTGTACAACGGACCCAAATTTTTATTATTTTATCCTATGATGGTACTATTGAGCCTAATTCATGGTTTAGTGGGCCTCCCTTGGTGCTTGGGTGGATTCCACTTGTTAATTGATCCACATTGGTGGTTTTTTAACTATGTTTTGGAGGTTAGACTTGGTTTTGTAAACCTCACTTGCTTAAATGCGCCCTCACTAGCTATTTTTAGCCTTGGTTTCTATAACTCCTTATGTAACCCCTCCATCATTTTCAAAGTATGTTTTGGCTTGTGTAACTCCTAACCTCACTATTTTGAATTCCTCTACATGGATGAGATGTCCACACATAAATTTTAGTTGTGTGGAGTGACTTGGAGCCACTCTCCTTGAAATTCAAATTATTTTGGTTAGATTCGAGTTAGCCTCTTGTGGTTGAGTTAACCCCCCCTCCTTTGGTGTAGTCAAGTTGACTACCTTGGTTTGATTTGAATCCATGGGCTCCAGTTTCATTCTTTGGTATATAAATTCATGGTTGATCTCCTTGGTTAAGGTTGTTGATTATTGTTGGTTGTTCTTAGTTGTTCATTCCATTAATGTTGAGAGCTTGGTAAGCTTGTGAGCTTTGGAAGCCATGTATGATGTACAATGTGAATGAACATTGTATTTGAAGGACTATGATATTGTATGGTGTTTGTCGAAAGCCTAGACAACTCTGTTAGATTTCCTCTGTGTACACAACTTGTCTTTTTCCTGGAACTACACATAAATCTTGATTGTAAATGGAAATGTCCTGATGAACCTAGGGGTTGAAGGGATTACCATTGCACTTGGTAATGAGGTGGAGGCGAAAGTAGGTGGTGACAAATTGAGTTGTGGCTTATCAAACTGATATTGAGCTATCCTTGAGTGCACTTATATTTTGGATATGTTGCCTCATCTTGGGGGTGGCCTATTAAAGTGATATCTAACTTGAAAGTGCCTTTGGTTGGATGGAACCTCTTCCAATTGATGTTAGTTGCACATTAATAAGATAAGTGACATATTTTATTTAAATTCATAAGTTTATATGTGGTTTACATTGTTGTTATAGATTAATGTTTTAATATTGAAAATATTTATAGAGACATCAATGCTTGGATGCAAATCTGATGGAATCATGCTTGGAGATTTGTGTACTTTCCTTGGTTTTTAGATCTGATCCTAATGGAATCATGCTTGGAAATTGGTGTACTTTCCTTCGTTTTAAGATATGATCCTGATGGTATATTGAAATATGTTTATCCATTCCTTATTTGCAGTATCTTACTATGCAAGTGTTCCCTCCATGGCTACTCAGTCATTTTATATGAAAATACTAAATTTTGACAACTACGAAATGGGTTTTTCTGCTTGAAAACTAGATTGAATGGATGGTTTTTCTGTAGAGTTGATTATCTGAAGTTGTATGGTTTTGTATGAGCTTGATAGTGCACTCTTAGTGGATGTAGAGTGCCCCATATATATGGTATGCTTTCTATTTGGGAGTCTTAGTTGGTTTTGTAGGGATTTGGATGCTTGTCGGATGATATGGTTGTGATTTTGATAGCAATCGCTAGATTTGATCTCCTATATGAAGTAATGGTTTTATATGGTAGCTATATACTTTTAATTTTGGATCATTGAATGGCTATGGGTGTTAGATTCAAATATCATCGAATAAGCAATGCAAAACCATTAAAGATAGTGCCATAGATTGGATTTGCAGAGGTGTCTTAACTTGCATAATTTATCTATTCAACATCTTGAATTGTGATAGTTTGTGTTATTTTTTCATCATTTAATTCAATAGATCTAGGATCTTAACTGAAAGAACAACATATACAGCATATCAAGCATAAGATACAAGAGACAAGAGACACAAAACATTTCACGGAGGAAAACTAAGAAGGTAAAAAACCCCGCAAATTCCTCGGAGATAGAATAAGCATCAATACAAGGATCACCATGATCAAACCCAAGAGATATACATCTTAAGCAGCATGCTCCTCCTCCACTTGTGTGCACCCTTCTCTTATCTCACTAATGTGAAGTGAGTGAATGAGACAATTTGTAAAATGAGAGAGATGCACTTTCTATTTATACACTAACTTTCACTTGACCTTTACTCAACTATGTCAGCCCCAACTTAACAACTTAACATAAACTAACTCTAGGCCGACCCCACTAGGGTGGTCTAATAACCCTTTGACCCACACAACTCATACAGGGTCGACACTAGCAAGGTGGTCTAATAACCCATCAGATATAAGTTGCGACACTTACAATAATACTTATGACACTTTTCAATACAAATGACGACACTTCCAATTGGAGGAATAATACATCTCCCTTAGGGATACAATAAAGTACAAATGTAATACAAACAATATATAAGTGAATATCTTCTGAAGTTACAAATACATCAACACTCCCTCTTAACTCGGAAGGTATTCTCTTGACACAAGTCATCAATACATATAGGCACAAGTCTTCAATTCTGGAGTTGGATCATCATCACTAGATCACAGAGCCTCATTGTCATTGCTGCTGTACTCGTCATCTCAATTTCTGGTGCTATCTCTCAATTCTTCTCGTCATAGGAAGTTCTATAGAGACATCCCTTTTTCATGATGGTTGAAGGCCTAGCCTCCTGTAGTTCTTCATCATCTCTACGAGCAAGCCATCAAGTAGGTACACCTTAGGACTGATTACATTTCCTCTGCAAAATCAGCAAGATCTCTCAGGACTAATTACACTGCCTCTACAAAACCTACAAGAGCATCTCAGGACTGATTATATGCCTCAGGAAAACCTGTATACCATACTGTCACATCATCATCTTCAGATCACCTCATAATCCACGGAGCATCACCCAGATGCACATCACACATCACTTACACTCACCATCATGGAAGACACACTTCAGCCATTTGTGAAAGGATCAGCACTTATATCAACAACCATGGCAAGATAAACTTCAACAATGTCGGAATGGCTCCATCCCTTACATCAACGAACATTGAAAGACAAACTTCAACCATGTCAGAATGGCTCCATCCCTTACATCAACGACCATGGAAAGACAAACTTCAACCATGTCAAAATGGCTCCTGCCCTTGCATCAACGACCATGGAAAGACAAACTTCAACCATGTCGAAATGGCTCATGTGCACCTGTGTCTATGGACTCATCACTTCCCCTTGGAAGGAATATCAATATGAAGTACACCAAGCCTCTCTCTGAATTACTCAAACTTCACTCTGGCTAGTGGCTTGGTCAACACATCGGCTATCTACTCGTCCGTCACAACATACAGGAGCTTCACTGCTCCACTCTGCACCATATCCCTGATATAGTGATACTTGATCTCAATATGCTTCAACCTATCATGGAACAATGGGTTGTAGGACAACTTCACACAACTTTGGTTGTTGCAATATATACAAGTAGCACTCAGCTAGAGATCAAACAAATCAGACAGTAGCTTCCTAAGCCATACTTCATCACAACTAGTCAAACAAGCTATGACATACTCTGCTTCGGCTGTACTCAGTGCCACATAGGATTGCTTCCTGCTAAACAGAGAGATCATACCAGATCCCATACTGAAACAGCACCTCGAAGTGCTCTTTCGATCAATGGCACTGCCTTCCGAATCCGAATCAACATAACCCTCCAGGTTAAAAATTTTGTTCACCTCATACTTGAGCCCATAGTCAACTGTACCCTTCAGGTACCTCAGAATATGCTTTCCAGCTATCAGGTGAACATGTCTTGGATCTGTCAAGTACTGGCTCAAGGTGTTCACCGCAAAGCAGATATCTGGTCTCGTATTTGTTAGGTACATCAAGGACCCAATCATCTAACGATACATCGTGGAATCAATCGGCTCAGATAAAGCATCGCACAAAAGCTTCAAGTTCGATGCCATAGGTGTGGCCATGGCCTTGCAGTCTATCATCCCGAACCTCTTCAAGATCTCTACTACATACTTCCCTTGTCTAAGGAATATTCCATCTGTGCTCTGCCACACCTCCATACCTAGAAAGTAGTGCATCATACCCAAGTCCTTCATCTCGAACACAGAAGCAAGCTTCCTCTTCGTATTGGAAATCAATCTATCCTCACCTATAACAAATAGGTCATCCACATACAGAAGTAGTATCACTAGATTTCCTTCCTCAACCTTGTAGTAAAGGTTGGAGTCTGCTTTACTCTTAGTAAAGCCCAAACTAGATAGTAAGCCATCTATCCTACTGTACCAGGTCCTGTGTGCTTGCTTCAAACCATACAGGGTTTTCTTTAGTTTGCACACTTGAATCCCTCTGTCATGTGTCCCAAACCCGAGTGGCTACTCCACATACAGTTCCTCTTCAACTACACCATTCAAGAAAGTTGTCTTGACATCCATCTGGTGTACCTTCCAGTACCTTCCATTTCATCACTGCAGCCAGAGTAAGTACTGATCTAAAGGAAGTTTATCTGGCCAAAGGAGCAAACGTCTCTTCATAATCAATCCCTTCTTTCTAGGAGAAGCCACGAGCTACAAACCTTGCTTTATATTTCTCTATGCTGCCATCTGCAGCATGCTTGATCTTATAGATCCACATGGAAGTCACAATAGACTTCCCATGTTAATTTTCCGATAATTTCATTCCATTATCATCAGGATCTCTAAGAGAATAATAGGTAAAGCATATCTCTACAACATATCAATCATAGACACAAGAACAATCACACAAGAGATACATAGTTTCACCGAGGAAAACTAAGAAGGTGAAAAACCCCGCAACTTCCTCAGAGATAAGATAAGCCACAATACAAGATCACAAGGATCAAACCCAATAAGATGTCTCTAGTAGATGCTCCTCCTCCTTCACTTTTGCACCACTTTCTCTCTTAGCTATGCGAGCTTGAGAAGTGAGTGAATGATCTAAATGAGAGACACAACCTCTCTATTTATACACTAACTTGACCTTCCAATAATCCACTGGGGCCGACTTACTAATCAATCCTAATAACCCAACCACATGTGCTAACCAGGGATGACCCCACACTGGTGATCTAATAACCCATCAATAGAAATGACGACACTTGTCGATGCACATGACGACACTTACAAATACAAATGACGACACTTCCAATAAGACAAATAATACATCTCTGTGGGATATACAATAAAGTACAAATGTAATACATAGAGGAATATCTTCCGAAGTTACAAATATATCAACACTCCCTCTTAACTAGGAAGGTATTCTTTCATCACAGGTCATCAATACATATTGGTGCCAGTCTTCAATTCTGGAGCTAGATCAACATCACTTGATCATGGAGCATCATCATCACTACTACTATACTCGACATCTTGATCACTAGGCTATCTCTAAAATCTGCTTATCATAGGAAGTTCCATAGAGCCATCCCTTTTTCATGATGGATGTAGGCCCACCACCTATAGGACTTCATCATCACTGGCCATACTATGGAATCCTCGGGACTTATGACATCAGTCAAAAAAACCTTGAAAGACCATCCCAGGATTGATTATGAACACACAGCTCAACCTATCGAATCTCCAAGGATCTTTTACATGCCACTGCACAACCTATCCACGACCTTAGAGTATCATCCTGATACTCACGATCATACTGATCATAACATTGTTCACAAAGCACAAACCAGATGCACATCACACAGCACTTACATTCACTGGCATGGGAAGACACACTTCAACCATCCGTGAAAGGCTCAACACTTATATCTACGCCATGGGAAGACACACTTGAACCATGCGAGAATGGCACAACACTTATATCGCAGCCATGGGAGAACACATCTACAACCATGCTTGAATGGCCCATCACGTATATCGCAGCCATGGGAGAACACACCTACAACCATGCTCGAATGGCCCTAGCCCTTACATCTGCACCATGGGAGAACACATCTACCACCATGTGAGAATAGCTCCAACCCTTACATCTGCACCATGTGAGAACACATCTACCACCATGTGAGAATGGCTCTGGCAATTACATCACAAACATGGAAGAACACATCTACCACGATGTCAGAAAATCCTAGCAATTACATCGCAACCATGGGAGAACACATCTACAACCATGTCCGAAAAGCTCATGTGCATCTGTGTATTCAGAACTCGTCACACATAATCCAACTGATTATGTAATGTATCCATCTGATACATATCATCTCATATGATCATCCTGATCATTTTTATACCATCATACCGATGCATATCATCCAGAGTATCATCCTGATACTCATCACACATGATCATCCTGATCATCATCACTACATCATCCTAATGCACATCATCTGGAGCAACATCCTGAAGCTCATCATCCATGATCATCTTGATCATACAATGCATCCACCTGATGCATACCAAGTATCTACCTGATACATATACATATACATGATCCAACTAATCATACCAAGCATCCAATCGATGCATATACATATACATGATCCAACTGATCATACCAAGCATCCAACCGATGCATATACATATACATGATCCAAGTGATCATACCAAGCATCCAACCGATGCATATACATATACATGATCCAACTGATCATACCAAGTATCCAATCGATGCATATACATATACATGATCCAACTGATCATACCGAGCAGCAACTGGATCATCATCCTGATGGTCATCACACAACACTTAAATCCATAGCCATGGGAAGGATCCTCCTCTCACCATGCTTGGAATGGCTTCTGCAAATGTGTCCCATCACTTAATCCTCGAAGTATCTTCAATCTGAACAACACCAAGCCTCCCTCTGAAGTACTCAAACTTCATTCTGGCTAGTGGTTTCATCAACACATCTACAACCTATTGATCTGTCGCAACATACAGGAGCTTCACTACTCCTCTCTGCACCATATCCCTGATATAGTGATATTTTATCTCAATGTGCTTCGACCTTTCATGGAACACTAGGTTCTCAGATAGCTTCACACAACTCTAGTTGTCACAACAGATACCAGTAGCATCCAACGGGAGATCAAATAGATCATACAGTATATTCCTCAGCCATACTGCCTCACAACTAGCCGAAGAAGCTGCAACATACTCTGCTTCGGCTATACTCAGTGCTACACATGACTGCTTTCTGCTAAACAAAGAGATCACACATGATCCCATACTGAAGCAAAACCCCGAAGTGCTCTTCCTATCTGTAGCACTACTTGTCTAATCTGAATCAACATAACTCTCTAGGTTAAACTTTTGATTCGCATCATACTTGAGCCCATAATCAATCGTACCCTTCAGGTACCTCAGAATATGCTTTACAGCAACCAGGTGAACCCCTCTAGGATTCGTCAGGAAATGGTTCAATGTGTTCACTGCAAAGCAAATATCTGGTCTCGTGTTCATTAGGTACATCAAGGACCCAATCATCTGATGATACATAGTGATATTAATCGGCTCAAATGAAGCATCACACAGAAGCGTCAGGTTTGATGCCATGGGTGTGGCTCTGACCTTGCAGTCCATCATCCCGAACCTCTTAAGGATTTCTACTACATACTTCCCTTGTCCAAGGAAGATCCCATCTGCACTCTACCACACCTCCATGCCTAGAAAGTATTGCATCATCTCCAAGTCCTTCATCTCAAACTCGGCAGCAAGCTTCCTCTTGGTGTCGACAATCAACCCATCCTCTCCTGTAACAAACAGGTCATCCACATATAGGAGTAGTATCACAGGATTACTTTCCTCAACCTTGTAGTAAAGGTTGGAATCTACTTTACTATTGGTAAATCCCAAACTGGATATAAAACTGTCCATCCTACCATACCAAGTTCTAGGAGCTTGGTTCAAGCCATACAAGGCTTTCTTCAACCAACATACATATGACTCTCTGTCATGTGTCTCAAAACCAAGTGGCAGCTCCACATACACTTCCTCTTCGACTACACCATTCAAGAAAGATGTCTTGACATCCATCTAGTGTATCTACCATTTCATCACTGTAGCCAAAGCAAGTACTATTCTGATGGAAGTGTATCTGGCTACAGGAGAAAAAGTTTCTTCATAATCTATTCCCTCTTTGTGGGAGAAGCCATGAGCGACAACCTCACTTTGTATCTCTCTATGCTACCATCTGCAGTATACTTGATCTTATAGATCCATTTGGAAGCCACCACTGACTTCCCTTCAAGTCTTGGGACCACATCCCAAACATCATTCTTCATGATCGATTGGTACTCTTCAACCATGGCATCCTTCCATTCTTTCTTTTCCACTGCCTCTTCATAACTGGAGGGTTCTTTGTTCATAATGTCACAGAGTAAGGAAACATAACTAAGATGTGATCTAGTCCTCTTCCTTTCTCCGTGTTCTTCTTCTAGAATACCATACCTTTCTGCATCTTGAATGAGCTCTCTAGCCCATGCAGGTTTCCTCTTGTGAGAGTTCTTCTCATGAGGTGGATCTATAGGTTCTTGTGGATCTTCAATTTCATGGTCTACTTCTGGAATTGATTCATGCATAGTGGTGTCTTGAAATCTGGTTTCCTTTGGTTCTTCATGGTCATCAACAGGTGTCTTCCTGGATTTGATGTATGCCGAGTCTTCATCAAATGTTATATCCCTGCTGATGTCAATCTTCTTGAACCCTGGAGAGTATATTTTGTAAGCCTTTGAGCTTTCACTGTAACCCACAAAGATACCCTTCTTTCCTGAAGGATCTAGTTTTTTCCTCTTTTCTTTTGGAATGTGTGTGTACACAGGGCAGCCAAATATTCTGAGATGGCTAACTTCTGGTTTCTTACCAGAGAAGACTTCTTCTGGTGTCTTGTTGTCAAGTATCTTGTGAGGTGTTATGTTCTAAACATATACAACTGTCCTAGTTGCTTCTACCCATAGATGCATAGGAATATCTTTATTATAAAGCATTTCCTGTGCTGCTTCCATGATAGTTCTATTCTTCCTTTCTACAACTCCATTTTGTTGTGGATTGTAAGGAGAATTCAACTCCTTCTTAATCCCTAAATCACTGCATAACTTCTTGAAATCACATGAAGTGAATTCTCCGCCATTGTCAGATCTGAAGGTCTTGATCTTCTTATCAGTTTGATTTTCTATCAAGGCTTTGAATTCCTTGAACTTGTCAAACACTTCATCTTTATTCTTTAAGAAATAAACCCAAGTCTTCCTAGAGAAATCATCAATGAAGGAAACATAGTATACATACCCACTTAAAGAACTGGAAGACATTGGTCCACATACATCGGAGTGGATAATCTCCAAGATTCCTTTTTCTTTGCTTTCACTGCTTGGAAATGCCTTCTTTGTATTCTTATCTTTTGCACATCCTTTGTAAACACCTTCATGCTTTGGATCGATTTCAGGAAGACCTTCTACAACTTTGCTTGCAATTGGTAGTGCTCTATAGTGCATGTGTGCAAGCCTTCTATGCCAAAGTTCACTTGGCTCCATGGACTCATGTACCATGGCATGTTCAAGTTGTCCTTTCAATTTGTACAATCCTCCCTCTTGCTCTCCAATCACTACTTCATCATCTATGGTCTTACTGTTTGGCGACATGAATACTTGGCCATCCACAAATGCAACTCTCATTCCTTTTGCATCCAAGGATGATTGGAGAGAAGATTCTTCTTGAGTCCAGGTACATATAGAACATCTTTCATTTTCAAAGACTTCCTAGAGTTTAGTATGTAGGAGGCTTCACCACTTCCTTTGATAGGATATTGATAGTCATCCCCAAGTTTCATCTTATGGGGTGACTCATGTTCAGATAAATTTGCAAAAGATTCTTTAAACCCAATCATGTGTTTAGAAGCCCCACTATCAATAATCCAATCATTACATCCATGAGAGATAGTACCTATGAGTGCAGAGATTAGAACATATTCATCTTCACTACATTAGTCATCACTTTCTGCTCTATCCTTCTTCTTGGTAGGTTCGTCATCCCCAGCGGCATGACCATGATATTTTCTTTTATTGCCCTTCTTCTTGTTGTTGATTTTGTTGTTGTTGTCCTTCTTTTTCTTGGGCCAATATAAGGAAAAGTGTCCCTTCTCATTACATGTAAATCATCTTAGATGTCTCCTATTTTTATAGTGGTGAGAAGGTTTCTTGGGATGAGAATGCTCCCTCTTGAACTTTCGATTCTTGGTGTGTACTGTGAGAACTTGATCTTCATTTCCCATCTTTTCTTCTCAAGCCAAAAGCCTGGCCTCTTCTTGAGAACACTCCTCCCATAGTCTACTGAAGGAGACCAATTTTCTTCTTGCACAGATTCCTTGGATGAAGGAGTCCCATGACCTAGGTAGGCCATTCAATGTGGTCATTACAATTTCACCATTCTCCACTACTTCATCCCCAACGTCAAGTTGTTCTTTGATTTGAGAGACCTTGGAAAAGTAGGATTGAATGGTCTCTCCATTCTGAAGCTTTACCCCTTTCAATTTGTTCCGCAGAGTCATCTTCCGATTTGTGTTCTTTCCTTCAAACAACTTGGTCAAGGAGTCAAACATCTCCTTAGGTGTCTTTAGGGAAGACACATGGGGTATGAGATGGCCCTTTATAGAAATAGTAATGATTCTCTCAACCTTGATCAGGTTCTTCTTGTGTAAGGTCTTAGCCTCTTCTTCTTCTCGAATTGGAACCTCTTCCTTTATGTAGTTGTCCAACTCATTCTCTTCTAGGATTAACCCAATCCTATACTTCCATGCTTGGAAGATATCAACCCCTTCAATCTTATCCTCAAGCTTCGTGTGGTGATACATCTTAAAGAGTACTTTAAATAGAAATAGAAAATATTTAGGTCTTACCACTTGATTTGTTGAAAACTGGATCTGGAGTTCGATTATGGTTTGTCAGAGAAACCCTAAAAATTCAAAACGTGAATTTCAAAATTATGAAAGGATAGAAAGATGCATCTTGATGAGCTGATCAACCTGGTATACTCAGAAATTGAAAACTGCAAAGTTTCACCCTTCAGAAATGCTTTTCAATATCTCGGATTCACTAGGGAGGACCTTGAATTAGGGTTTGAGTTTCTCGGAGCTTCACCCAACCAAAATGTTTGATCCAAAGCTCTAAACTTTGATTTTTTAAGGAGCTTCCAACTATGTCCTCAGATTTCAGAAATTCTTATTTTTGTGGAAACCCTAATTTTTAGGGTCAAAACTGAAAATGCTCAGAATTGAATTTTGTCTTCTTAGAAAGATGTGCCATTCCAAGGAGAGTCAATATAGCCTTCTGCCTTTGATGATCTGTGAAGAGAAACCCAAATATTAAGAATCCCTAGCTTCCGCAGCTGCACAGTGCCTTCTTCTTAGGTCAGCTCTGATACCATGTTAATTTTTTGATAATTTCATTCCATTATCATAAGGATCTCTAATAGAATAACATGTACAACATATCTCCATAGCATATTAATCATAGACACAAGAACAATCACACAAGAGACACAGAGTTTCACCGGGGAAAACTAAGAAGGTGAAAAACCCCGCAACTTCCTCAGAGATAAGATAAGCCACAATACAATATCACAAGGATCAAACCCAATAATATGTCTCTAGTAGATGCTCCTCCTCCTTCACTTGTGTGCCACTTTCTCTCTTAGCTATGCGATATTGAGAAGTGAGTGAATGATCTAAATGAGAGACACAACCTCTCTATTTATACACTGACTTGACCCGCCAATAATCCATTGGGGCCGACTTTCTAATCAAGCCTAATAATCCAACATGTGCTAACCAGGGCCGACCACACACTGGTGGTCTAATAACCCATCAATACAAATGACGATACTTGTCGATGTACATGACGACACTTACAAATACAAATGAAGACACTTCCAATCAGAGGAATAAGACATCTCTATGGGATATACAATAAAGTACAAATGTAATACATAGAGGAATATCTTCCGAAGTTACAAATACATCAACATCCCATCTGGTCTTGGGACCACATTCCAAACATCATTCTTCATGATCGACTGATATTCCTCGATCATGGCACTCTTCCATTACTGTATCCCAAATCCTAGGAACTTTAGATTCTTCAATAGAAAGTTTTCTTGAACTTTGTTGCTAGAACAAATGTTGTTGTCCTTGTAGGTGATTGTCCATGATATTTCCTACAAGTCAAATTCAATTGCATGATTAGAAACTTCTCATAGTTTTCAGAACAAAATCTTACACAAGAATATATGTCATACAGTCATGCAATTATCTTGGCCAATGCTTTAATACAACATTTATCCATATCCCGTAACTTTCTAGATGCCTTCCATCTCTACCAAAACATTGTTAAGAGTTTGCACTACTCCCAACATGTCAGCAAAGAGGTTTCATTCTAGATAAGTATTAATGGAATTTTGTATAGTGCCATAGGCCACTTACCCATTACTTGCATATTAGTAGTATCTTGTTCATTAATGCAACTTTTCTAAAATGAAAAATGTACATCCTAAATCTAGGAACATAAGTATGTACATGAATAAACAACATCACTTAAGTAATAAGAAATGATAATTCAAAAACTTATCTTTGTTTAGTTGTTGGGTGGACTCCCTCTCAATCTTTGTTTCCCTCAGGAACTACTGGAGTGTGCTCCCTCTTTATCTTTGCTTCCTGGATTACCTGTCCGTGAACTTATACTCATCCTGGACCACTATGCATGCTTAAGTGAGCACTAGTGTCACCATTGTGTTATCCTCAATATCTCATACATAACCATACATACATTAGTATAATTTCAATACTATCAAAACATTATGATCCTAAATAATATTATGTATGGTCATGATCATTTCACACACAGGTAATAAGTGTTAGTGTTCAATGTTTCAGGGAAGACTTCTTTTACTCATGCATATTCTTGTTTGACCATAGGACTCTTCTAGTTAGTCATATCATCAATCAAAGTAGGAAACATAATATGCATAAACCCTTGATTACTTCCAACTTCAAGAATAATCATTATCATTAATACAAAGGTATAAGATCCTAACATAAGGTAGGATTCTAACTTGATATAGGAAAAAAATCCCTGGATTATCATGTTAGCTAGTTATGTCTAACATACCCGCATAAAGTCTTCTTGTTCTCTTCAATGACTTGTGCTTAGTAACTTGCATAACTCATAGGTTAAGCATTTGTAGAACCAAATTATACATGCCTCATAAGTAGAGCTTCTATGTGATCCATGAGTCTTTGTCTTCATGTCACCATGGTTATATGTTTTTGATCTAGAACTTGATTTGTACCTTTCATGTTAGCGGACAACATCAACCTCATACAACAACATAGTGCATTCGTACAATCATAAGTGTCATAACCCTAATCAATGAATGTCTTCTATCATTCACATGCATTCATACTTTTACTAGGGTGATGAGACAAGTCTAATATTAATCAAAATTGTACTAACGTTAATAGTATGAATACAAACATATCATAAACTCAATCATGAACAAATTTCAAAACATACCTGTATCTCTTCAATTCATACCTGTCGGGATTGCTTGTAGCCTTCTTATGTAAAGCCTCGACCTCATCTCCCTTTGGAACTAGAACTTCTTCACATATGCAGGTGTCCAATTCATTCTTTTCTAGGATTAACCCAATCCACTTTGATTTGCTGAAACTGGATCTAGAGCTGGATTAGGGTTTGTCAGAGAAAACCTAAAAATTAAAACTTTGCATTTCAAACTTCTGAATGGATGGAAAGATGTGGTTTGCTGAGCTGATCAAGTTGGTATACTTCAATTTTGAAAACTGTAAAATTTGACCCCTCAAAATTGCCTTTGAAACTTCTAGATTCACTGGACACGACCCTGAACTAGGGTTTGATAAAGCCAACCCTTCTTCCCAGCCAAAAGGTATGATCCAAAGCTCTAAACTTTGATTTTTTTGAGGAGCTTCCAGCTATGGTCACAAACTTAAAAAATTCCAACTTTTGCAGAAGCCCTAATTTTCCATCATTCTCATAAAAATCCTGAACTAGGGTTTGATCAAGCCCAACCTTCTACCCAACCAAAAAATTTGATCTTGGTATCTAAATTTTGATTTTGATGAGGAGCATTCAACTGTGGTCTCTCATTCCAAAAATTCTAACTTTCTCCAAAGCCCTAAATTCCCACAACATTGATAAGCCAAGTATGAAGGTGCTCAGAATTTAATTATGTTTTGACATAAATATGCAACTGATTGTTTCTGGTGTATCTCTGAAATTACGAATCCACAGGGTCTGAAACTTCAGCCTGTGGTATCTGAACCTATCTTCTTTCCAACCCCATAGGTCTGGCCTCAATTGGATTATCTAAGAGATAGTTATTCCAAGTGTCGCAACGTGACCTGTTTATGGGATAAAATAGGAGAGCGAACTTGTACGGCATGCCACCTGTCATTGGTTCAACTTCAGCCTCTGAAAAACTTATCTGAGCAACTGGAGTCTGTGATATTATTGTCACTTTTTACAGAATTTCATTTGGAGCTTCCTATCCCAACTTGTGATCGTTTTTCCTAGGTCACCTATTTATGACTGAGATCTGGAAGAGGTAGAAACCCTATATTGTACTGATCATAAAACACAAAGTACAACAAAATAGATGTTTTTCTTCAGACAAAAGGTACATGGGGATGTTATCTACAACCTGTAAAAGTTTTAGATCCTGAACCTTCGCCAAAATGGATTTATAGCGAAAGTGCTACAATGACTAGTTTTTTCTATATCAAGCCCTACCTTCCGATTTGTCGCAAGTGCAACAAGTCTCATAAATGCCATAGCATGCCTTCCTTTAGGCTAGCTCCGATACCATGTTATTTTTTCATCATTTAATTCAATAGATCTAGGATCTTCACTGAAAGAACAACATGTACAACATATCAAGCATAAGAGACAAGCAACAAGAGACACAAAACATTTCACCGGGGAAAACCAAGAAGGTGAAAAACCTCGCAACTTCCTCAAGATAGAATAAGCATTGATACAAGGATCACCATGATCAAACCCAAGAGATAGACATCTTCAATAGCATGATCATCCTCCACTTGTGCACACCCTTCTCTTCTCTCACTAATGTGAAGAGATTGAATGAGACAATGTGTAAAATAAGAGAGACACACTCTCTATTTATACACTAACAGTTCACTTGACCTTTACTCAACTAGGTCAACCCAACTTAACAACTTAAGATAAACTAACTCTGGTCCGACCCCACTAGGGTGGTCTAATAACCTTTTGACCCACACAACTCATACAGGGCCGACCCTAGCAAGGTGGTCTAATAACCCATCAAATATAAGTTGTGACACTTACAATAATATTTACAACACTTATAAATACAAATGATGACACTTCCAATCGGAGGAATAATACATCTCCGTTGGGGATACAATAAAATACAACTGTAATACATATAATATACAAGTGAATATCTTCCAAAGTTACAAATACATCAATAGTTTGCAAAGCAATCCATAATTCTAATATATAAGTGTTATTAGGATGATTATTGTCACCCATGAATGTTTCAATAATGCTACGTTCTAAGTTTAACGAGCATGTAAATATGGTTTAATTATCATGCTTGTACGATCATGCATTTGCATGAACTTTTGGGGAGTTTTATAAAAAAATTTAAAGTGTCACAATTTATTTTAATGGTTGAACTTTTGTTTGATTTTGCTTGATGGTTTGATGGCCTATCCTGAGAAATGTTATTCCAATGGGATTTGACTCTTTTCATCCTTTCTCCTGGTTGCATGGTGTATCTGATCTCAGTTTTGGGGTCAGGTACACTACACATAGTCCAAGTATTCCCAACCAAGGGTGATAGTGGGAATACAATAAAGGATGGTATAATAAAAAATAAAATCATCCGGGTGGGGGGAGGCCTCAAAATACTCCAATAGTGACATATATGGGAACATAAGATGACGTAGAGGATGACCTTATAAAATGAAGAAACTGGTATATTTGAAAGAAGAGGAGTTGATATAGGTTTATGGGCTTGATTCAAACCTCAAAAGAACTCAGAGGTGGAGATATATATAGTAAGGAACAACATGGGATGGGAGGTTGGCCCCCAAATAGCCTTAATTAGTAAAATACCTTACTCGTTGATACCAATGATAAAAAAAATGAACCTTCTAAGGGTCTAAGAAAACAAAAACAATGTAATACCCCCCATTTCTACTTGGAATGTATTTAATAAAAATTATGTAAATGACGCAAATATGCTGCTATGGATTCCTAGCATGGAGCTTGAGGCCATGGATGGACTAGTGAATGGATAGGTATGTATGATGTATATATTTTTATTTGGACCATATAGTTGGATTGCCATTCCAATTTGAAATATATGTAAATATTATGTTGGAAAATAATAAAATTGTGTGAGGTGGTTGTTTAAAGAGCACTAGGGAGGCTATGATTCCATAAGAGGGGAAGATGAAACATCGAGCCTATGGGGAAACTAAATCCTATGTTTCCAAGTGCCAACCTTAGAACTCATCCAAAATATACCATGTACCTTAAATAAACCAATTACTTTATGTTGACTATCAAACCCAATCATTGAATGCATATGTAAGTTTGGTGGGAAAAGTCGATTCATGTAGATATTGAAGCATGGAAGTTGTGATAGTTATATGAACTATCAGCAGTCCTATTTCTTCTATGGTTAGAATCATGTCATTTTTCTTTAAAATCTTACGTCATATCCTTGGAGTAGACACTATTTTGATCACTCTCTCATGCATATTTTACACACTACATACAGTATTCCGATTTTGTTCATGTCCATTACCAGACTGTGCTTAACCTAAAATTTGATTTTTGACACAGAGTTGCAGTTTTGAAGGGAAAATAAATGGTTGTAGGTGAGTATAGAGGTTGGGAAAGCTAGGAACCTTTACTCAATGAGTTCTTCTATGTTAGGAGGCTTGGTAAGCCATGGATTAATATTATAGGAGGTTTTCTAATAATAAACAAAGGGTTGGACCCTTACTGCACACACTGGTAAGTACTGTAAGGGTTGGATTTCTTGAGGGAATTGTGGATTAGTGAAGGGAAATGCCTTCCTTGTCTTCTGAAAGGAAATTTAAAGGAGTGCCATGGCTGTGACGGCTTAGTGAGATAATTGTAGAGATATCTTAGATATTTTGGCTAAGAGTAGACAACAGATTGGGTTGTGTGCTGAGAAAAAGTAGCATGTAGGTGTTTCCTTTGCCTTGGTGGCCTCATAGCCCAGCTTGGGGGTGGCTATTCAACATAAAGTGTATATCCCAGAAAGAGTGCCTGTCACCAGGTGGAAAATCATTCTTACACAACCATTTACTTGGATCTTCTCAGTTTAAAGGTAAGTATTCCTATGTACTTCATGTGTAATGTTTTTATTTATATTCATGTAATTGCATGTTGTGTGTGTGGATTGCATTTATTCCACTCTATTTTTCTATTACATATCTACACATGCCTTTTAGATGTTACAAATTCATAATTATGGTTATGGGGGCAAATTTAGAGGCTCTGAGAAATTTAATGTCCCCTCTGCTGGCCATATTGGGTGAAGGAGATGCCACACATAAATACCATTAAAAAATGAATCCAATAGATTTTATAAAAAAGGTTATAGTAAATCAATGACAAGATGATTCATTAGAACCTCGTAATTTGGAAAATATCATGTCAAAACTCTCATATTCAATAATGAATCCATAATTATTTGTTATAGGATTCCTCATTTTTATAAGATTCCAAAGTGTTTATTTCCCAATTCCTAGTCTATCTATGCACATCACTCAATACTAGAAACTAATTTAATAGGATAAGGAAACTAGAATATCAATGCTATCTCACTGAAAATCTGAACTTCTAACCATCTTGCTAGAAATAATGAAAAATAATAAATCGAACCTAGGCACTATCTAACTAACAACAAAAAAATATTAATAAAATGCATTAACTTTTTAGAAGGGTTTGTCATTCCCTTTTAGGCAATAGATGATTCAGGTGGTAACATCCTTAACAATGCTACATTATTCTCCTCGATTGTTGGTTAATCTAGTAATTGTTTTCAGGTACTATGTGATCGTCTGTAAGGTTGCTTGCTTGCTAAACTGGGAATTAATTCTTCTCCTAAGATTCCATGCCCAATCTCGTTCCTTATTAACCATGTTTCAACTTCATGAATATTAAACTATTTTTTAATATTTCTAAACCTTTATATTGTTGTAAACTTAGCAACTTTAAAAATACTAAATATATATGTTGTCATAATCTTAACACTTAATTTCCCTTGTCTCATTAACTTCACAACTATGTGGATTTATTCATCTACTAGTAATATAGTATTATTGTATATGTAAGCATTGTATTGCAATTGGGTAAAACTAGATTAAAACATTGGGTTGATTTCGTTCGTAGAAAACAAAATATTAACAAATAATTAGTTGAAGAACCCTATTTAAAAGATGAATTATTAGGAGAACCAACCCCATTATGGAGTAGAGATGTTTCATGATAGCTTGTTTTATCATAAGGTTTCCTTTTGTGGTATCAAATTTAAATTTAATCTTTTATAACGTCTATGATTTAACCAATGGTTTTAGATGTAATTGTCCTGGGAATTTTAATGGGAATTTTAATAATCAGAAAGCCAACCAAAATGACTCATGGGGTGGAGCTCATCGTGAGGAGCTTAATCATTTACGCAAACAATTAATAATCTATATTAATGTATCGGGGTATATATTGTGTTTGGAAATGCGGGGCAATTGTTAATGGTCACTTAACCATGAAGTATCATAAATTAACCTATAGTAACTATGACAATGATGATGATGATGGCAGTTAACCTATACTAATACTAATTCTAGTCTATGGGATCTTAAGACGATAACTTTGATTGCTATAAAATTCTTTTCCGATGCTCAAAAATATTAGAAAGGAGCATTCCGAGGTTGTCATAGTTTTGAAATGTTAGAAGGTTGACGAAGTTTGTATTGTAGAAATGATTATGAAACTATGATCTAATGTCATTGTACACATGGCATTCTAAGAGAAAGGAATCCATAATTCTAATATATAAGTGTTATTAGGATGATTATTGTCACCCATGAATGTTTCAATAATGCTACGTTCTAAGTTTTATGAGCATGTAAATATGGTTTAATTATCATGCTTGTACGATCATGCATTTGCATGAACTTTTGGGGAGTTTTATAAAAAAATTTAAAGTGTCACAATTTACTTTAATGGTTGAACTTTTGTTTGATTTTGCTTGATGGATTGATGGCCTATCCTGAGAAATGTTATTCCAATGGGATTTGACTCTTTTCATCCTTTCTCCTGGTTGCATGGTGTATCTGATCTCAGTTTTGGGGTCAGGTACACTACACATAGTCCAAGTATTCCCAACCAAGGGTAATAGTGGGAAGACAATAAAGGATGGTATAATAAAAAATAAAATCATCCGGGTGGGGGGAGGCCTCAAAATACTCCAATAGTGACATATATGGGAACATAAGATGACGTAGAGGATGACCTTATAAAATGAAGAAACTGATATATTTGAAAGAAGAGGAGTTGATATAGGTTTATGGGCTTGATTCAAACCTCAAAACAGCTCAGAGGTGGAGATATATATAGTAAGAAACAACATGGGATGGGAGGTTGGCCCTCAAATAGCCTTAATTAGTAAAATACCTTACTCGTTGATACCAATGATAAAAAAAAAGAACCTTCTAAGGGTCTAAGAAAACATAAACAATGTAATACCCTCCGTTTCTACTTGGAATGTATTTAATCAAAATTATGTAAATCACACAAATATGCTGCTATGGATTCCTAGCGTGGAGCTCGAGGCCATGGATGGACTAGTGAATGGATAGGTATGTATGATGTATATATTTTTATTTGGACCATATAGTTGGATTGCCATGCCGATTTGAAATATATGTAAATATTATGTTGGAAAATAATAAAATTGTGTGAGTTGGTTGTTTAAAGAGCACTAGAGAGGCTATGATTTGTTAAATTTTTAGTATTAAATCACAATACTATAGGATATTTGCTGAGAGAATAACATCTATAGTATATCAATGCATGACAATCATAATATGATAAGCATCACAAGCATCACAAGAATCAAAAGCATAGAGACAAGAGACACAGAGTTTCCGTGGGGAAAACCCTAAGGTGAAAAACCCCACAACTTCCTCAAGGATAGAGAGAGCAATGGCTCAACCAAAATACAACCAAATAACACTGAGATAGTCTCCTAGCAGATGATCCTCCTCCTCCTCACTAGTGCACCACTTTTAAGAGATAGAGATAGTTACTTTTCCGAGTGAGTAAAATAGAGATCTCCTATCTCTATTTATACTCACCTTTTTTCCCAGTGACCTACTGGGGCCGACTTGTCTACTTGGATACATCCACATTATATTATATATTAATTAGGGCCGACCCCATAAGGTGGTCTAATAACCCATCGGCAAGTACACACACTTGCGACACTTGTCAATCCACATGATGACACTTCCTTATAGAGGAATAACACATCTCTTATAAGGGTACAATAAATATATATAATACACAGATGAAATACATTCCGAAGTTACATATACATCAACACTCCCTCTTAACTAGGAAGGTATTTCTCGACACAGATCTGCTAGACAAGTCTTCTTCTCTGGATCATCGTCATCGATGCATCGTCATCATCATTGTCACTGCTGCTACTATCTCAACCAATCTCTGACTCTACTCATCATAGGAAGTTCTACAGAGCCAGTCCTTTTTCATACTGGATGTAGGCCCACCACCTGTAGGTCTTCGTCATCACTGGCCATACTATGGAATCCTCAGGACTTATTACGTACGTCACAAAACCTCGAAAGAGCATCCCAGGATGTTACGGGTACACAACTCCGACCTGTAGGATCTCCCAGGGCGCTATTACATGTGACCCCACCACAAAACCTCGAAAGAGCATCTCAGGATGTTACGGGTACACAACTCCGACCTGAAATCTCCCAGGGCACAAATTACATGTGGTCCACCACAAAACCTAGCAAGAGCATCTCAAGATGTTACGGGTACACAACTCCAGCCTGAAATCTCCCAGGGCACAAATTACATGTGGTCATGACAAAACCTCGCAAGAGCATCTCAGGATGTTACGGGTACACAACTCCGACCTGAAATCTCCCAGGGCCCAAATTACATGCCATAGGACAAAACCTCGCAAGAGCATCTCAGGATGTTACGGGTACACAACTCTGACCTGAGATCTCCCAGGGCGCTATTACATGTCCTCCCAGAGCAATGTCTCGAAAGAGCATCCCAGGATGTTACGGGTACACAACTCCGACCTATAGGATCTCCCAGACATGCTCATCTGCACAACCTGATCCACGGCCATAGAGTATCAACCTGATACTCACCATACATCATCCTGATGTACTCATGATCGTCCTGATCATCATCACTGCAACGTCCTGCTGCATGTCATCTGGAGCAACATCCTGAAGCTCATCATCCATGATCATCCTGATCATCACTGCAACATCCTACTGCATGTCATCTAGAGCAACATCCTGAAGCTCATTATCCATGATCATCCTGATCATCAATGCATCCACCTGATGCATACCAAGTATCTACCTGATACATATCATCATACATGATCCACCTGATCATTAATGCATCCACCTGATGCATACCAAGTATCTACCTGATACATGATACATATCACCATACATGATCCACCTGATCATACAATGTATCCACCTGATACATATACAGATACATGGTCCAAGCATCCAACATGATGCACATACATACATAAATGATCCACCTGATCATATCCAACATCCAACATGATGCATACATACATAAATGATCCAACTGATCATATCCAGCATCCAACATGATGCGTACATACATACATAAAAATGATCCAACTGATCATATCCAGCAGAAACCGGAACATCATCCTGATGCCCATTATCCAGCGCTTACATCCACAGCCATGTGAAGGATCCTCCTTCCAACATGCTTTGAATGGATTCAACAAATGTGTCCATCACTTCTTCCTCGAAGTGTCCTTGATCTGAAGAACGCCAAGCCTCTCTCTGAAGTACTCGAACTTCACTCTGGCTAGTGGCTTTGTCAGCACATCTGCAATCTGCTCGTCCGTCGCAACATACAGAAGCTTCATAGCTCCTCTCTACACCATATCCCTGAAATAGTGATATTTGATCTCTATGTGTTTCATCCTGTCATGAAACACTGGGTTCTCGGACAGCTTCACACAACTCTGGTTATCACAGAAGATACCAGTAGCCTCCAACGGGAGATCAAATAACTCAGACAGTAGCTTCCGTATCCATACTGCCTCACAACTAGCTGAGCAGGCTGCAACATACTCTGCCTCAGCTGTACTCAGTGCTACGCAGGACTGCTTCCTGCTAAACCAAGAGATCACACCTGATCCCATACTGAAGAAACACCCAGATGTGCTCTTCCTATCTGCAGCACTGCCAACCCAATATGAATCAACATAACCCTGTAGGTTTAAACTTTTGATTCGCTTCATACTTGAGCCCATAATCCACTGTACCCTTTAGGTACCTCAGAACATGCTTTACAGCAACCAGGTGAACACTCCTCGGATCCGTCAGGAACTGGCTCAATGTGTTCACAGCAAAGAAAATGTCTGGTCTCATGTTCGTCAGGTACATCAAGGATCCAATCATCTGACGATACATAGAGACATCAACTGGCTCAGATGAAGCATCACATAGAAGCTTCAGATTCGATGCCATAGGTGTGTCCATGGCCTTGCATTCCATCATCCCGAATCTCTTCAGGATGTCTACCGTGTACTTCCCTTAACCAAGAAAGATCCCACCTGTATTCTGCCACACCTCCATACCTAGGAAATAGTGCATTATTCCCAAATCTTTCATATCGAATTCAGCTGCAAGATTCCTCTTAGTATCTGCAATCAGTTTGTCATCTCCTGTCACAAATAGGTCATCCACATACAGGAGTAGAATCACTGGATTCCCTTCCTCAACCTTGTAGTAAAGATTGGAATCTTCTTTACTCTTGGTAAAGCCCAAACTAGATAGGAAACTGTCCATCCTACCATACCAGGTTCTTGGAGCTTGCTTCAAGCCATACAAGGCTTTCTTCAATCTACATACATATGACTCTCTGTCATGTCTTGGGACTGCATCCCAAACATCATCTTCATGATCGACGGATCATGGCATTCCATTTCTTCATCCCAGATCCTAGGAGCTTCAATATCTTCAATAGATATCTTTGTTGCTGGAACAAATGTTGTAGTCCTTTTGTAGGTGAAGATATACGGTCTTTCCTACAAAACAAGTTAATTTGCATGATTAGAAATATCTCATAATTTTCAGAACAAATTCTTTACACATAAAGAAATATGTCATGCAGTCATGCAGTTATCCTAGCCAATGCTTCAATACAACATTTTTCCACAACTTTCTAGATGCCTTCCAGTCTCTACCAGAACATTGTTAAGAGTTTGCACTACTCCCAACATGTCAGCAAAGAGGTTTCATTCTAGATAAGTAGCACTGGAATGTTGTACAATGCCATAGGCCACTTACCCATCACATGCATATTAGTAGTATGCAATCATTCAAATATGCACAATACATCTCCTAAGTCTAGGAACATAAGCATAATATTATTAAACAAACAAAATAGGAAAGAAATGATAATTGAAATACTTATCTTTGTTTGTTTGATGGGTGTATTCCCTCTGAGTCTTTGCTTCCTGGCAGGAGATACTGAAGTAGCTTCTTCCACACCTTTCTGTTGTGGAGTGTAGAAGATGGTCAACTCCCTCTGAAAATATGCATCCTTGCAGGAGCTGTTGAAGTGTGCTCCCTCTTCATCTTTGCTTCCTCGATTACCTGTCCTTATATTCATCCTTGCTGACATCAATCTTCTTCAACCCAGAAAGGACCTCTTCTGGTGTCTTGTTGTCCAATATCTTGTGGGGAGTTCTGTTCTCCTCATATACAGTTGTTCTAACTGCTTCTGCCCATAGATGCATAGGAAGATCCTGGTCATGCAACATTGCCCTTGCTGCTTCCATGATAGTTCTGTTCTTCCTTTCTGCAACTCCATTATGTTGAGGATTATAAGGAGCAGTCAACTCCCTCTTAATCCCTGAATCACTGCAAAGCTTCTTGAAGTCATTTGAGGTGAATTCTCCACCATTGTCGGATCTGAATGTTTTGATCTTCTTGTCAGTTTGATTTTCCATCAAAGTTTTGAATTCCTTGAATTTATCAAGCACCTCATCTTTGCCCTTCAAGAAGTATACCCAAGTCTTCCTGGAGAAGTCATCGATAAATGATACATAGTAAACATACCCACTCAGGGGGCTGGATGACATAGGGCCACATACATCTGAGTGGATGATTTCCAGGATGTCTTTTTCCTTTCTTTCACTGCTTGGGAAAGCCTTCTTAATGTTCTTACCTTTTGCACATCCTTTGCAAACACCTTCTTTTGCTGCCCTTCTTCTTCTTACTGGAGTTGTTGTTATTATCCCTTTTGTTCTTGGGACAATCTGAAGCAAAGTGACCCTTCTCATTGCATGTGAAGCATCTTAGGTCCTTCTTACTCTTTTGATGGAATCTTTTGTGGTGAGAGTGATCCTTCTTGGTTTTGCTTCTCTTGGTGTGAGCTGCAAGAGCTTGATCTTCTCCTCCCATCTTTTCCTCACGAGCTATGAGTCTAGCTTCTTCTTGAGAGCATTCTTCCCTCAATCTGTTGAAGGAGATCAATTTCTTCCTTGCACAAATTCCTTGAATAAAGGAATCCCATGACCTGGGTAGGCCATTCAGAGTGGTCATCACCACTTCACCATTCTCCACCATTTCATCCACTGCTTCTAGTTGTTCCTTGATCTGGGAGACCCTTGAAAAATAAGATTGAATGGTTTCTCCATTCTGAAACTTTACTGCTTTCAATTGGTTCCGCAGGGTCATCTTCCGATTTATGTTCTTTCCTTCAAATAGCTTGGTCAAGGATTCAAACATCTCCTTGGGTGACTTGAGAGAAGACACATGGGGTATGAGATGGTCTTTGAAAGAATCAACAATGATTCTCTTTGCCTTGACCAAGTTCTTCTTGTGCAATGCCTTGGCCTATTCATCCTCTGGGATAGGGATGTCTTCTTTCACATATGAGTCCAACTCATTCTCTTCCAGGATTAGCCCAATCCTATACTTCCAAGCTCGGAATTTATCAGCCCTTTCAAGCTTATCCTCAAGTTTGGTGTGGAGAGACATCTTTAAGAGTACTTCAAATGGAAATAGAAAAGATTTAGGACTTACCACTTGAAGTGCTGAAAACTGGATCTGATCCCAGATTAGGGTTTGTCAGAGAAACCCTAAAAATTCAAAATGTGAATTTCAAAATTCTGAAAGGATAGAAAGATGCGCCTTGGAGAGATGATCAGCCTAGTACATTCAGAATTTGAGATCAGCAAAGTCTTTCCCTTCAAAATTGCCTTTTTGTCCTCCCGGGTTCACTAGGGAGAGCCCTGAATTAGGGTTTGAGTTTCCCAGAGATCTACCCATCCAAAAATCTCGATCCAAAGCTCTAACCTTCGATTTTTGCAAGGAGCTTCCAGCTGTGCCTTCAGTTTCCAGAAATTCCTATTTTTGTGGAAACCCTAATTTTTAGGGCCAAATCTGAAAATGCTCGGAACTGAATTCTGATTGGATAGATAGATGCGCCTTGATGAGTAGATCCAATCTACTATACTGAATTTCAAAAATCTGTGGAAAGAAACCCAATAAACAAGGAATACAAGCTTCCGTCAGTGCAAAATGTCTTCTTCTCAGTTAAGCTCTGATACCATGTTAAATTTTTAGTATTAAATCACAATACTATAGGATCTTTGCTGAGAGAATAACATCTACAGTATATCAATGCATGACAATCATAATATGATAAGCATCACAAGCATCACAAGAATCAAAAGCATAGAGACAAGAGACACAGAGTTTCCGTGGGGAAAACCCTAAGGTGAAAAACCCCACAACTTCCTCAGAGATAGAGAGAGCAATGGCTCAACCAAAATACAACCAAATAACACTGAGATAGTCTCCTAGCAGATGATCCTCCTCCTCCTCACTAGTGCACCACTTTTAAGAGAGAGAGATAGTTACTTTTCTGAGTGAGTAAAATAGAGATCTCCTATCTCTATTTATACTCACCTTTTTGCCCAGTGACCTACTGGGGCCGACTTGTCTACTTGGATACATCCACATTATATTATATATTAATTAGGGCCGACCCCATAAGGTGGTCTAATAACCCATCGGCAAGTACACACACTTGCGACACTTGTCAATCCACATGATGACACTTCCTTATAGAGGAATAACACATCTCTTATAAGGGTACAATAAATATATATAATACACAGATGAAATACATTCCGAAGTTACATATACATCAACATGATTCCATAAGAGGGGAAGATGAAACATCGAGCCTATGGGGAAACTAAATCCTATGTTTCCAAGTGCCAACCTTAGAACTCATCCAAAATATACCATGTACCTTAAATAAACCAATTACTTTATGTTGACTATCAAACCCAATCATTGAATGCATATGTAAGGTTGGTGGGAAAAGTCGCTTCATGTAGATATTGGAGCATGGAAGTTGTGATAGTTATGTGAACTATCAGCAGTCCTATTTCTTCTATGGTTAGAATCTATGTCATTTTTCTTTAAACTCCTACGTCATATCCTTGGAGTAGAGACTATTTTGATCACTCTCTCATGCATATTTTACACACTACATACAGTATTCCGATTTTGTTCATGCCCATTACCAAACTGTGCTTGACCTAAAATTTGAATTTTGAGACAGAGTTGCAGTTTTGAGGGGAAAATAAATGGTTGTAGGTGAGCATAGAGGTTGGGAAAGCTAGGAACCTTTACTCAATGAGTTCTTCTATGTTTGGATGCTTGGTCAACGATGGATTAATATTGTAGGAGGTTTTCTAATAATAAACAATGGGTTGGACCCTTACTGCACACACTGGTAAGTACTGTAAGGGTTGGATTTCTTGAGGGAATTGTGGATTAGTGAAGGGAAATGCCTTCCTTGTCTTGTGTAAGGCATTTTAAAGGAGTGCGATGGTTGTGATGGCTTAGTGAGATAATTGTAGAGATCTGTTAGATATTTTGGCTAAGAGTAGACAATAGATTGGGTTGTGTGCTGAGAAAAAGTAGCATGTAGGTGTTTCCTTTGCCTTGGTGGCCGCATAGCCCAGCTTGGGGGTGGCTACTCAACAAAAAGCGTATATCCCGGAAAGAGTGCCTGTCACCAGGTGGAAAATCATTCTTACACAACCATTTACTTGGATCTTCTCTGTTTAAAGGTAAGTATTCATATGTACTTGACATGTAATGTTTTTATTTATATGCGTGTAATTGCATGTTGTGTGTGTGGATTGCATTTATTCTACTCTATTTTTTTATTACATATCTACACATGCCTTTTAGATGTTACAAATTCATAATTATGGTTATGGGGGCAAATTTAGAGGCTCTGAGAAATTTAATGTCCCCTCTGTTGGCCATAATGGGCGAAGGAGATGCCACACATAAATACCATTAAAAAATGAATCCAATAGATTTTATAAAAAGGGTTATAGTAAATCAATGACAAGATAATTAATTAGAACCCCGTAATTTGGAAAATATCATGTCAAAACTCTCATATTCAATAATGAATCCATAATTATTTGTTATAGGATTCCTCATTTTTATAAGATTCCAAAGTGTTTATTTCCCAACTCCTTGTCTATCTATGCACATCACTCAATAGTAGAAACTAATTTAATAGGATAAGGAAACTAGAATATCAATGCTATCTCACTGAAAATCTGAACTTCTAACCATCTTCCTAGAAATAATGAAAAATAATAAATCGAACCTAGGCACTATATAACTAACAACAAAAAAATATTAATAAAATACATTAACTTTTTAGAAGGGTTTGTCATTCCCTTTTAGGCAATAGATGATTCAGGTGGTAACATCCTTAACAATGCTACATTATTCTCCTCGATTGTTGGTTAATCTAGTAATTGTTTTCAGGTGCTATGTGATCGTCTGTAAGGTTGCTTGCTTTCTAAAATGGGAATTAATTCTTCTCCTAAGATTCCATGCCCAATCTCGTTCCTTATTAACCATGTTTCAACTTCATGAATATTAAACTATTTTTTAATATTTCTAAACCTTTATATTGTTGTAAACTTAGCAACTTTAAAAATACTAAATATATATGTTGTCATAATCTTAACACTTAATTTCCCTTGTCTCATTAACTTCACAACTATGTGGATTTATTCATCTACTAGTAATATAGTATTATTGTATCTGTAAGCATTGTATTGCAATAGGGTAAACCTAGATTAAAACATTGGGTTGATTTCGTTCGTAGAAAACAAAATATTAACAAATAATTGGTTGAACAACCCTATTTAAAAGATGAATTATTAGGAGAACCAACCCCATTATGGAGTAGAATTGTTTCCTGATAGCTTGTTTTATCATAAGGTTTCCTTTTGTGGTATCAAATTTAAATTTAATCTTTTATAACGTCTATGATTTAACAAATGGTTTTAGATGTAATTGTCGTGGGAATTTTAATAATCAGAAAGCCAACCAAAATGACTCATGGGGTGGAGCTCATCGTGAGGAGCTTAATCATTTACGCAAACAATTAATAATCTATATTAATGTATCGGGGTATATATTGTGTTTGGAAATGCGGGGCAATTGTTAATGGTCACTTAACCATGAAGTATCATAAATTAACCTATAGTAACGATGATAATGATGATGATGATGGCAATTAACCTATACTAATACTAACTCTAGTCTATGGGATCTTAAGAGGAATACTTTGATTGCTATAAAATTCTTTTCCGATGCTCAAAAATATTAGAAAGAAGCATTCCGAGGTTGTCATAGTTTTGAAATGTTAGAAGGTTGACGAAGTTTGTATTGTAGAAATGATTATGAAACTGTGATCTAATGTCATTGTACACATGGCATTCTAAGAGAAAGTGAGTTTCATATTCAATGTTCATAGTCTCACAGACATGGCAAGCCCTTTCCAGTCTTGGTGTTTTAGGATCTATCGAGCACCTTGTTTCACTATGAAGCTCATGAAAGTTCATTTTTATCTCCGCTATATTAATTTTCATCTTTGAACTAGTTAACACAAACATGTACTTTTGGTCTTCCAGATAATGGTTAATTACCTCCTTATAATATTTTAATTTTCTTCCAACCTCTAATTCTTTCTTGCCCCACATTTTCTCTTTAAATTTATATGTGTTAATATTTTTAATGTTATAGATATTTTGGAAAGTGACACATTTGTCAATCCCCCAATGGTTTAACCAAGCCATGACATCTTTATACCAACCTCTCTTGAGTCGAATTCTTGAATGGATTTTAAAACAATTTTAGGAAATCCATTTTCTCTTGTGTTATTTATCCTATACTTGTACACTAGGTACTTCGTCATAGTGATGCTTTTGATTGGAGAAAGACCCACTTCTATAAGGAGCATAGGGTAGGGTGCATAGCTTTTAATTTAAAGGTTAAATACTTTATGAAATGTTGCAACCCCATCTTCAGAACCACACAAGATAATGAGAATGATGAGAGTTTCAAAAATAAATTATTTTTATCTCACATCAAAAGGTTTGTTGATTTACAATTGTTTTCGAGAACAAAAGAAGGTTTCCAACCTTCACTAATCCTTTTCTTAATGCTATAGTTCTAGTTGAGCATGTGATGGATATCAATTTCAAGATACTTGTAGGAAGAGACTCCCTCCAAATTGATATTTTCATATCAAAATTAGTGTAAGTAATCTTCTTACACATAATGATCATAATTTTTTTTGTAGGTGTTAACAGTCATACATTTTATAAACAATAAAATATTAAGTAAATAATAGTTTTTATATCAATTCTAACTAGAAAAATTAAAAGCCAAAAAGATTATTCTAATTAATTGAAACTAAAAGATAAAAAATAAAATAAAATTGGATTACTTCTCTCTATGAATTGAGAGTTGAACTATCATTAAATAAGAGATTTACATAGTAATATTTTTTGCAAATACATTATAGTAAAATACTTCCACTTTTATTATCATAAAATGATTATCCAAGTGGCAATGTAGAGAGCATTGCCATAATATTTCTTGGAATAAAATGCTTCGACTTTGATTATCATAAAATGATTATCCAACTTTATAAATTGAAATAAATTATTAATAAATCAAAAGTTTACATTTATTAAACTATAGTATTTTGTAGTTTTTTGTTTTTATTTTGAATAGAAATTTTCAAATCATTAAAATAGTTTTAATATTGAATTAGATTTTGATAACATAAATAGTCTTCGTTCATAGGATTAAAAAAAATTAAAAAATGAGGTGTTAACATTGCTAGATTGCTTACACATATTCTAACTTAAAATACATATTCTAACTTAAAATAATATGAAAGGATAACAACAATATCGTAAGATTCCTCGTGGAACAAACAACAAAAAAGGCCACTAATCTCGGGGTAAAAAGTTTCTTCCAACGATCCCCTAATCGTATTTGTCACGCATAGGATATAATAGAGAGAATATGAAAAAAAAATGGCCTTTATCTAAAGCTAAAGCTTCTCAATTGAGTCATTTGGGCACTCATAGAATAGACACGGAGAATGAAGACAAAATATTGGACGGCAGAAAAAGCAACTTTTGACCAAGGACTCGATCTAGAAAACGACGCTTTCACTTTAACAACTTAGAGTAGCACAAAGCTATACAATATCAGAAAAAAGTATGCCCTCTAATACATTGTAAGCACATAAAATGAAACATGTTCAGACTTATTTTTTAATGGGTCAAAGATCCAAATCGAATTAGTATAGATTCTATTTTAAATAATATTTTATTAATTTACGATTTGAATATTTTATTAAACTATATAAAAGAAGATTGTATATAAAAAATTTTGATTGTGTTTGATAGATTTGAATTTAAAATTGATTTACTTTAATTTTAACTTTCGTGCAAAATTTAAAATTGAATTAATATATTTTTTTAAAAATGCCTTCTGACAACATCTCCCATATTAAATTGTAAAATATCTAATTACTCTAAATACAAGAAATAATTAATAAATCAATAAATTTAATTTATGAACAATTTAAATTCATATTTCTACACAGGTTAATTTGATCTTTGATAGAGATACAAAACATTTTTCTTAAAAACTATTCTTCATCATTCAGACTTATTGTATTTGGTTCTCCGAGAAACTAAGATGATGTCATTATAGGTATAAGATAATCTAATGTCTTTATGTTAATATTAGTCTAATTTGAAAAATAGAATAATTATACTAATAAGTGTTTATATTTTAAAATTTGAGGTGGAGTAAGTATGATTTTCCTAGATTATAGGAGGATGAAACAAGTGTATTGTCTAGATTGATTTTATGGGCGTCATTCCAAATTCAGAATAAACAATTATAGAAAAAGAGAATATACGGAATAATTAATAGTTGATACATGGAGATGGGTGATAACATGTATCTCGTTGAAGCATAAACAAATCAACAACATAAACTATTGGTATTCATTGACCACAAGTTAAATTGTGTTAATCATTGATTAAAATTACATTTAATATATTTAATCAAACTAGCACTTACAAAAAAATACTTTGACACATCAACAATATAACCATAAAGAGTCTCTTGGGTCGAGAATGGGGCCATAAAGAGTCCCTTGAGTCGATGCACTACGAGAATGGGAAAGAACATACTTTATAGACCACATAACGTACTTTATAGGCACATTATGGTTAAGTCATAAAGTTTAGTTAATAATAAGGTAAACATGACACTTCCTTTACATCAAGGGTATATATTCTTTAATTCACAAATTTCTCCTTTGATACTTTTTTTTTCATCTAATTTTCTTTATAAATTTGTAATATCATGCTTTATTCTCAAATTTCTCAATATTAAAAATTATTTAAAAAGAGATGTTTTATAAAATCATTTTGAGTATGAAAGATAAGTGTAATTTCATATTCAATCTAAAATATATAGATGGGATTCTAATAAAATAATAAGATATTAAGTAAACAAAAATATTACATTGTTCTCCTTATAGTAAACTTTAAAACTAAAAATATATGTATTCTAATTAATTAAAACTAAAATAATTGATTAAATATATGATATAAGTTATTTGTTAAACTAAAATAATTGATTAAATATATAATATAAGTTATTTGTTAGCTAAGGTTTATGATTCAATACATCACTTAAAAGGCTAGTAAACTTATTTACCCTTTTTAGTTATTATTAGATAATGTAAAAATGTTAAATTAATTATAACTAAATACAAACCTAGATCCATCTAATCTATAAATTTATCACGTATCAAGAGGAATCAACCTCTCTACTCATATTACATCAAAAATTTAAATAAATTTAAATAGATATAATTATATTTTCAAGTATCATAAATTAAAAATATATCAATAAATATTAATAACCATTATTATCGTAAATATATATATATCTTTCTTATTTGTTATCAATAAATTTTGATAACTATACATCATTCTTGTTCTTCATGAACTCACATGATGTTAATTGACATAAATTTTTTTTTATCTAACTTTTTCTTGTATATCCAACGCGATTCAACAATTTATGAAGTGAAATACCATCCTAATATCCTATTGCATCAATATTGAGGCTATTGAGATCGATCGTATGGTATCAAGCTTCTATACTAATTCTTAATTACACTTTAGTTTCACGTAATTCATGTTCGTACTTAAAAGGAATTTTAAGATGTTGAATATTATAATATGTCAACAAGAAAAAATAAACTTTTAATATAATTTTTTTAAAATAAATATTTATAAATATAAAATGAAAACATTTCTATCACTATTTTCTTATAGGGAATCCAATGTTATATAGGTATAAAAAAATTGCGGTTGGCTACTAGGGGAAAGAATCTTATTAGGGAACGTTTACCGGGGATTGTTTGCTTATAAAAGGATTTAAAGGGTCCATTGTATGTAACATTTAGAATCAATAGAATAATTATTCAATGGTTTTCCCTTTGTCATGGACCTTTGGGAGAAAGAAGCCTATGTTTTCCAACAAAATGATAAGGACAAAAGCAATGTAAGAGCAACGATAGAATATTGCTGCAAGGACATTTTTCATAGTCCCATTCTTAATAGGGATTGATATCTCTTGGTGGAGTCCAAGTAGTATGTAAAATATTGAATATTAAACCAATAACTAGGTTATGATCAGAATTCACAACCCTCATGCACAACACAACAATTTATAGATTCAAAAAAATATGCAAATAAATATTCACTATTTCATTAAAATTAAAAAAATATACAATTGTAGTCACATTGTGCTCCCAGAAATCGATATTTTCCTCTCTACTCAATTAGCTTTACAACATCAATATAAAACCCGTAGTTTCTGCCTGAAATGGTTATAGATACGATTACATACAAACCCAACTAAATTGTTTCTTCTCTTCTCGCTATCTCCATATCTTTCTTCTCTTCTTGTTCTATATAATATTCTATGTCACCCATTCTCAGGAAGCTTCCTTTTTCTCATGCCTTCTCCCCCGGTTCATTAAATATTTGTCATCCATTGAATTCAGTAAAATTACATGTGAATTCAAGGTGAGACCTTCATATTCACCGAAAACTAGTCTCGAACATACCGATGATGGCCTTCAAGATATACCATAATTTCCGTAATTCACAAATTAGTTGACCATTGGTCTCGCTCTATGATGCAAAAGCATCGGGGCTTACGAAAAACAGTCGAAATTGATCAGCAGAAGAAGTCGACCAGGGGGATTTTCGATGACCATTGGTGCGAAGGAAGACTAGTTGTCGAAGCCAAGCAAGTCGAGAAGAAGCTGTCGAGGTGTGGTCGACAGAAGGAGAAGCTTGGAGGTCAACAAGTTAGGATGTCGATGGACAACATGTTTGTAGTGAAAGAGGTCGGCTGTCGATGAGTTATCGAATAGAGGCACCGACACGTTTGCGGTGGAATCCAAGCATGGGGGATGGGGCAGACTAGCAGCTGTGGGAGTTGAGTAAAGCCAACGAGTAAGGTCGAAGGGTGAGGAAGTGCATCATGATCGAGATGTGGGGCCGACAACTGTAGTAGTGTCAGAGATTCATAAGTCAAGGAGAAGTACTTAGCAGCCGCTGGAAGTTGTTGAGGAAGTTATGAGCAGTTATGAAGGCGGTTAAGATCAGGATAGATGTCACCACAATCAGGGCTTGTGCAGCAAGTCCAGAGGGCACTGAAAACTATAGTTCTACAAGATTTGGAGGATTCGGTGGATAGAGAGGTAGAGTGTGTTAGGGAACAGAGTGACATTAGGAAGAGTAGCAGTAGGGTAGAAGAGAAGTGTAGAGGCACAGAACAGGGGATCGATCAATGAATAGAGGATCAACCGAGAGGGATCACTCATCATAGGATGAGAGATCCGATTCATAGCTCATCATTCAACAGGGAACCAAGAGAGGGAGAAGATCGCACATAGCCAAAAACACATTGAGAGACAAAGTTCCAATTCTGTATATTGTAACAAGCTAAGGCTGACTAGTTTCATAGTTTACTTGGTGTTTTGCACATTGTAACTGATTCAGTTTAATAGAAGAAGCCAACTTCTGGCATTCAGTTCACGACCATCTTTGTGAGCAATTTTGTTGTTGTGTGTCATGGTTATGCAAGAGGGTCTAACAGACCTGCCTTGTGCCACTCTATTATCGGGATATCCCTTGTATTGAAATTGCATGCTTCATCGGGAACCTTCATTCCACAACTTTCCCCAATTGGATGCTTATTTATATGTTGATGGTGATGTGTATGTTAGGTCAAGTTAAATATATTTTCTAGGTGTGCTTGATAGATGTGTGTGTTAATGGTGTTTGTTAGATGTGTGCATGATGGTTATGTTAGATAATGGAGCTTGTTTTTTGTTGGATGTTATTATTAAATTTTTGTATTAGATGATGTTTAAATCTATTAAATGTATATGTTAGATGATGGCAGGTAATGTTTACATCTGTATGTTAGTTCATGTTTGATGTGTATGTAAGATGGTGCTTATGTTTGATAGGTGATGATATATGTGTAGGTTAGATTATGTTTTCATACATGTTTCATGGTTATGTTAGATTATGTTTTTGTTTAGTAGGTGGTCACGAAGATCATGATGGTGATGATTATACATTACATGATGTTAGGTGATGGTGGTCGTGGCCATTGATTTGAGGATTACATTGTGATATTTTTATTGTTATATATATATATATATATATACTTACTTAATTATTTTTATGAACTCAATGGGATTCCAAATTATTTTATGATATTTACCCTCATATGTATAATGAATTTTGTTTATGTCAATGAGTATGATTCATGTGTGCAAAGTAATTTTGTTTATTTGTTTATGTATGTATTTATGTCGATGCCTTTTATATTATATGTAGTTATATTTAGAATCTGTGCACAATCTCAGTTATAATTGCAAATTACAATCTCAATTATAGTTACAATTTACAATCATTATTACAATTTCACAACTACAAACTACAATTACAATTTCAATTAAAATAAGAAATTACTAATTAGATTTACAAATTACAAATTACAAATTGGAAAATTACAAAAAAAAATCAATTGCAAATTGCAATTATAGTTAGAATCAGAGATTGCAATCTACAATTACTAATTTGCAGTTATGTTTTTTTCGACTTGGAAAAAAACATGCTTCTTGATATTAAAAAATGAAATCAAAGAGAGAAATTCTCATTACATCAGAATATAGCTACTGTCATACTTCAAGGAAATACATCCTTATACTAGTTCAAAATAGATTTCTTCGTCACATACATAGTAAATTTATAAAAATTATGTGCTAAAATTTGTTGTTTTAAGTACAAAAAAATTGTTTCTCCGATCGTCCCATATTACAAGAAAAACTACCTTCAGTACATGGTATATCTTCCACTAGATACCATTGTATTCTCAATATGCTCCTCAAAATGGAGCAATCCTTCCTTCAAGTATTTTTTTTCTTTTTTACAATGTAGCTGCATCCTGGTTCAATTCTTGAATATTATGTTGAAAAGTCAAGTAGTTTAAAGAAGTAAACAGATCCATAGTATTAAGGTAGTGAGAATAAAGAGAAGACACTTGTAGTTCATAAGTTCTAGTTTCCTAGTTAATAATAATCTTTGAGGCACAAAGTACCAACAAGGACATGATACCAACATTAATGGAAAACTTCAGTAAGACCCATATTGCTATAATTTTATCCCTAGTGTTGGTACCAATTACATTACCCATCCGTAATTAAAGTATTCATTCTCATTTATTTTAATGATCATGCCTCCCCCACAACAATGGTAAGGATGTGTGGCCCCATCAATGTATCTCATAATAATATTATCCATAAGTACAAATTCAATACAATATCTCATCCCTTTTTCCTTTCACCTCTATTGTGTTCCATAAAATAAGCAATAATTTTCAAACATACCATCCAAATTATTTGTTTCACATTGTTGAATATAGCATCATTCCTAATTATCCATATACCCCAACACATATAGCCTAGAATATCTTTGTGCATCCCCTCCTTTGTAAGCCATTGTTCCAAATTTTGTTATATAGAAAGTGTGTCCCAAGGTGTAATGATTTATAGTTCCTTAGAAACCAGCAACCAAATTTTTTTTGAGACAAAATAGTGAACAAATAAATGTTCAACAGATTCTATATCATGTTGACACAAAATACATATCTTTGGTCCATGCCAACCATTTTTAATAAATTGTCCCAAGTTAGTAATATGTTCTCCAAATAGAGCCATAAGAAGCATTTCAATTTAAGTGGGAGATTCAATTTCCAAATTTTTTTATACCCCTATTTTTCATTAAAGTCCGAGGAATTAAATGATATAGCTTACCAATTACAAAATTGCAAAATTACAAAATAATTTATGGAATTGCAAAATTACAATTAAAAAACATAAACATGCAAATTTACAAATTTTAGTTTCAATTACAAGTGTACAGTAACACGATACTCTTACAATTACAAGTTATGTATTTATGTCGATGTCGTGAAGGGATTTAAAAAGTTTAAATATAAAAATAATAATGTAATCTATGAAGGATAACAATAAGTCCAACCATGTTGATTTCAATGTAGCCATCCTTTTTTAAATATTTCTTGATTTTATTAACATAGCTGTCAAAAAAGATGCCATAAATATGGTTCCTTTTCTTAATGCATTAAATATTACAATGACGGTACACTTGGCCATTGATTATTACATTTAAACTTTATATGAGGATTTAAGAAGTATATCATTAGTTCAAGAAAATAGTGATTTCATTATAGCCAAAGCTTGCTGTCAAAGTCTTATAATAACTCCATTAATTTTTAAGTACAATGGAGAGATCACTTAGTCGTTATAGGGATGTATACACTTCCTGGGTACAACTTTGTTATGCATTGAATTGTTAAAAAGGCATAGTCTAGAGAGTGCATGTGTTGTTGTTAGGATAAATGAGAAACATGAATTGAGATTTATTGGATGAATGAATCTAACTATATTTTCTATGTACAAACCCAATATAGAGATTTCATGGTCTAGACTATGATATGGGTGTAGATTAGGGTTAAGACTCTAGGCACACACTTCCCTTCAATATGCAAGTAGACTGGTAATGAATGTCTCTCATATCATGCTACAAAATTAGTGATTCTAGTGATGATGAGTTGGTTAATTGCCATAAATAAATTCATTTAGGAAAACCTTAATGTGATTGCATTGTTAGAGTTTGAAAGTGGTTTTGTGATTAATGAAAAAAATAATATTATGTAAAATAATAGAATTAAATCTCATGATAGAGTGTGTTAGTGTTACTTAACAAATAAATAAAATGCATTCACACGTTATAGATTTCCTTTTTAACTATAATTAACTTGTTAATGAACTATATAATTCGAATTAATACTAAAATCTGTATATTACTTACTAGTTAATTTGTTTATTCAATCAATCATTCCATACAATCACAAATTACTTCATAGACAAACACATTTCACATAAGATTGATTGTCGAGCAACTAAAATTATTTAAAAAAATCAGGTAATCAAGTTTCCATTTCCATTGTGATGACATGGAAAATAAATAAGATAATTATAGAGGTGAAAATAACAATAATAAAATGATATGTCAATGATGTAAATGATTAAATAAAACATGTACATATCACACTCTATTTCCATCACCTTGATTATCTTCCTTGCTTGGCATGGTATAACTTTTGTTCTCAAATTTATGTTTATATCTACGATAATTTCTTAATACAAACTACCAATCCCTATCAAACACATCCATATAGAAAAACAATTGGTTGCAATGTTTTATGAAAACATAAGGATTTTTAGTTTCATCCCACATATTTCTAGAGTTTATACATATCATGCCACTATCAAAATATTCCTTTATATTTATCCCGTCGAATATGTCCCGCCACTTGCATCTACAAATAACACATTGGAAATATGAGAAGTCCACTTAAATGAATTATCATATCTCTCCAAAATAACCCAACTCCCCCCTATTAGGTTTTGATCACAGTTGATAGGACAACAAGTTTGGTCGAGCTCGACTTCTACTTTATAGTATTTTGTAAGATATCCATCATCTGCATCCTTGCTGCAAAAATAATACCCATGTTCCCACATAGATTCGAACAAATGCACATGTAAGAAAGTGAAAAGATGACATTTTCATATGTCTAATAACCCTATAATCCTATGCACCTATATTTTTATATAAAATATAGATGTTATAATTCAAAGGTGCATTATAAAGTTAAAAATGTACATAAATGGATTATTACGGAGTTGTTGCACCCAATCCCTATGTTTAGTGCATCCTCACCAGCATGCAAGTAACAACCAGATGCACCATATTTATCTCTAACTTTGTCAGGAACCCAATTGTTGGTATAGATCATTGGCATATCATGTTTTAAATGACCAGGATAAGGCATGCATCTACCATTCAAACATCATAATTCTTTCTTGTCAATATCCCATTTCATTTTATCCTCTTCATACAATGTGACTCATGGATGTGTTTCCTCCGCATTGTAAATAATGTATTTATTGACATTATCAATTTTAGAATTCACTTTCGTATTCATGAAATCTAGTTGCCATACAATACGTACCATATCAAATTTATATTATGAAGTTCAATGTGAATAGTTACTATGTGGAAATTTGACGAAAGATAATTGAATTACTCTTTATCATGCACATTTTTTCATTTGTTTGGACTTTCTCTCCTTCCCTTTTGTCCTCACCACATTCATCATCTCAAATCACTGTGCTTGGTGTGTGGTCAATTTTCTTAATGTACTCATTGGCATAATATAACAACTCATATAGTATGTACCACTTTTCCATAGACCCCCTTGGTTTTTCCCTTTGTTGAACAAATACATTCAATTGTTTCATGTTGTGATGAACTTGCATGAATTAAAGCATGAAAATGCACTATAAATTAGAAATAGCAGAGCACATAAGAGATTTATTGATCGAAGGCCAATTCGAGGGGGAAACCTTCTTTGAGTAAGATCAATACAAATAACTCACGGACTCCTTCATTGGCCTCAACACGTACTTATATACTAATTCTATGTGTCAATACTATGCATCAATACCATGGAACATATAATACAATGAGACGACTTACAAAGCATATGCATCCAATACTATGGATCAATACCAGGGAACATATAATACTATGGGATAATGAAAACTATGGATCAATACCATGGAACATATAATAATGCGGGACAACATACAAAGCATATGCTTCCGACAATAATATACTAACAAAGTAAAGAGAAGGGCTGAAACGGGTTCCCAACATCCCCTCCCCCTTAGAAAATTCTTTTTCCTCAAAGATTTAGATGTGGAAATTGTTGATGAATCTGAAGGACTGGTTCCCATGTAGAATCCTCTAGTTTCATTTTGTGCCACTGAATTAATACCTCTTTGATAGATCGAGAGTGAAGCTGACGAGTGTGCCTATTGAGGATGGCCTTTGGATCTGAAAGGATGGATCCTTCATTATCCAATTATGGTAAAATAGTTTCTCCTTGGATGTTGGTGCCAAGAACTTTCTTTAGACAAGACACATGAAATACTGGATGAATGCGGGAAGAAGGATGAAGTTCCAATATATAAGCAATAGACCCAATATTTTGGAGAACCTTATATAGCCCATAGAAATTTGGAGTGAGCTTATGGCGCCCTTTGAGTTTCAAGGAGGATTTATTGTAAGGATGTAGACGAATAAAAACCATATCACCTGCTTGAAAAGTGTGCTCAGAACGGTGCTGATAGGCTTGTTGTTTCATTCGATTTCTTACCATGTGAAGATTGTCCTGCAAAATGTGAAGAATTGATCATGGTTTCAAATAACCATGTCAACTTCCTTAAATGGTGAACTGCTAGGGGTGTATGGAAGAAGAACTAGGGTTCTTGACCATATACTACTTGATATGGAGTCATTTCTGATGCAGTGTTGTAGGAGCTATTGTACCACCATTCAGCAAGAGGGAGGCACTTTCCCAACTGATGTTGTTGTTCGGAGGTGAAGAAATGAAGATAAGTTTCCAAACATTTATTGATAATTTCAGTATGACCATCTATTTGTGGGTGATACCTTGAACTCATCTTCAGTTTGGTTCCAGTGTGGCATAATAGTTCTGTCCAAAATTGACTAGTGAAAGTTGCATCGCGATCCGAGACAATGGAAGAAGGGATTCGATGAAGACGGAAGATATGGTCCAGGGAAATTTGTGCGACTGAGGAGGCGGTATAGGGATGGCTGAGGGGAAAAAAATGACTATATTTGGAGAGGCCATCAACCAAAACCAAAATCACTGTTTTCCGTCCAGATTTAGGGAGCCCTTCAATGAAATCCATAGAAATATTCGTCTAAATCCATGTAGGGATGGGAAAGCATTCAAGCAATCCTGGAAGGAGTGTCGTTTCACCCTTGTTGTGCTGGCAGGTATTACAATCAGCCACCATCTGTTGAATTTTCATTTTCATTCCCTGCCAAACGAACTTACTTCGTGCCTGCTCATACGTTTTGAGGAACCCAGAATGCCCTGCCGATGGAGAAGCATGGAGTTCATAAAAGAGCCTGTTGAAGATTTGTGCTCTGGGGAATCACGAGACGACCCTTGTATCTTAGGGAAGCACCATCCTAAGAGTAATGTGGTACATGTTGGAATATTCTCACCATCATTTTTTATATTTGCATGCATGCATCCATTCATCATGCATGCATCTGCATGCAACCAGTCATCAGTATGGTAGTCTCCCCAGCACCTAGAGCCTATGTTCAACCCCCTAGAGCCTGTTTTTATCCCTCAGGAGCCCTTCTACCTACCTAGTGCGCCTTGTTTTCCTCACCTGAATGACATATGCGCCCTAGTACACTACTTGGATCACTAACAGTCAGTTGCAACATTTATTGACCAGTTTATTCATTTATTGCTTAGCTTAACTACTTGTAGCTTCCAGTTGTCTGTATCGGAGTGCCACTTGACCTACTAACAACCTCATGCGCCCTCTTTGGAGTCTCCATCCCTTGATTTGGGCTCACATGACTCGGTTAGACTCATTTTACTGACTTTTGACTATTTGTGACTACTACCATTGATTGGATTATGTCGTTAATGCTATCCAAGCCACACATTGAGGAGAATTCGAATCACCTTTGGCTAATTCGAATTCACTTGATAGTATTGTATTGCATTCAATTTTTCACAATGCCAACTTACAGCTGATGTATGATTATACTGCATATTTCTACATTTATGTGTTCGTGAGTGATAATTGACTCATTTCTTCTTCTTCTTCTCTCTGCAATTCTTGAGTGAAATTTGTGAGATTTTCTCTGACTGTGAGATCTATCCTGTATATTATCGCATGGTTTCAGAGATGGAGCCAGCAATTTGAATTGCAACAACAATAGTTGCAACATTTGCAGCAATTGTTTGAGCAACTATCTTTCATTGAGCAGTAGAAGCCTATGGATTTCCACAACAATTCCTAGTGCAATTGTATTGAATTCACTGGAGCAATCTAGTGAGGTCTATCCAGGTGTGAAGGATCTAGTCACATGTGCTCATTGTCATAAGGCAGTGTTCAATTCGAATTTGTAGCAAATCTCCATCATCAATTTCATTTGTTTTGCAGGTTTATTCCATCATTCAAATCCATCTTCAACAGATTCAAATTCAACAATTACTATGGATCTCCATTGTTTTTGCATGTCATTCGAAGTTTTTTGTAGTTGCAGCAGTTTCAAATTTTTCTCTAGTTGCAGTTGCAGCAATAGATTCGAATTCAACAACAGCTTCCATCAATCTAAAAGAAGTTCCTTCTCTCTCTTCATACAACTATGAAGAATGGAAACCAGAGATGATAGCATACCTACAGAGATATGGTCTTTTTGATATGTGTATTAGTGTTCAGGGAGATTTTGCTTCCTATGAAGAGGAAGAAGATTGGCTAGATGATTATGACAGAGCCTCAACAACAATATGTATTGCCATGCTTTCCAATATGGAGTACCTCATTGATCCTGCATAACATCCAAGTGAGAACTGGACAAGATTGGATAGGTTATTTGGAAAGAAGGGAGAGGATGATGTTAACCATTTGGAAAATAATCCCAGTAGTATTGCCTCAAGTGCTCTCTCTATTCATGATTCAGCCTCTATCATCTCTCATGATGAAGTTGTTGAAGATGAAGTCAAAATACAAGACATGGCACCTGTATTGTCCCCACCTGTGGACCCAATTCAAGGAAGGGAACATGATACCAATCTGTGGGGATTTTGCATAATCTCAGCCCATTCATTAGATTCATACAAATAAAATCAAAAGTGTGCAGATGCAAATTAAGCAAATATGCACAGCAGAATAAAACATCATCCACAGACATTTCATACTCATCCACCATATCAAAATAATCATCAAATTAATCATTGCAGTAGTAAATACACATGGAGAATACTTAGCTTCATTGTGAAATTGTCCCAAGCAACTAGCTATGTCACTACAACATTCCACTCAACTATAGGTCTCTACCCATCCTGCATTATTTCAGCACTCAGAGACCACCCCCGAGCTAGGTATGATATCTACAAGGAAAAAGGGGACTCTCAAGCTCAGCACAGCCCAAAGCAATGGATACCCATCTCAACCCCAACATTCTTTTACACACAACAACTCAAAAACTGGGCATGGATACAAATTTTCAACAATGGATTTTACAAATTAGGGTCCAGGGGTTTTCTCAAAATTGTGGCACACCCAAAATGGATTGTGTGAAGAGGGAGTAAACCCTAGGGAATAAAATCAATTTCTCCAACAGATGTATGAGCACTCAGTGGGCCAAAACCGCCTCTATAAAACCCCCAAATCAATTTACTCTCTTCCCCACTGTTAACCAAAACAAAAACGCCCTTCCTAGCTAGAAAAGTATAGGAAAACACAGTAAAACCATGGAGGAAAACACCCAGGTGACTCCCAACTCGTGAGAGAGAAAAACTGATGGGTGAATAATGGCTTGGGGAGCAATTTCATGGCTCTTTTCTTGCCCAAGAAGCCAAACACAAATTTATTGGAAGGGTGGCTTGCCCATACTCGAATCTGGATAGCCATACCTCTCCATTCCCCAAGCCATTAACTACCTCAACCAAATCTTGGGAGAAATGAATGATTGGGCAAAAAAGTCAACATCGGTAGTTGAGGGTTTATGGGTTCTCTCATTGACACTTGGCTTGACTTGATTGGCTCAAGGGTTTGAATATTTCCCTCCCAATTCCTTGTAAACATCATGCCCCATCTCTTGTTGCATTGCATAGCTATTTGTGGGAATTTATATTAAAATGCATATTTACAATTCCCATGGTTCACTAGCACATGGGTAGCATAATATCCATTACTTGCCTCTTCAAGGTCGAGCGCTCACTAGCGGGGCCTTGGCCTTGAGATCCACACTAGGAATCATACATAATATGCATACAATATTTACATTATAGCCCAAAATATTATAAGGGTCAAAATGGGGACATTACAGTACCTATAGATTCAACTCCTATTTCAAAATGGTCCATCACCACTGATGAATTTGATCCATTTTCTAATTCAAATTTTGAGCAAGAGATGTCAGCTACTACTCTAGAAGTTGAAGAGACCTTCAAAATATTTACTTCACATGAGCCTGTTTATGTGCAAGATGATGACCTACTGAGTATTTTGGAGGTGATGCATTCTCCCTCCTTGATCATATTCTTCCTATGAAATCCTATTTGGTCATTGGCACATGTTTTCAGAGTTTCACCGAAGATGGAAGACACCATCATTCGCTTGGGTTCAAGTCTCATGCATATCCTTGGGATTTTTGTTTTGATCTCACCCCTGTTGGTTCAAAAGAGATCATAAGAATCCATCTATCAATTCTTGGATCTGATTTGAAGTCCAAGCCACCACCATCATGCATTAGTTTATTTGGTTATGATCTCACCTATGTCAGTTCAAATGAGATATCAAAGAACTACATACACATTCATGGAGTTGATTCTACCTAAGTTGGTTCGAATCACATGCTCCATAATGATCTTCATATTTTTGAATTTATTCCCACCATGCTTGGTAGGAAGAGCAAGTTCAGGAAGCCTCTAGATTCGCTTGCATCCATTGCTGGAGAACTCAAGCACATGTTTTTGGAGCATGATCCACTTATTCCCAAAAGGAAGATAACTCTTTTTGAGAGAATGCTAGATCCATATCCATAATAACCTGAAGATATAGCACCTATTAGTGAAGATGAGCGAATAGAAGACCAAGATCCAGATCTACAACTTACAGATCCTCCTCTTCCTAGATGGAAAACCATTACTCTTAGATATTCCAGATATCTTGTTGGTGATCCACTTGATCAAAGGAGAACCAATTCTGATTTTCAGAATGGAAGGTTTTATTCTTCTCACATTATTGATCCATTTCTTGTTGATCGATCATTCTTCCATAAAGAAGGTCACTTGCCTCCTTCAAGGGTGAGTGATTCCATGCTACATTAGCATCCTTTAATCTATTTTGAGGGAGGGCTTTATTCCCACTGGCTTTTCCCTCTTTCCTCACTTTATTTATTTAGATTGTTGTACGGGGTCACCTTTGGTCTTAGTTACTAGGTCCGTACCACTAGTTTCAGTTATTTCCTCATAGTATAGATTGCAGAGGGGTGTTTGAAAATTCTCACCATCATTTTTTATATTTGTATGCATGCATCCAATCATCATGCATGCATCCGGTCATCATTATGGTAGTCTCCCCAACACCTGGAGCCTATGTCCATACCTCTAGAGCCTGTTTTTATCCCTCGAGAGCCCTCCTACCTACCTAGTGCACATTTTTTTCCTCACCTGGATGACATATGTGCTCTACTACACTACTTGGATTACTAATAGTTAGTTGCAACATTTATTGACCAGTTTATTCATTTATTGCTTAATTTAACTTCCTGTAGCTTACAATTTTCTATATCGGAGTGCCACTTGACCTACTGACAGCCTCATCAACCTCATGTGCCGTCTTTGGAGTCTCCATCCCTTGATTGCTGCTAACATGACTCAGTTAGACTTAGCTAGACTCCTTTGACTAAATTTTGACTATTTGTGACTACTACCACTAATTGGATGATGTCTCCAATGATATCCAAGCCACACATTGAGGGGAATTGGAATCACCTTTGGCTAATTCGAATTCACTTGAAAGTATTGTATTATATTCAGTTTTTCACAGTGCCATCTTACAACTGATGTACGATTATATTGTAGATTTCCCCATTTCTGTGTTCATGAGTGATAATTGATTCATTTCTTCTTCTTCTTCTCTCTGCAATTCTTGAGTGAGATTAGTTAGATTTTCTCTAGCTGTGAGATCTATTCTATAGATTATCATAGTGCAGTAGAAGGGTTGTTGGCCAACCGTTGGATGATTTGAGATAATGAGGAGCCATTAACATAGCCCTGTTGAACATATTGCAACCAATTTGGAACAGGCATAGAAATAGCTGAAAGAGAAACTTGGTCATCAAATGTGCGAGAAAGAGCATCCACCACAAGATTGTCCTCACCCTTCTTGTAAGTGATATCATATTCATAACCCATCAGTTTTCTAACCCATTTCCATTGTGCTGGGGAGGAGACCTGTTGTTCCAGGAAATATTTTATACTCTAGTGATCAGTCTTGATGCAAAAATCATTCCCTAATAGGTATGGTTGCCACTTTTGTACTGCATGCAAAATAACCATCATTTCCTTCTCATATGTAGAGGCGAATAAATTCTTATTAGAAATGGATTTGCTGGTAAATGCAATAGGATGTTCATCTTGAAGGAGAACAACACCAAGTCCATTGTCACAATCATCACTCTCAATAGTGACGGGCTTGCAAAAATCGGGAATAAATAGAACGAGTGTAGTACACATAGTTGTTTCAGTTTGTAAAATGCACACTTAGTAGCATGTGTCCATGTAAAAGCATCCTTTTTCAATAGAGTGGTTAATGGAGCTGCAATATTCCATAATTCTTGACAAACATGCGGTAGTAGCCAGTCAGTCCCAAAAAACCACAAAGGCTCTTGAGTGTCTGAGGATGCGGACAATTTTTCATTGCATCTATTTTGGTGGGATCCACATAAACCATTTTTGCTGAAATAATATGCCCAAGATACTCTACTTCCTCCTATCAAAAAACACATTTAGATTGTTTGGCGTGAAGATGATGATTAGAGAAAAGTTCCATTACAAGGTCGAGATGCTGGATATTCTCATCCCATGTTTTACTATAAATGATGATATCATCAAATAAGGCTAGAATGAATTTCCGTAAGTAGGGCGAGAATATTTTATTCATCAATGCTTGGAATGTGGAAGGAGAATTAATGAGGCTAAATGTCATGACCAAAAACTCATAGTGGCTATCATGTGTGCAGAAATCCATTTTAGGGATATCATCCCCATGAACCCGAATTTTATGATACCCAGTAGGAAGATCCAACTTGTCGAAAAAATGAGCACCATGAAGCTCATCAACAACAGGAATTGGAAACTAATCCTTGATTGTGAGGTGATTGAGTGCTTGGAAGTCAATGCATAGGTGCCATGACCCATATTTTTTTCAGACAAGAAGAACAGGTGAAGAAAATGAACTAGTACTAGGGTGAATAATACCTTGCTTTAGTAAGTCTCGAATGAGCATCTCAATCTCTATTTTTTTGTGAAATGGGTAGCGATAGGGCCTGATGTTGGGAGGAATGCTACTAGGAAGGAGATGAATATGATGTCCCTCTAGTATTGAAGGTGGAAATCCCACTGGTTCAACAAAGACACCTGCATATCTATCCAAAATTTGTTGTAGATCCAAAGGAGTAGTGGACACCGTTGATGGGTGCATCTGCATGGGACGGAGCTAAGCGATGACACCAGGTGAATTCTTCTTAAGGATATTTTCCATGCGATGTGAACTGATGATGCTAAGAGACCTTGGTTGTAATCTCATCAATGTGTGTTTTTTCTAAATGACTGGAAACTGCATCAAAAGTTCAGCAAAATCCCATAAGATGGGGTTAAGTGTGCATAGCCATTGAGCGCCAAAAACCAAATCACATCCGCCTAAGGCCAAGGAAAACATGTTGAAGCACAGGTTATAATATCATATAGATATATTTACATTGTGATACTTCCCCTTGCAAGGTAAGGTGCCCCCATTCACAATCATGACTTCAAAGTTGGAGCAAGGATGGACAAAACTATCAGCCTGTTTCGTGATCCGAGGGTCAATAAAGTTATGAGTGCTATCATAATCAATGAGTATTGCAAGAGGGATCTTCTTGAAGTAACCCTTGACTCACATTGTTTGTTGGGTGGTGACTCTAGCTAAAGCAGGAGAGATATCTCTAGTTGGTCATCCTGAGACGAAGGGTCAACATGTGGTTGTTGAGTGTTGACCTGATCATCTATTGTATCTGGAGATTCTTCATCAACTTCAGAGGTAGGCAGAGAATCAACATCCAAGAGATAGAGATTTTTCTCAACACATCTATGTCCCTGAGTGAATTTATCATCACAATTATAACAAAGCCCTTTTTTCTCTACGTGCCTACATCTCTCCTTTAGACAAATGCTTGATAAGAGTTGGTCGAGGAGCTAGCGTGATGGGAGGTCGTTGGGAAACCATATTTATGAAGGTAACCAAAGTGGATTTGAAGCACTGTTGGGATGTGATCTTGTCCTCTGCCAACTTCTCCAAACCCAGGGCTTCCATCATTGTGTTGGGACAGAACATTTTAACCTCAGATTAGATTGCATCCTTTAGACCACTGTTAAAACAACTCCTATATAATTCATCAGGGAATCCTTCTGTGTGGTTTCCTAGTTTCTCAAATTCTATCTAATACTTTCTCATAGTGCCAATTTGGAAAATTTTAGTGAGTTCTCTTGTGAAGTCATCAAAAGTGCTAGGACCAAATCGTTTCAAAAGGAGTTGGAAAAAATATGTCCATTTTGGCTCTTCATGAGATTTTATGTACCAACGGTACCATTCAAGGGATTCATGTTCCAAATGAAAGGATACATGTGGAAATTTATTAACATCAAAAGTAATATTATGCAGCCTGCAATATTGTTATGCTCGGTATATCCATCCAGTCAAATCATTACCATTGAAGCGAAGAAAATCAAGCTTTGGCCCACGAAAATTGTTGTTCCAAATGAATGCTGAAGATGGAGGTCAAGAAATTTTTCATCCAAATCTTGGAGTTTGGTTTTGAGGACTGCAAGTTCTTCCTCTATGTTTTTTTCTCCTGTGCGGGTGACAACCATAACCAAGAGTTTTTTTTCTTTTTGAATGAATAGAAAAACAAAAACAGAAACTTCTTTAGTAAAGGAAAATTTGGATTTGGGAAAAAATCTAATGGCTAATTGGGGTTTGACTAGGTTTTGGGCACTTTCTAATGGATAGGGAAGCATAAAATAAGAATTTCAGAAGAAGGGTGAAAGAATGGGAAAATTTGACAAAGAGGTACAAAGAAGCAGAAATAGGAAATGAACATTGTGGTAAAATTTGAAGGCAATTGGGTGAAAATCGAAGAAGTTATGGAAAGCCCTAAAAATTGACATATGTGGGATTTCTGGCTTTGGGAAGTGGAATTTAGGATAGGTTCCTCGGGAATGAAATATGCAAAATGGGATCACAAGGGCATTAGTGAAGTTTTAATGGAAACAAAGTTAAAACAAATAACATATGAAGAAAAAATAGTTTTTTTTTTTGGAATAGATCTGCAATGGCTCAGAATTGATTTGCAACAATTTTGTACAAATGTAATATGCTATTTATTAGCTGGAAATAGATATGGACCCCAGGTATGCGCGACTCACTCCATGGCTTAGGTAAAACTAATAACCTCTTTGCCACAAATGAAAGCTCTTGGTTTACCTCACGGGTGGGAACTAGTCAATCAAGTAGGGGCCGTTTCCCTTTTTGTTGGTAGGTCCTCTCAATGGGATAGCTACTTCTGGGTTCCTGTGGTACTCCTCACAATGAGATTTAGGGCTATGCCCAAGTACTTCCCACAGTTAAGAGGATATGGATTATTCATGGATCTGAACGTGCAATTAAAAGGAACAATACAGATGCAAAAATTTTTTTTGCCAAACATTCCACCCAACCAGTCTAAGAAAGTGCTATGATACCATGTGTCAGGAACCTGCAACAATTAAATGATGAAAATGCACGATATATTAGAAATAACAGAGCACAGAAGATATTTATTGATCCCAGGCCAATTCGAGGGGGAAACCTCCTTTGCAAAATCTCAATACAAATAACTCGTGGATGATTTCATTGTCCTCGAGACGTACTTATATACTAAGTCCATGTGCCAATACTATGGATCAATACCATGGAGCATATAATTCTACAGAACGACTTATAAAGCATATGCATCCAATACTACGGATCAATACAATGGAACATATAATAGTGTGCGATAATACAAACTATGGATCAATATGATGGAGCATATAATACTACAGGATGACTTATAAAGCATATGTGTCCAACAATAATATACTAACAAAGTAAAGAGAAGGGTTGAGACGGGTTCCTGACATATGTGCCTCTAGAAGAAGAACATCAAATGACATGACACCATCCTGACTAATTCAACCTCATCAACTAGGTGAATTAGAAAATGAACATGCAAGTGCATGAAACCCATTAACAGTTCCTTATAAAACATACAAACAATCTCAACTATATCTCAGAACCACTATGTGGTGCTAGCCATGTGAACCTCCTTTGATGTTATCCACTGTATAAATGAGTATATTTTAGATATGGCACACCATAGGTCCTAGGGAAAGTCGTGGATCACACAACCAAGCATAAGAAAAGGGTAATGGAACTACAAAGTAAACACAAATATTTAATTATGTTTTAACTTGTGGGATAAAGTATAAAAATGAAAATAAAAACATATTTTTGACTTATGTACCCTTAGAAGGTTTAGATGGTCATGTGATTTAAAACTCCAAAAATGTTTGTCTACAGTGAAGCAATTCCATAGAGTAGACCCATATATAGAAGGCATATTCACACCCAATATAACATCCTTTGAGAAAGAAAGATCATATTTCTTCAAAACCCATGGGAAACCACCTTCTTTAAATGACTAAGAGGGGCCATCCGATTCTCTATTTTATTGTCTTTACCCATGCTTCTTTTTAGTATTTGAAGAAATAAGATCTCTCCTTATGGAAATTGTGTCACTTTCATTCAATAATATGAGACTCCACAAATAAGATGAAACATTTTTAAATATATGCATGGGATCTAGTAAGTGGACAAAACTAAGATGATCCCAATATGAAAGATCATAAAATATTGATTCCCTTTTCATTTCGAAGGGAATTTTTTCAACGTAGGTGTCAAATAATTCAAGATCATCAAAGATAAGTTGCCCATTTGAATAAAAAATTTCTGCAATTTCCTTCTCCTTCTTTCTGTCATATTCCCTAAGCTAGTGACTTAGTATCATTATCCCATGCCTTTGGGTTCTCTTTGGTTTTTCACTAAAAGTAGATGTTGTTCTTCTATATGGTTGGTTTTCTCGGAGGAATACCCTTGAGCATTTGCACACTAGATTTTGTATGTGGTTGTACCACCAATCTTTCATAGGAGGTCCACAACATTTACATCCATGATACCCTTTTGTTACAAGATGTGTAGTGTTATGGTATATAGAGCACATTAGCGATACAGATCAATACAATCACGCCAAATTAAATATGCCAAAAAATATTGCTATGAATATACACAAATCGAACAACATATTTTCCAAAGGAAAAATCCTAATCGGGGATAATCATGTGTGGTGTACACACATATTCCATACAACGTAAAACTACTCCCTATTGGGATCGGTCTTAACACATTGTATACATGTTTCCATTCCCATAATTACTTCAATTCATCAATCAATGGTTGTAGGTAAACATTCATATTCTTTCCTTGTATTCTAGCAAGCACTATAAGAGCTAGCATAAGTTGTCCATTCTTCATGGAAAACCATGGGGGGTGTTTTTATTCATCACTACTAAAGGCCAAACATAATAGTTTGTGTTTTGGAGGGAATATGGATTGAAGCCACACATGGATATGCTCAATTGAAGGCTTCTCACTTCATCCTTGAATTATCGATCCATGTAGCCTCTATATTCTTCAGGGTATTGAATATGTTGGGATTCACATAAATCCTTTCTTAATTCGTTGTGTGGCATTCCATCCCTACAACATACCTAATTCTTTGCAATGAAATAGGCTTTCAATCCTTGGAATTATAGGCATGTTCCTCAATATCTTATGACAAGTATCATGTTCTTTAGACATGTCTCCTGATTTATTGTGCCTTTCATGCCCACATTTTGGACATATTTCTTTGTCTTCATATTTTCCTTTATATAGAATACAATCATTCAGACACAGATGATATGATATGTACTCAACACCCAAAATTGCCAACATTTTCTTTTCCTCTTCGTAGCTATTGGACAAGATATTCCCACTTGGAAGTACCTTATATTTGGATAAACTATAGTTAGTGGGAAAGATAAATGTACAATGTCATTTAAGGTTCATAAAATTTACCATTTCCATTGTTGATAATGTGACAAGATTCCTAAAAATATTTAGGCTTGATTTTCAATTACCTCAAAAGTGCCAAGAAACAGACATTTGACATTCCAGACATTAATTTCAAGTTCTATAGTAACATTATGGTCCCAAAATGGGTAGACTTTGAATAGCTAGGTCCAAAGAGAGGGGTGATGGAATCCCATTGAATACTTTGGAAGAATGTATCACTGCTATGAGAATCATCCCCTAGATCATTGTCTTGGAATGCATTTAACAACATTGCATCCATGGCACTTGTATGCCATAAGAAATCATCCATACTAGCCTTTATTTTGTTACCTCGATTGCCAACATGTGAAAAACTACTATCACTATAGGAATACCTAATTGGTGAGTGTAGACGAAGTGTGAACTAAATAGGTGGTTGATTCAACCATGTTTGGTATGCTTCCTCTCCAAGTTTTTCTCTTTTTGTAGCCTTATCTCGATTTGATATTTTAGTCGGGTGCAACGAAAGATGGTAGACATGTCGTTCATCATTAGAATCCTGATTTCAAAAATATTGGACATTACATCAATCATATTAGTAAGCACAATGAAATTGGTTTGTTCCAACATTATACCAAACAATTATTATAGAAGCATGGGAATTTTTTTTAATAGTGAATGTTCAACCACAAACAATTTATAAAATAAAAGTTCAGATTGAGAAATACATTAACATCAACCCCATTGAAAATTAAAAAATACAATTAATTTTTTATTTTTCATTTTCATTTCCAACGCAATTCTTCTCATTAAATTAACATAGGCATTTGATTTTCCCACACACCGCAATAGGGTTAAATAAAAAAAAATTATGAAAAAAACATGTATTAAAATTATTATTATTATTTTTAATTCTCATTTTTGGTGCAGTTGTTCTAAAAAAAGGAACCTAGAGTTGAACTTTGGTTGTCATTGATGTCAAATAATGTCAAAGAGTATGCTAAATAATTAAGTTTGAGTGATTGATATCAACTTATGTCGAAGTGGATATGGCATTCCTACAGAAGTGTTAAGAAGTATATGGGAACCACTTTGAAGAAGTGCCTGTGCATGATGGTGAAGGACATGGATTCCAATGTGAAGAAGTATATATAGAAGTTGCATCCAACCTGAAGGTGTCTGTCTATGGATACAACATACACATTCAGTTCAAATAAGTACTAATGTAATAGTTAATTCAACCAAGTCATACTCACTCAAGGTAGCAACCAAAAAATTGGTTGGACAATTGTACATGTGCATAAGAAGCCAAGGATTTGGTTGAGAAGATAATATAAGTGTGCAAGCATGTTGAAAGAATTCTATGTTATGCGCGAGCATTGCTTGGTTAAATTTTGGAAGTGCACAAGAAATAAGAAACAAAAAATGGTTAGAAAGTCCTGAAAGCATAAAAGTTTAGCCAATTAGAAGATGCTTTGAGTTAGTGTAATGCGCACAAGATCCTAGAAGGGTGTAGTGGTTGAAGTAAGTCTATAATCCAATTCTAAAGCCAATGGTATAGTAGGTGTGCTAGTCCCACAAGTGATGACAAGGAAAAGGTCAAAGCGCCACCAAGCATAAGTTGGAGTGCGCAGATACCGTGAATAATTAATGCACCAAGTGCACATTACCCACAAGGGATGGTACAACAAGATTCATAGAGTCATCTATTTCAAGAGTAAGGTTGCACACATACCTCAAAGAGATGGTACATCAAGAGCACAAAGGGTACACCACCAAGGAGTAAAGTCCCACTAATTTGTGGACCATGAAGGTGCAAGACACACAAAGGATGACACATCAATAGTGCAGAATATGACATGTGGAAAAATCACAATCCGTGAAATATGGAAGAAGGGATGCCATGACCAGCATGTGGACATAAAATCCATGTAGGAACTGTATAAATAGGGATGCAAGTTGGATATTTTAAGTAAGATTGATGGCGATAGCATAAGAATTTCAAGTGTTCATTCCAGTTTGATATTTGGAGCATCAAAGGGCTCGAGAATAGAACATGATGATATAGTGAGAAGACGAGAGCACAAATGAAGCATAATGCATTTTTGATGGTGTGTAGTATGATGCCATAGATCTTTGACTGATGCACAAGTACTGAAAGGAACAAATATTGAAGTATGTGCAGGTGCGTAATGCTTTGAAGGAAAACATTACAGACAACACACCAATAGTAACAAATGCTGAAAGACAGAAGCGTAGAGATAGAACTGAAATACATATGATAATGTGCATATGTCAAGTTGATGCATATGAGAATAAGTAAACGCGTGTGAATTTGAGAAGACAATATGATGCGCGATGACAGACCAGTAGCAAGATCTAGTGAGTGCATCATAATGCAAATGATCTAATACAAGTGCGCTAAAATAGAAGGACGAATCTATTGATGCACAACATGTCATAGATTGCCTAAAATAATGCGGCACTTATACATAACAAACCCATAAGTAAGTGCATAGTTCCATCTGTTACCAATGTATTATTTAAGAATATCAAACTATCAATTGAAAGCATAGTATCAGTTGGTGAAAGAAATAGCGCCATAAAAAAAAAATAGAGCATACCCTAGTGCAGACTGCAGTATCAGTGAGCACACGGTACATGAAGTGAGAGATCAACAAAACCGTGAATTGAGAGGAATGAGAAGTAAAGTGATATATACAACTTAGTGACAGAGAATCTAGAAATGCTCTTTTATGTGGCTTGATAGGTGATGAATTTGTTTAGGTTATGCATTTTGCATTGGCTAAGGTAGTTTGGAACAAGCTTAGAGGTATCTATGAAGGTGACGATAAGGTAACGAAAGAAAAATTGCATAACTACTATGGCAAACTTGAATCACTAAGGATGGAAGATGAAGAGAACATTACATCTTACTTCTTAAGAGTAGATGAGATAATCAATGCTATCAAGAGTCTCAAGGTCACACTAGATGAAGAATCAATGGTGCAGAAGATATTGACGACTTTCCCTCAAAGATTTAATGCGAAGGTTTTTATGTTAGAAGATCGAGCTAAGCTTGATGACCAGATGAATGATGAGATTCAATTGATTCTCACTGCATATGAGATGAGAACCTAGAAGGATTGTCCCCTTAGAAATGAAGCTACTTTTAAAGCCACAGGAAAGGATAAGCATGATCAGGACAAAGATTGCTCTGATGAATTAGAAGATGAAGAATCAAACTTTGTCAAGAATTTGAAAAGAGGATGAGGTAAGTACATAAACAAGTTTTCCTTCAAATGCTTTAGATGTGGATGAGTAAGCCACTATGCCTCAAAGTATCCCTTTAAAGAAAATTGAGACACTAACAATGATGAGGAATCTAGGTCATATGATTGGAAAATTGCACACTCACAACACAAACCCAAAAATAAAAGAACGATTTCAAAATAGAGGAAGAGTCTGTACACTGAGGAAGGAAGCAATGCGTATGAAGGAATTGAATGCAACGACGAACCTAAAGAAGTAATCTTTATGGCTCCTGTAGTAGAAGAAAGAAAATAGGAAAGGAATGTTGATGTATATGTAACTTTGGAATGTATTCCACATATATGTATATTATATTCCTATAGAGATTGTATTATTCCTCTATACGGAAGTGTCATCATTTATATTGTAAGTGTCGTAACTTATACTTGATGGGTTATTAGACCACCTTGTTGGGGTCGTCCTTGTATAAGTCATGTGGGTCAAAGGGTTATTAGACCACCCTATTGGGGGTTGGCCATGTGGGTCAAAGGGTTATTAGACCACCCTAGTGGGGGTCAGCCCAGTCAGCATTATGTTAAGTGGTTAAGTTGAGGTCGACCTAGTTGAGTAAAGGTCAAGTCAAGTTAGTGTATAAATAGAGAGTGTGTCTCTCTCATTTTATACATTCTATTCTCTCACTCACACTTTGGAGACTGGTGCACTTGTGGAGGAGGAGGCTCTGCTGTTAGGAGAAGACTATCTCTTGTATTCTGGTTGTATCATTGCTCTATCTATCTCTGAGGAAGTTATTGGATTTTTTCACCTTTATGGTTTTCCCCAAGTAAACACTGTGTCTCTTGTGTGCTTGCATTATTGTGTCCATGATTGATATGTTGTAGGTTTGTTGTACATGTTGTTCTCTCAGTTAAGATCCTAGATTAGATTGAAGTAAATACTGAAAATTTAACATGGTATCAGAGCTAGCCTGAAAGAAGGCATGATATGGCATGTATGACACTTGTTGCACTTACGATGCTAGGGCTTGATATAGAAAAAACCAGTCATCGTAGAACTTTCGCTATAAATCTGTTTTGGAAACGTTTTCAGATCTGAAAGTTTTACAGGTCGAAAATAAGATCCCCTTGTACCTTTTTTCCAAATGACAACCTCCAATTCGTTGTACTTTGTGATTTATGATCTGTACAATATAGGGTTTCTGCCTCTTCCAGATCTGAGTCAAAATCAGGTGACCTTGGGAAAAAGGTCATAACTTGGGCTAGGAAGCTCCAAATGAAATTTCGTAAAATGTGACAGGTAGTACACAGACTATACTATCTTAGAAAATTCGTTCAGAGGCCGAAGTTGAACCAGTGACACGTGGCACGCCGTACAAGTTCGCTCTCCTGTATTATCCCATAAACAGGTCACGTTGTGACACTTGGCATAAATCTCTCTCAAAGAATCCAATTGAGGTCAGACCTACTGGGATAGAATGATAACAGTTCAAGCTATCTCAAGAAACATTTTCAAAAGCTGAAGTTGAACCAGTGACATGTGGCATTCCGTACACGTTTTCTCTCTCGTATTATCCCATAAACAGGTCACGTTGCGACACTTGGCATAACGCTCTCTCAGAGAATCCAATTGAGGTTAGACATATCGGGATGGAAAGATAATAGGTCGGGCTATCTCAGGAAAAAATTTCAGACAAGGTGGATCGAAAAGCTCATAGTTACACCAGAAACAATCACGTACATATTTCTGTCAAATCAGAATTATTTTTTAGTACATTCATTCATGGCTTCCGGAATTTAGGGCTTTGGAGAAAGTTGGAATTTTTGTAATCAGAGACCACGGCGAGATGCTACTCATCAAAATCGAAATATAGAGATTAATATTATATTTTTTGGTTGGGCAGAAGGCCGGGCTTGATCAAACCCGAGTTCGGGACTTTGATCGGAAAGATGGAAATTAGGGCTTCTGCAAAAATTGGAATTTGGGAAATCTGTGACCACGGCTGGAAGCTCCTCAGAAAAATCGAAGCTTAGAGTTTTGAATCAAATCTTTTGGTTTGGTGAAGCTCTAGGAAATTCAAACCCTAATTTAGGGTCCTCCCTAGTCAATCCGAAAATCTAAAAGGCATTTTCGAGGGGTGAAACTTTGCAGTTTTCAAATTCTAAATATACCAACTTGATCAGCTCATCAAGGTGCATATTTCTATCCTTTCGGAAGTTTGAAATTCAAAGTTTGAATTTTTGGAGTTTCTTTGACAAACCCTAATCCAACTCCAGGACCAGTTCTTGCAAATCAAGTGGATTGGGTTAATCCTAGAAGAAGATCGATTGGTCACCTGCATAAGTGAAGAAGTTCTTGTCTCATAGGGAGATGAGGCTAAGGCCTTCCATAAGAAGATTACAAACAATCTTGAAAGGTATGGCTTATAGGTATGTTTCATGGTTAAGTTTATCATATGTTTGTCTTCATTTCATTACAGTACAATCTTGATTAATTACTGGACTTGTCGTATCACCTTAATGGAAGATATTCGTTGATTAAGGTTTTGACACTTATGATTGTACTAATGCATTGTGATGTTGTATGAGGTTTATGTTGTTTGCTAACACAAAAGGTACACCAAGAAAGTCAAATCATGTTCTACTTCAAGAACATATGCTCATGGTGACATCAAGACAAAGATTCATCCATTGTCATGGATCACATAGAAGATCTACTTTCAAGGTATGTATAACTTGGTTCTACAATGGTTAACTTATGAGACATGCAGGTTACTAACACAAGTCACTGAAGAGAACTAGTAGACATTATGCGGGTATGTTAGACATAACTAGCTAGCATGCTAATCCAGGTATGTTTTTCCTATATCAAGCTAGAATCCTGCCTTGTGTAAGGATATTATACTGTTGTGTTGTTGATAATGATTATTCATGAAGTCATAGGTTTGAATAGTCATGGCTATATGCATATTATGTTTCTTACCATAATTGATGATATGACTAACTAGAAGAATCATGAAGGTATAGGTTTGAGTAATCACGAGTTTATGCATTGATGATTTAACTAATCAAAAGAGTCCTAGGATCAAATAAGAATATGCATGAGTAAAAGAAGACTTCCCTAAAACCTTGAATACTAATGTTTATTATCTGTGAATGATCATGACTATACATGTTTAAGATTATTGTGTTTTGATAGTATTAAGATTATACTAATAAATGTGTGATTATGTATGAGACCTCAAGGATAACACAATGATGATACTAATAAGCATGCATAGTGATTAAGGATGGATGTAAGTTCAAGGACAGGTAATCCAGGAAGCAAAGATCAAGAGGGAGCACACTCCAATTGTTCCTGCAAGAAAGCAAAGGAGCACACTTCAGTAGTTTCTGCAAGGATGCAGATATTCAGAGGGAGTTGACCACTTCTCACAATCCACATTAGAATGGAGTTGCAAAGATTCAGAGGGAGTCCACCCAGCAACCATACAAAGATAAGTATTTGGATTGTCATTTCTTACATAATGTTATTCAATGATGTATATGCTTATGTTCCTAGAATTAGGTTGTGTATTATGCATATTAGAATAGTTGCATTGATGACTAGTATACTACTAATATACATGGGTAAGTGGCCTATGGCACTGTACAACATTCCATTGCTACTTTTCTAGAATGAAACCTCTTTGCTGACATGTTAGGAGTTGTGCACACTCTTAAACATGTTCTGGTAGAGATTGGAAGGCATCTAGAAAGTTACAGAATATGGATAAATGTTGTATTGAATCATTGCCTAAGATAATTGCATGACTGTATGACATATTTCTTTATGTGTAAGAATTTGTTCTGAAAACTATGAGATATTTTCTACTCATGCAATTTAACTTGTTGTGTAGGAAAGATCGTATACCATCACCTACAAAAGAAGGACTACAACATTTGTTCAGCAACAAAGTTATCTATTGAAGATATTGAAGTTCCCAGGATATGGGAGGAATGCCATGATTCATCGATCATGAAGAATGATGTTTGGGATGTAGTCCCAAGACCTTAAGGGAAGTTTGTTATGACTTCCATATGGATATATCAAGATCAAGCATGCTGCAGATGGCAGCATAGAGAAATATAAAAGTGATGAAATACAAGATACACCAGATGGATTTCAAGACAACTTTCTTGAATGGTGTAGTTGAAGAAGAAGTGTATGCGGAGCAGCCACTTGGTTCTGAGACACATGACATGGAGTCATATATGTGAAGAACTTGGGTAGGATGCACCACTTTCTAGGTATGGAGGTGTGGCAGAGTGCAGATGGAATCTTCCTTGGAAAAGGGAAGTATGTAGTAGAGATCCTGAAGAGGTTCGGGATGATGGACTGCGAGGCTATGGCATCAAACCTAAAGCTTTTGTGTGATGCTTCATCTGAACCGGTTGATGTAACTATGTATCATTAGATGATTGGGTCCTTGATGTACCTGACGAACATGAGACCAGATATTTTCTTTGCGGTGAACACATTGAGTTAGTTCCTGACAGATCCGAGGAGTGTTCACCTGGTTGCTGTAAAGCATATTCTGAGGTACTTGAAGGGTACAGTTGATTATCGGCTCAAATATGATGTGAATCAAAAGTTTAACCTGTAGGGTTATGTTGATTCAGATTGGGCTGGCAGTGCTACAGATAGGAAGAGCACATTTGGATGTTGCTTCAGTATGGGATCAGGTGTGATCTCTTGGTTTAGTAGGAAGTAGTCCTGCGTAGCACTGAGTACAGCTGAGGCAGAGTATGTTGCAACCTGTTTAGCTAGTTGTGAGGCAGTATGGATATAGAAGCTACTGTCTGAGTTATTTGATCTCCCATTGGATGCTACTGGTATCTTTTGTGATAACCATAGTTGTGTGAAGCTGTCTGAGAACCCAGTGTTTCATGACAGGTCGAAACACATAGAGATCAAATATGACTATATCAGAGATATGGTGTAGAGAGGAGCTGTGAAGCTCCTGTACAAAGTGACGGATGAGCAGATTGCAGATGTGCTGACGAAACCACTAGCCAGGGTGAAGTTCGAGTACTTCAGGGAGAGGCTTGGCATTCTTCAGATTGATGACACTTCGAGGAAGAAGTGATGGACACATTTGATGAAGCCATTCCAAGCATGTTGGAAGGAGGATCCTTCACATGGCTTTGGATGTAAGCGCTGGATGATGAGCATTAGGATGATGTTCGGGTTTCTGCTTTGGATGATCAGTTGGATCATCTATATGTATGTACGCATCATGTTGGATGCTGGATATGATCAGTTGGATCATTTATATGTATGTACGCATCATGTTGGATGCTGGATATGATCAGTTGGATCATTTATATGTATGTATGCATCATGTTGGATACTGGATATGATCGGTTGGATCATTTGCATGTATTTTGTATATGCATCATGTTGGATGCTTAACCATGTATCTGTATATGTATCAGGTGGATACATTGTATGATCAGGTGGATCATGTATGGTGATATGTATCATGTATTTGTATTTGTATTAGGTGGATACACTGTATGATCAGGTGGATCATGTATGATGATATGTATCAGGTAGATACTTGGTATGCATCAGGTAGATGCATTGTATGATCAGGATGATCATGGACGACGAGCTTCAGGATGATGCTCCAGATGACATGCAGCAGGATGTTGCAGTGATGATGATCAGGATGATCATGTGTACATCAGGATGATGTATGGTGAGTATCAGGTTGATACTCTATGGCCGTGGATCAGGTTGTGTAGATGAGCATATAATTTGGCCCTGGGAGATTTGCAGATAGTCTTTCAAGGTTTTTCCTATGGCATGTAATCTGGCCCTGGGATATCTGGAAAATGATCTTTCGAGGTTTTTCTCTGGGAGGACATATAATTTGGCCCTGGGAGATCTGAAAATAGTCTTTCAAGGTTTTGCCTATGGCATATAATCTGGCCCTGGGATATCTGGTAGATGCTCTTTCGAGGTTTTGTCCTATGGCATATAATATGTCCCTGGGAGATCCAATAGGTTGGGCTGTGTGCCCGTAATAAGTCGTGAGATGCTCTTGTGAGGTTTTTCCATGACCACATATAATCTGTCTGTGGGAGATCCTATAGGTAGAGCTGTGTGCTTGTAAAAGCCTAGGATGCTCTTGCGAGGTTTTGTGGTGACCACATATAATCTATCCCTGGGAGATCCTATAGGTAGAGCTGTGTGCTCGTAATAGCCTGGGATGCTCTTGCAAGGTTTTGTGGTGAGGTTACATATAATATGGCCCTGGGAGATCCTATAGGTAGAGCCATGTGCTCGTAACAGCCTGGGATGCTCTTTCGAGGTTTTGTGACGAACGTAATAAGTCCTGAGGATTCCACAGTATGGCCAGTGATGACGAAGACCTGCAGGTGGTGGGCCTACATCCAGTATGAAAAAGGACTGGCTCTGTAGAACTTCCTATGATGAATAGATTCAGAGATTGATTGAGATAGCAGTAGCACTGACGATGATGATGTATCGATGAGGACTATCTAGTGACGATGATCCAGAGAAGAAGACTTGTGCTAGAAGACCTGTGTCGAGAAATACCTTCCTAGTTAAGAGGGAGTGTTGATGAATATTTAACTTTGGAATGTATTCCACATATATGTATATTGTATTCCTATAGAGATGTTATTATTCCTCTATACGGAAGTGTCATCATTTATATTGTAAGTGTCGTAACTTATACTTGATGGGTTATTAGACCACCTTGTTGGGGTCGTCCTTGTATAAGTGATGTGGGTCAAAGGGTTATTAGACCACCGTATTGGGGGTCGGCCATGTGGGTCAAAGGGTTATTAGACCACCCTAGTGGGGGTCGGCCCAGTCAGCATTATGTTAAGTGGTTAAGTTGAGGCCGACCTAGTTGAGTAAAGGTCAAGTCAAGTTAGTGTATAAATAGAGAGTGTGCCTCTCTCATTTTATACATTCTATTCTCTCACTCACACTTTGGAGAGTGGTGCACTTGTGGAGGAGGAGGCTCTGCTACTAGGAGAAGACTATCTCTTGTATTCTAGTTGTATCAATACTCTATCTATCTCTGAGGAAGTTATTGGGTTTTTTCACCTTTATGGTTTTCCCCAAGTAAACTTTGTGTCTCTTGTGTGCTTGCATTATTGTGTCCATGATTGATATGCTGTAGATTTGCTGTACATGTTGTTCTCTCATTTAAGATCCTAGATCAGATTGAAGTAAATTCTGAAAGTTTAACAAGGAAGAAGAACAGTTCGAAGAACGCTCCAATTGCATAAAGAAATCCAGGGTCACTAAACAAATACTTCTTCCGTGAATTGTCTAAAAATGCTGCTAATCAAGTTACAACTTCAAATCCCATAGTAGAGGTCAAGACTAACAGTCAATCCAATGATAATAAATATACTACAGATATTGATTGGGAAGGTGAATTGATTAGTGCCCTGGACGACCTGGAGAAGTCAAAGAACAAGAAAAAACTCTTGTAGGAACAACTGTCAAAGGATGAAGAACAAGAAAAATTGTGTCAGGAATCCATTGTCGCAAAATTTTGTGAAAAAGTGACAAGCTATGAAATTCAACTGATTTGCACACAAGACAAGGTGGAATTACTTGAGACATAGAGATATGCACTGAAAGATTCTCTAGAAGAATTGGCGCAGAAAATCAGGATGTTGACGAGTCAAATTGAGCAAAAGGATAGAGAAATATCCTGCTTAGAAAACAAGCTAATTCATATAAAGAGAAATAAACAAGTTCCTATTGCAAACAACAATCCTATCTGTGCACAATTAGAAAGTGACAAGGAAGAATCTGAAGATGAAGTACAAAACAAGTTAAAAGAAAGAACATCAATGTTGAACAAAATTATTAAGGATCAGAGACCTCTAGAAGATAAAATAGGTCTTGGTTATGTAAAGGTACCAAAAAAGGTTTGTGACAGAGAACATTGTTCAAATCACATTAATCCCTTCAGGTATGATGATTCCTTCAACTTTAGATATTTTCAATTTCTTAACCAAAGAAGGATCAATAGGGTGGGGTGTGTAGGATGCAATTGCTTTGGTCAGATTGAAAAATACTGTCAAATTGTGAGATGTTTTGCATGTGACAGTATTGGACATAAGACCATGTATCGTCGAAAAGCAGTGAATTATCCATATGAATAATGATTGTGCAAAGGTAATTGCATTCAAAAGGACTGTAGTGAAAAATAACCGGTGGAGAATCAAAATAGAATGCACACAATAAGACTTGGGTAAGGAAATATCCTCAGAAGTGTGCTGAAGATGCAGATAATTTAGGAACATCTCTTGCAGCAAGCAATTGTTGCGTCTTTGCATAGTCCCCTAAGGACTATGTGAAACCACTAAATTCAACATGATGCATCTTAAGGAATTCAAGGGGTTGTTAGTTAGTTGTGTGTTTAGAATGTATCCTTGGTCAAGATCTCTGTCACAATTATTCATTATATTTCCTCAATGTATGTGATGTCACAGAAAAGTCAAAATTCTATTGGATACATTAAGTGGTTGAATATTTACACTATAGATGATACATTACAAAACAAAGAGTATCAGTTTTACTTCAGTAGTACAGACACAAGAAGAAAATATTTCCATGAAGAATAAAAAATTGTTGAAAGACATGGACCCCTTTCATTATATTCAAAATTGAGTATGATTACAAAATGCATGATTCCGAACTCCATGACAAGGCCAAAAATGGCATATACAATAAGACAACAAAGGTGGCAAAATTGAAAAGTTGTTGAAGAATTCTATAGCCGTCGTTCCAGGTTAAGCTGTGTCTGGATGGTTCGTAAGATGAAGCTCCAAATCCACCGATAATAGTGGAGTAAATTTGGAAGAAGAGCGCAGAGGAAAAAGCTACAGGGTTGCAGACGACTATGGTTTAGCATGCTAAGGTCAAAGACGAGACAACTAAATCAGGATTTTTTGTTGTTGAAGTTCCGTATTATCCGCTCAATGGTTCAAGAGAATCAACTATTATAATGTCTATAATTCAGCTGTGATTGAGAGTATTAATGAAGAAATTGATTTTCCTCCATTTGCGCAAAAACTCAGACTGCTGAGTCTAAAAGGCATGGCACAAATTCTCAAGAGACGTAGTCATTTTGTGATAAAAAGAAGCCATTGGAAGGAAGATGAAGAACCAAAAGATCAAAAAAAATTGCGACACGGAAGAACAAGAGTGCAAGAGGTAGTGAACCAGACATTTTTTGCATAAATATTATAGATTTGAAAGGAATATGTTCACGTGCATGAAATTAATTTGATGAGATATGCATTCAATGTCGAAAAGTGAAGGAAGGTTGTGGACTTGCCAAAACTTAATTCCAGAGTTAATGAATTTTTGGAAACAACACAAAAGGGAGGAAATTTAATTCATTGCATCCTACAATGGATAATGTTTCCCAAAAGGTTCGAGTACAGAAGTGACATGTCTTTGTTTCCACACTAACTGAGTGTCATGTCTAGTTTCAAGCAGAATTGGCCGATGAATGAGAAACGTGCCATATCTTTGGTTGTCATTGCAAGGGATAAAACAACATTAAATGTGACAATGTTCTATGACACCTCAGTAAAAATGTGATAGATGAATCATTTAGGCACTTGAAATGTAATGCAAAACCAATAGAAGTATGATAGGAAGTAATTATGGATCACTGTGCAAGGAATAATGGATTGTTGTGACAACAATAGGAAATCGAGATGGAGAAATAGTGCAACGTCTGTTTCAAGAAATAAATCAAAGATAATTATGAAAGGAAATCAATGCATAATTACCTCAGAAAAATCAAGCATGAAGATAGAGGGAGTCATCCCTAAAGATAGGCATGGTTGAGGCAAGCGCAAAACCAAGTAACAAAATAATCTGCATTGTGCATGTAATGGAACCTCTTTTCCATTAATGTCAAAGGGGGGGAAATACATGAATCTGATGCAAGCATAAATAGTTGAAGAAAGGAGAGATGAATGTAGCTGATAGGACTGGAGTATAATACATGGATCTAGTTGCACAAGTAATGAATGTAGCAAAATATCTAGCAAAGGAACAACATATAGATACAACAAATGAAGCATAGAAATATAGTAGAAGTGAAAGAGCATGCAACAAATGAATTGGAGAACTAGCTTGCATATTATTGAATATACAGTCTGTGCAGAAGGAACAAAAAGCATCCTGGTTCACGCAGAAGTAGCATAAGAATTGAGATCATATATCGCAGTAGCCAAAATCCCAAAGAACTCATGGGGAGCATATACACAGGGGAAGCATTGCGATAGAATACAGATGAATCATACAGTCAAAAGAAGTCTATGCATAGCTTCATAAGGTGTGGAAATTAATGCCAAAGGGGAATATTGTTGAACTTTGGTTGTCATTTATGTCAACTAATGTCAAAGAGGATGTCAACTGATTCATTTTGAGTCATTGATATCAACTGATGTCGAAGTGGATATAGCATTCCTACATAAGTGTGAAGAAGTATATGGGAACCACTTTGAATAAGTGTCTGCGTAAGATGGTTAAGGACAAGGATGCCATTGTGAATAAGTATATCTAGAAGTTGCATCCAGGCTGAAGGTGTGCGTTTATGGATACATCATATAGTTTCAATTCAAAGAAGTACCATCACAGTAGTCAAGTCCACCAAGTCATAGTCACTAAAGCATCCAAGGAGTTGGTTGAGAAAATAATATAAGTGTGCAAGAATGTTGAAAGAAGTCTCTAGTATGCATAAGCATTGCTTGGTTAATGTTCAAAAGTTTTCAAGTAGTAAGAAACAACAAATGGTTCGATAGTCTTGAAAGTGCGCAAGTTTATCCAATCAGAAGATGCTTTCGATTAGTGGAACGCACACAAGATCCTAGAAGGGTACATCGGTTGAAGTAAGTCTATGAGAAAATTCCATAGTGAATGGTATAGAAGGTGTGCTAGTCCCACAAGTGATGACAAGGAAAAGGTCAAAGTTCCACCAAGCAAAAGTTGGAGTATGCACAGATAGCATAAATAATTAATGCACCAAATACGTGTTACCTATAGGGGATGGTACATAAAGGGTTGTAGACTCATTAATTTGAAGAGAAAGGATAAGCCCATACCTCAAAGAGATGGTACATCAAGAGCAGAAATGGTACACTACCAAGGACTAAAGTTCCACTAAGTTGTGGGACAGGAAGGCTCAAGGCACATAAAGGATGACACAACAATAGCGTAGAAGATAACACATGGAAACAACACAATCCATGAAATATGGAAGAAGGGATTCCTCGACCAACTTGTTGACATACAATCCATGCAAGACATGTATAAATAGAGATGGAAGTTGGATATTTGAAGTAATATTGATGGCGAGAGCATAAGAGCTTCAAGTGTTTGTTACAGTTTCATATTTGAGCAATCAAAGGGCCCGAGAATCAACAAATATGCGCCAAACAACAATAACACAAACTATGGATCAACAAATACTACGGGATGACTTACAAAGCATATGTGTCCAACAACAATACACTAATAAAGTAAAGACATGGGTTCCTAACATCCCCTCCCCCTTAGAAAAAGATTTGTCCTCAAAGCTTGAGATGTGGAAATTGATGTAGAATCTGAAGGAGTGGTTCCCCTGTAGCATCCTTGGGTTGCATGCCGAGCCATTGACGCCTTTTGAGTTTCAGGGAGGATTGCATGGAAGGATATAGACGAAGAAGAACCATATCAATTGCATGAGAAGTGCGCTTAGAACGATGTTGATCAACTTGTTGTTTCAGTCGAATTCTTGCCATGTGAAGATTGTGCTGCAAAATGAGAAGAATCTGATCATGGTTTCGAAGAATTGAGTCAATTTCCTGAACTGGGGAGTTGCTGAAGGTGTATGGAAGAAGAAATGGCGGTGCCTATCCAGAGACTACTTCATATGTTGTCCTTTTATATGTGGTACTGTACCACTGGAGCGCTTCTAGGAAATCCATAGAAATAGTTGTCCAAATCTGTGTAGGGATGGTCAAGGGTTCAAGCAGTCCCGAAAGGAGTGTCGTTTCACCCTTATTGACCTGGAAAGTATCATAGTCAACCACCATCCGTTGAATTGTCATTTTAAGTCCCTTCCAAAAGAAGTTACATTGTTCCTGGTCATACGTTTGGAGGAACCTAGAGTGCCCTACTGATGAAGAAGCATGGAGTTTATAGAAGAGATAGCCCCGTTGAACAGATTGCAATCAATTTGGAACAAGCAGAGAAATAGCTGTAAGAGAAGCTAGGTCATCAAATGCGCGAGAAGGAACATCTGCCACCATATTGTCCTTACCCTTCTGGTAAGTGATCACATAGTCATAACCCATGAGTTGGATAACCCATTTCAGGTGTGCTGGGGAGGAGACCCATTGGTCCAGGAAATTTTCCAAACTTGGGGGATCAGTCCTGATGCAAAAATAATTCCCTAATAGGGATGGATGCCACTTCTGTACTGCATGCAAAATAGCCATCATGTCCTGCTGAGATGTAGATGTGGCTAAATGCTTATCGGAAAGGTCCCGTGAAGGCGGCAAGCCCACTGGTGCAGCAAAGACACCCACATATCTATCCAAGGAAGTAGTGGAGGCCGTTGGTGGGTGCATCTGAATGAAATGGAGCTGAGTAATGACACCATGTGAATTCCTCTTAAGGATATTTTCCAATCTATGTGAACTGATGATGTGGAGAGACCCTAGTTGTAAGCCTGTAAATTTGTGTTGTGTCCCATTGATGGAAAAATGCATCCAAAGTTCAGCAAAATCCCATAAGATGGGGCCAAGTATGCATAACCATTGAACGCCCAAAACCACATCACATCCACCTAAAGACAAGGCAAACATGTCAGAGCACAGGTAATAATCTTTCAGAGAGATATGCACATTGTGACACTTTCCCTTGCAAGATAAGGTGCCCCTATTAGCAACCATGAATTCAAAGTTGGAGCAAGGATGGATAAAACAATCAACCTGTTTGGCGATTCGAGGGTCAATGAAGTTATGTGTGCTACCAGAATCAATGGGTACTATAAGAGGAACCTTCTTGAAGTAACCCCTGACCCACATTGTTTTGGGGGTGGTGACGCCGGATAAATCATTGAGAGATATATTTGGTTGGTCATCCTGAGATGGGGGGTCAATAGGCAACTCTGAAATGTTGACCTGATCATCCGTTGTATTTGGAGCTTCTTCACCAATTTCAGAGACAGGCGAAGAATCCATATAGAAGAGATAGAGCTTTTGCTAAACACATTTTTGTCCCTGAGTGAATTTCTCATCACAATTATAACAAAGCCCTTTTTCTCTACGTGCCTGCATCTTTGTTTTAGACAAATGATTGGTAGGAGTTGGTCGAGGAGCTGGCGGGATGGGAGGTCGTCAAGAACCCATATTTTGGAAGGGAACAAAAAAGGGTTTGGAGCGTTGTTGGGATGCATTCTTGTCTTCTGCCAGCTTATCCAACCCCAGGGCTTCCATCATTGTGTTAGGACAGAACATTTTGACCTCTGACCGGATTTCATCCTTGAGACCACTGATAAAACAACTCCTGTAGAATTCATCAGACAATTCTTCTGTGTGATTGGCTAGTTTCTCAAATTCTGTCTGATACTCTCTCACAGTGCCACTTTGATGGAATTTATTGAGTGCTTCGGTGAAGTCATCAAAAGCACTAGGACCAAATCGTTGCAAAATGAGTTGGCAAAAATCTATCCATTTTGGCTCATCATGAGCCTTGATGTACCAACGGTACCTCTGAAGGGCTTCCTGTTCCAAATGAATGCAAGTGGAACTTTTTGGACATCAAAAGTATTATGTAGACTGAAATACTGATCTGCACAATAGATCCATCCAGTTAGATCAGTACTGTTGAAGCGAGGAAATTCAAGCTTCGGACCACGAAAATTGCTGGAAGAAGAGAACCCATTGGCTGGAGAAAATTCTTGTTGTCGATTATTGTTCATGGCTAAATGCTGAAGATGGAGGCTAAGAAATTTTTCATCCAGATCTCAGAGTTTGGTTTGTATGGTTGCAAGTGCTTCCTCTATGGTTTTTTCTCCTGCACGGGTGACAACCATAACCAGGAGATTTTTTTTTTTGGGTGGGGGAATGGATAAAAAACACAAACAAAAGTTGTTTTAGTAAAGGAAAATTTGGATTTGGGAAAAACTTGGAGGGGTAATTGGGGTTTGAGTGGTTTTGGACACTTTCTGATGGACAAGGAAGCAAAAAATGGGGATTTCAGAAGCGGGGTGAAAGAATGAGAAAATTTGGTAGAGAGGGACAAAGAAGCAGAATTAGGAAAGGAACTTGGTGGTAAAATTTGAAGGCAATTGGGTGAAATATGAAAATGTTATTGCAAACCCTAAAAATAGACAAATGTGGGATTTCAGGCTTTGAGAAGTGGAACTTGGGATAGGGTCCTCAGGAATGAACTATGCAGAATGGGATTATAGGGGTTCCAGGAAAATTTCAAGGGAAACGGAGTGAAAACAAGGGAGATATGGAGAAAAAACTGAATTATTATTATTATTATTATTATTATTTTTCCAGAATGGAGTGGTGGAGTGGCTATGGCGTAGAAGGGATCTAAAACAGATAGATCTGTAACAGCGCGGAAGTGATTAGAAACCGAGGGATCTAAAACAGTGTCGAATGGATAAAAAACGGCTGGATCTGGAATAGATCTGAAATGACTAGATCTGGAACGGCTTTCAGAATGGATAAAAAACTGTTGGATCTGAAATAGATCTAAAATGGATGAATCTAGAACGGCTTTCAGAATGGATCTGAATGGCTGGATCTAAAACAACGTAGTAGTGATCGACAATAGTTTAGCTGAAAATAGATATAGACCCCAGGTATGTGCGGCTTCCTAACAGTTCAGGGGTTTCACTCGGCCACCAATGCTATCTGACGGCTTGCATATTGGGGCAGTACCACTCACTCCACGGCTCAAGTAAAACTGATAACCGCTTTTCCACAAACGACAGCTCTTGGTTTACCTCACGGGTGGGAACTAGTCAATCAGGTAGGGGTCATTACTCTTTTCGCTAGCAGTTCCTCTCAATGGGCTAGCTACTCTGGGGTTCCTGTTGTACTCCTCACAATGATTTTTAGGGATTATGCCCAAGTACTTCCCACAGTTAAGCGGATAGGGATTATTTCCAGTACCGAACTTGCAACAAATGCGAAAAAAATTTTGGCAGAAATTCCACCCAACAAGCCCAAGAAAGTGCTCTGATACCAGATGTGGTGAACATGCAATAAGTAATTAATGAAAACACACAAAATAGCAGAAATAACAGAACTCATAATCACTTTTATATTGATCGCAGGCCACTTCGAGGGGGCAACCTCCTTTGAGCAAGCTCAATACAAATAACTTCACGGTGCCTTCATAGGCCTCAACACACAATTATATACTAAGTCTAGGCACCAATACTATGGGTCAAAACCATGGGCCAATACAAACTATGGATCAACAATACTACGGGAAACTTACAAAGCATATGCGCCAAACAACAATAACACAAACTATGGATCAACAAATACTATGGGACGACTTACAAAGCATATGCGTCCAACAACAATACACTAATAAAGTAAAGACATGGGTTCCTAACATCTTCATTCTTTTTTAATTTTATACTCATTGTATTCATTCTTTCTTTTGTTTGTTTTTTGTTTATTATGTTCATTCTATCTTGATATCTAGTCATTGTATTTATTATTCTTCTCTTGATTTCTATCTGTTGGAGGGGACCCTTCGGGATCCTTAATTGTCATTAGTTACTTATGTAATCGTATAGTTAAAGAAGCCATTGGAGCAGGTGCAACAGCTCCAACAACATATAAATATGTATAAATAATACAATCAAGATGAAAATTATTGAATATTGTAACTTCTAAGAATATTATATTTGTACATTATTTATTCCGGAGATGTTCCATCCCTCCGAGGTGATTCTATTATGTATCCGGAGATGTTTATTCCTCCGAGGAGTTGTGGCAACTAGGGTTATTAGACCCACCATGTGGGGGTCGGCCCAGTCAGTTATAATAGGGTATTTAACCTAATGGTTAAATACGAGCCTACATGTACTTGTGTAAAATATATGTCAAAGTAGTGTATAAATAGAGGAGGTGTGTTCCTCATTTGATACACTCACACACTTGAAAAGAGGAGCACTTGTCTGGGAGATTTGCTAAGGAGGATTAGAAGGAGGGAGCACATCTTGTATTTTGGTTTATCATCTTATTGAGGAAAGCTTTGCTGGGTTTTCTACCCCATGAGGGTTTCCCAGGATAAATCTGTGTCTCTTGTGTTTATGCTATGCTTGTTGTTTCTTCAGTGATCCTGTATATGCTATTATTCTGAAATAGAATGTAATGCTGCTATTTTCTGTCTTAGCATATTGAATTTTAACATGGAATCAGAGCTAACCTGAAGGAAGACAAGGTTGGCACTTACGACACTTGCTTTACTTCCGACAATTTGAAGGTTAGGATTTTACATAGAAAAAACCAGTCATCGTGGAACTTTCTCTATAAATCCATTTCTGCAAAGGTTCAAGGTCTGAAAATTTTACAGGTCGAAGATAACATCCCCAGGTACCTTGTGTCGAAAGGGTACCCTCAGATTCGTTGTACTTTATGAGTTATGATCAGTACAAGTTAGGGTTTCTGCCTCTTCCAGATCTCAGTCAAAATCAGGTGACCTTGGCAAAAAGGTCATAACTTGGGCTAGGAAGCTCCAAATGAAATTTTGTAAAACGTGACAGGTATTACACAGACTGAACTATCTCAGGAAACGTTTTCAAAGGCCGAAGGTCAACCAGTGACATGTGGCATGCCGTACAAGTTTGCTATCCTGTTTTATCCCATAAACAGGTCACATTGCGACACTTGGAGTAACTCTCTCTCAGACAGTCCAATTGAGGTCAGACCTATCAGGATGGAAATATAAAAGGGCAAGCTATCTCAGGAAAAGTTTTCAGAGGCCGAAGATCAAACAGTGACACGTAACCTCGGCTGGAAGATCCTCAGAAAAATAAGAGTTTAGAGCCTTGGATCGAACCTTTTGATTGGACAGAAGGGTGGGCTTCATCAAACCCTAGTTCGGGTTCCTGTCCAGAAGATCCAGAAGTTTCGAAGGCAATTTTGAGGGGTCAAATTTTGGAGATTTCAAAATTGAAGAATGCTAGGTTGATCAGCTCAGCAAGACACATTCTTCCATCCATTCAGAAGTATGAAAGTCAAATATTGAATTTTTAGGGTTTCTTTAGCAAACCCTAATCAAGCTCCAGATCAAGTTTCAGGGGGAGTTGAGGCTAAGGCCTTACATAAGAAGACTACAAAAAGTCTCGACAGGTATGACTTAAGGAGGTTCAGGTACATTACAAAAGACAAATCAAGTTCCATGACCATGACAACATGAAGACAAAGAATCACGAGGTATGTATGAATTTGTTATATTATGTTTAACCTACGAGACATGCAGGTTCTAGCTCAGGATCTCTAAATCATTGAAGAGATTGTTTAGGTATGTTGTACATAACTAAGCAGGTATACTAATCCAGGTATGTTTTCCTATGTCATGTTAGAATCTTACCTTGTGTAAGTATACTTGGTATGATTGGTTAGTAATCAAGGGTTTATGCATATTATGTCTCTTATCTTGGTTTATTATTCAACTAACTAGATCAAACAAGAATATGCATGAGTAAAAGAAGACTTCCTTGAAACCCTGAATACTAATGATCATGACTATACATATTCAAGATTATTTAGAATTAGAATGTTTTTGATAATATTGAGAATATACTAATGAATGTATGTTTGTGTATGAGATCATGAGGATGACACTAGTGTACACTTGAGCATGCACAGTGGTACAGAATGAATAGAAGTTCAGAAGACATACAGAAGATCAAGCGGGAGGCAACCACACAAACATAAAAGATAAGTATTTGAGTTGTTATTAGAAATAGTAAATGATATCTGTATGCATAATAGGTTATCATGATTTGATGATTATGAAGCATTACTAATCATGTACTTAATTTTGATTTGTAGGAAAGATCATGATGAATGATGAACTCTGAACAAGTGATGGATGTTTAACAAAAGATTTACAAATCAAACACACTATAGAAAGCTTGTGGTTAAGAGATTCTCTTAGAAAGAGGAAGATAATCATGATGAGATGTTTTTCTCCAAGGGACTAGATAAGACCATTCTCTTAATCATGTAATTAAAGAAGAAGTGTGAATCAGGTTCTGTGTGGGTACCCAGGATCGGTAGTCAATTGATGAGCTTAATGATCATCATGGGTGATGTGGATCTCAACCTTTGCTACAAGGTTGAATATGGCTTCTATACACATATGACATGGATGTAAGAAGGAACTCACCACAGAGTTCGAATGATTTTGAGGCTCATATTAGTAGACCCATCTGACGAGAGATGGCACATATAGATATGCAGAAGATCATTCAATGCAAAGTGTGAATAATGGACAATTGACAACTTCATGACAAAGCTTGGGCTTTACCAGAAGTAAAGCTGTTCCTAGCCTTTACCTTAAGGTTGTGGATGATGAACCTATCATACCATTATTGTATGACGATGATCTCTTTCTGACAAGGAATGAGAAACAGGTCATGAAAATGGCTGCAGAAATGAAAATGAAAGATCTTGGATTAATGCACTACTTCTTAGGTCTAGAAGTATGGCAAGATCCAAAAGGAATCTTTTAAATCAAGGTAAGTATGCTGTGAAGTTTCTAAAAATATTTGATATGTTTGAGTATAAAGCCATGGCCACTCCCATGGACTCCAACTTGAATTTATTAGTTAATAACTCATCGTATTTAGTGGACCTGACCCTATATAGACAAATCATTGGGTCATTGATGTATTTAACAAATTCTATGCCAGATATATGCTTTGCTGTAAATACCCTAAGTCAGTATTTAGTAGAACCTAGAAAGGTTCAATTAATAACTACAAAGCATGTAGTGAGGTACCTAAAAGGTACATTATATTTTGGTCTATATTATCTTGGAGGTCATGAACTCCGTTTACATGGTTACTCAGATTCTGATTGGGCAGGAAGTGCCTCAGACAGACAGAGTACATCAGGTGGATATTATAGTCTTGAATCTGCCATGATCTCATGGTTCAGCAAGGAACATTCTAGTGTGGCTCTCAGTACTGCTGAAGCAGAATATATATATAGCTGTTTGCTCTGCAAGCTGTGAAGCAGTGTGGCTTCAGAAGCTATTATATGGAGTGTTTGACTTAGAAATGAATTCCACTATGATTATGTGTGACATTCAAAACTGCATCAAGATAGAAAATCTTGTATTCCACAATAAGTCAAAAACACATAGAGATCCGATACTTCTATATACGAGATATGGTGCACAGAGGAGCTATCAAGCTCAAGTATATAAGCACTGAGGATCAGATTGCTAATATCTTGACTAAACCTCTGTCTCGAGTAAAGTTTGAATACTTCCGAGACAAGCTTGGTATAGTCCAGAAGGACCCTCCTCGAAAGGGGGAGTAGCATAGTATCTGATAACAAGTCTGTCTCATCAATGATGAGGTTACCTATTTACTGCACCTAGTTACTTAGAATTATTTATATTTAGGAATCTTATATTTTTTCTTTTGATGATAGATGTATACATGCTTTTGATGATAGATGTTATGCATGTTTTGATGAGGAGGATACATGTTTTGTTATACATGTTTTGATGATGAGGATACATGTTTTGTTATACATGTTTTGATGATGACGATACATGTTTTGTTATACATGTTTTGATGATGAGGATACATGTTTTGATGATGAGGATACATGATTGACACATGTTTTGATGAAGTTCTTGGTAAACATGTGAGGGGATTGGATCATCCCTGAAATTCAATCCGAAAGAAGAGCCATAGACATATGTCTTCGAGAATGAAGTCCTTGGTGGACTTGAGGGGATTGGATCATCCCTGGACTTCAGTCCTAAAGAGAGCCGTAGACGTATGTCTTCGAGAATGAAGTCCTTGGTGGACTTGAGGGGATTGGATCTTCCCTGGACTTCAGTCCTAAAGAGAGCCGTAGACGTATGTCTTCGAGAATGAAGTCCTTGGTGGACTTGAGGGGATTGGATCATCCCTGGACTTTAGTCCTAAAGAGATCCGTAGATGTATGTCTTCGAGAATGAAGTCCTTGGTGGACTTGAGGGGATTGGATCATCCCTGGACTTCAGTCCTAAAGAGAGCCGTAGACGTATGTCTTCGAGAATGAAGTCCTTGGTGGACTTGAGGGGATTGGATCATCCCTGGACTTCAGTCCTAAAGAGAGCCGTAGACGTATGTCTTCGAGAATGAAGTTCTTGGTGGACTTGAGGGGATTGGATCATCCCTGGACTTCAGTCCTAAAGAGAGCCGTAGACGTATGTCTTCGAGAATGAATTCCTTGGTGGACTTGAGGGGATTGGATCATCCCTGGACTTCAGTCCTAAAGAGAGCTGTAGATGTATGTCTTCGAGAATGAAGTCCTTGGTGGACTTGAGGGGATTGGATCATCCCTAGACTTCAGTCCTAAAGAGAGCAGTAGACGTATGTCTTCGAGAATGAAGTCCTTGGTGGACTTGAGGGGATTGGATCATCCCTGGAATTCAGTCCTAAAGAGAGCCGTAGACGTATGTCTCCGAGAACAAAATCCTGAATGAACAGGTAAGGGGATTGGATCATCCTCGGACTTTAGTCCTTTGAATTGAGCCGTAGACATGATGTCTCTGAGAACTAAATCCTTAATTAACAAGTAAGGGGATTGGATCGTCCTTGGACTATGGTCCTTTGAATTGAGCCGTAGACATGAGGTGTCCAAGAATTGAATGATAGGACTGGATCATCCCTGGACTTCGGTTCAAAAGGTACTTGATAGGACTGGATCGTCCCTGGACTTCGGTTCAAAAGGTACATGATAGGACTGGATCGTCCCTGGACTTCGGTTCAAAAGGTACATGATAGAACTGGATCGTCCCTGGACCTCGGTTCAAAATGTACATGACAAATCCTAGAATTGTTCTAGGTTACATCCAGCATGAAACAGGGCTGGCTCTGTACATGTGATACATCTAGCATGAAACAGGGCTGGCTCTGTAGATATGATACATCCAGCATGAAACAAGGCTGGCTCTGTAGATATGATACATCCAGCATGAAACAAGGTTGGCTCTATAGATGTGATACATCCAGCATGAAACAGGGCTAGCTCTGTAGATGTGATACATCCAGCATGAAACAGGGCTGGCTCTGTAGATATGATACATCCAGCATGAAACAGAGCTGGCTCTGTAGATATGATACATCCAGCATGAAATAGGGCTGGCTCTGTAGATGTGATACATCCAGCATGAAACAAGGTTGGCTCTGTAGATGTGATACATCCATCATGAAACAGGGCTGGCTCTGTAGATGTGACACATCCAGTATGAAAAAGGACTGGCTCTGTGGTGGTAAATCCTAGATCTGATCTAGGTCACATCCAGTATGAAAAAGGACTGGCACTGTGGTTGGGATTGGATCGTCCCTAGACATGAGACTTGTCTTAAAGAGATAAGGATTGATCATCCTGGAACTTGATCTGGATTGCATCATCCATGGACCTATGTCCTAAAGAGAGCAGGATTGATCATCTTGTAATATGATCATGTGATGACGATGCTGCCGATCATGTATGCTGATCGTATGATGACGATGTTGATCATGTGATGACGATGCTGCTGATCGTGTGATGACGATGCTGATCGCATGATGACGATGCTGATCGTGTGATGACAATGCTGTCGATCGTGTGATGACGATGTTGATCGTATGATGACGATGTTGCTAATCGTGTGATGACGATGCTAATCGTATGATGACGATGCTGATCGTATGATGACGATGCTGCTGATCGTGTGATGACAATGCTGATGATCGTGTGATGATGATGCTGATGATCGTGTGATGACGATGTTGATGATCGTGTGATCGTGTGATGACGATGATGATGACGATGCTGATGATCGAGTAATATCAACTCTGATGATGTTGATGTTCCAGTAACTAGTTGCGTTACTGATAATGATGAATTAAAGAAAGCTTCCGATGATATATAGATGATGTAGTCAATGACTCCTTGATTCTGCAGATGTTGTTATAATATCCTTCTCGTTAAGGGGGAGTGTTGAATATTGTAACTTCTAAGAATATTATATTTGTACATTATTTATTCCGGAGATGTTCCATCCCTCCGAGGTGATTCTATTATGTATCCAGAGATGTTTATTCCTCCGAGGAGTTGTGGCAACTAGGTTTATTAGACCCACCATGTGGGGGTCGGCCCAGTCAGTTATAATAGGGTATTTAACCTAATGGTTAAATACGATCCTACATGTACTTGTGTAAAATATATGTCAAAGTAGTGTATAAATAGAGGAGGTGTGTTCCTCATTTGATACACTCACACACTTGAAAAGAGGAGCACTTGTCTGGGAGATTTGCTAAGGAGGATTAGAAGGAGGGAGCACATCTTGTATTTTGGTTTATCATCTTATTGAAGAAAGCTTTGCTGGGTTTTCTACCCCATGAGGGTTTCCCAGGATAAATCTGTGTCTCTTGTGTTTATGCTATGCTTGTTGTTTCTTCAGTGATCCTGTATATGCTATTATTGTGAAATAGAATGTAATGCTACTATTTTCTGTCTTAGCATATTGAATTTTAACAAAAATAACCAGTTGGATGCATTCAACTCATCTCTCTTGTCTTGATTGTATCTCTGTGTATGCTTATACTCTCTGCTTGAATACAACATCTGGCGCTGTTGTCGTTCTCTTTTGGCTGGGTGACAGCAGTAGCAAAACAGGACCGGTTCGAACCTGAAGGAAATCGTGAGGAGAAAAAAATCCTTGCAAGGAACAAGAAAAACTCAGAAATGAAAATGTTTCTCGGTCATTGCTGCATTCTTGAAGAAATGTTAATGTTGCTCAATTGCTGATGCATTGTTGAAAACTTTCGTGTGTGCAAGAATCTGACAGGAGCGGTTCGTACTTGCAAGAGAACGTGAGATGCTTTTGTAGGATACCTGCAATAAATGTTAAAGATTGCTTAGCATGAGGATGGACCAAACCTAAATCAAGAATATGAGGATATAAAGAACCTGCAAGAAAGAATGCTTGGAAAAAGATTAAAGTAGTCGACCAATATGCTTAGCAATCTGTCGATGAATAATTTTCAACAATGACTGCTGGAAGAAATGTTGCAGATCCCATCATCTGTCATGCTGTGGACCAATGCACTCATCATTTAGACTACAACTAGCTAGATAATCAAAGTTATTCCCATCGATGAATCAATTCGGAGGAGCATCGACTATTTTTATACTTTTAAGAATTGCTTCGAAAAGTGTGTCCATATTCCTGAAAGCTGGAGAATGATCTACGAGTTTAAAGGGGACATAATGGTGGCAATGAGGAGGAAAGAATGCTCGTGAGATGAAGAAAACTACGTGGAATATGAAGGACTGCTTGTGCGTATGCTATCATTATAAGAGGTTGGTATACGAAGGCCTGATATTTCCTATTGGCTAGAGCATATTTACATTGCGTTTGTTTGGTCGGTCGATGGAGGCCTGATAGGCGTGCTGAAATATACTATTTCATGAGAGATTGAAGGAAGCTCGTGACTTTTAATGCATGCTTGCACCAGCTTAGAAAATTTGATGGGTTCAAACCTGAAAAGAAGCCTGAAGTGAAGACTAAAAGCATGGTCATACGTCCATAATTGTCTACCGTCAACTTACTAAATGCCTGACAGATTTAATGGGGAAATGTTGACTACCCCAGCCTTCTCATCGACGCATTGGAAGATGCTGACATAAATTTGAAAAAATCCGGTTGACTATGCATGGTCCCGTTATATGGAGTGACACTGTGGAGGGTTGATGCAGTGAGCCTGTCCACACCAATTGATAGTTGCTTGAAAACTTTTCTATGGCATATAGTCGGCTCACTTTTAAAAATTTGACTAGTAGTTAGTCTCGACCAAAATAGTTCATTGGCTGGGAGCTTCATCAACCCATCGACCATTTGCTGAGAAAACATATCATTACGTTTACAAAAGATAAGCTTGGAATCCTCAACTTGTGGATGAACTTTTAGTTCAGTTGAATCTTAAATTTGGTCAATGAATAAAGGTTTGGTCGATAAGTTCGAGGTTAAAATCTTCATCGACGCATCTGTTCTGTAAGTTCAGTCATGTTATAGAATGGTCCATATAATAACTTTTTCAGTATTGTGTATAAAGTGGGTCAAAAGAAAACAATGGTCAATACCAAATAATACATCAATCCTACTTTCTCTATTCAATATAACTTTTATGAAGTGTGGTGGAAGCTTTGAAAATTGTTAGTCAAAATAATTATGGTCGATGTAAAAGATCGGTAGATGAGTTAGTCGATATATTAATTTTGGGCGATGGTATTGGTATTGGTCGTTATGTCAAATGGTTCATTGAAGTGTGGTCGATGTCTTTAGTCGATGTTTAGTTGGTCGGTATGTTGATTCTCAATGTGGTCGACGGAATTGTATTGTTTTGTTCGGTTGTAAAGTCGATACTAAAAGTGGTCGAAACTCAAAATAATCGAGTCATTGGTCGATATTGTAAGTGGTCGAGTCTTTTTATAAAGTCGATTGTCGAGAGTTGACCTTTTTGTATTATAATTTTGTAATTCAGTCGGTCTCTAGCTGAGTTAATAAATCATGTCGAGTCAGGTTGAGTCGAGTTAGGTCAACCAATATCAGTCGGTATCGACCACAAGCAGCAGTGACACATTTGAAACTTGCAGGAAGCCTGATGACAGTTGAGTCTACGAAAAGCATGTACTCAAGAAGAAGACATCTATACCACACAGAGAAAGGGCTTCATGTTAATAATGACAAAAGAACACTTAAATTGATCAAGCCCCCCGGTACTAACACACATAAACATCTATTCAATGTCATTTCAGAGGTTTTTCAGGAATTTGGTGAATTGGTGCAATGGAAGAGCATGGAAGCCCAGATGCTCTTGGACCATGGAAGATGAATCCGGCAAAAAGGTGAAAGGGGTAAGCAGCTCAATTGGCCACTACCCGACTGTTGACAGAGACTAAAGGAATCGCAGTTCATGGTTGTTAATGTTTTCTTCGTGACGAAGAAAGATTTTGAGGTGGGGGAGATGTTGGATGGGACCCTTCGGGATCCTTAATCGTCATTAGTTACTTATGTAATAGTATAGTTAAAGAAGCTGTTGGAGTGGGTGAAACCGCTCCAACCACATATAAAGATGTATAAATAATACCATCAAGATGAATATAACCAGTTGGATGCATTCAACTCATCTCTCTTGTCTTGATTATATCTCTGTGTATGCTTATACTCTCTGCTTGAATACAACACTATTCATTGTATGAGCTCTTTCTTTACTCTAACCCCTGTCAACAACCTCATTAACATTATTTTTTTCTTTTTATAGGAGGTTTTATATTTTTAATATATGATTACGATGGTGATACCTATCATTTTATTTATGTTTAAATAGAGGGTTTCTTTTCATATTTATGAATTTATTTAATTGTTGATTTTGTTGTGTGCATTTGTCTATTAATATTTTATTCCTTTAGTTTATCTAATCCCTATAGAGACCACAACCTCTCTATCATGGGTTTCCCCACACATCCTAAGCAAAAGAGAACTTTTAATCACATCGTAACATACGTCCATGTACATAGTTGTTCATTAATCACAATGTTCTTGTGTCCATATTGTAGTGTCTAGCGTCTCGTTAGTCCAAAATCAAGGTTCTTTTTGTTTGTTTGTTTCTATTTACAAGATAAGTATAAGCATAGTCTATGTTACTAAATGTAAATTATGAGTACCCTATCGTTAAAGACAAGATTCTATAGTTTCACAATACTTCAATCATGTACACATCAAATTTTGTGTATATATATGAAACATGATTTATTTCTCAGCATAAATCCATGTTACCTTCTGAAACTTGCTCCCACATATGATTTTTTTTTTTTGTAAGGTAAGAGAGAGATAAAATTCTATTAATAAGGTACATAGAGTACAAAATAATACAAAAGCCCATTAAGGGACCAGGACCTATGAGACCCATCCCAACGGGGAGAATGGGGACAACAGAATTTTCCACATCATCAAAAGTCCGAAGCCAGCATTACAGGAATAAACAAGGAAAACCTCTGAACCTCGTAAGGTTAATAAACCACCCTATTCTTATCAAAATAAAAAACGATGAAACACAGACCAACATGCAAAATTGGGCCATACTGAACTATGCCATTCTATGAAGCCATAGAAGATCAGACTGAACGGGAAACACTAGGGTGGAGAAAAAATAACCAGACTTAGCAAAAAAAAAGAAAAAGTCGATCTAGACCAACCTACTGCTCATGGCTTGAAGTCTCAGTATCTTCACGACTGGCTTCCTGCGGAGGATGGATGCTTAGGTATTTCATTAGTGCTTCTAGTGTGTTGGTATTCTCCCTTTCAATTTGTTGGTTCTCCTTCATACCTGCAATAAAATCTTGTATGTTACGAGCGATGTTCTCCCTGATTTGTAATTCATGAGCAAGGAGAATCCTGCAGGCCCAGAAGGGGCTAGCCAAAATCTGATAACCCAGCCGAGACTCAACTTCTTTGAACAAAGCAACCTCCATGAATGCTATCTGGTGACCAATGGTTGACGGCGTATCATATAGATAGAAGTGAGCCCAGTCAAAATGCTCGGGATTGGCATTCGCCTAGGGGTTGGAATGAGAGGAAGATCCTTCATTAGCTTGTCTCCCCCTGCCCCCTGGATTTCTACCAGTCCCACGACGACTTCTCATCCTAATCCGGGGATGCACAATTCTCAGAAAAATGGATCCAGATGTCGTCAAGACACCACCTTTGAAGTGAATCTTATTAATCCACCCGTTGAGCACAAATCATTTGATCTGAGGCACAGTTAAGCAACAAATTTGTGAATTGTAACTCTTCGTATCGTAATCGGTAATTAATTTATAAACTTTGTACCTGTGACAAGAGTTGGGGAGAGTACCCTTCCATAAATTCTCATGAGTGCTCGACTTAACCGTTCTGTACTGGTCCATGATCTCACCACCTCAGAATATGATGAGCTTGCAGCATTTACTACTTGCCTTCCTTTCGCCAAATCTAGAATCATAAATGCCATCATCTCTATACCCGTCATGACCATCAATACTCATGCTTGAATAATTATGCAGATATTTTGGGTGCTTGGGTGAAATACCACAAAAGACCTAATAAGCCTATTATATAAGGCTCGATTATCTGCCGCCTTAACTGCCTTAACGTGAAAGGACATCAACTAGATACGTTGCATTAGGAAGTGGTATCGAAGATGACACATGTCGGATTTCCTTCTACATGTGTCCTTTCGAGCTAGCGGCCATGTGATTCACGATTATCTAGGAAGGTGGTGTACTATTTAGGGTTGATATCAATGGATACGATCACTTTACACCGATGACTGGCCACGTGATCGTCCATCTCATTCAAGGTTCCATCTTTGAATGTTTCACTTGCCTTAACCCCTAAATTGGCCAATTCATCTATTGATGTATATGTAACTTTGGAATGTATTTCACATATATGTATATTGTATTCCTATAGAGATGTTCTTATTCCTCTATATGGAAGTGGTTGTATTCCTATAGAGATGTTATTATTCCTCTATATGGAAGTGTCATCATTTATATTGTAAATGTCGTAACTTATACTTGATGGGTTATTATACCACCTTGTTGTGGTCGGCCCTGTATAAGTCATGTGGGTCGAAGGGTTATTAGACCAGCCTAGTGGGGGTCATCCATGTGGGTCAAACGGTTATTAGACCACCATATTGGGTGTCGGCCCAGTCAGCGTTGTGTTATGTGGCTAAGTTAAGGCCAACCTAGTTGAGTAAAGGTCAAGTCAAGTTAGTGCTCATTTTACACATTCTACTCTCTCACTCATACTTGGGAGAGTGGCGCACTTGTGGAGGAGGAGGTTCTGCTCCTAGGAGAAGACTATCTCTTGTATTCTGGTTGTATCATTGCTCTATCTATCTCTGAGGAAGTTATTGGGGTTTTTCACCTTTATGGTTTTCCCCAAGTAAACTCTGTGTCCCTTGTGTGCTTACATTATTGTGTCCATGATTGATATGCTATAGATTTGATGTACATGTTGGTTTCTCAGTTAAGATCCTAGATTGGATTGAAGTAAATTCTGAAAATTTAACATGGTATCAAAGCTATCCTGTAATATGGCATGATATGGCATGTATGACACTTGTTGCACTTACGATGCTAGGGCTTGATATAGCAAAAACCAATCATCGTAGCACTTTCGCTATAAATCTGTTTTGGAGAAGTTTTCCGATCTGAAATGTTTACAGGGCGAAGCTCAGATCCCCATGTACCTTGTGTCCAAAGCAAAACCCCTAATTCGTTGTAATTTGTGATTTATGATCTGTACAATATAGGGTTTATGCCTCTTCCGGATCTGAGTAAAAATCAGGTGACCTTGGGAAAAAGGTCGTAACTTGGGCCAGGAAGCTCCAAATGAAATTTCATAAAAAGTGACAGGTAGTACACAGACTTTACTATCTTAAGAAATGGTTTCATAGGGGTAAGTTGAACCAGTGACACGTGGCACGCCATACAAGTTTCCTCTCCTGTATTATGCCATAAACAGGTCACATTGCGACACTTGGCATAACTCTCTCTCATAGAATCCAATTGAGGTCAAACCTATTGGGATGGAAAGAAAACAGGTCGACATATCTCAGAAAAAAGGTTCAAGGACGAAGTTGAACTAGTGACACGTCGCACACCGTACAAGTTCGCTCTCCTGTAGTATCCCATAAACAGGTCATGTTGCGACACTTGGAATAACTCTCTCTCAGAGAGTCCAATTGAGGTCAAACCTATCGGGATGGAAAGATAACAGGTTGGGCTATCTCAAGAAAATTGTTCCGACCCTGTGGATCGAAAAGTTTGGAGTTACACAAAAAACAATTAAGTACATATTTCTGTCAAAACAGAATTATTTTTTAGTACCTTCATTCATGGCTTCCAGAATTTAGGGCTTCAAAGAAAGTTGGAATTTTTGTAATCGGAGACCACGGCTGGATGCTACTCATCAAAATCGAAATTTAGAGACCAAGATCAGATTTTTTTGCTGGGTAGAAGGTCGGGCTTGATCAAACCCCAGTTCGGGACTTTGATTGGAAAGATGGAAAATTAGGGCTTCTGCAAAAATTGGAATTTTGGAAATCTATGACCACGGCTGGAAGCTCCTCAGAAAATTTGAAGCTTAGAGTTTTGAATCAAATATTTTGGTTGGGTGAAGCTCCGGGAATCTCAAACCCTAATTCAGGGTCGTCCCTAGTGAATCCGGAAATCTAAAAGGCAATTTCGAGGGGTGAAACTTTGCAGTTTTCAAATTCTGAATATACCAGCTTGATTAGCTCATTGAGGCGCATATTTCTATCCTTTCGGAAGTTTGAATTTTTGGGGTTTCTCTGACAAAACCTAATCTAGCTCTGAGTCCAGTTCTTTCAAATCAAGTGGATTGGGTTAATCCTATAAGAAGATGGATTGGTCACCTACATAAGTGAAGAAGTTCATGTTTCAGAGGGAGATGAGGCTAAGGCCTTACATAAGAAGATTACAAGCGATCTCAACAGGTATGACTCATCGAGGTATGTTTCAAGATTTTTTCATGATTAAGTTTATGGTATGTTTGTCTTTATGTTATTATGGTTTGTACAATCTTGATTTTAGATTTGTCGTATCACCTTAACAAAATTATGAATGCATGATAGAAGATATTCATTGGTTAGGGTGTTGACACTTATGATTGTACTAATGCATTACGGTGTTGTATGAGGTTTATGTTGTCTGCTAACATAAAAGGTACACCAAGAAAGACAAATCATGTTCTACTTCAAGAACATATGATCATGATGACATGAAGACAAAGATTCATCCATTGTCATGGATCACATAGAAGATCTTCTTACGAGGTATGTATAACTTGGTTCTACAATGGTTAACTTATGAGACATGCAGGTTACTAGCACAAGTCATTGAAGAGAACTAGAAGACATTATGCGGGTATGTTAGATATAACTAGCTAGCATGCTAATCTAGGTATGTTTTTCCTATATCAAGCTAGAATCCTACCTTGTGTTAGGATCTTATACTGTTGTGTTGTTGATAATGATTATTCATGAAGTCATAGGTTTGAATAGTCATGGTTGTATGCATATTATGTTTCCTACCATAATTGATGATATGAATAACCAGAAGAATCATGAAGGTATAGGTTTGAATAATCACAGGTTTTATGCATATTATATCTCTTATCTTGATTGATGATTTAACTAACTAGAAGAGTCCTATGATCAAATAAGAATATGTATAAGTAAAAGAAGAATTCCCTGAAACCTTGAATACTAATGTTTAGTATCTGTGTTTGAAATGATCCTGACTATACATGCTTGAGATTACTGTGTTTTGATAATATTAAGATTATACTAATGAATGTTTGATTATGTATGAGACCTAGAGGATAACACAATGGTGATACTAACAAGCATGCATAGGGATCGAGAATGAATATAAGTTCAAGGACAGGTAATACAGGAAGCAAAGATCAAGAGGGAGCACACTCCAGTAGTTTCTGCAAGGATGCAGATATTCAGAAGGAGTTGACCACTTCTCACAATCCACATCAGAATGGAGTTGCAGAAAAGAAGCAAAGACTGAGAGGGAGTCAACACAACAATCAAACAAAGATAAGTATTTGAATTGTCATTTCTTACATAGTTGTTTGTTTAAATAATGTTGTATATACTGATGTTCCTACAATTAGGTTGTGTACTATGCATATTAGAATAGTTGCATTGATGAACAGTATACTACTAATATACATGGGTAAGTAGCCTATGGCACTGTACAACATTCCATTGCTATATATCTAGAATGAAACCTCTTTGCTAACATGTTAGGAGTTGTGCACACTCTTAACAATGTTCTGGTAGAGATTGGAAGGCATCTAGAAAGTTATAGAATATGGATAAATGTTGTATTGGCTAAGATAATTGCATGACTGTATGACATATTTCTTTATGTGTAAGAATTTGTTCTGAAAACTATGAGATGTTTTCTAATCATGCAATTTAACTTGTTGTGTAGGAAAGATCGTATACCATCACCTACAAAAGAAGAACTACAACATTTGTTCAGCAACAAAATTATCTATTGAAGATATTGAAGTTGCTAGGATATGGGAAGAATGCCATGATCCGTCGATCATGAAGAAAGATGCTTGGTATGTGGTCCCAAGACCTGAAGGGAAGTTTGTTATGAATTCCATATGGATCTATCAAGATCAATCATGCTGCAGATGGCAGCATAGAGAAATATAAAAGTGATGAAGTGGAAGATACACCAGATGGATTTCAAGACAGCCTTCTTGAATGGTGTAGTTGAAGAAGAAGTGTATGTGGAGAAGCCACTTGGTTCTGAGACACATGATAGGGAGTCATATATGTGCAGAACTTGGTATGGTAGGATAGACAACTTTCTATCCAGTTTGGTCTTTCCCAAGAGTAAAGCGGATTCCAACCATTACTACAAGGTTGAGGAAGGCAATCCAGTGATACTACTATTGTATGTGGATGAATTGTTTGTAATAGGTGAGGATAGATTGATTGTCGACACGCAATGGAAGCTTACTGCCAAGTCTCAAGATGAAGAACTTGGGGATGATGCACTATTGGTTTTTGGCATGGAGGTGTGGCAGAGTGCAGATGGAATCTTCCTTGGACAAGGGAAGTATGCAGTAGAGATCCTGAAGAGGTTCGGGATGATGGACTGCAAGGCTATGGCCACATCTATGGCATTGAACCTAAAGCTTCTGTGTGATGCTTCATCTGATCCGGTCGATGTCATGATGTATCATCAGATGATTGGGTCCTCTATGTACCTCACGAACACGAGACCAGATATTTGCTTTGTGGTGAACACATTGAGCCAATTCTTGACGGATCTGAGAGATGTTCACCTGGTTGCTGTAAAGCATATTCTGAGGTACCTCAATGGTACAGTTGATTATGGGCTCAAGTATGATGTGAATCAAAAGTTTAAACCTACAGGGTTATGTTGATTCAGATTGGGCAGGCAGTGCTGCAGATAGGAAGAGCACTTCTAGGTGCTGCTTCAGTATGGGATCAGGTGTGATCTCTTAGTTTAGTAGGAAGCAATCCTGCGTACCACTGAGTACAGCCGAAGCAGAGCATGTTGCGATGGATGAGAAGGTTGCAGATGTATTGACCAAGCCATTGGCTAGAGTGGATTTTGAGTACTTCAGAGAGAGGCTTGGTGCACTTCAGATCGAGGTTCCTTCCAAAAGGAAGTGATGAGTCCAGAAGATGCAGATGCACATGAGATTTTCTGACATGGTTGATGTGTTCTCCCATGGTCGTGATGTAATTGCTGAGCCATTCTCACATGGTGGTAGATGTGTTCTCCCATGGTGTAGATGTAAGGGTTGAAGCCATTTTTCACATGGTGGTAGATGTGTTCTCCTATGGTGAAAAAGTAAGGGCTGGAGCCTTCCCTGAATGGTGGTAGATGTGTTCTCCCATGTCGGTGGTGTAATTGCTGGATGATGTGCATCTGGGCTGTGCTTCATGGATGATGAGATGATCTGAAGAAGACGATGCTATGATGATCAGGAGGATCATGGATGATGAGCATCAGGATGATGCTCCAGTTACTGCTCTATATGTATATGTACGCATCATGTTGGATGCTAGATATGATCAACTGGATCATTTATATGTATATGTATATGTACACATCATGTTTGATGTCCGATATGATCAGTTGGATCATTTGTATGTATTTTGTATATGCATCATGTTGGATGCTTGGACCATGTATCTATATATGTATTAGGTGGATAAATTGTATGATCAGGAAGATCATGATATGATCAGGTGGATCATGTATTTGTATTTGTATCAGGTGGATACACTGTATGATCAGGTGGATCATGTATCTATATTTGTATCAGGTAGATACACTGTATGATCAGGTGGATCATGTATTTATATTTGTATCAGGTAGATACACTATATGATCAGGTGGATCATGTATGATGATATGTACTTGGTATGCATCAGGTGGATGCATTGTATGATCAAGATGATCATGATGACGAGCTTGAGGGTGTTGCTCTAGATGATATGTATCAGGATGGTACAGTGATGATGATCAGTGTGATCATGAGCATCAGGGTGATGCTTTGTGCGATGATGATCCGTTGGATCATGAGTATCAGGGTGATACTTGGAGGTCAGAGATGATATGTGGCAGGTTGAGCAAATAGCATGTACTCAGTCCTGGGAGATCTTGTCGGTCGTGCTGCGGCACATAAATTTTCGTGGGGTACGCTTTCCGGTAGTGCTATGTATTATGTAATCAGTCCTCAAATATCTGATAGGTTGAGCTGTGTGCTCGTAATCAGTCCTAGGATGAGGTATTACTACGGAGACATGTAATCAATCCTAGAGATCTGAGAGGTTGAACTGTGTGCTCGTAATTAGTCCTGGGATGCTCTTTAGAGATCTTTCCAGTCGTGCTGCGGCACATAAATATTCTTGGGATGCTCTTTAAAGTTTTTGTCTATCCACATGTAATCAGTCCTGGAGATCTGAGAGGTTGAGCTATGTGCTCGTAATAAGTCCTGGGATGCTCTTTAGAGATCTTCTCGGTCATGCTGCGACACATAAATGTTCCTGGGATGCTCTTTAAAGGTATTGTGGAGGAGATGCATGTAATCAGTCCTGGGAGATCTTGAAGGTCGTGCTTAGGCACATAAATGTTCCTGGGATACTCTTTCCAGTATTGCATCCACACATAAAATTAGTCCTGAGAGGCCACCTCTATCAGACCATTCGCACAGATGATGAAGACCTGCAGGTGGTGGGCCTACATCTAGTATGAAAAAGGACTGCCTCTATAGAACTTCCTATGACGAGTAGATTCAGATATTGATTGAGATAGCAGTAGTAGTGATGATGATGATGACTCGATGACGATTATCCAGTGATGATGATCCAGAGAACATGACTTGTGCTACAAGACCTGTGTCGAGAAATACCTTCCTAGTTAAGAGGGAGTGTTGATGTATATGTAACTTCGGAATGTATTTCACATATATGTATATTGTATTCCTATAGAGATGTGATGATTCCTCTATATAGAAGTGGTTGTATTCCTATAGAGATGTTATTATTCCTCTATACGGAAGTGTCATCATTTATATTGTAAATGTCATAACTTATACTTGATGGGTTATTAGACCACCTTGTTGGGTCGGCCCTGTATAAGTCATGTGGGTTGAAGGGTTATTAGACAACCCTAGTGGGGGTCAGCCATGTGGGTCAAAGGGTTATTAGACCAGTATATTGGATGTCGGCCCAGTCAGCATTATGTTATGTGGTTAAGTTAAGGCCGACCTAGTTGAGTAAAGGTCAAGTCAAGTTAGTGTATAAATAGAGAGTGTGTCTCTCTCATTTTACACATTCTATTCTCTCACTCACACTTGGGAGAGTGGCGCACTTGTGGAGGAGGAGGCTCTGCTGCTAGGAGAAGACTATCTCTTGTATTCTGGTTGTATCATTGCTCTATCTATCTCTGAGGAAGTTATTGGGGTTTTTCGCGTTTATGGTTTTCCCCAAGTAAACTCTGTGTCTCTTGTGTGCTTCCATTATTGTGTCCATGATTGATATGCTATAGATTTTCTGTACATTTTATTCTCTCAGTTAAGATCCTAGATCAGATTCAAGTAAATTCTGAAAATTTAACATCATCAGCTAGTTTGTTTCCTTTTCTTCACACATGAGTGAAGTTGATAGATGGAGAGGTACTAAGGATTTTATTGATCTCGATCAGCCTTCCTTCCCATCTCCAGTTAAGGGAAACCTTTGACATCACTACACATCTTTGAATATGGCTCGCTATGGAGATCAAAATGTTGGAGTCACCATGCACCATTAGAGGTACCCAGATTTTTCCCATTGCCCACTTGATACCATTAGCCATTCCTTCGAGTTCTACTACGTTGTTTGTAGTTTCACCCATGTTTTCCCAGAAAACACCTACTATCAGGCCATGGGCATCTTTGATGGCTCCTCCATATCCTGCAAGCCCTGAGTTACCTTTTGTTGCACCATCAAAATTGAGCTTCCAGGTGTTTTCTGGAGGCGGTTGCCAAAAGTCAGGGCAAGTGGGTATTTCTCTGCACTTTGACATTTCGGTATTGCCATTCGGTAAGTTATAAATACTCCAGTCATTCCAAATTATTCTTTCTGCAGGGTCTGTATTTCCATTTTAAAGGGAAGGAATTTTGGAATATAACGTTTCCTTGATGTGCTTTTCAATAGCCTTCCAGATTGCCTTTGTGTTTCTTTGTTTATCCTCAAAAATTCATTGGTTTCTTTCCTTCCATATTTCCCAAACCATGAAGCCCGAAAATAGTTCTCAGATTCTGTTGAGATGTTCATTTTTAAAGAGAGTAGTCTGCCAGTTGGCCAGCGTCGGGTCCGGTCGGCCCAAAACTCTAATCGTTTTTATGAATCTTTCTCCCCCCTTGTTCCAAAAGGAGGAGGACAAAGGGCATTCGTCTAGAAGATGGTTAATGGTTTCGTTTGCAGTAGTGCACATACTGCAATGAGAAGGTCCAGAGAAACCCCTTTTTAGGAGGTTTTCCCACGTCAAGATTCACCTATGAATCAGTAACTAGCTGAAAGTGGCGATTTTGGGCCACTTGTTCATCTCCCGGACTTTCTTCCATTTGTCTTCTCTAGGTAACCTATCATGAGCATTCAAGTGGCCTACCACTTCAACAATATTGAAGTTCCCCACGTTAGTGTAACCCCATCTGATTTTGTCCCACCTAGTGGCCCAGGGCATTTGACGTTTGGTAATTTCATCATAGAACGTGTCTAAATTCTCTTCGAGGGTTAATGTCTTCCACCATTGAATTGGTTTCCATTGTCTGAATCATGGTTCCTCAGGTCCTGGTTCCCAGAAGTCTCTGACTTTCTCCCAGGGGCTGCTCTGTAAGAATAAAAACAACTCTTGATTGTCCTGCCCATTCGAGAGTCTTGGGAATTGCTTCCAGGAATCATGCAGAAAAGACGCAGAGTTGCCATCTCTTATCTCCCAGGATTTGTAATTTTTGAATAAATCACGATTCTCTTGGGCAAGCTTCCAAATGCTAAATCTGGGTTGTTCTTCACCAAATCTGATAAGGTCCTATTTGGGCCATTTGGGGGCGTATTTCCAGTGCCAGAGTCTTTCCCAGGGTTCCTCTTTATGGGTGACCCATCTCCACCAAATTTTAGCTACTAAGACTTTGTTAATACACACCAGATCATGGAGACCCAGGCCCCCCAATCTTTCCAGAGTGCAGAGAGTGTTCCAGTTCACCAAGGCCCATTTCCTCTGTTCGGGGATACCTCCCCACAAGAAGTTCCTCGGCAGATTGTGGATCTTCTTTAAAACAACTTTGGGAGCTACCATCATAGAGAACAAGTAAACCAGCAAGTCTTGTAACACTGATTTGACCAAAATGAGATGGCTCAAAAAATTCAGGGCCTGGAACGTCCATAATTCCAATTTAGTTTTAAATTTATCTAGAATATCTTTCCAAGAGATTTTTCGGATAGTTGATTCCGTCAAGGGTGCCCCTAGATACTTCGATGGAAGTAGTCCTTCAGAAAATTCCAAAATGCGAAGGATGTTTCTACAGTGAATTCTAGGAGTGTTGAAGAAGTACACCTTCGATTTTTCTTTATTTATTTCTAGATCACTACCCTTGAGAAAGGTGTTAAGAATATCCTTGATATTTCTGGCCTACTGAACCGAAGAGGGTCCCATCATCATAGTATCATCCACAAACTGTTGGTGGGTTTGAGGGATCAGTCCTTCCCCTAGATGCAAACCCCGAATAACATTTTTCTCCTGGGCTACCCGTATCATTCGTCCTAAACCTTTAGCCATGATAATAAAAAGGAAAGGGGATAAGGGGTCCCTCTGCCAAATTCCTCGGGTCGTGGGGAACGGTTGTGAAGGGGTGCCATTGACTAGTATTGAAAAGAAAGGAGATGAAACCAAGCTGATGATCCATTCCATCCATAAGTTGCTGAAACCAAAGGCTTTTAACATTTCTACCAAGAACGTCCAATTTAGTTTATCATAGGCTTTTGATAAGTCGAGTTTTAGGGGCATACCTGGGATTTTCTCTTTTTTGAGTGAGTGAATTGCTTCATGAACTAGAATAATTCCATCAGTAATTTGATGACCTCCCACGAACCCAGCCTACTCTGGAGAAATAATTAAAGGAAGAAGAGACCATAGCCGATTTGCTATTACCTTGGTAATAATTTTATAGATCACGTTGTAGAGAGTTATTGGTCTAAAATTTCCAGGATCCTCCGTTCCTGTTTCCTTGGGGATAAGCAAGAGAAAGGTAGCATTAAGAGCTTTGAGAATATTTCTAGAACGCCGAGAATCTTCCACAATGGCCAGGACTTCCCTCTCCATCCAATCCAAACAAGAGTGAAATACATTTGTGGTGAATCTGTCCGACCCAGGTGCTTTGTCATCCTCCATTTGCTTGATGGCTCGATTTCCTCCATTCTTATGGTCTGCATAAGGAGTTTATTGTGGGCATCCATTACCAATCTCGGGATGTGGTCGAGAACCTTCTCCCTTTCTGCTTGTCTATTAATGGTAGGTTCATTTAGAAGATTTGCAAAGTGATCTTTTAGGGTCTGTTCTAGTTCATGTTGCATTTCCACTATAGTGCCATCTTCCTTCTTCAGCTTAACCACCCTATTCCCATGACAGTGTTGGATGGTATCTTTATGGAAGAACTTGGTATTACGCTCGCCATCTTTAAGCCAATGGTTTTGAGATTTTTGCTTCCATAGAAGTTCCTCCTTATGGTCATTGAGATTGAGTTCCTGCAGAAGATTTTGCTCCTGAGTTTTTAACTCTGTAGTGTACCCTTGTTGCATTGCCTTTTTTTGTATTGCCTGAAGTTTAAGGTTGAGGAGCTTCTTACCTTGGAATATATTTCCAAAAATTTCTTTGTTCCATCTCTTTATTTTTCCTTTGAGGTATTTTAATTTTTGTTGAGACTGAAACATCTTAGTTCCCATAATCGGATCACAAGTCTGCCACCACTGGCGCAATTGATCAAAAAAATCAAGGTGCAGAAGCTATAATTGTTCAAACCTGAATGGCCGACGGAGGTTCTCTCCTATCCTGTGTCATTCCAAGAATACTAGACAATGATCCGAGCCTACCGATGGTAACACTATCGCATTCAAATCCCCAGCACCCAGCATGATGGATTCAGAAACCAGAAACCGATCTAGTCTGTATGCAATACTTCTATCTCCTCCTCTTTTATTATTCCAAGTGTACATGCCATTTGACTTTTTGACATCAATCATCTCCAAGTTTTCAATAACCTCTGAAAATTCCTCATTACTGGGGTGAAGACAACGTCGAACTCCCTGTTTCTCTTCAAGATTCCTAATTAAGTTAAAATCTCCCCTTATTATCCAGGATCTGTCTCCAACTTATTTTTTAAGATTCCAAATGGAGTTTAAGAAAGAAGTCTTTTGGTTCGCCAAGGAAGGTCCATAGACATTGGATAGAAAACCTCTGACTCTGGTTCCTAAAATATGAAAAGAAACCAATAAGATAAACTTTGAGGCCATCCAATCAGACAGACTTACTTCTTATGGGTTCCATAGAATGCCAACTCCCCCGGCTGCACTAGTAGCATCTATTGCAACCACATTGAATTGCTTCCATACTTTATGCCAGATGGCTTGGAGCTCAATTTCTGAGCACTTAGTTTCTTGGAGAAAAATATTAGCAAGTTTCTCTAGCTCAATTTTCCGTTGTAGGAGGCATATTTTTAGGATACTCTTACATCCTCTTATGTTCCATGATGTAATCTGGATTTTATAACTGATTGGGGTTGGAGGATGCTAGAGACACATCGATGGTTGGATACTAGCCCGAGGCCACTAGGTTCCGCCCTATCATCTAAATTCTTTGCATATTACTTTGCCTGCCTCTTTTCTCCCCTCTGGATAACTTTTTCCCATCGTTCTCTTTTAGGGATTCAGAAATTACCCCCAAGGGTTTGCGGTTCTTGGACTTTATAATCGCTTTCTAAAGAAGAGAGACCTGATGAGGTGTTATAGGAATAGGGCTTTCCACTTTGAATGCCTCTTCTAGCCCTTCCAGATCCATATCTTCTAGTTCCATTTCATCTCCTCCTTCCTCTTGCAAGGAACCAGTATTGCCTTGAACATCTGTCTCCTCAGAATGAATAATGTGATCATCTTTTTGTTCTTTATCTGTTGCTTTGATCTTTTCCTGGGTTAGAATAACTTCATCTACTTTTTCTTCCTCTCTTGATTGTAGGATCTCATATCTATTGTGAATCATGGTCTTCTTATGAAAATATGGTCCCCCAGCCTTCCTGGCTTGCCTTTTCTTGCTCGTAAATTTCTTGAATCCTTCTTGATCTTTGCCTTCAGAGTCTGATTTTCCTACTGGCTTCTTGTTCATCGGGAAATCCCTAAAAATATTCCCGTGTTCATGGCATCGCCGACACCGAAATGGGATCTGTTCATAATCAATAGCCTGGAACCGATCTTCATCCTCCCAGGTAAGATCTATTCATGCCGATAGGTCTTTGGAGATATACAGATAAATACATATACTTCCATAACATGAATACCTCATCTTCTTGGTTTACTCTAAGACTTTTACGAACACCCCCAACTCATTACCAATCTCTGTTAGTATTTCTTCTTTCTAGTATTCAGAAGGTAAGGAATAGAGTCTTATCGAGACCGAGTTGATACTTCAATTTTCTTTGTATGGGTTGAACCATTCTTTCCATGGCCGAAGATACAGTCCCGCCGAATTGAAGAAGTAAGGTCCACTGTCAAAGATCCTAGTGTGGTCTTCTTCATTGAAAAAAATAACGGTGAAGAAACCTTTTGCTCCCAATTGGAGATCGTAATGTCCTTGAGGTATCCAGGTTGTATTGATCCACCACACTAGCGCTTTCTTAGCTGGCCAGATTCCCACAAATTTTCCAATTAGTGCATGGTCTTTCATGTGCTGGATATCAGTTTTGATCCTCTCTGATTTTATCAAGAGTTTAGGAATTTTACGTGCCTTTTGAAGGCATTTCCCTGTCTTTCTTGACTCTATCGTTGTTTGCACCGGGGAGACCACCTTACTAGTTCCTTCCTCAGTGACTCCAGTCCCTATTCCAAGTGCAGGATCTTGGTTTTTCTGTTTGTCTTTTTCCTTGTTTACAACAGAGGTCAAGGCCACCCCATCAGTGGCAGTACCCATGTCCTTCCCAACTCGCATTCCAAGAAGTCCCCACCAGAGACCCCACACTGTTACCAAGAACAAAGAACCTTAAAATCACTGTAAAACCTTCCTCCTACGTTTGCTCTCCTGTTCGTTTTCTTATAACCAAATAAATTGTTTCTCAGGTCTATATGGAAATTCGTTCCCACATATGATTTGAATAGTAATTATAATATAATAATTAAATGAATATAGAATCCTAAATCCAAAATAATCTAATTATATTTCACTCGAGAATATCCATTGACATAACAATGATCTATTAAACAAAGCATAATCTTCCTATGATTTATTTTATTTTATTTTTCAACTATATATAAAGAGTCATATATAACTATTAAAATTAATTATATTCGACGGGAATCCAATATCATTGTTCAGAATAAGGAACGATATAATTTGTTTTAATCTCATCACTTACATAAAATTTTGAACGATTTATATATAGACAGAGATTGAATACCATCGATTGGGGTAAATCATATTATTTCTTCCTCTATATGTAAATTTTAGTTTTGATGTATATTTTCCTTCAAAATACTACATTATTATTTGTTGACTATTACAAATTTAACTTTACTTTCATGTAAAAAAACAGGTCACTAGTGCATCTTCTTGTGAGAGGAGCTGGAGCACACATGAATTCATTCATAGCAAGAAGAGAAATAAATTATCAGCAGACAAATTAGCAGATCTTGCCAATATTCAATGTAATTTACACTTGTGGATGAAATCTTTGGAGGGGAAGACATCAACTTCAAAGAGAATAAGAGAGATTCATCCATGTTTCACAGGTGCCGATGATGTGGGAATTTCCACACACGATATAGATGATGAGGATGATGATGTACTACTTAGAGATGTTCTGGGTGAGAGTGTTTGCAGCGACGAAGTTGAAGAATTTAGTGATGTTGGTGATGGAGATTAAGATGCACTTGCATACATACATTGAGACCATGAGCATAGAATGAGATAGACTTTAGCTTAATAGTTAGAACTTATTTATTTGATGTCACGTTGCTTCATTTGTACTATTGTGTTAAGACTTACGTGTTAAACTTAGTTTTCTTACATGGTAATTCTCTTAGGATTGGTAAGAGAACGGGGATGATGAAATTGCAATCAGGTGTTAAGAGTTGAAGAAAATTACAATTAGGGTGTTAAGCAAGGTAGATTGCAATTTCCTTCAACTCTGGTGTCTCATACCCATGCATCATCCACCACTCAGCAGGTGTGTTATCTATGCAAGCCATATCCTCTATTGCTCATTTTGTTGTAAAATAACGACCAGTTCCATTCATGTATGATAGGGATTGTAAACGTATCTTCTTCTGTATCTCAATATCAGGATACATCCTCTCCAAACAAGTATAAAATCCATCCACGATGTCAGCATCCTTATGTACATGAAAATAATTAGGTGCTGAGAAAACACCCGTGGCATGCAATGGCATGTGCAACATCGTCCACCTATGATCCACAATGTCCCATATTGGTTGATTATGTGATTGGTCATGATTACATGTAGTTGCTATGTGTTCCTTTGTTCTATCCATGCACTCATAAATAAAGCCCATGCATGCAGCATTTGAATCAACCATCCTTAATACTTTTACAATAGGCTCACAAATAGACACAATTTTCTCTACCAATAGCCAAAAGGAGTGATTGAAGATGATATTCTCTACCATTTTACCACGTTCACTCTTAGAAAGGGTATTGTTCGTCCACTCTGGATTGCAAACAAGTGATCTCAATGCATTTCTTTGCTCTACCACCCTCTTCAATGCAATGTAGTGAGTTGCAAATCTAGTGTCACCTGGTCTAAGCAAATTTTGATTGGTAAAACTTCTAAAAATACTTAAGGTCAATCGATGATTAAGGATGAATTTCACCATTTTTCTTTCTAAAGTTATATTTTCATTAACCCAATGTATCTTACCAATGTCATGGAGAGCTAAATCTAAACAATGTGTTGCACATGGTGTCCAGAAAGTTTTAGGGAAATGTTGCATCAATAATTCATCAGCACGGACACAATTGGATGCATTGTTAGTAACAACTTGAACTACTTTGTCCTCCCCTATTGACATGTTGGTGTCTCTTAATATTTGGAACAAATATTCAGCACTCTTTGTTTTGTTCATACAGTTAATGGTCGACAAATGAATAACTCCTTGAGGGAAACACGCAACGGTATTCACAAGGGGTCTAGATTGTCGATCTGTCACCATCACTCACTATAGTGAAACCGGTAACATACCATGAATCTTTAATAGGTTTAACCCTTTCTTCCATTCTAGATTTTCTCCCCTCAACTCCTTTGGTTCTAAGAGTTTCGTAGCTTGGAGGATAATATGTGGGACCAAATTGTGCAAGCTTCTTTATGATGTCTCAAAACAAAAGGCTTCTAATAACATTAAAAGAGATATTAGAGCCTATGAAAAAATCATAAATAGAATCATCTACAACCTTTCGCTCCAATGGCTTCCAAGCTTGTGCCAGTTTTTTTTGGGTTGGACTAGGATCTGGTAGAGTAGGCTCTTTTTGCGATCCGTATGGCATAGACGATGAGCAGGATGAAGGCATCGAATTTGTTGGTGGGGTCGGAATGGCCTCTCGTCCGCTTAGTGCATCTTGCACTCTCTTCCTTTTATTTGCATGGATTTCACTTGCTTTCTTATGAGATTCAATTTCTTCAATTAACTTCTCCCTCACCTCTTGCTTAATCTTCTCACATCCTTTGATTACTCCACCAATTCCACCTACAATACCCAACAAATGATCTCGGCCTCGCATTACTGATGTTCCACATTTTTTATTACATTTGTGAGAGTAAATTCTCCCATTAGGTTTTTTGTATAAATATTTCCATTCAGTAGCCTTTGATTTAAATGGTTCGGAGGCCATTATAATTTTTCTTCTCCTATAAACAAAATATATATATATAGAATTTAGAACTTAAAAAAAATATGAATAACAAAAACAACATAAATACATAATAAAATCTACTTCACATTTTGCATCTTTACTTTTATAAAAAATCAAATAAATGTTACATCTTTACTTCTATAAATAATCATATAAATGTTAAAGTTAAACAACTTAACTCTAAATAAATTACTAAATAAATAATAAAAATAAAAATTAGATATTACCTACAAAATTACTTAAAGCAAAAACTTTAAATGTAAAACTTAAAAATCTATGAAAATATTTTTTTATACACAATGACCTTAAAAAAAAATGAAAACAAAGAAATTACATAAAAACAAATTTATAAACAGTATTTAATAAATACTAAAATGTAAAATATAAAAATTTAAATTTAAATAACAATTATATAAAAAAATAAATATAAAAGAGTTACAGTGCATGTACAATTAAGTTACTATTAGTAACTCACGTGATTTAAAAGCCTATGTTCCTAATAGTATAACACTAGTTCACTAAATTATAATAATAAAATATAATAACTCCCAAAATTAATAAGATATTCAGATGAAATTAACCTGGTAATCAAATTTTAAAATTAAAACGTAATTATACATCTACATTCAGATAACCAAATTATAAAATATTATTAACAAACTATAAAATGGTTAACTTATTATACAACATTTTCATGCAAAAAAATAATAACAATGATATGTGATCAAGCATAAAAATAACAGTGATATATGAAGGAAAGTTATACAGTGATATAGGAAACATACATTCTTAACACAAGCAACCAAAAAATTAATGATATACACGTAACTAACCATGCCTCAGATCTCTGGAGTAATGACGCCTACAGGACTTATACAGGGTATACCTGGAATAGACGTGGTACTCTAGCTGCTCTTACATCTTAATTTATTAAGACTCGACAATACCAGGCGTGATGACCCGTACAAGCCTAATAAGTGATAAGCACCTGCATGTTTTATGGTAAGCTTATACCGGTTTGACTAGTGGCTAATCCGAACTAAATAGGATAAGTAAGAGCACTCGACCGGGATAAATAATACCACCAGTGACATACGAAGGAAATTTATACAGTGATATACAGATCACAGACATTCTACAATATAGGGTATACGCATACCTGTTACGCACACACAGATCGTACTAGTCCGAATGTCGCTATTGAAATTTGAAAATGCAAACAAGATTTCGATTTTCTCTTTGAGTTTCAACTCTCGCTGATGCACGGCGCACGGGCTCATCCTTCGCAAATCAGAATTCAAAAACAAGTTTGATCTTCTTTGGTTTCATGATTATTTTGTGTTTGAGGGATGCTCAATTTATATGAATTTAAAAAAAAAAAATTATTAGTCAGCCATGTTTTGAAGTTTTGAATTTTATTATATCAATACGAATTAGATCGCAAAATTTGATAAATAAATAGTTGACTGTACCAACCTTATCATCTTGAATATTCATTGTATTTTTATGTTGGTTTGAATTTTGGTACAGCAACTGCCAATACAGCCGTATATTGCTACTATGGTAAAAACTGTTCTCGAATATAAAATGTTGAGTAGGTGGTTTAAATTCCACCCATCTCCATATTCATACGAGATGATAAGAATATTTTCCATGATCCACTAAGGTTCCATTGCAATCGTGCAATAGATAGATTTAAGCTTTCATTATGGGAGTTTTGAGGTCTAAAATGGACCTCCTAAGGGAAAGAATAAAATAATATTTTTAATAATAAAATAAGAGTTCTAAATTTTAGAGAGGAAAAAGAAAAATTACTTTTTCTTATTGTATGTTTGACATATCTCCTTAACGGTTTACCCAAATTTCAAGATTGGGCACTCGTTGGATGTGGATTTTAATTCCACATCCAAGCCATACTCAAATTCCATACTTCTAAGGTAGCCATGACATGAAAAAATGAAAATTTCAATAAAAAATGTATTTTAATATTAAAATACATTTTTTATTGAAATTTTTCATTTTTTCATGTTGTGGGTGCGTCAAAGTAAGCAGTGTGGGTATAATGAAAATTTCAATAAAAAATGTATTTTACTATTAAAATGCATTTTTTATTGAAATTTTCATTTTTTCATGTTGTGGGTGCCTGAGAAGTATGCAGTGTACGCATCCAATGAGTGCCCAAAGTTGAAATTTTGGTAAATCGTTAAGGAGATGTTTCAAAAATACTATAAGAAAAAGTAGTCTTTTCTTTTTCCCTCCAATTTGTTTTACAAATTTTACCCTTATGGTTGGCATCATCATCTTGAATCCTATTGGTTTTCTAAAGTGAATTTTTATGCTACATTATTTGTTTTGAGGCCCATTTTTTACCTCAAAAATCTCCTAACGAGAAATTTGTTGGAATACATAAAATAATTGGTCTTACCAATAGACAAGGTCAACTCCTGAAATCAAAGAATGGAAATAAGGTTAAATAAACATGGCGGTGAGTAAAAAGGGTCATGAATCGCGAGAGAGAGTCACTCTGCGAGTTTGACTTCAGTGGTAGGTGGTAACGTTTAAACCAGTTAATGGAGGCTCAGTTGACAGCTAGAATTATCTAGTAGGGTGGAATTTGATATGGGAGAATTAATATACAAATCTTAGTCATCCTAACTATCAGTTTTTACATGTATGCCAAAAAATAGTATTGTTTCTTGTAAGAACCTCCCAAAAGATAGACAATTGACGGATTTGAGTTTGCACGGGGAGAGAAAAATATCTCAGCCGAACTTGACTACCGTAATGAACTTCATCGATCTCACAAAATAGTTTGTGGTTATCCTTATATATCGTATCGACGGTACAATGTGACTGGTTCCAAGACTGACATATGCTTCACAACATGATGGTTTAACAGAGGGACCAATCCCTTACAAAGAGAACTAAGTTGGAGTCGCTGCCATGGTTCTGTTGGTTCATCTTTTTGAAACAGTGCTTCTAGAGGAAAGGAATACCTTACCTACATAGGGGTAACCGTAATGAATATATACATAAGAGATTCTACCCTCAACTGTATATAATAACATATCACATGATTTATTCATAATAAAATAAAATCGTTGAGGTATCATGACGTTGTTGATCTAACTAGTCCAGAATAATACAATTTCAAATAATGCAAAGATTGTTTAAGTTTGCAGGGCAGCACTAAGTAATCCTGTCGAATTGTGTAATTCAATCCTACCATGTGAAGGTCAATCTATGACCACAACACTACAACTATATAAAAAGGATTTATAATAAGCATAAATAGTGAAATTTTCTAAATCAAATTCAGTAAATGTATAATAGTCCTATGTAATATCCCTAATTTGGAAGTTTACACAATTTAGTTAATTTTTTAATCTTAGATTGGTGAAACCCCAAACTGTCCCAAATGATCCCAAATGGTTTTGAATTTTATATGGAGGGAATGAGGAGGATATATGAAACATTAATACATATATCATACACCCAAACAACTTATATACCCATCCATGGTATGCAATTTGCAAGGAAAGAATTTTCGGGACAAGACTAGTTAATTTGAGATGTGGAAATCCTTTCTAGGTATTCCATTAAATTCTCTTCAAAACAATGTATGGAATTCAATAATTCTTGGTATGAGAATTGATCTGTTATAGGACATTAAGGACAATATATGTATAGAATTATATTTTTTTAGGTTCGAATAGGTATCCCAATGAACAATACCTTCTAGAGTCTATAATTTGTGGTGAAAATGGTGGACAAGGAGTCTCGAATGTAGTCATAAACCATAGTGACACTTAAAGGGTTTTAAAACATCATTTGGGACATCAAAGTAACTTCATATACATCTCATAACATGGAAAAATATCTCATAAAACTCTGATATAAAATAGGTACGACATCATTCCAAAATCACTATGCAAATGCTATGGGGAAAATGGCTCGAATCTCTTTCTTGATTGGAAATATCACTTCAAATACATGGTGTTTCAAGATGTGGCTCTCATGATATGATTCTTATAGATATATTTAGAAACGAACATGTTCATGAAGTCGAAATAACAACCCTCCACTAACTATATGCAACAAGCAGTGTGTTCTTGCACATTTACATGGCATTGAGAGAAAGATAGTAGAATAGGAATATACAAGAATGAGAGAAGATGAAATCGATCTCAGTTTGGGTTTGAACCTGAATCAAAACATCTCCATTGAGAGGTATGAATGGCCTCTCCATCAACCAACTTGGATGGAAATCTTGCACCCTTAAATTGGTTCTAAGGAAGGGAGGATGAACATCCACCATGCAAGGACAAACTTGAATCTCTCCCAAATTGAAAAGATATAAATAAAAAATGACCAAAATCTACTCCATTTCGACTTGGAATCCTTTTAATAAATTTATTTGACTCAATTACCTCCTTAGAACTCAAATTATCTCCTAATTACTCATGAAATTCAAATTAGTGGGGGTTATGACCCTTCATTGGCTTCACATGACACTTGGTTGATCTTTTGTCTCCAACTCCTCCATGAATTCGATGTGGGGAATATTTGTATGATTTGGAGATGTGAAAATCCTCTCATTCTCCCTCTTATGCTATTTTCAACTCATACATTGTCATAGATGTCATAGAATTTGTCATAAGTGTCATATAATCTGTCATAAGTGTCATAATGCTTGTCATAGTTGTCATAGAATTTGTCATTGCCTATTTTTATCCCTATGACTCTCCCTCTTACTTCATGAATGATACCTATTCCCTTCCAACTCGAATTTGGGGATGGATCCATGTTTAAAGGAGGAATATTCTCTCATGTGGACCCCACATGTCCACTTATGCACCCCCAAGTCCAACTAGGACCTAATGCCACTTCATTTTGGAGCATTTAACATTTATTCCATAATTTATTGGCTTATTCTTCCATCATCAATTTAAAATATTGAATTTTCATGAGAAACTATAGACCTTGGGGTTAACTTCCAATATTTTAAATCTTCCACATAACCCTTAGTAATTGGGTAGGCCAACTTAATTGTTTATCTAAAAACCATTTAATTGGGGACATGGCAGTCCTCCCCACGCAATATTGCTTGTCCTCAATAAATTTCAAACATGGATGTTGAAGAACCTTCTTTCTTTCCAAAACTTTCCTTCGAAAATTCTGAGTAGTGGCACTCATGTACTCTATCATATTTTGGAAACCCTTTCTAAAATTTCAACCCTTTTTCTCACTATGTGATTATTTGAATTTTCCACTGAGTTTTCCAACTTTGTGTCTTTAAGATTCCATGAAAATTTTAGAGAGGAACCACCATGCTTGCTGCTGCACTACTCTGATTACAATCACCTTTTCAAGTGGTGACTCAACCTTCCATACTACTTTTTGCCCCAAAAAATTGAAACCAATGAGACCAAAAGTTATCCCAGGGTCCCAAATGATCTTGATACATGCATGGTGTGAAATACCATGAACACCAAGCATGTGAAGATTGAATCCATCTCTCAAAAGGTATGGACCACATAGGAAATTGGAACATTTCTCTACAAATATGAACTCAAACAATTGAAGGTTGGATTTCTCTCTTAAAACAAAAATCGAAATGATGCTCCAAGTGTACTGACCCTTTTTTTATTTTTATTAAAATAGTGAAATTTTCAACTTTTTTCCCTAGTTTGACCTTTGACTAGTTTTGAGGTCTAGATCTCCAAATTGCTCCAAATGCTCCCAAATATTCAGAGAAAGTGTATGAATGATATTAGGACTTGATTATGATGTTCAGGGATGATTTAGGACCATCAAAATACTTCTACAAACCCCCTTTAATATTCTTTCCAAGATAGGAGTTTTTACTAGCAATTTGGGGTTCAAATCCCTCAAGGGAAAATGTTGAATATGGCTCTCCAAAAGCTCTCAAACCCTATAGAATTTATGAAAAGAGGTAGAGAAAATATAAAGGACAATTCTAAGGTCTCATGTGCATCTTTATTTAGTTTGTTAATCCTGTTACACCCCTCTCCAAACAACTACAAAATTACTAGTTTCGATCTTGGGGGAAATGGCATTAAATCCTCTCCAAATGATATAAAACTGAGCAAGATGACTCCAAAAGCTTAAGTAATGAACATGAAACTTTTGTAGCTCATTAATAAAATTCCATTCATCATAAATACAATAGTGAAACACTTTTCCATTCGAATTCATCAACATTTTATTGTTATACATCAATATAGTGGAGAAATGCTCACTATTTGCTCATTAATGATCAATTATACGTATATCCACTTGGAATATCAACCTGATAGAGTTTTGAATGTGAATAATAGAGAATATACATCTTATTACAAAATAAATGGGGCATTAGAAGCTCCCCCAAAGAGAACAATATCTCACCAAAAGTGCCCTTCCTCAAGGATCAAGAATATGCAAAGAAAACTGGAAATAGTTGGAGGAATGAGATTCAATAGAAGAAAACATGAGCTATCCTATAGCTTACACCTGTAAATAAATACTCCATTAAAGATCCAAATTAAAGTTTTTAATGGCCTTTCCAATTACCAACTAGGATGGGAATCTTTCACCCTCGAAATTGGTGCTAAGGCAAGTAGAGTAGCACTCCACTAGCTCTCCTCTCCCAAATGCAAAATGAAAATTCTAAAATGATCAAAATCTATTCTTATTCCTCATGAAATACTTTTATTAACTTCATCAAGCATCCTAAGGTCAAATTTCCATTCATGGGCTTCCTCCAACTCATCTTTGTGGTTTAGTAATTCATATGACACTTGTCTTGCCTCTTCATGCTCCAAATATTTCTCCAAGTAGAATTGATGCCTCTAACTCCCTAATGCTCCCTATTTGTGGCTATATTTAGCCCTGGCATGTCAGATTTTTCATAGTCTATGATCAGTTTTGAATATGTCATAGAATATTTATCATTGGTTGTCATAGAGTATAGGAAATCTCCTTCCAAGTGGCACACATTGTCTTCCTAACCTCTTCATCTCCCCATGGGAATTACTCCTCTCACCAATTCGACTTCCTTAACTCATGAAATTCCATATGAAACCTTACCATCCTCTAAATACGTTTCCTTACCCATAGATTCAAATTGGATGAAGTGCATGCCAAGTGTGTGGAGGGAATCTAGCCACCTAAGGAATCCATAAGCCTCCAATTGTCTTCATGACCCAATGCCGCATTATTTTCTCAACATGTATTATTTATGTTACCCATTATAATGTGAATATGGTAAACCAAAGTTATTTTGGGTCCTATATCTCGTTCACTCCAACTTTGAATGCTTCCACTACCAACCTGGGAAACTAGTAATTTTCCTCCGTGGCAATTATTTGACCCTTAACATCAATTTGAAAAACTCTCATGAATATGGCCAATGGGCTTAGGCCATTGTGACCCAATGGAAAATTTGGGACATGAAAAATCCTCCTTTCCCAACATTGCTTGTCCTCAAGCAATTTCAAACATGGGTGTTGAAGAACCTTCTTTATGTATAATTCTTTGAAGTTGCCACTGAGTTGCCCAACTTTGAGTCTCCGAGATTCCATGAAGATTTTATAGAGGAACCACAATGCTTGTTGTTGCACTACTCTAATTAAAATCACTTTATTAAGTGGGGAATCCATCCCCCATACTACTTTTTCCTCCAAAAAATTGAAACCAATGAGGCTAAGACTTATCCCAGGGTCTCATTGCTTGTATTGCACTCCAACAATTAGGATTACTCTCCAACCCATACCATTAGGAAAGACAACTCCTGGATCCCACTTTCATGATTCTTATTAACACCATGATCAAAAAATATATATCGTCAAATTACATAACAACATAATAAAGATGTACATCAAGGAGGTGCCTCATTAAAGAATCATGAAAGTGCTTATACCTCCAAGTAAGTACACCACCTTTTTAAAAGTGCATATAAGCTTCAAGCGACCAATCAAATCTGATCCAATGACCTAGGTGAGGATCCCATGTCCTATAATGGTGCTCCAAAAATATGTAAGATGCATCAAAACAATCATCCTTGTATTCTTTCATCCAAGTAGTTAATGGAGTTTCTCCAACATCAATTGAACTAAGCAAGGAGCAAGGAGAATCACGAGTCTTCAAGTGACTCAAGTGAACATCATAAGTGCATCCATGAAGATATGTATCATCATAAGGTAAAAAATAATGCTGCTGAAAATGTAAATAAGATATGGCTCTAATAATGTCATCATATAAAGGAGAGATAGGAGTTCCATACTCCTCATGTGGCACCATAAAAAATAAGCCTTTCACCCATACTTGATTAGGATGAATGCTGCAAAATATGGAAGTGTAGGATGTAGGAGAATGAACCAACTCACCCAAATGATCAGAAAGTGAATAAGTGTCATCATGTGAATGCTCCATAATAGTAGGATCATGCACCTCCCTCAAAAGTGCAAAGATTTCCTCATAGGTTGGTTCCAAGGTAGTGGAATAATACTCTTCTTCAAAAATTGTGTCATCATTTCCAAGAAGAAACTCAAGTTCCTCTTCCACCACATCAAGTGCTTGGATCTCATCAAGTTCATCTTCAAACAAATCAAACACATGAAAATTTCCATGTTTATCATGATCTACGATGTCATGAGAACCCTCTATGCAATCTACCATATGGCAATTTGAAACATAGGAGGAAGAACAAGTATATTGCAACCTTCCAAGAAGTTTCTCATTCTGAATTTTGATTTTATGAATATCCTCATCATGTACTACTTCTTCTACTACACCTATTTCAAAACTAGGTGATTCATGGGTCTCCTCATTTTTCTCCTTCAAGCAAGCTGATGCATTTTGCCCATTTGTTTCCTTAAGATCAATATATTTGGAATCTCTTTTTGAAGAAAACCCAAAACGTCTCATCAATTTGGAAATATATTCATTCCCTGAAGCTTCATATATTTCATTTCTCTTTTCACTCACACACATATGATTTTCTCTATTTTGAAATGGATTCTTATTACCTTCCTTCATCTTGAGCTTGTTTGAGACAATGAGGTATTGATCAAATGGGAAAATGTTTCTACAATCTTCACTCAAAGTTTTCCATTCGATTAGCATCTCTTCCACATTTGCTTTCGAATCGATAAATTTAGGTGTGGTAGGCCTTGCTTCACTCTGAAAGCTCTATTATGAGGTCCTATGCTTGAGAAAATATGCTCACCCATTACCTTCTTCTCTTCATGATGAGAACTACTGCAACCTCCTCTTTCTCCTTTGCTTCCAAGTTGGATATCCAACAATTCGAATCCTTTAATCATCTTATTAGACATGTATTCAAAGAGTGGTTTAATGATATTCCTAATCTCCTCACCATCATTTGAGGTTCCCTTTTCATCCCTAGTCATAGTTTCCTCAAACAATTTGCTCTTCTTTTCCTACTTTTTCCTCTTCAACAAAAACACTTTTGGTTTCAATATCTAATGGTGGTCCCTGAATTCTTATCCTCATGAATAAGATACCACATCAGGTTCCAATATCATGCTCTGACACCACTATAATGACCCTTTTTTATTTTTATTAAAATAGTGAAATTTTCAACTTTTTCCATAGTTTGACCTTGGACTAGTTTTGAGGTCTAGGTCTCCAAATTGATCCAAATGCTCCCAAATATTCATAGAAGGTGTATGAATGACATTAAGACTTGATTATGATGTTCAGGGATGATTTAGGACCATAAAATTACTTTTGAAAATCCCCTTTAATATTGTGGCCAAGATAGGAGTTTTTACTAGCAATTTGGGGTTCAAATCCCTCAAGGGAAAATGTTGAATATGGCCCTCCAAAATATCTCAAACCCTCTCGAATTTCTGAACAGAGGAAGAGGACATATAAGGGACAATGTTAAGTTCTCATGTTCATATTTATTCAGTTTTAAATCCTATTACACCCCTCTCCAAACAACTACAAAATTACTACTTTCGACCTTGGGGGAAATGGCATTAAATCCTCTCCAAATGATATAAAACTGAGAAAGATGACTCCAAAAGCTTAAGAACTGAACATGAAACTTTTGTAACTCATTAATAACAGTCCATGCATCATAAATACATCAGTGAATCACTTTTCCACTCGAATTCATCAACATTTCATTTGTATACATCAATATAGTGGGGAAATGGTCATTATTTGCTCATTAACGATCAATCCTACATATAGCCACTTGGAATATCGAACTGATAGAGTTCTGAATGTAAATAACATAGAATATAAATATTATTACAAAATAAATGGGGCATTAGAATCTCCCCAAAAGAGAACAATAGCTCACCAAAAGCACCCTTCCTCAAGGATCAATAATATGCAAAGAAAGCTGGAAATGGTTTGAGGAATGAGCTGCACTAGAAGAAACCTCAAGAAAACATGTAGATTACACCTACAAATAAATATGCCATTAAATCTCCAAATGAAAGGTATGAATGGCCTTTCCAATTACCAACTAGGATGGGAATCTTTCACCCTCGAAATTGGTGCTAAGGCAAGTAGAGTAGCACTCCACTAGCTCTCCTCTCCCAAATCCAAAATGCAAATTCTAAAATGATAAAAAGTTATTCTTATTCCTCATGACATCCTTTTATTAACTTCATGAGGCCTCCTAAGGTTGAATTTCCTTTCATGGGATTCCTCCAACTCATCTTTGTGGTTTAGTAACTCATATGACACTTGTATTGCCTATTCATGCTCCAAATCTTTCCCCAAGTAGAAAGGCTTCCTCTAACTCCCTAATGCACCCTCTTTGTGGCTATATTTAGCCCTGAAATGTTAGATTTTTCATATTCTGCAATCGAGTATGAATATGTCATAGAATATTTATCATTGGTTTGCATAGAGTATAGGGAATCTCCTTCCAAGTGGCACACATTGTCTTCCTAACCTCTTCCTCTCCCCATGGGAGTTACTCCTCTTCACCAATTCAACTTCCTTAGCTCATGAATTGCCATATGAAACCTCACCATCCTCCAAATACATTGCCTTACCAATAGATTCGAATTAGATGAAGTGCATGCTAAGTGTGTGGATGGAATCTAGCATCGGGGCTTCACTCAATGACTTCCTACCATAGCACGTTCGTTTGTGGCATATGAAATAATACCCCCAATGTGAAAAAATATTGGAAAAAACCTCTCAATATCGTTTTATTTAACCCCCTCCCAATATGCCTTCCCAATTTAAAAAAAGCCCTATTTTCCCTATATATTGTATGTGTCCATTTTTTCATTTACATTTTTTATACTCCTTTATATATCTACCTAGTATATTGGCATGATACCGTGGGCTTAACTAAACCTACCAAGTCCTGTAATAGGCACGAGTGGTTGGTTATTCAATCCCCCAAGGCCTATCCAGGGCCTATAACAAGCCCTAGAGGCTTAGAGCCTCCCAAAGCACCCTGGGGGCTTGGATACCTTCATGGTATACAAACAAGTGAATATGGGATAAGTAAAACAGAACAATTTAGATATGTCTCATATGTGGACCTCTACAACTCCAAGACACTAAATACAACTAAAGACACTAAACATTGTCCTAGAAATTTCTAAACTCTTAAATACATCATTGGAATCCAATAAGGCAGGGAAGAGTAGGGACAATCGATCTAGCAGATCCAGATGATCTTTGGTGAGTGCACCCAATTAGTCGATATGTTTTATACAAAATCGCTAGAGTTCATGAGGATGCATCCCCTACATACTAAGGACACAAGAATGGGGTGGGGATATCCTCTACATTTGGCTATTGACTGAGAATGCCACGTGAATGTACATTAGTTCTAAGAGGGGTCATTCTGAGTCTAAATGAACTATCTTGAATTTCTTCTAATGGTGAAATAGGGGAATCCATATTGGAGAAACAAGAAGCGGGAGTGCAACAAGAAGAGAGATTGGTGGAAACTCATGCCCAACTAAAATCCTGGCAGAATTTGCAAAAGTTCCTTTGCAAAATCCCGGTAGAATCCCTTCTTCAATATGTGACCCCAAACAAAATACAAAGATCAAACCTAAACCAACACAATTGAAATTGATGACTAAATTAAAATGAATTAGCTATGTGAAGTAACAAAATTAAAAAGTATTTCGCTCATTTGGAGTGGGTACTTACGACTCATCGACATTGGAATGGTAGAACTTATTCACAAAACCAATTGATGGTGATGAGTATGGATAACCAGCTCATACTTCCACATGAATATTCCAAACTCCACCTTTTTAAAGACATAAGATTGGTATAGACAATGAATCTTGTTTAGCATCCCAGCCATTTACTCACTAAAAAATTAAAAAGTAAACAATACTTTAAATTTATAGGCTTATTGCAGAAGAGCTCAGACCACAACACCATCTCATACATGCATAGTACGTAAATAATGTAGCATCTAAAAACCTATTACCAAATATAATATTGGTTAATCAAAGAATCTTTCAAATTTGCAAATTACTGCTTCTCATCAAGTAATCTTTAAATGTATTAAATTTACCAAGATTTGAACTCAAGAATCAAATAATCAACAATAGGTGAATTCATGGATGAATTGTCAAAAGTGAGACACGCGAGTCTAGCAACATTAAGAGAGAGTGATTTCCACACGTTTCCATTATTTCCAGTGATTTCCATGGCTTGAAAGAGATTGGGGAAGTAAGTTTCATACCTAGTGAGAATTATGGGACAAGGACACAGCTATTAGTAAATTGAAATTACACTTGCCAGACAAGGATGGTACTTGTTCACAGAATCACTATGGACATTCTCAATGAAAAAGGGAAATTTGGGTTGATTCCTATCATTGCAAAAAAGTTCTCAGGGAAGTAAGAATTGCATACTCATGAGAATTGTGAGACAAGGATATAGCTATGTGGTTATCCTAGACAACTCTTAATCAGCCTCAACAACTTCAAGCGGTTCACCTACATACTTTTACTGTAATTTGCAAGATGATCCTCGATGAATAATTGTCTTAGTTAATTTTGAATGCTGAAGGACACGATGTTCTCTAAAAATGACTTCAAAATCTACTAACTCGGTGGGTTAAGAGGTGTCATGGTATCGAGAAGTCTCACTTTTATTTTAAGACAAGTACTTGGGAGGTTGGTCATAACTGACATCCTAGAGCTACATCACTAAGACTCTTATTTTAGCTAGAATTAAACTTTAAAGATAGATGTTGATTCTTTGTGATTTTTCTTTCAATGATATTTCCATTATACATTTTCTGGTTTGGGTGTATTTAATGGACTTCAGGTCAAGACATAAAAATATTTGAATGGTCATTTTTCTTGGTTATAGACACTTTGCATAGAAACATCATTGGCACTTCAGAATATCTAGAAACAAGATTGATTGTGCTTAAAAACAAGCCAACGTACTTCATACAGAATATCCATCTTAAAACTCATTTAAGTATATTTGTTTTAACTTTTAATCTGCAACATTGATTCCCCCTACAAGTCCGCTGAAATTTGAGTGTCATTGTAGCCAACATAACCCTGGTAATACAGCTGAGAGCACTATGCAGACATGCAAAATAGGTGTGTCCATTGTGATCAAAAACAAATATGGAAAACTCCCTATCTGACTACACCAACCATTGAACTTGCAACCTCTCTCCTAACATTCAGTTTCCTTCCTTGCAATCTAAACATTTGTTTATTTTATTCTTAACTGCTATTGTCTATACTCTACATAAATTATGCTCATAATGAAATAAAACACCTCAAAATGGGTTTCCAATGTCATGAGCACATCTGATGCATCTTTGTGTAATGATGTCTTTATATGAATTGAGAAGGGAATAAAGGTTGCTTCTATATAGTCAGGGGTTGATGATCATATGCCTAATCAACATCTTAATCAATTGTTGAGCTATAATTAAAGCATGTATATAGTTTTCTAATTGTCTGCCTAGTTATCAACTATTTTTCCAAGTCATTTTCTATATGTCTCGATTCCCTATAAAATCTTTTCAATTTCCTTTTCTCAGTTGGTGGGATTCTTTGTTGCAGATGTTAGGTTTCCTGACCTGAACTTTGGATTTCCTTTTCATGTCAAGAAACTTTCTTTCCCATCCGTGTATGTGTATGGATTTTACATGGGGGACTATGGAAAAGAAGGAAACAATCTTAAGTTTTTAACTAGTTATTGGGTGACTGCAGAGATGTTAGTGTAGATTTATCAGTGAAATGCAATAGGTTTTAAGATTATTGCCCACACCCCTCAACTACCTCAATTCCATGTTACATTGTTTGTGCTTCCTAGAATTTAGTCTAAGTTGTAAACTTGCAAAACGTGGATAAGATTGGTGTCAAAGCCATGTTCATTTCCCGGAAAATGAGGAAAGGGAGAGCCTTTTGACTACCAGTTTGTTGAGAGTGAAGAAACATTACCTGGAATGGAAAACAACTCACTAGTGAAAACAAAATCACAACTTAGATGCTTCAAACCATGCGGAGAGGAGATATCCCATTTCCAAAATTGATGAAGGAGACAGTCATCAAGATACATTGAACCATTTAAATCAAATTCAACACATTCATTAAGAGATGAAAATTAGAAATTAGCTAAACCAGTAATAATAGGTTCTGAAATTCTGAAGGCTGTGCAAGTAAGAATGAATTTGGGAGGTGATGTTTCAAAATTTGCAGCTAGAGTTATGGCAAGTGTGGTTAATAGTAATACAACCAATATCACCTCTTCTGTAAGTTGATGTTGACTCTCAAATCTATCCAATTTCATTTCTTTCCAAAATAGAGAATAAAATAGAAATGCAACTATTCAATGGTATGCTTTAAATCTTGACAGAATTGATGATTCACAAATTACGAAAAACATTAAGATCATATTTCTCTTGTCATGAATTCAATGATACATAAAGAATCTACCTTATGTAGAAGAATCTTAACATGGCTGAAAGATGATTAGAAATGGAGATGAAAGGAACAACAATTGTCTATTAATTGCTTTGAAGAAATTCAAATAGATAATTAAGTTATATCCTCCATGGCATGAGAAGAACTTGTTGATCCAAGTGAAATTTCTGAAACCCAATCCAAAGCAAAAGGTCCAAAAGCCTAATTGATGAAATCTATCTGCCATCCATAAATATTAATATGTAAGAGACATCTGCTTGGTTAAAATTAAGTACATCAATGCTTTGTATATTAGTAAAGAACAAGAATTGAAATTTTTCACAACTCTTCATATGAAACTTATACTTTCACCAAAGAGACAGATGAAAAGTAGAGGAAAAAAAATTAATTCACAACAAATAAACTGCTAGTCCTTAATTGAGATGAGCCTACCTTTTTTTTAGTGATGATCAGTGGTAGATACATTTCGAGGCAGCCAGAGTTCCAAAGCAGCTTCAGCGGCTTTCCCTCAGTCACTTTTGATCCTTCATGACCCCTGAGAGACACTTGTTATACCATGGTTTCACTTTAGCAGTGCAGTAGAGCAGGTCACTAATAGATCTTCCTATGCCCAAATGAAGGACTGAGGCTATTGGAGTGCCCAAGTCTGCTCTTCGTGTCCATATACATGCCAAAAATGGTTTCTTAATGCCATTTCAACCCTCAAATTCAACCCAGCATTCCTCCAAACTTGTTGGTGGTGGTTGTTAACCACTTTTCATTGGGTTGTTCATGCCCAAAATTGTCTTTTAACCCTCTAATAGGTCAATATATACTAGTCCTTCCCATGTGTATGGCACTCCATTCTATCTACTAGTTGTGAGTAAGACAAACATAATAGGACATAAATCTTCCTCAACCATTTATATTTGGGATCACCAAACCAAATATGCAATAAAAAACCTACGTTGAACATATTTAGTATTGAGCAATTAAATTTGTAAAGAGGTCAAAAGACTGTTTCTCTTTATGTAAAATATGGTATTCCATAATGTATGTGTAAAAAAAAATCAGTGAAAATATTCTTATCCTTTCTTTGCTTCAATGTCTCTGCTAAAGTCAATGTTGGGCTCACAATCCAGCACTAAGGCTGGAACTTGAGGTTGACATGTTTGCATTAGAATTAGTCAATTAGAATCATAAAGTTAATAGCAGCGTTAGAACCCAAACTGGTTATGAATATTACATAGACCAGTATTTGGCTTACCTTCTGAATACTGGCATGTACATGTTCTCCTTGCAAGAGAAATGTGCGGTCCCTGATCTCAGGGTGTAGAGACCTATCAATATCAAGAGGTAATTGGATTTTCATTTACACATAAATTATTGTGCTTTTCCCAGTTTCCTGTAAATTTGGAAGTGACATTTTTTAAACCTGTACCATTTCCTGAAACCGTATGCACGTCTTGGTTCCAAGTGGAAATTGATTTCATGACATCAATTGGCAATTTTTTGTTGTTGAATGGTTGTGTTTGTATAATGAAGAGCAGAATTTAAAAGAGTATGGATGGTAGATTTCCAATCCTCTCAGCCCAAATTGTAATAAACAAATATAATTTTAATCTGTTTCAACTTAACGCTCCATTATTCACTGCGTTAAAGTTGGTCCTTAAGAATCATCAAATGCCATGTACAGTAACAACATGATAAAATAATGTACAGTAGATATCAACAGTAGATAATCATAACCAATATTTGAATCAACCATATACTCATATTTTTCAGATTTGATCTTGTCACAGAAGGGACAAGTCAATCTAGACAAACAATTTACATACCTTGAGAGAGATGCAGAGAGGGTTAAAGCAGAAGCATACTGACCCAGAATTCTTAGTGAACAAGCACATTCATACCCAGTACAGTCATGCTGACAAAGGACTCAAAGTCATGCTGGGTAAGGATGCAGTCACATACTGCAGAGAAACACAAGCATACTTTGCACAGTCATGCTTGAAAAAAACCAGTCCACCCATAAAGTGAAACTCACTGTCATGCTGGGAAAGGCCCCATAGACCACACAAGAAAATAGGCTCATGGTCACCTCATGGTCACTCTAGGGAAGGACCCACAGTCCACCCAAGAAAACAGATAGGGTATTAAAACATTAATAAGCAGAACCTATGGACCAAGTAAGATACACTTAATATACAAGTTCATGAGTCAACCAAGGGGGCCACAAAAAAACAAACCACAAACCTACGAGGTCAAGGTGAACTCACAGTGAACTATATAAGGTGGACAAGCAACTCCTTTATAGGACAAACAAGACCAATAATCTTTTCTCTCTCTCAAGGTACACTGTTTTATATAATTTTGTCATCACTGTATAAGATTCATTAGTTATAGAAAGTAGAACCCACGTAGAACCAAATAAACAACTTATAGAAGGAAGAGAAGTGAAATCCATAAAAAGTAGTTAGCTTGGAAACTGCAATTTCAACTAAAATACATAAATACGCATCAAAGCAACTACAAACCATATCAAATAGACATAAACCATGACAAACGATGACAAAATAGTACTAGAAACAAAATAGTATCGTTTTAACTAGACAAGATAAGTTTAAAGCATAATTTTCATCTCTTTCAACTTTAATGCTCCCTAAGGTCCATGTGTTAAAGTTGAAAATTATACAAAGACAATAAATAACAAAAGTAGTAAATCTAACTCAAAGTACAAAGAAAACTAATAGGATAACTGACTATGAGAGTTGAAACTTTCCTTATACTCAACTTAGCACACCTAAACAATGCAACAAAGATATCAGTCCACACAAGTCTGAACGCATAGTTTTAATCGCTTTTGACTGTGACACTCCTAAAGGTCCACATTCGAGATTATTAAAGTTGAAATAGACGAAAACTATGCTTTGAACTTATCTTTTCTCACTCTTGTCTAGTTACAGTTGAAAAGCAAACAAAGACAATAAATAACATCAGTAGTAAATCTAACTCGTGTCTAACTCAAAGTAAAAAGAAAACAAATAATATCACCCACTAGGAAAGTTGAAACGTGTTTGAAACCTTCCTTATCCTTAGAAATATTTTTTTAGATCATATCTTTTCTATTAAGAAACAAGTCACTACAAGATCAAAGGAACACCAAAGGACATAGCCGAGAGAGAATAAATTCAGTTACCTAGTCGACAAGCAAGGAATCCCTAATTACTGGAGCAGCAAAGTAAGGAATCCTCGTGGCTTAAGCAGGTTTAAGTGGACTAAGATCTCTGTTGCACTGTATGAGTGTTTGGTTCTGCTTAAAGTGAACCATAAGGAAACCCCAATTACTAGAGCAGCAGACCCAGAAACAACAATCCATAAAATATTAGGTAATGATGAAATTTCGCACACAAAACGTGCACAAACCAAATCTCTTTTTGTATCCCATCCAAAGCCCATGGCTTTCTTACAACTTAGCACACTCAAGTAGCGCAATAGAGATATTAGACCACTCACGTATGAAACAATGGGGGTGTCACTAACATACCAATACCATATCACATCCGTTCATATTGGGGGCTTAATAATTGTAAAAAACATTATATTGGGAAAGTTATAAATCAATGTAATATTGTTATATGTTTGACAAATTCATATAATTTGGGGCAAATTGAAACATATAACAACATTACACTAATTTATAACTTTCACAAACAATTTGCATTCACATCAACATTTCGTCAAACACATTGGAAACATATGGGGGTATTAAATAAACCTGAAAACCCCAAAATTATATTGCTTATATATTAAGGGGCAAATGGGTTTTTTTATTTAATATAACAATACACAAATACCTTGTTGTATTTTTTATATGGGTGGGCTGACAAATATCCACCAAATATCCGCGAAATGGCAATGAGGCAAGGCTCGGGCTTACCAGAGTCCCAGGTAAATCGCGTTGCTTGAGGCCAAGGTTTTGTGGTGAAGAGGCAAGGGATGGCAAGGGCCAAGAAGGTGAAGGTGTCGAACTCATGGTCAAACTATTATATTCTCTCTCAAGGTATCACCAAGCTATATGGTCCATAACTTATAATTGTTCCAAACCACAGTAGTACGTTTTATCATCACCGTATAAGGAAGGTCCATACCACGTCCATACCCACTCCATACAAAAACAGGTGCACAACAGTGATTTTTATAACAAGATATTTCCACACCCCAGCCATCTTTCGAATCAACAACAGTCACAATTTCCTAATGAGTTAATATGCACTCCACACAAACATGACTAACTTAAAGAACACTTCCACTAGAAAATTTTAAGATTTGAAACAATAAACATCGAATGTACTATCAAGATTTAAACTTAAAAATTCCTTTGATTTCTCAACTTTGTTTTCAACTACTGAACTATTACCATCAGCATTGTTGCCAATAAATCCACCACAAGTTTGAGGAAAAAACAGTAAAACCAACTGCAAATTGATGAAGAAAGATAATCAAGAGCAACTAGCAATTCGAGGTAGAAAATGTGGGTCATAAAATAGATTAAGAAATATTTTTTCGCTCTAAAATTTTGAAACAAGGAAGATAATCTAGTGGACTGCTTTGGTTAATACTTTGCTTATGCTTTCCCAAAGATACTATTGTATGGTAGAAATAGTTTAATATTCCCATTGATACTTCTTATAGCAATAAACCAAAAATAAAATAACTAACAAAAGCATTCCACAAATATTTTGCCAATGTCAGGGAAATGCTCATCTTCTGGAAAGTGAAAAAAAGTCCAGATAAATATTTATAAACATTAGGGAAAATATCTAAAATATTCAAGATAATTAGATAACTGTATAAAATTACATTTCTTTTGGATAAGTGTGCATTTGATAATGAATATATAAGTTCAATATTAGCTTTTTCTTCACTAAATGGATGAAAGAACAAGTGCACCTATTCCTCTAGCAAGATGAGGAACTAGCTACTTGTGAGAGTAACTGTATGGAAGAACTCTACATCTGTGAAGCATTTGTATCATGATGCCTACACCAATGAATTAGAGGCGTGTTCTAACTCCTATCTCTCGAAGTGGCATGTGATCTAAACATACCTTACTTACATGAAAACTGTCCAAAATGAGAAAGTATGTTAAATCCTTCCTCTATAGACAACATTAATAAATCATTTTACCACCTTTCTATCTTAGGAAGGAGGTCTCCTATTTATCGTAGGATCATACCATTATTATAAATTGCATAAGTTTCCATATGAAGTGGGGTGTTAAATTTATTCTGCCACCCATGTATAAATGTTTTCAATTGTGGGTATAAGCTAGGTTCACTCTTATTTGTAATGGATTTAACCCACTCACACATAACGTCAATTCTCTAAAACATCTCAACTAAACGGGGGATTGTTTGTATCCTTGTAATGAATAATATCACATATAGGCTCTACAAATTCAAGGTCTAAATAATACTCGTAAAAACAAAATGATGATAAAAAACTCTAGTAAGTTTTGAATCAGTCGAATTTTGCCTATGTATTTTGAAACTCTTATTAGCTTAGAATTATAACATATTTTTTGAGGATTTTCTCCCAAAAAGTGAGCAACTAGGTTAAGGAAGCTAAGTGATCAGAAACATTAAGCTAAGGGATCAATAATCAAATCTGGCACGAAGAATTTATGTCACTAAGGACTTTGGAAATGAATATTTGTGTTTGTTTTTATGGCATCATTATTACTCCAATTTCAATTTGTAGTTTGTAAATGGATTTTGAAATGCAATATAGCTACGCCATATGGTAGGGAATTTCCTCGATAGTGGAATTCATAGGTGTTGACCTATTGTAAACAATGAGTGGGAATGACCATGCAGGGAATCAGATCGAGTCTATGGAAGATGCACTAGTACTATATTTTGTTTCCTATCTACAATGTTGAAAATCTAGGTTGTAGATTGTGGGGGATCATGTTTATAGTGTAATATAAATGTATTTTCTAGGGGGAAAACATCAATAATGTTCAAAAAGGACACAATTAGTAATTTTTCAATTTCAATTCTTTATGGTCTTAAAATTTCATGTTTCATTGTGATCTCATCTCAATATAGCATTAATTTATGTCTACCAAATGATTTTAATGAAGTACTACCATTAACTAGTTTGTACTATGTAGTTAAAAGGATCAGCTGAGTTTGCGGCGAGTGCTGGAAACTTCAGACTAAAAAACATGAGGAATGTCGGTGATTGCAGTCACAAGCATTTTTGCACATTGGAAGCCCTGATGGGGTGTAGTCCCACTAGAAACATAAAATTTTAGTATATAATGAATTCCACCCTCAACAATATATAATAAATGCATGATGCATAGGTTTTTTTTCAATCGAGGGTTTCTATCCCTTGACCTAAAATTTGTATTCTTAAGTTTGTGTTATATGGGTCCAGGGTCATTGGGATTCTTCTTTGGTAGCAACAACAACTTGATTTATATGCAACCATTTATAAAATAACCCAAACACACTGATACTTGTGAGGGAAATAAATTAGGGTTAACCAAGGTTATGCTTATGTGGACAAAAATCTGTTGAAGTAGCTCAAATTGCTGGTAAATAGGTTTACGTCGAGGGAGGAAGGGTTTTTTTTTCTACCAGGTAAGAAATCTACTATTAGGGCTAGGTAGGTTATTTCAACTAGCAGAACATTTGGGTTGTTCACTGGATAACAAAACTGGTCTCATTCAAATTGGGTTATTTCCACCTGGTTATTTTCACAGTCTGACTATTTGCTTCTGAGACCATCACAAGAACTTTTTTGTCTCCAAAAAAGAGAAAGTGGCTCGATTCTACCAGGTAGGAAACTAGGTCCAGGAAATTTATTTGTTTCTCTTTAACAAATTGGTGGGTTCCATCACTTCAATTAAAGAAATAAACAACACTCAGTCCCTCATACCAGCAGCTGAATTGGACCAAATTGGACCAAAAAGATACAATTTCCATAATTCAGATCTAATTGCACACACAATATTAGCTTCAGATTCACATTGAAAAGTGAGACATTTAATTCAAGCTCATAAAAAACATATTTGATATAGCTGTAGAATGAAATACCATATGAAAACTAATTGCACACACAATATTGGGTGTCACTGACGGACCAATACCATATGAAAACAAAAACATATTTGATATAGCTGTAGATTGAAATCAACAAATCAGACAACCCTAATCAATTTGATAGGAGACCAATTCAAGCAAAATCCACACAAACCCATTTAATACCAATTCAAGCACACAACCCTAACCAATTTTAGTACAAATGCAAATCTAGCACATAGACCCATATAATTATGGAAGTATTGCAACATGCTTTCTAACACTTTGACTGCCAAACATCCAACACTTATTAAGAGGTGGAAAACCATGTCACAGTTATGGCATGTGACCTTCCATGTGAACAATAAGATGTAACAGATATAAGATGTAACTAGGAAAGCAATAACAAACACTTTTATTGAGAGGCATGCAAAAGTTTTGAAATTACCTTTGCTATAACTCTTGCTAGAATGAGATCATGTATGCTTTAATTCTGTTGCAAGGAAAGTGTAGCATGGACATCCTACAAAAATAGGAAAAAGAGAGAATTAATGACCTTGCTTGTAGAATTTTTGGCAAAACAAAACATGCCATCAAGTGAATACTTATTAAAACAGACCTGAGTAGTTGTTGGCAGTTGAGGCAAAGTAAAGTGGCCTTGAGGACAATCCATTTTGTAGGCCTGATGATCATCAATCCTAGCTGATATTTACTACTTCTGTTACTACTGTTGTTATTTACATGTACATATGTTATTTACTACTATTGATATTCCATTAAAGAAAACATTTAGAAAACACATTTAAAGAAACACACATTAAGTAATATTCCATTTAAGTATTGAAGTAGAAAAAGAACGTACATGAAAACTCTAACATGGGAATGGGCACCAAAATTTGACAAACAAAAACTTGTTTCATCCTTTTAAAAGTAATATTAAACATAACTGTTGAACTAGCCAACATTTCAAAAACCCTCAAGAACCATGCCTCAAGAACGCATAAAGAAATATTTGACAATGGATAACTTCACATTAAGTTATCCCAACCGTTCGGCATCTGAACCATTCACCGCACCTGAAGATAAGAGAAATTAAAATGAGTATAAAATAAATATGAAATTGATACAAACAAATCAGCAATAATTCAAAAAGTAATACTTAATAAATAAGTTATAAGATAGTAGTAGAAAAGATAAGAGAAATTAGAATGTTTTAAAAACTTAACCGTATTTAATTTTTTGATGAAATCCACAAAAATTCTGTGGTCTCTTTCTTCTAAGTTGTATGTGTCATTCTTGATATTGTATGATAGGTTTGTCCTTGCCATAATAGATTGAAGATGTATGAATAGATGATCTGTCGAATCATACGTGTACATGCGTTGCCCCTTTATTTTATTGTACCAACAACATTGAAGCTCAACACCTTCAGGCCTATCCATAAGATCAATGTCATTATGGTAATCAAACACCCTATTACCATCCTTGTTTCTTATTCTTTGAACTCTTCCAATGTACCAAGTCCCACAAGAAACGTCATGCTTTGTACTTTTAGATACACCTTTTCTTGTAGTACGTTCAGCTATGGCTATAGACTCGCTCTCAAACAACACTGCACAATATGATCCAATTCCAAAACCAATTGCAGCACCCTTTTTGGGGGCCCTCCCATCTCACCTGAAGTATACTCCATTCCTCACTTTAGTGAATCTATCTTTCGATAATGTCAGATTTCCATTCAATTGACAAACCAAACAAGATTTGTACATGTCCTTTCCATCAAGCTCCACCACTGGTTTTGGTAGTTATGTTTACATTCTCATCAACAGAATATAAAATTCCATCCAACTTGTGCCTCCACTCACTTTCCATCGTTTGTAATTCACTATCATTGAGTACCATAAAAGATGAAGATTGGAATATGGATGTGGAATGACCCGGTGGAGAATTATCAAATACTTCATCCACAAATTCAAATGTTGAATAATTATGATCCTCTATCCATGGTTTAAACCACCAGGAATCTTCTATGTGTCCTTTTGGTTGCATGCCAAGACCTAGTAAAATTCCCTGTGCATCCTCCAATCCTATCTTGAGAGCTTCTATAATTTTATCATCTATGTATATTGAATGATATTGTGACAAGACGTCACCTTCCTCTACTGTTTGTTGATGCAATTTATTCCAGATACTCGTTTGTTTCTTATGAGATTTATTGAAACGAATCCCTTTGGGATTCGATTCTTCTTCAGCAACTCTATTAAGGGTTCCAATAGCATGAAGTAAGTCAGTGAAATCATATTCCCTCTCTATTCCGACCATGCCACCAACTTTGCTAAAGTAGTTCTCATATACATCTGACCCAGTCAGGTGCAATGCACATGGCAAGTTAGGGTATTGATCACGAAATAATCTCATCAACAAAACCACAAAGTGGCAAGAAATTTTCACATCTTGATATGCCTCTCTGCTAATGAAATTAATGTTGACATTAGTATTTGCTTGTTCTCTTACCCAACATAGCCATAACGTGAGGAAATGATGGACTCTTGAATAATTTCGCACCCTTTCCCAAAGAGTCAAACTAGGAGACAAAAAAAATCAATATAGTTAGCAACGATTGCTAGATAGGTCTCTGTACCCGATGTCCTCTCTATCCTGCAACTTGTACTTCTCATTTCCTTCAAGCACCTATGGACATGCCTTGAAGCAATGCATTGCGCTGAACCCCAGTTTTGGCGATCAATCCTCTCTATATCCTCAATTTTAAGCTTGTGGTCATCCACTTTAAAATTGTTTTAAACCATTCTTACATTGTTAAAACTAATCAACTCCTCTCCAACAATCAAATATCGTCGACCACTAAACAAAGGATTCACTAGTTTTTTGCAATTGTGGATGTAATCCTAGTCATGAAATCCTGTTACTTTAAAGCCATCATACAACCCAGTTATCCCCCACCCTTCCTAGGGAATTTGATATCTCATGCCTGTCGTTGAGTAATAATCCTTCAACATAAGAATTATTCTCCTACTATCCCCATCTGAGGAATGACCAATAATAGTTCCTAAAAAATGTTCCACATGTCTCTTCCATAGGTCTTCTACTTTTTCCCATTCTCGATGGACAAAATTTGCATCAAACCTATTGCACGTTGGATGGACAACCACAACCAAAGGAGGAAGCTTCTCATGTAAAGGGTTTGCAATAATAACATGTGCATAATGGCCAATCACAGAATTCTTGAAGGCATATGTAATAATCTCATAGCCTGTAGTGCCCTCACCAATTGTCACAAATAAATGTGCTTGACACTTATGTTCTTCTTTCTTACCGCAAAAACCCACCAATGTATCAATTTTTGCTACCCACCTGACATATTTTTTCACAACAGTTTCATCTTCAGTAAGGCATACTGGAATTGGGCCCCCTATACCATGTTTGGATTTATAAGAAGCATACATTTTTCTAGTTGCCTCAAAAATGTACTCATGATCCCCTATATATGTCAATGATTTTCTAACTTGCCTTAAAGTCAAAAATATCGAAGGGCCATCAAGATTCAAGCTAATGAAGCTATGTAATCTAGGACCTCCCCATTATTTAATCACCTCATAAATCGATTTAGTGGATGTGTTGATGTAATTGTAACTTTGGAATGTGTTTCACATATATGTATATTGTATTCCTATAGAGATGTTATTATTCCTCTATATGAAAGTGTCGTCATTTATATTGTAAGAGTCGTAACTTATACTTGATGGGTTATTAGACCACCTTGATGGGGTAGGCCCTGTATAAGTCATATGGGTTAAAGGGTTATTAGACCACTTTATTAAGGTTCGGCCCTGTCAACATTATGTTATGTGGTTAAGTTGAGGCCAACCTAGTAAAGGTTATTAGGCAAGTCAAGTCAACTATAAATAGAGTGTGGGAGGCACTCTGTTTAATCATTCACATTCTCACTCTTACTCTCATTAGAGAGTGGCGCACTAGTGGAGGAGGAGAATCTACTGCTAGGAGTATATATCTTATGCTTGGGTTTTATCATTTCTCTATCTATCTCTGAGGAAGTTGTGGGGTTTTTCACCTTTATAGTTTTCCCCAGTGCAATTCTGTGTGTCTATTGTCTCTTGTGTGCTTGCATTATTATGTCCATGACTGATATGCTATAGATATGTTGTAAATGTTGTTCTCTCAGTTAAGATCCTAGATCATATTGAAGTAAATTCTAAAAAACTAACATGGTATCAGAGCTAGCCTGAAAGAAGGCATGGTATGGCATTTATGACACTTGTTGCACTTGCGAAGCTAGGGCTTGATATAGCAAAAACTAGTCATTGTATCACTTTCACTATAAATTAATTTTGGAGAAGTTTCAGGATCTGAAAATATTACAGGTCGAATATAAGATCCCCATGTACCTTGTGTCTGAAGGAGAGCCTCTAATTCGTTGTACTTTCAGATTTATGATCTGTACAATATAGGGTTTCTCCCTCTTCCAAATCTGAGTCATAAAAAGATGACCTAGGAAAACATGTCACAACATGGGCTAGGAAGCTCCAAATGAAATTTCGTAAAATGTGACAAGTGGGGCACAGACAATACTTTCACAGGTATGATTTTCAGAGGCCAAAATTGAACCAGTAACACATGGGACTCCGTACACATTCACTCTCCTGTTTTATCCCATAAACAAGTCACATTGTGACACTTGGCATAACTCTCTCTCACAGAATCCATTTGAGGTCAGACCTATGGAGTTGGAAAGATAACATGTCAGGATACCACAGAAAGAATTTTTAGACCCTCTAGATCTGAAATTTCAGAGTTACACTAGAAACAATCAAGTTCATATTTCTGTCAAAACATAATTGGATTTTGAGCACCTTCATTCATGGCTCCGGGAATTTAGGGTTTTGGAGAGTGCTGCAATTTTTTGTATTGGAGACCACGGCTGGATGCTCCTCATCAAAATCAAAATCTAGAGACCAAGATCGATTTTTTTGGTTGGGAAGAAGGTCGGGCTTGATCAAACCCTAGTTCGGGACTTTGATCGGAAAAGTGAAAAATCAGGGCTTCTGCAAAAAATGGGATTTTTTGAAATTTGTGACCATAGCTGGAAGCTGCTTGGAAAGATCAAACTTCAGAGATTTGGGTCAAACTATTTGGTTGGGTGAAGCACTGGGAAACTCAAACCCTAATTCAGGGTCCTCCCTAGTGAATTCGAAAATCTAAAAGGCAATTTCGAGGGGTGAAACTTTGTCGTCTTCAAATTCTGAGTAAACCAGCTTGACCAGCTCATCAAGGCGCATCTTTCTATCGTTTCAGAAGATGAAATTCAAATTTTTAATTTTTAGGGTTTCTCTGACAAACCCTAATCCAACTCCTGATCCAGTTTCTGCAATTCAAGTGGATTGGGTTAATCCTAGAAGAGAATGGATTGGTCACATGCATAAGTGAAGAAGTTCCTATTTCAGAGGGAGATGAGGGTAAGGCCTTACATAAAAATAATACAAGCAAACTCGATAGGTATGACTTATCCAGGTATGTTTCGAGATCTGTTCATGATTAAGTTTATGGTATGTTTGACTTCGTCAAGGTTAGTACAATCTTGATTAACTTTAGACTTGTCGTATCACCTTAATAAAATTATGAATGCAGATATTCATTGATTAGGGTTTTGACACCTATGATTGTACTAATGCATTGTAGTGTTGTACGAGATTGATGTTATCCGCTAACATGAAAGGTACATCAAGAAAGACAAATCATGTTCTAGTTCAAGAACATATGACCATGGTGACATGAAGACAAAGATTCATCCATTGTCATGGATCACATAGAAGATCTACTTACGAGGTATGTATAACTTGGTTCTATAATGGTTAACCTATGAGATATGCAAGTTACTAGCACAAGTCATTGAAAAGAACAAGAAGACATTATGCGGGTATGTTAGACATAACTAGCTAGCATGCTAATCCAGGTATGTTTTTCCTATATCAAGTTAGAATCCTACCTTGTGTAAGGATCTCTTATATAAGTATACATGGAATGATTGATAATGATTATTTATGAAGTTAGAAATTTATCATGGATTTAGGCATATTATGCTTCTTACTTTGATTGATGATATGACTAACCAGAAAAGTCCTATGGTCAAATAGGAATATGCATGACTAAAAGAATTGTGATAAATTATCTGTGTATGAAATGATCTTGACCATACATGTTTAAGATTATTGTGTTTTGATAGTATTAATATTATACTAGTGAATGTATGATTATCTATGAGATCTCGAGGATAACACAATGATGATACTAGTAAGTATGCATAGTGATCGAGGATGGATATAAGTTCAAAGACAGGTAATCTAGGAAGCAAAGATCAAGAGGGAGCACACTCCAGTAGTTCCTGCAAGGAAGCAAATATTGAGAGGGAGTCAACCCTACAACCAAACAAAGATATGTATTTGAATTGTCATTTCTTGCATACTTGTTTGTTTAAATAATATTGCTCAATGATGTATATGCTTATGTTCCTAGAATTAGGGTGTGTGTTATGCATATTAGAATAATTGCATTAATGAATAGTATACTACTAATATGCATGTGATGGGTAAGTGGTCTATGGCACTGTACAACATTCCATTGCTACTTATCTAGAATGAAACCTCTTTGTTGACATGTTGGGAGTTGTGCACACTCTTAACAATGTTCTGGTAGATATTGGAAGGCATCTAGAAAGTTACGGGATATGGATAAATGTTGTATTGAAGCATTGGCTAAAATAATTGCATGACTGTATGACATATTTCTTTATGTGTAAGAACTTGTTCTAAAAACTATGAGATGTTTCAAATCATGCAATTTAACTTGTTTTGTATGAAAGATCGTATACCATCACCTACAAAGGAAGGACTACAACATTTGTTCCAAAAATGAAGTTTAAAGAAATCTATCTATTGAAGATATTGAAGAATCTGAAGTTCCCAGGATATGGGATGCAGTAATGGAAGAATGCCATGATTGAGGAGTACCAGTCAATCATGAAGAATGATGTTTGGGATGTAGTCCCAAGACCTGAAGGGACGTCTGTTGTGACTTCAAAGTGGATCTATAAGATCAAGCATGCTGCAGTTGGTAGCATAGAGAAATACAAAGCGAGATTTGTAGCTCGTGGCTTCTCCCAGAAAGAGGGGATAGACTATGAAGAGACTTTTTCTCCTGTAGCCAAGTACACTTCCAGCAGATCAGTACTTTCCCTAGCTGCAGTGATGAAATGGAAGATACACCAGATGGATGTCAAGACAACCTTCTTGAATGGTGTAGTCGAGGAGGAAGTGTATATGGAGCAGCCACTCAGTTTTGAGACATATGATAGGGAGTCATATGTGTGCAAGTTGAATAAAGCCTTGTATGGATTGAAGCAAACTCCTAGGACTTGCTATGGTAGGATAGACAACTTTATATCCAGTTGTGGATTTACCAAGAGTAAAGTAGATTCCAACCTTTGCTACAAGGTTGAGGAAGGCAATCCTATGATACTACTTCTGTATGTGGATGACCTGTTTGTTGCAGGTGAGGATGCATCGATTGCCAATACCAAGAGGAAGCTTGCTGCCGAGTTTGAGATGAAGGACTTGGGCATGATGCACTATTTTCTAGGCATGGAGGTGTGGCAGAGTGCAGATGAGATATTCCTTGGACAAGGGAAGTATGCAGTAGAGATCCTAAAGAGGTTCAGGATGATGGACTGCAAGGCCATGGCCACACCTATGGCATCGAACCTGAAGCTTCTGTGTGATGCTTCATCTAAGCCGGTTGATGTCACGATGTATTGTTAGATGATTGGGTCCTTGATGTACCTAATGAACACGAGACCAGATATTTGCTTTGCAGTGAACACATTGAGCCAGTTCCTGACGGATCCTAGAGGTGTTCACCTGGTTGCTGTAAAGCATATTCTGAGGTACCTGAAGGGTACAATTGATTATGGGCTCGAGTATGATGCAAATCAAAATTTTAACCTGCAAGGTTATGTTGATTTAGATTAGGCAAGCAGTGCTGTAGATAGGAAGAGCACATCTGGGTGTTGCTTCAGTATGGGCTTGGGTGTGATCTCTTGGTTTAGCAGGAAGCAGTCCTGTGTAGCACTGAGTACAGCCGAGGCATAGTATGTTGCAGCTTATTCAGCTAGTTGTGAGGCAGTATGGCTAAGGAAGCTATTGTCAAAGTTATTTGATCTCACGTTGGATGCTATTGGTATCTTTTGTGACAACCAAAGTTGTGTGAAGCTTTCTGAGAACCCTCTGTTCCATGACAGGTCGAAGCACATCGAGATCATATATCAATATATTAGGGATATGGTGTAGAGAGGAGCAATGAATCTCTTGTATGTTGTGACGGATGAGCAGGTTGCAGATGTGCTGATGAAACCACTAGCCAAAGTGAAGTTTGAGTACTTCATAAAGAGGCTTGGTGTTCTTTAGATTGATGACACTTCAAGGAAGAAGTGATGGACACATTTGCAAGAGCCATTCCAAGCATGGTGAGAAGAGGATCCTTCCCATGGCTATGGATATAAGCGTTGTGTGATGAGTATCAGAACAATGCTCCGGTTATTGCTTTGTATGCATCATGTTGGATGCTTGTTATGATAAGTTGGATCATGTATATCTGTATGCATCATGTTGGATGCTTGTTATGATCAGTTGGATCATGTATATGTGTATGCATCATGTTGGATGCTTGTTATGATCAGTTTGATCATGTATTTGTATATGCATCATGTTGGATGCTTTGATCAGTTTGATCATGTATTTGTATATGCATCATGTTGGATGCTTGATATGATCAGTTGGATCATGCATTTGTTTATGCATCATGTTGGATGCATTGTACGATCAGGTAGATCATGTACTTATGTATCTATCATCTGGATACTTGTATGATCAGGTAGATCATGTATGATGATATGTATCAGGTGGATACATGGTATGATCAGGTGGATCATGTATTTGTGTATGTATCAGGTAGATACATTGTATGATCATGTAGATTATGTATGATGATATGTATCAGGTGGATACATTGTATGATCAGGTGGATCATGCATTTGTGTATGTAACAGGTAGATACATTGTATGGTCAGGTGGATCATGTATGATGATATGTATTAGGTGGATACATTGTATGATCAGGTGGATCATGTATTTGTGTATGTATCAGGTAGATACATTGTATGATCGGGTGGATCATGTATGATGATATGTATTAGGAAGATACATTGTATGCATCAGGTGGATGCATGGTATGATCAGGTTGATCTTGGATGATGAGTATCGAGATGATGCTCTTGATGATATGCATCAGGATGATGCTATGATGATGATCAGGATGATCACAGATGACGAGCTTTAGGATGTTGCTCCAGATGATATACATCAGGATGATGCTATGATGATGATCCAGAAGATCACAGATGATGACCTTCAGGATGTTGCTCTAGATGACATGCATTAGGACGATGCAGTGATGATGATCGGGTTGATCATGTATACATCAGGATGATGTATGTTGAGTATCAGGTTGATACTCTATGGCCGTAGACAATTTGTGTAGGTAGCATATAAAAGGTCCTTTAAAATACGGACAGGTAGAGTGGTGTGCTCGTAATAGCCTATGATGCTCTATCGAGATCTAGAAAGGTAGAGCAGTGTGCTCGTAATATCCTATGATGCTCTATCGAGATCTAGAAAGGTAGAGCGGTGTGCGCGTAACATCCTGGGATGCTCTTAGTAGGTTTTTCTATAGTTTCGCATATAAAAGATCCTTTAAAATACGGACAGGTAGAGTGGTGTGCTCGTAACAGCCTAGGATGCTCTATTGAGATCCGAACAGGTAGAACGGTATGCTCGTAACATGGTGGGATGCTCTGATTAGGTTTTGTGAAAGTTCGCATAGAAAAGATCCTTTAAAATCTGGACAGGTAGAGCGGTGTGCTCGTAACAGCCTGGGATGCTCTATCGAGATCTAGACAGGTAGAGCGGTGTGCTCATAACATCCTAGGATGCTCTGAGTAGGTTTTGTGAAGGTGAACATGTAAAAGAACCTATAGTCTGCACTAGGTTTTGTTGATGCACGTAATCAGTCCTAGGTTCCATAGTATGGCCACTGATGATGAAGACCTACAGGTGGTGGGCCTACATCCAACATGAAAAAGGGTTGGCTCTGTAGAACTTCCTATGACGAGTAGATTGTAGATTGATTGAGATAGCAGTAGTACTGACGATAACGATTATTCGGTGATGATGATCCAGAGAAGAAGACTTGTGCTAGTAGATCTATGTCAATAAATACCTTCCTAGTTAAGATGGAGTGTTGTTGTAATTGTAACTTTGGAATGTATTTCACATATATGTATATCGTATTCCTATAGAGATGTTATTATTCATCTATATGGAAGTGTCGTCATTTATATTGTAAGAGTCGTAACTTATACTTGATGGGTTATTAGACCACCTTGATGGGGTCGGCCCTGTATAAGTCATGTGGGTTAAAGGATTATTAGACCACCCTATTAGGGGTCGGCCCTGTCAGCATTATGTTATGTGGTTAAGTTGAGGCTGACCTAGTAAGGGTTATTAGGCAAGTCAAGTCAAGTATAAATAGAGTGCAGGAGGCACTCTATTTAATCATTCACATTCTCACTCTTACTCTCATTGGAGAGTGGTGCACTAGTGGAGGAGGAGAAGCTGCTGCTATGAGTATATCTCTTATGCTTCGGTTGTATCATTGATCTATCTATCTCTAAAGAAGTTGTGGGGTTTTTCACCTTTATGGTTTTCCCCAGTGAAATTCTGTGTGTCTATTGTCTCTTGTGTGCTTGCATTATTATGTCCATGATAGATATGTTGTAGATATGTTGTACATGTTGTTCTCTCAGTTAGGATCCTAGATCATATTGAAGTAAATTATGAAAAACTAGCAGGATGCACTATATCTTGTCCCTGACTTTGAACGAACTAGGTTGTGAAATATATCTTGAACAAATTCCCAAACTACATCTTTACCTTTTATTTTCCTTACTTATGAGCCTCACATACATCCTTTCAAAACTTGAACACATCGTTCCTTCCAGCAGACTCAAACAAATTTTCCATTAGAGACCTTGTTCTAATAGATAGTGTAGCAACCTTTGCCAGCTCCCACCAAAGAGATCGCATTGTTAATCTATGTGTAGCATTTGTATCTCTCGCAACAATTTTGAGTTCAGTTTGATTCAAATGGTCCAACCTTCTCCCTTTCCCTTTATCTCTTCCATGTCTTTTGATGTTGCTCCTTGATTCACGATGTAAACGCATCCGGAATTCATCACAATTAGGTATCAACTTACAAATATTTCATTTCATTGAATCAAAAGGGGTTCTTGTTTCATAAACCCTCTTGCAATGCATATGTCTATATGTACCGTTAATACAAAATTCAACACCATAATAACATAGTGTTATCTTGGTATGTTTCTCTATGGCCCACGATTGTCCACCATGTTGGTCATCCATTAGAACCTTTGTGTCCAATCTCTCCCCTCTTTTATCAAGACAGGGATCCCAATACCCCCAACATAGTAATATCAAGGGAGGCAATTGTCCTAGAATAAGATGAAAAAACAAATTAGAAAATGATCTACGAACTGCTACTAACAAGTAATAACAAATAAAGTAATGTGAAAATTCAAATTCAAATTAAATGAAAACTTGGGTAATTAACACACCTGGAGTAGAAGCATGTGAACTTGTAGAAACCCCATATGATGGTGAAGGTAGTGATGGGACCAAGAACTTAGTCAAACTTTGTTGGGAATTAGGTAGGATTCTTCGGTCTCCCAACCATTCCACTCCTGAACATAACTATATCATGCAAAGCCTCATCTGTAGCAGCAGTGTGCTTCCTTGATTTCATGTGTTCATTTAGAGACGTGACAATTTTACCACTTGTCGGCACCAAAGAGAACCATCTATTGCATCGTGTACATTCCACTCTTACTTTTTTCTTATCCTCATAGTTTGCAAGTGTTGTTTCCACCACCGTGAACAAATGAGGCTCTTACGTTTGGTTGAAATCATCTAGAAGTTTGATCGCTTGATCAATCTCAAGTCAATCTCTAGCCACGGTTGTCTACTTTTCTCTATTACATGAAGGAATTTCATTACTTCCCAACATTGAAATGTGACATTGATGGGCTCTTGTTTTCATATGATTGTTTTTTATGTTACGAACCATTCACACTACCAAGGATACTTCCCCTGTTCCATAATCAATGCCACAAATTTCACAATGGATCTTTATATTAGGTGTTCCATTTTCTTAATATACCTTGACTGTTAGCTTCTCCTTGACAAACTCTTCCATTAAACTATTCACTTTCTATTCCCAAGATGCCAATACATTAGGATCAACCACTGCCTCGAAAACACGATGATCCCCTTCAACTTTTTCCACTGAATCGGACACATGATCAACTCTTGGTTGTTTATGCAGAGGCTCCTCGACATTCCCTTCAATGTTTTCAGATATTGGTGTTCTTTCCATTACATGTGATTGCAATGAGTCGACAACCATTGTGTCTACTTTCCTCTTAATGCGTATATTTGTTGTTGTAGGTTTCCTTTTTTGCTCTTGCTTTTGTATTTAAAGGATGTCCAATTGGGCCAATAAAATCGAAAGGATATTCAATGATTTCATCATCCACAATTTCACAACGGATATGAGCATATGTACAACCTTTTCGACACTGAACTGTTCCAAGGACACAATTCTCTTCAACAATAAAAATTGGAAAGTTCCCAACATCACTAGGATCCATCTACATTTCCATCCATCTATACCCTTTAGTTAGTTAAGAAATGAATAAAATTATAACAATTTTTTCAAAAGTTTGCATATAATATGGCTACGAAATGAGTTGGGTGCATCCATAAATAAATAAATAATAAAGTAATTCAAATTTACACATGCATATTAGTTCATTAATAAAATAAAGAGCTAGGAATCAAGGTATGCACTTTCAATTCATATATCTAAAAAGGATGAAGAAATATTAATATCGGGATGAAACACCTTGAAACAAAATGTACTGTCAGGGGCTTGATTCAAATAGCCCTCCCCAAACTAAAGAGTCAACTTCAACGTACCTGCAGAAGGTCAAAAGGTGATCAAAACAAGAGATGAAAAAACATCGAAACTCTCCCTTCAAATGATGCTCATAATCATTAAATTTTTTCGTGAATATTTTATGGGTTTAGCATATTTACCGATGTTGAATTACACTCAAAAAATTTCTGACCTTAATGATTGTTAAATGTTGAATTATACTAAAAAAAGTTTTGAATTCCCTTCACACAACTTAGTTTCAAAGATAATTCTTGGAGTTAATATTTTGATTATGAAACTACGCTGGAAAGATTTCAGATTTGGATTATTGCGTCTGTTTGCAACATTACTGTAAAATGGCATGGAAACATATTCTTATCTCTAAAGTTTAATTTTTGAAGCTTAATGTTTCCTACATTTGATTAATAAAATATAAGTTTCTATAGTTTTCTCCTGAAAGGGTTTCCATTTGGTTCTGCTTCCCTGACGATGAGTAGGGTTTCTACTTGAAACATCCATTTCAAATTCATAACACAATACAAATCCAAAAGATCATGGAGGATTTAGAGAACTGTGAAATCCTGAATCATCTTAAGGGTTTCCATGTTAAAGCACTGTGTTTTGTGGTGATTAATTGTTTAATTGTAAAAAGAAAAAAATGTGTAATTAAAAGTTTACGATCACATAAAATTATTTATGTAATTATGTAATTCACATTCAATTAGCACATAAGTTATTCGTAATCATCTTCATGTTATCATTTATTAATTTCATGGAAGCATGCCATGATAGAGAATAAATCTTCTGAAAGGGGAGAAATCACATTGAAAGTATTATTTTGGATATTTGGGCCACCCTTTTGTTGAGCAAAACAATAGTCTCTAAGTCTTGAATTCAACACATTAATACATATCCTTACACTAAGGAATGCAAAGTACAATTGGATACTACAGTTTTGTTTCAGATATTCTTACACTAAGGAATGCACAATACAATTGAATACTGTAGTTGGATTTCAATATGTAAAACCATTTTTAAGTCTACAAAATGAAGAGCCATGAAAACTCTTGAGTACGACTGCAAATCATATCAGAATTACAACAGCCCCTTGATACAACATGGTACACAAATATTTGTAGTACAAATAATGACCACTTGAATCAACACAAACAAAGGAAAAAAAACCAACCAAATGCTCAAGCATCTAAATGCATCCAAACCAAAAAATTATTGAGTTTAGATCACCCTTGATATAGAAACAAGAACAAAATTTTAATTCTACAATACCATTTTTCCTGTACTCTGCATGTGAGGAGAGAGACCATTTTCATAAGGAACAATGCTCAGTGGTGAAAGCTTTTAACCTTCAACAACAACTTAGATTGTAGTTTTATTAAGAGGCCTTGGTAATTTCATTCTTTGAGTGATAGGTGGCCATATAGGAAAAGGTTCTGACAAATTAGGGCAGCACTGCCTCTGTATGTAGTTTCATAGATAAAAGAACCATGATGTCAATACAAAGTGGGAGCACGAAGGAAGCTCCTATAAAAGCAATACAAAGTGGCACCATGTGCCACTTTGCAATGCCCCACTTTGTATAGTCCCACTTTTCTATCTATAAATTGGGACTATGTGGCACAATGATTTCAATACAAAGTGGGAGTGCGAAGGTGACTCCTATAAAAGCAAGTGGTATAACCTAAAAATCAAAACAAAAAATGAGCTAACTCCAAAGTGTGAGATTTTCAATTGCTAGGAACTAGATTCATAAGACAATTTCACATGGAATATTTTAGATAATGAGAGAAGAATAATAAAGAGAATAAATTATGGAAAACACTCTGTATCTTATTGATTGATATGATAACAATATATAATACATCCTCTATGGAGAAAATCGAATTGCTTTGAAGCAATATGGAAAGAGAAAAAAGAAAGGCTTAGAGAAGACAAAAAACCCCCTAGGTGGCAAAAACAGTTTCCAAAATTGTGCTAGAGGCTCATGAATTTGGCAAGTATGGTATGGCAGCTCATGAGTGAGGTAAATGGAATGTAATGATGGATTTAGAAGGTTATATATGATGTGGAGGTCGAATTGGTCAAGTGGCAAAAGATTCCAAGTAAACTAGCTTTATCTTTTCCACTAGAAAGCAGAAAAAACAAGACAAAGCTAACTAAAACTGGATAGTGTCTTTCTAATTCAGGAATAGAATAAAATCAGACAGAATCCAAGGAAATCTTATCTAGAATCTATCCAAATTCGTTTTTGTGAATGAGGATAGCCTGTGGTACACTAAAAGACAAAACTGGCCTATTCTACCTAGTCAAAACTCAGGAAATTAATCATAAATGATTAATTAATTTTATCCTCAGTCTAGAATGACATAGTGGGTTTTTTAAATGTTCCAACACCCCCCCCTTAAGCCTGACTTTATGTGATGGGAATTAGAAAAATATCAGAAATATAGGGCCCAAGCAACAAGACTTATGGTCACCCCAATACAAAAATAACTAGTCCATGTAAACTGAGGAAACAGGGAAAACCTCATGGGAACAAAACCCCCCCTAAAAAATTGACATGGTTGATGTCTTCATACTGTCATGTTGCTCATTTGAATGAGTTGAATGGGATTCTTCCGAGTAACTGACTTGATTAAGAGATTGTGGATGTCATGATCATGCATCAGTGCATCGATGTTGTGTAGGCAAGAACCATGTGTTGAAGCTCTATGAAGTTCATCTTTTGATGATGGAGGAGCATCAAATGAATTTTTCTTGCTGCTATAACATACATAATCAAATCTGAAAACATAGTCAATGATGGAAAGAATATCTATGCATACTCCTTCCCAAGGAGAAACAATGAACTCAACAGGATCAATTTCTTTTGTAGCTGCAATGTGGTGTACTAGTTCTTGTACTTTCTTCTCAAACTAATGTAGAACCTTTCTGATATTTAAAATGAGATCATACAGCTCTGAATTATCAGAATTTAATTCATATGGAGAAGCAACCAGTAAAGATTTGGAGTCTCCATGATTGAACATAATTTCATTAGAAAACATTTGAGAAACTAGATCACCTGGACATTTGAGCGAGCTTGGAGAGTGTGAGGACTTGACTTTTGAACCATGAGTGATGGGGTCATGTCCATATGTGTGGAATATCAGTCCAAATAATGCCAAAATAATTTCTATCCAACCAATGAAATATATGCAGGACAAAAGTGCAACATAGAATTGTGTAGTTTCTTAACTGGAGAACTTGGGGTTTGTATGGTCTTTTGTGCATCCAAAGGTTGGGAATATGATGTGGGATATGTAAGGACATGCATATAAAACTGTAAATCGTCTTCTAAATCAGAATCTAAAAGATTTGAATGATGGTGGAAAGACCTTTCATAAGACAAGTTAGAAGCTAGTAAAAAATGACTAGTTTTGAGAGTAGACTTGGATGAACTGACTGAAGATTGTTCCAAGGAAGATGTGGAGGTTTCTAATTCTGATATATCAGAATGTGAATCAATATTAGAGACATCATAATTATATTTCACTCTAGCACTCAAAGCATAAACATTATTACCTTTGGGAGAGGCTTGGAGATAGAGTTCTTGTTCTACAACAACCTTGCCTTGTTCTTTCTTTGCAAAGTCAAGAACATCTATGTTATGCTCTTCAAGCATCTTGGCCATGATGTCTAATTTCTTCTTGAAGCAAGATTTCTCAGGATGAGTGCCTTTGCAGCAATAAGAACACTTGGGCTTCTCCTTCTTCATCTTCTTGGATTCAGAATCTCCATCAGAATCCTCTTCATCTGACAATATCTTTTGTTTGGATTTGTCATTCTTGAAACTCTTTGCTCCATGAGAAACAATAGAAAAGTCTTTGGAGGGTGATTGATCCCTCATTTGTACCAGCTTGTCCTTTTCTTGACTGAGCAAATCAATGAATGCATACAAGGTTGGCATCTTCCGCTTGGGACCTGCAAGTCTTGTAGAATGAAAAGTAGACACAAATACTGAGTATTCAGAGCTCAGTTTTGACAGAATGGTAAGGATTAATTGCTCATCCTTCTTCTCTATACCACATTGCTTGAGTTGAAGAACTAGGTTCTTGAATTTTGATATGAACTCCTCAATAGAATTGAAATTACTTGGACTAAGAGAGATCAACTCAATCTCCAACAAATGACCTCTGAGCTCATCTTGTTTTCCAAAGAGAGACTCTAGCTTTGTCCACACTTAATTTGGAGTTGATAGAGAGTCGATATGGAATAGAATATCTAGAGATATAGAGAGACAAAGTAACCCATAAGCATCATCAATCCTATTGAACCATTTGGATTCTAATGCAACAGCTCCTGGCTCAGTTTCAAGCCCCATAGTGACTCTATACAATCCTTTGCTCCGAAGATGGATGGTCATATGCACCTTCCAGTCAAAAAAATTGAAGGGAGTGAGAGTCACAACTTTGTCTTGATTTTTCTCCATATTGATGCACTCCTGGTAATGGTAATAACTGCAAAAAACACTCTTGGAATTTTTTTTGAATCAAGCTAGCTCTGATACCATGTGAGATTTTCAATTGCTAGGAACTAGATTCATAAGACAGTTTCACATGGAATATTTCAGACAATGAGAGAAGAATAATAGAGAGAATAAATTATGGAAAACACTTTGTATCTTATTCATTGATATGATAACAATATATAATACATCCTCCATGGATAAAATCAAATTGCTTTGAAGCAATATGTAAAGAGCAAAAAGAAAGGCTTAGAAAAGACAAAAAACCCCCTAGGTGGCAAAAACAGTTTCCAAAACTGTGCTAGAGGCTCATGAATTTGGCAAGTCTGATATGGAAATTCATGAGTGAGGTAGTGACGATAACGATGATTCGGTTATGATGATCAAGAGAAGAAGACTTGTGCTAGTAGATCTATGTCAATAAATACCTTCCTAGTTAAGATGGAGTGTTGATGTAATTGTAACTTTGGAATGTATTTCACATATATGTATATTGTATTCCTATAGAGATGTTATTATTCCTCTATACGGAAGTGTCGTCATTTATATTGTAAGAGTCGTAACTTATACTTGATGGGTTATTAGACCACCCTATTGGGGGTCGGCCCTGTCAGCATTATGTTATGTGGTTAAGTTGAGGCCGACCTAGTAAGGGTTATTAGGCAAGTCAAGTCAAGTATAAATAGAGTGCGGGAGGCACTCTATTTAATCATTCACATTCTCACTCTTACTCTCATTGGAGAGTGGTGCACTAGTGGAGGAGGAGAAGCTGCTGCTATGAGTATATCTCTTATGCTTCGGTTGTATCATTGCTCTATCTATCTCTAAAGAAGTTGTGGGGTTTTTTACCTTTATGGTTTTCCCCAATGAAATTCTGTGTGTCTATTGTCTCTTGTGTTCTTGCATTATTATGTCCATGATAGATATGTTGTACATGTTGTTCTCTCAGTTAGGATCCTAGATCATATTGAATTAAATTATGAAAAACTAGCAGGATGCACTATATCTTGTCCCTGACTTTGAACGAACTAGGTTGTGAAATATATCTTGAGCAAATTCCCAAACTACATCTCTGCCTTATAATTTTCCTTGCTTATGAGCCTGACACACATCCTTGCAAAACTTGAATACATCATTCCTTCCAGCAGATTCAAACAAATTTTCCATTAGAGACCTTGTTCCAATAGATAGTGTAGCAACCTTTTCCAGCTCCCACCAAAGAGATCGCATTGTTAATCTATGTGTAGCATTTGCATCTCTTGCAACAGTTTTGAGTTCAGTTTGATTCAAATGGTCCAACCTTCTCCCTTTCCCTATATCTCTTCCATGTCTTTTGATGTTGCTCCTTGATTCGCGATGTAAACGCATCCGAAACTCATCACAATTAGGTATCAACTTAGAAATGTTGCATTTCATTGAAACAAAAGGGGTTCTTGTTTTATAAACCCTCTTGCAATGCATATGTCTATATGTACCGTTAATACAACATTCAACATTATAATAACATAGTGTTCTCTTGGTATGTTTCTCTATGGCCCACGATTGTCCACCATGTTGGTCATCCATTAGAACCTTTGTGTCCAATATCTCCTCTCTTCTATCAAGATAGGGATCCCAATACCCCCAACATAGTAATATCAAGGGAGGTAATTGTCCTAGAATAAGATGAAAAAACAAATTAGAAAATGATCTACGAACTGCTACTAACAAGTAATAACAAATAAAGTAATGTGAAAATTCAAATTCAAATTAAATGAAAACTTGGGTAATTAACACACCTGAAGTAGAAGGATGTGAACTTGTAGAAACCCCATATGATGGTGAAGGTAGTGATGGGACCAAGAACTTAGTCAAACTTTGTTGGGAATTAACATTGGTAGGATTCTTCGGTCTCCCAACCATTCCACTCCTGAACACAACTATATCATGCAAAGCCTCATCTGTAGTAGTAGTGTGCTTCCTTGATTTCATGTGTTCATTTAGAGACGTGACAATATTACCACTTGTCGGCACCAAAGAGAACCATCTATTGCATCGTGTACATTCCACTCTTACTTTTTTCTTATCCTCATAGTTTGCAAGTGTTGTTTCCACCACCGTGAACAAATGAGGCTCTTGCATTTGGTTGAAATCATCTAGAAGTTTGATCGCTTGATCAATTGTAATGTCCCCTCCTATCATACCAGCATGATAGAGAGGATCATTATGCTAAAATCGGGCATCTAGTCCATGAACTTACTAGGTAAGCATTCAGCTAACATATGAAAATGTATAATACAAGAAAAACACAACAGAATTAATACTCATTTCACATTCCTCATACATTCCAGATTTTCATGTCATTCTTCAATTAAGCAATATCAAATCATCAAATGAGAATACTTATCTTAAACCAAGTAGCCCATGAGCAACCAGCTATGCTTCTGCAACGTTCCACCCAACCGTAGGCCAGTGTGATCCTCAATCTCTCAGCACCACTGCCACCCCCGAGCTGGGCATGATCTCGATAAGGAAAAAGGGGAAAACAGGCTCTCACATAGCCAAAGGTATACCGAAATCAGCCAATCCAATCAACAGTTGGGTTTCTCCGGCTGTTAAGAGATGGATGCATATAACATCAAAAGCATAAGTGTTGGGCATGAGAAAAACTCTTATACAGTGAAGTTCCCAACAGTGGGTTTCTGCCAGTTCCAGAAAAACGTGGGCAACCAAAAACGAAAAGGAGGAAGTGGGAAATCAACCCCAGGAAAGCAGAATCATTTTCAGAAAAAATCTCATGGGCATTTTGTGGACAGAAACGGCCTCCATAATCCCAAAAATCATGGCTCTCTTCTCCCAGCCACTAAGCTAACCAAAAACAAGTTTGCAGACATGGAATAATGCCGGAAATGGTGAAAAACGTGAAGGATAAAACCCCAACAAGCTCAGACTGCGTGGGAGGATGAATGCCATGGGTGAAGAATGGCTTTGGGCACAATTTCGTGGTGGTTTTCTTGCCCAGCAAACCAAAACTTGATTCCCCAGGTTGTTGTCTTTCCCATACATGAAAATTGACAGCCATACCTCTCCCATCCCAAGGCATTAATTGTTTCAACCAATCCTTGGAAGAATTAAATGATGGGGTGCATGAAACCAAATGGGTAGTTGAGAGTTCATGGGTTTCCTCAATGAAATGGCTTAACATCATGGCTCAAGGGTTTGGTTATTTTCCCTCCCTATTCCTTGTAAATATCATGCCCCCATCTCTTTGCTGCATTGCGTAACTGGTTGTGGGTTTTTCATTAAAATTGCATATTTACATGATGTCCGATTTTACATTGTTCACCGCTACCACAAGAACTCTATGCATTCATTCTAATTGCCAATACATAGAACGATAAGTCAATGGCGGGGCCTTGGCCTTGAGCTCCTCACCATGAATAAATAACAATATTTACATCATTTACAATATTAATGCAATAGGGTCAAGTTGGGAACATTAAATTCCCCTCCCCTTGGAATAACACCGTCCTCGGTGTTCCAACACTTCGAAAATAATACCCACTTTACATATGTCAAAAATTCACAAAATGTGGTAGGTTTGTCCTGCAATTCACCCTTTACTTGGGTCTTTCAGGACTAAGTCCTTTGGCTTCCACAATCGTTCCCGCTGGCTTTGGTCTTCCAGCTCTACAGGTGGGCATTGCTCCCGAGCAATCCCTTTTCTTTATTCACCTTCTAGCTGCTCCACAAGTTTAGAGTTTCATGGATGCCATCCTTCTTGTTGTCCCGGCAACTATCTGTGAGACTTATCATGGCAATTCCTGTTAGGACAAGCATAACACAATAATAAAATTAGTCAATTATTTTCCTAATTGACTTGGAACGTCCATGCTTTACTCTTGAGACTTCCACACATTTCATGCTTTCCACACACACATGAGCTCATTCATGTTCATCCTTTCACAAGAAAATAACTATTTCAGCATTCACAATTCATTTCAAGCAATGAAACACAATTTGTTTTCATTTATGACATGCACTCTACAATCCTTTGTTTCTAATATGCATCAGTCAAAAGAAAGAGAAGAGTAAGAGTTTTCCCCCTCTTAGTCTTGTTCCAATCCGGAGCCACACCATCACTGGTGGTTCTATGCTCCTTGGCCTCTTTCATTTCAATGCGAATGCTTGACTTGCCCTTTCTTGGCTATGACACTTTAGTGTCTAAGGTCTGTTTAATGGCTTTCAACTAGAGAACCCTTCCCCATTATCGCTTACAGAACCTTTGGTTGCTAGGACTCACACAGTTCCACTAGCACCATCTTTCATTACTGCTCATGCGAAGCTCTTTAGGACAGTCCTATGTCCACATGCATCCTCCAAATGCTTTCATAGTCCTTGCTTCCAGCAATACCTACACTCAAACATTGAGTCAATTCACATGTTTAGTGTATTTTAATAGGGTTTATCTCCAAATGAGAAATTTAAGAAATCATAATTAAATCATATGCACATGTATATTCATAAGCGAGAGTTGCAAGATAACCAAATACTTATCTTTATTGGATGTCTTCACTTTATCCCACAGGATCCTTCTTCACTTTCCAAGCATTGGATTTCCCGTGGATACAACAATGAATGTTGGGCCAGCATGCAGGCTACTCCACACCCATTTGAATAGACAATGCCATGCCAGTATGCTGACTAGTTTTATCAACTGTTTAAGGGAATGTTTGGCCAGCGTGCTAGCTTCTCCACAACATCGAGTGGTTAATTTTCCCACCAACTATTCTCTGAATTTACCGAGAATTTTATAGCTCCAACCAGTTACTCCCTGGCTTTACCAAGCATTTATAGTTCCAACCAGTTACTCTGTGGCTTTACCAAGCATTTATAGTTCTTTCAGGGTCCTTTCTTCCTGTAATGTCCAAGGTTTCCAACAAAGAAACAACAATGTATTAGCTTGGTTGCAATAAGACTTGTACCTGAAATCTTCATTATTCCAAACAAGAATTAAATGAAAATGAATACTTATCTGTATTGTGGGTTTCCTCGCTACTCCACAGGTTTCCTTCTCTGCTTTACAAGCCTTGGATCACATGTGGGGTGGATGCTTGGCCAGCACACATGCTGCTCCACAACATCATCCGAATAGGCAATGCCAAGCCAGTGCGCCGACTGGGTTTATCAGGCATCCCAAAACTCAGTATGCTAAGCCAGTGGGCCAACTGGGTTTATCAAGCATTTCAAAAATCAGTATGCTAAGCCAGTACGCCGACTGGGTTTATCAAGCATTTCAAAAATCAGTATGCTAAGCCAGTACGCCGACTGGGTTTATCAAGCATACAATAACCATTTCCAAGCCAGTTCTCCGACTGGGTTTGTCAGGAAATAACACCTTTGACCAATACCTCCACAACATGCACGTAACCAATGCCAAGCCAGTACACCGACTGGGTTTATCAGGCATCCAGCAACCTTTTGCCACAACTCCCAAATAACCAATGCCAAGCCAGTACGCCGACTGGGTTTATCAGGCATACAACAACCATTGCCGAGCCATTACATCGACTGGGTTTATCAGGCAATATGAACAACATAATATGATTACGTGGCTCCCTCTCTTGTGCAACCAGTGGTTCCCTTCCAGGAACTCCATAGGTGACTCACTTGACTGCAGGCTAGCATGGCCCCACAATACCCACTCACACTACACAAGGATGATACCCCTTTTCTGCAACACAGCTCCTCGGGCCTATCCATCCCTTCTAGAGTCCTTTAGTGTGAGCGTAGAAAGGTTACCACTGCCCATACAGTCCTCTTGAGCACCCTTTCTTCGCTTTTCCTCTTACGTGCAACACCAAGGTGCATTTGTGTAAGCTGTTAGCACAAGAAGGATAAGCAGGCTCATCAGTATTGCTGCCCAAAAATTGTAATCACATTTTATATCATTCACTATCAAGTATTGAAACACCAGGAATGCGTCCATTCCCTTAGGGTGTAGTCAATATTGAAAACCCTACCATGACCCAGCACCAGAAAAGGTTTGCACCCCCTTTCCGATGTGCGCCATGTAGGCCCTAATCATACTCAAGCAGTTTGCAATGATATAAATAATATGGAGCATTCTCTGCATATTAACCCTAATAATTTAGACATGCATGTTCTTGTCTAGGGTCACAAAATACTCATTCATTTGCATATGTGTCTCACATGCCTTATGGGCATAGATTTACCATTTCACTTCCATGGTTTACTGACATGCGGTTTGGCTGAGGCATTATCAACATTTACAATGGCGTTTCACCCGAAACCCATTTCCAAAGCATGGGATCCTTCCCATCTAGTTTGGCTTTTGCAGGCCATCACACATGGTCTTCCTGCAATGTGTCATCCTGGCACACTTTATCAAATAGCCAAACAGTCAGCAACATTTATCAATAAGCTTCAAACATGATTGTTCCATAACCAATCAATAGCATTAATAATTAAATTGAATATGAGTTTACAATTCTGTCTCCTATAGAAATTGATTCGCTTAGCAATGAGTCTCTCCTCATATTGTTTGGCTCTTGTAAGTGGTATCACTCTGACCATTATGGTTTCACCCTTGCTACCATACCTGAACATCCACCTACAGCATGTCCTCCTGACACAATTCTATATAAGCCAAACAATCATTAGCAATTATAACCAAATTCTCAAATCTGAAATTTGTAACTCTGTTTTCCTACAGAAATTAGATTTGCAACTATTTAAACCAGACAATTTTCAGATTCGTTTCATGCGCAAATTTACAACCATGAGGACCTTCTCATTACCTTTGGCTTTGCACATGGTAGATCCCGGTCTTCACTATGGACTTATCCTTATTGCCATACGCAAGACTTTTCTACCTGAAAACTGAAACTTCAATCAGTCAAACACATTGTGAGTATCCATGCACATAATTATTCATTGTCATAACAGTCACTGAAGTGATCTCAGAAATATAATACTCAATAATTCAAACACCTTCAGCTGTTTAACTTTCGAAATGCAATGGAATATATATACATTTCTATATATGCATCATTATCACAATAGAATTTCAAGACATAGTCACACTATCCATGCAACTTAAATAAATCGTATATACTCATTATTTCACATTCATATCATTCATACAACTCTGTCCTTCCACAGAGAATTCTAGCAGCCCATCGATCATGATTTGGCTCTTCTGCATTACCATAATCAGGACCACCAATCCTCACTTGCTTTGGTTATTAGGCACATAACCAACATACACATGGCATGATATAAATTCATATGAATGCATTGAGATTTCTAAATAGTCATAGGGTTTAAGGATCATTTCCTTCACTTACCCACACCTCACCAAGCTTGGTAGGTTAACAGTCCCAATTGGTATTTAATATCACATGCAAACTAACTCAACATAGCTCAAACATAGTTGAAGGGATCTTACCAAATCCTCTTTCAACATTCATGCAATTTGGCACCAATAACCATTACCTGCATGGTTACCATTAACATCGCCTGATGTTACCTGATCAATTGGCCTCTTACCAAGGCTGCTCAGTCCTTTTGCCAACTTTATGATCATAGATTTGTTGCACCATCCTTTCTGCATAAGGTTGTTGGCTTCATGCAACAACATCCTCAACACATTTAGCCATGCTCTTTGTTATCTTTGGTCCTACAACCATTACTAACATCAACAGTCATTATCAACCATGATATTCTCCATTAGTGGTTCATTGCATATGCAGACTTCATTATTCTACCAATATGCAATGTCCTATTTATGCACAAGCATTTCTACATGCACTATGCAATGTTTGTTAAGATGCCATCTAGTGCATATACATCTATGTAATCCTTTACATTTTTAACATTTTTATGCCATATGACAATTTCATAATTATAAGTATGATAACAAATAGAGGTTTAATAAATTCTTCCTTTTTCGATCCCTCATTGTAACATGGAACTCCTCTTCCATATCATGCAATTATAGAAATTGCCCATATTGACAACAAATTTGTTTGTCAAAACAGCCGCTGGAACTCTTCTGCTCTAAATATCTATGATATATGTAGACCTCATTCACACTCTGGTCATGCATCATTGTTCCCTGCTGGACAAGCTTTCCAATGCCTATCTTCATGCTCCATTCCGACATCAGGTGCGGAAACTGCATCTCTTCAAAAATGACAACTTTCACTCCAATTCTGCGCATTTTACACAGTTGCATTTTGGTCCAGAATGCCAACTTTAGCCATCTGCGGAAGAAAATATATGAGGAATCACAAAAAATTATCTATCGGGAGAAGTTATTCCATATAACAAGGAACACTCCGCAATTCACGGATTTCAATTCCGATGCACCATTCATCTTCTATGAATTTCTGGGTTTTGCTACTTCTCACTTTTCACATTTTTCCAAAATTCCAAATTTTGGGCCAAAATGGCTATCTCCCAGATGGTGCATTTCTGGAAAATATTCGTTTAACGGAAACTGTCCATCTTAATGAGAATATGAAATGTCTAGTTCAGTAAAAATTTTGATTTTCACATCTAGAGTCACTTTTACTACCCACGAGCTTTTCAAAATCCCGAAGAAGTGGCCCGGAACAGTGCTTTTTGGCCTTCTTGCTCACCCCGACTTCACATCCCTTGGAGTTTGGTTCTAGGATTCTAAACTTAACATCGTACCTACTTCATGACTGCGCCTGATCAATTTTAGCTCAAACCGACCTTCTGTCAAGCCTCGGGACTATGTCCTTCAAAAGTCACTATTCCCCATTTTCTGTCAAATCGGAGAGTAATGGGCTCAGGGTCTTCACTGGTTATTTCATCTCCTTCGTCAATGGCCTCCGAGCCCCACAGGAATCATCCCCTTCTGACCCCGGATGCTCCCTCTATCCAGATATTGAGTTTTCGTCGAAGGAAAACATACAATCAAATCTGAAAACATAATCAATGATGGAAAGAATATCTATGCATACTCCTTCCCAAGGAGAAACAATGAACTCAACAGGATCAATTTCTTTTGTAGCTGCAATGTGGTGTACTAGTTCTTGTACTTTCTTCTCAAACTGATGTAGAACCTTTCTGATATTTAAAATGAGATCATCCATCTCTGAAATATCAGAATGTAATTCATATGGAGCAGCAACCAGTAAAGATGTGGAGTCTCCATGATTGAACATAATTTCAGTAGAAATCATTTGAGAAACTAGATCACCCGGACAGTTCAGCGAGCCTGGAGAGTGTAAGGACTTGACTTTTGAACCATGAGTGATGGGGTCATGTCCAGATGTGTGGAATATCAGTCCAAATAATGCCAAAATAATGGCTATCCAACCAATGAAATATATGCAAGACAAAAGTGCAACAGAGGCAAGTGACACAGTGTAGGAAAACATAGAATTGTGTAGTTTCTTAACTGGAGAACTTGGGGTTTGTAGGGTCTTTTGTGCATCCAAAGGTTGGGAATATGATGTGGGATATGTAATGACATGCATATCAAACTGTAAATCATCTTCTAAATCAGAATCTAAAAGATTTGAATGATGGTGGAAAGACCTTTCATAAGACAAGTTAGAAGCTAGTAAAAAATGACTAGTTTTGAGAGTAGACTTGGATGAACTGACTGAAGATTGTTCCAAGGAAGATGTGGAGGTTTCTAATTCTGATATATCAGAATGTGAATCAATATTAGAGACATCAGAATTATATTTCACTCTAGCACTCAAAGCATAAACATTATTACCTTTGGGAGAGGCTTGGAGATAGAGTTCTTGTTCTACAACAACCTTTCCTTGTTCTTTCTTTGCAAAGTCAGGAACATCTATGTTATGCTCTTCAAGCATCTTGGCCATGATGTCTAACTTCTTCTTGAAGCAAGATTTCTTAGGATGAGTGCCTTTGCAGCAATAAGAACACTTGGGCTTCTCCTTCTTCATCTTCTTGGATTTGGAATCTCCATCAGAATCCTCTTCATCTGACAATATCTTCTGTTTGGATTTGTCATTCTTGAAACTCTTTGCTCCATGAGCAACAAGTGCAAAGTCTTTGGAGGGTGATTGATCCCTCATTTGTACCATCTTGTCCTTTTCTTGAGTGAGCAAATCAATGAATGCATACAAGGTTGGCATCTTCCACTTGGGAACTGCAAGTCTTGTAGAATGAAAAGTAGACACAAATACTGAGTATTCAGAGCTTAGTTTTGACAGAATGGTAAGGATTAATTGCTCATCCTTCTTCTCTATACCACATTGCTTGAGTTGAAGAATTAGGTTCTTGAATTTTGATATGAACTCCTCCATAGAATTGAAATTACTTGGACTAAGAGAGATCAACTCAATCTCTAACAAATGACCTCTGAGCTCATCCTGTTTTCCAAAGAGAGACTCTGGCTTTGTCCACACTTCATTTGGAGTTGATAGAGAGTCGATATGGAATAGAAGATCTGGAGATACAGAGAGAAAACGTAACCCATAAGCATCATCAAGCCTATTCAACCATTTGGATTTTAATGCAACAGCTCCTGGCTCAGTTTCAAGCCCCATAGTGACTCTATACAATCCTTTGCTCCGAAGCTGGATGATCATATGCGCCTTCCAGTCAAAGAAATTGAAGGGAGTGAGAGTCACAACTTTGGCTTGATTTTTCTCCATATTGATGCTCTCCTGGTAATGGTAATAACTGCAAAAAACACTCTTGGAAATTGTTTTGAATCAAGCTAGCTCTGATACTATGTGAGATTTTCAATTGCTAGGAACTAGATTCATCAGACAGTTTCACATGGAATATTTCAGACAATGAGAGAAGAATAATAGAGAGAATAAATTATGGAAAACACTCTGTATCTTATTCATTGATATGATAACAATATATAATACATCCTCCATGGATAAAATCAAATTGCTTTCAAGCAATATGGAAAGAGCAAAAAGAAAGGCTTAGAAAAGACAAAAAAAAACCCTAGGTGGCAAAAGTAGTTTCCAAAACTGTGCTAGAGGCTCATGAATTTGGAAAGTATGGTATGGCAGTTCATGAATGAGGTAGTGACGATAACAATGATTTGGTGATGATGATCCAGAGAAGAAGACTTGTGCTAGTAGATCTATATCAATAAATACCTTCCTAGTTAAGATGGAGTGTTGATGTAATTGTAACTTTGGAATGTATTTCACATATATGTATATTGTATTCCTATAGAGATGTTATTATTCCTCTATACGGAAGTGTCGTCATTTATATTGTAAGAGTCGTAACTTATACTTGATGGGTTATTAGACCACCTTGATGGGGTTGGCCCTGTATAAGTCATGTGGGTTAAAGGGTTATTAGACCACCCTATTGGGGATCGGCCCTGTCAGCATTATGTTATGTGGTTAAGTTGAGGCTGACCTAGTAAGGGTTATTAGGCAAGTCAAGTCAAGTATAAATAGAGTGTGGGAGGCACTCTATATAATCATTCACATTCTCACTCTTACTCTCATTGGAGAGTGGTGCACTATTGGAGGAGGAGAAGCTGCTGCTATGAGTATATCTCTTATGCTTCGGTTGTATCATTGCTCTATCTATCTCTAAAGAAGTTGTGGGGTTTTTCACCTTTATGGTTTTCCCCAGTGAAATTCTATGTGTCTATTGTCTCTTGTGTACTTGAATTATTATGTCCATGATAGATATGTTGTACATGTTGTTCTCTCAGTTAGGATCCTAGATCATATTGAAGTAAATTATGAAAAACTAGCAGGATGCACTATATCTTGTCCCTGACTTTGAACGAACTAGGTTGTGAAATATATCTTGAACAAATTCCAAAACTATATCTTTACCTTATAATTTTCCTTGCTTATGAGCATCACACACATCCTTGCAAAACTTGAACACATCGTTCCTTCCAGCAGATTCAAACAAATTTTCCATTAGAGACCTTGTTCTAATAGATAGTGCAGCAACCTTTGCCAGCTCCCACCAAAGAGATCGCATTGTTAATCTATGTGTAGCATTTGCATCTCTTGCAACAATTTTGAGTTCAGTTTGATTCAAATGGTCCAACCTTCTTCCTTTCCCTTTATGTCTTCCATGTCTTTTGATGTTGCTCCTTGATTCGCGATGTAAACGCATCCGAAATTCATCACAATTAGGTATCAACTTACAAATATTTCATTTCATTGAATCAAAAGGGGTTCTTGTTTCATAAACCCTCTTGCAACGCATATGTCTATATGTATCGTTAATACAACATTCAACACCATAATAACATAGTGTTCTATTGGTATGTTTCTCTATGGCCCACGATTGTCCACCTTGTTGGTCATCCATTAGAACCTTTGTGTCCAATCTCTCCCCTCTTCTATCAACATAGGGATACCAATACCCACAACATAGTAATATCAAGGGAGGCAATTGTCCTAGAATAAGATGAAAAAACAAATTAGAAAATGATCTACGAACTGCTACTAACAAGTAATAACAAATAAAGTAATGTGAAAATTCAAATTCAAATTAAATGAAAACTTGGGTAATTAACACACCTGGAGTAGAAGCATGTGAACTTGTAGAAACCCCATATGATGGTGAAGGTAGTGATGGGACCAAGAACTTAGTCAAAATTTGTTGGGAATTAACATTGGTAGGATTCTTCGGTCTCCCAACCATTCCACTCCTGAACACAACTATATCATGCAAAGCCTCATCTGTAGTAGCAGTGTGCTTCCTTCATTTCATGTGTTCTTTTAGAGACGTGACAATATTACCACTTGTCGGCACCAAAGAGAACCATCTATTTCATTGTGTACATTCCACTCTTACTTTTTTCTTATCCTCATAGTTTGCAAGTGTTGTTTCCACCACCGTGAACAAATGAGGCTCTTGCGTTTGGTTGAAATCATCTAGAAGTTTGATCACTTGATCAATCTCAAGTCAATCTCTAGCCACAATTGTCTACTTTTCTCTTTTACATGAAGGAATTTCATTACTTCCCAACATTGAAATGTGACATTGATGGGCTCCTGTTTTCATATGACTGTTTTTTATGTTACGAACCATTCACACTGCCAAGGATACTTCCCCTGTTCCATAATCAATGCCACAAATTTCACAATGGATCTTTATATTAGGTGTTCCATTTTCGGAATATACCTTGACTGTTAGCTTCTCCTTGACAACTCTTCCATTAAACTATTCACTTTCTATTCCCAAGATGCCAATACATTAGGATCAACCACTCCCTCGAAAACATGATGATCCACTTCAACTTTTTCCACTGAATCGGACACATGATCAACTCTTGGTTGTTTATGCACAGGTTCCTCGACATTCCCTTCAATGTTTTCAGATATTGGTGTTCTTTCCATTACATGTGATTGCAATGAGTCGACAACCATTGTGTCTACTTTCCTATTAATGCCTATATTTGTTTTTGTAGGTTTCCTTTTTTGCTCTTGCTTTGTATTTAAAGGATGTCCAATTGGGCCAATAAAATCGAAAGGATATTCAATGATTTCATCATCCAAAATTTCACAACGGATATGAGCATATGTACAACCTTTTCGACATTGAACTGTTCCAAGGACACAATTCTCTTCAACAATAAAAATTGGAAAGTTCCCAACATCACTAGGATCCATCTACATTTCCATCCATCTGTACCCTTTAGTTAGTTAAGAAAAGAATAAAATTATAACAAATTTTTCAAAAGTTTGCATATAATATGGCTACGAAATGAGGTGGGTGCATCCATAAATAAATAAATAATAAAGTAATTCAAATTTACACATGCATATTAGTTCATTAATAAAATAAAGAGCTAGGAATCAAGGTATGCACTTTCTATTCATATATCTAAAAAGGATGAAGAAATATTACTATCGGGATGAAACACCTTGAAACAAAATGTACTGTCAGGGGCTTGATTCAAATAGCCCTCCCCAAACTAAAGAGTCAACTTCAACGTACCTGCATCAGATCAAAAGGTGATCAAAACAAGAGATGAAAAAACATAGAAACTCTCTCTTCAAATAATGCTCATAATCATTAAATTTTTTCGTGAATTTTTTATGGGTTTAGCATATTTACCGATGTTGAATTACACTCAAAAAATTTCTGACCTTAATGATTGTTAAGTGTTGAATTATACTAAAAAAAGTGTTGAATTCCCTTCACACAACTTAGTTTCAAAGATAATTCTTGGAGTTAATATTTTGATTATGAAACTACGCTGGAAAGATTTCAGATTTGGATTATTGCCTTTGTTTGCAACACTACTGTAAAATTGCGTGGAAACATATTCTTATCTCTAAAGTTTAATTTTTGAAGCTTAATGTTTCCTACATTTGATTAATAAAATATAAGTTCTATAGTTTTCTCCTGAAAGGGTTTCCATTTGGTTCTGCTTCCCTGAAGATGAGTAGGGTTTCTACTTGAAATATCTGTTTCAAATTCATAACACAATAAAAATCCAAAAGATCATGGAGAATTTAGAGAACTGTGAAATCCTGAATCATCTTAAGGGTTTCCATGTTAAAGCACTATGTTTTGTGGTGATTAATTGTTTAATTGTAAAAAGAAAAAAATGTGTAATTAAAAGTTTACGATCACATAACATTATTTATGTAATTATGTAATTCACATTCAATTAGCGCATAACTTATTTGTAATCATATTCATGTTATCGTTTATTAATTGCATGGAAGCATGCCATGATAGAGAATAAAGCTTCTGAAAGGGGAGAAATCACATTGAAAGTATTATTTTGGATATTTGGGCCACCCTTTTGTTGAGAAAAACAATAGTCTCTAAGTCTTGAATTCAACACATTAATACATATCCTTACACTAAGGAATGCAAAGTACAATTGGATACTAGAGTTTGGTTTCACATATTCTTACGCTAAGGAATGCCCAATACAATTGAATACTGTAGTTGGATTTCAATGTGTAAAACCATTTTTAAGTCTAGAAAATGAAGAACCGTGAAAACTCTTGAGTACGACTGCAAATCATATCAAAATTACAACAGCCCCCTGATACAACATGGTAGACAAATATTTGTAGTACAAATAATGACCACTTGAATCAACACAAACAAAGGCAAAAAAACCAACCAAATGCTCAAGCATCTAAATGCATCCAAACCAAAAAATTATTGAGTTTAGATCACCCTTGATGTAGAAACAAGAATAAAATTTTATTTCTACAATACCATTTTTCCTGTACTCTGCATGTGAGGAGAGAGACCATTTTCATAAGGAATAATGCTCAGTGGTGAAAGCTTTTAACCTTCAACAACAACTTAGATTGTAGTTTTATTAAGAGGCCTTGGTAATTTCATTCTTTGAGTGATAGGTGGCCATATAGGAAAAGGTTCTCACAAATTAGGGCATCACTGCCTCCGTATGTAGTTTCATAGATAAAAGAACCATGATGTCAATACAAAGTGGGAGCACGAAGGAGGATCCTATAAAAGCAATACAAATTGGCACCATGTGCCACTTTGCATTGCCCCACTTTGTATAGTCCCACTTTTCTATCTATAAATTGGGACTATGTGGCACCATGATCTGGATACAAAGTGGGAGTGTGAAGGTGACTCCTATAAAATCAAGTGGTATAACCTAAAAGTCAAAACAAAAAACGAGCTAACTCCAAAGTGTGAGATTTTCAATTGCTAGGAACTAGATTCGTAAGACAATTTCACATGGAATATTTCAGACAATGAGAGAAGAATAATAGAGAGAATAAATTATGGAAAACACTCTGGATCTTATGGATTGATATGATAACAATATATAATACATCCTCTATGGAGAAAATCGAATTGCTTCGAAGCAATATTGAAAGAGCAAAAAGAAAGGCTTAGAGAAGACAGAAAACCCCCTAGGTGGCAAAAACAAATTCCAAAACTGTGCTAGAGGCTCATGAATTTGGAAAGTATGGTATGGCAGCTCATGAGTGAGGTAAATGGAATGTAATGATGGCTTTAGAAGGTTAGATATGATGTGTAGGTCGAATTGGTCAAGTGGCAAAAGATTCCAAGTAAACTAGCTTTATCTTTTCCACTAGAAAGCAGAAAAAACAAGACAAAGCTAACTAAAGCTGGATAGTGTCTTTCTAATTCAGGAATAGAATAAAATCAGACAGAATCCAAGGAAATCTTATCTAGAATCTATCCAAATTTATTTTTGTGAATGAGGATAGCATGTGGTCCACTAAAAGACAAAACTGGCCTATTCTACCTAATCAAAACTCAGGAAATTAATCATAAATGATTAATTAATTTTATCCTCGGTCTAGAATGACATAGTGGGTTTTTTAAATGTTCCAACACCCCCCCCTTAATCCTGACTTATGTGATGGGAATTAGACAAATATCAGAAATATAGGGCCCAAGCAACAAGACTTATGGTCACCCCAATACAAAAATAACTAGTCCATGTAAACCGAGGAAACAGGGAAAACCTCATGGGAACAAAACCCTCCCTCAAAAATGGACATGCTTGATGTCTTCATACTGTCATGTTGCTCATTTGAATGAGCTGAATGGAATGCTTCCGAGTAACTTACTTGATTAAGAGATTTTTGATGTCATGATCATGCATCAGTGCATCGATGTTGTGTATGCAAGAACCATGTGTTGAAGCTTTATGAAGTTCATCTTTTGATGATGGAGGAGCATCAAATGAATTTTTCTTGCTGCTATAACATACATAATCAAATCTGAAAACATAATCAATGATGGAAAGAATATCTATGCATACTCCTTCCCAAGGAGAAACAATGAACTCAACAGGATCAATTTCTTTTGTAGCTGCAATGTGGTGTACTAGTTCTTGTACTTTCTTCTCAAACTGATGTAGAACCTTTTTGATATTTAAAATGAGATCATGCAACTCTGAAATATCAGAATGTAAGTCATATGGAGCAGCAACCAGTAAAGATGTGGAGTCTCCATGATTGAACATAATTTCAGTAGAAAACATTTGAGAAACTAGAGCACCCGAACAGTTGAGCGAGCCTGGAGAGTGTGAGGACTTGACTTTTGAACCATGAGTGATGGGGTCATGTCCATATGTGTGGAATAGAAGTCCAAATAATGCCAAAATAATAGCTATCCAACCAATGAAATATATGCAAGACAAAAGTGCAACAGAGGCAAGTGACACAGTGTAGGAAAACATAGAATTGTGTAGTTTCTTAACTGGAGAACTTGGGGTTTGTAGGGTCTTTTGTGCATCCAAAGGTTGGGAATATGATGTGGGATATGTAATGACATGCATATAAAAATGTAAATAATCTTCTAAATCAGAAAGTAAAATATTTGAATGATGGTGGAAAGACCTTTCATAAGACAAGTTAGAAGCTAGTAAAAAATTACTAGTTTTGAGAGTAGACTTGGATGAACTGACTAAAGATTGTTCCAAGGAAGAGGTGGAGGTTTCTGATTCTGATATATCATACCGTGAATCAATATTAGGGACATCAGAATTATATTTCACTCTAGCACTCAAAGCATAAACATTATTACCTTTGGGAGAGGTTTGGAGATAGAGTTCTTGTTCTACAACAACCTTGCCTTGTTCTTTCTTTGCAAAGTCAGGAACATCTATGTTATGCTCTTCAAGCATCTTGGACATGATGTCTAATTTCTTCCTAAAGCAAGATTTCTCAGGATGAGTGCCTTTGCAGCAATAAGAACACTTGGGCTTCTCCTTCTTCATCTTCTTGTATTTGGAATCTCCATCAGAATCCTCTTCATCTGACAATATCTTTTGTTTCGATTTGTCATTATTGAAACTCTTTGCTCCATGAGCAACAAGTTCAAAGTATTTGGAGGGTGATTGATCCCTCATTTGTACCAGCTTGTCCTTTTCTTGAGTGAGCAAATCAATGAATGCATACAAGGTTGGCATCTTCCACTTGGGAACTGCAAGTCTTGTAGAATGAAAAGTAGACACAAATACTGAGTATTCAGAGCTTAGTTTTGACAGAATGGTAAGGATTAATTGCTCATCCTTCTTCTCTATACCACATTGCTTGAGTTGAAGAAGTAGGTTCTTGAATTTTGATATGAACTCGTCCATAGAATTGAAATTACTTGGACTAAGAGAGATCAACTCAATCTCCAACAAATGACCTCTGAGCTCATCCTGTTTTCCAAAGAGAGACTCTAGCTTTGTCCACACTTCATTTGGAGTTGATAGAGAGTCAATATGGAATAGAAGATCTGGAGATACAGAGAGACAAAGTAACCCATAAGCATCATCAAGCCTATTGAACCATTTGGATTTTAATGCAACAGCTCCTGGCTCAGTTTCAAGCCCCATAGTGACTCTATACAATCCTTTGCTCCGAAGCTGGATGATCATATGCGCCTTCCAGTCAAAGAAATTGAAGGGAGTGAGAGTCACAACTTTGGATTGATTTTTCTCCATATTGATGCGCTCCTGGTAATGGTAATAACTGCAAAAAACACTCTTGGAAATTGTTTTGAATCAAGCTAGCGCTAATACCATGTGAGATTTTCAATTGCTAGGAACTAGATTCATAAGACAATTTCACATGGAATATTTCAAACAATGAGAGAAGAATAATAGAGAGAATAAATTATGGAAAACACTCTGTATCTTATTCATTGATATGATAACAATATATTATACATCCTCCATGGATAAAATCAAATTGCTTTGAAGCAATATGGAAAGAGCAAAAAGAAAGGCTTAGAAAAGACAAAAAACCCCCTAGGTGGTAAAAGCAGTTTCCAAAACTATGGTAGAGGCTCATGAAATTGGAAAGTATGGTATGCTAGTTCATGAGTGAGGTAAATGAAATGTAATGATGGCTTTAGAAGGTTATATATGATGTGGAGGTCGAATTGGTCAAGTGGAAAAAGATTCGAAGTAAACTAGCTTTATCTTTTCCACTAGAAAGTAGAAAAAATAGGACAAAGCTAACTAAAACTGGATAGTGTCTTTCTAATTCTGGAATGGAATAAAATCAGACAGAATTAAAGGAAATCTGATCCATAATCTATCCAAATTCATGTTTGTGAATGAGGATAGCATGTGGTCCACTAAAAGACAAAACTTGCCTATTCTACCGAGTCAAAACTCAGGAAATTAATCATAAATGATTAATTAATTTTATCCTCAGTCTAGAATGACATAGTGGGTTTTTTAAATGTTCCTACACCCCCCCCTTAAGCCTGAATTTATGTGATGTGAATTAGAAAAATATCAGAAATATAGGGCCCAAGCAACAAGACTTATGGTCACCCCAATACAAAAATAACTAGTCCATGTAAACCGAGGAAATAGGGAAAACCTCATGGGAACAAAACCCTCCCTCAAAAATGGACATGCTTGATGTCTTCATACTGTCATGTTGCTCATTTCAATGAGCTGAATGGAATGCTTTCGAGTAACTGACTTGATTAAGAGATTTTGGATGTCATGATCATGCATCAGTGCATCGATGTTGTGTAGGCAAGAACCATGTGTTGAAGCTCTATGAAGTTCATCTTTTGATGATGGAGGAGCATCAAATGAATTTTTCTTGCTGCTATAACATACATAATCAAATCTGAAAATATAATCAATGATGGAAAGAATATCTATGCATACTCCCTCCCAAGGAGAAACAATGAACTCAACAGGATCAATTTCTTTTGTAGCTGCAATGTGGTGTACTAGTTCTTGTACTTTCTTCTCAAACTGATGTAGAACCTTTCTGATATTTAAAATGAGATCATACAACTCTGAAATATCAGAATGTAATTCATATGGAGCAGCAACTAGTAAATATGTGGAGTCTCCATGATTGAACATAATTTCAGTAGAAAACATTTGAGAAACTAGATCACCCGAACAGTTGAGCGAGCCTGGAGAGTGTGAGGACTTGACTTTTCAACCATGAGTGATGGGTTCATGTCCATATGTGTGGAATATCAGTCCAAGAAATGCCAAAATAATAGCTATCCAACCAATGAAATATATGCAAGACAAAAGTGCAACAGAGGCAAGTGACATAGTGTAGGAAAACATAGAATTGTGTAGTTTCTTAACTGGAGAACTTGGGGTTTGTAGGGTCTTTTGTGCATCCAAAGGTTGGGAATATGATGTGGGATATGTAATGACATGCGTATCAAACTGTAAATCATCTTCTAAATCAGAAAGTAAAAGATTTGAATGATGGTGGAAAGACCTTTCATAAGACAAGTTAGAAGCTAGTAAAGAATGACTAGTTTTGAGAGTAGACTTGGATGAACTGACTGAAGATTGTTCCAAGGAAGAGGTGGAGGTTTCTGATTCTGATATATCAGACCGTGAATCAATATTAGAGACATCAGAATTATATTTCACTCTAGCACTCAAAGCATAAACATTATTTCCTTTGGGAGAGGCTTGGAGATAGAGTTCTTGTTCTACAACAACGTTGCCTTGTTCTTTCTTTGCAAAGTTAGGAACATCTATGTTATGCTCTTCAAGCATCGTGGCCATGATGTCTAATTTCTTCTTGAAGCAAGATTTATCAGGATGAGTGCCTTTGCAGCAATAAGAACACTTGGGCTTCTCCTTCTTCATCTTCTTGTATTCAGAATCTCCATCAGAATCCTCTTCATCTGACAATATCTTCTGTTTGGATTTGTCATTCTTGAAACTCTTTGCTCCATGAGCAACAAGTTTAAAGTATTTGGAGGGTGATTGATCCCTCACTTGTACCAGCTTGTCCTTTTCTTGAGCGAGCAAATCAATGAATGCATACAAGGTTGGCATCTTCCACTTGGGAACTGCAAGTCTTGTAGAATGAAAAGTAGACACAAATACTGAGTATTTAGAGCTCAGTTTTGACAGAATGGTAAGGATTAATTGCTCATCCTTCTTCTCTATACCACATTGCTTGAGTTGAAGATGTAGGTTCTTGAATTTTGATATGAACTCCTGCATAGAATTGAAATTACTTGAACTAAGAGAGATCAACTCAATCTCCAACAAATGACCTCTGAGCTCATCCTGTTTTCCAAAGAGAGACTCTAGCTTTGTCCACACTTCATTTGGAGTTGATAGAGAGTCAATATGGAATAGAAGATCTGGAGATACAGAGAGACAAAGTAACCCATAAGCATCATCAAGCCTATTGAACCATTTGGATTTTAATGCAACAGCTCCTGGCTCAGTTTCAAGCCCCATAGTGACTCTATACAATCCTTTGCTCCGAAGCTGGATGATCATATGTGCCTTCCAGTCAAAGAAATTGAAGGGAGTGAGAGTCAAAACTTTGGCTTGATTTTTCTCCATATTGATGTGCTCCTGGTAATGGTAATAACTGCAAAAAACACTCTTGGAAATGGTTTTGAATCAAGCTAGCTCTGATACCATGTGAGATTTTCAATTGCTAGGAACTAGATTCACAAGACAATTTCACATGGAATATTTCAGACAATGAGAGAAGAATAATAGAGAGAATAAATTATGGAAAACACTCTGTATCTTATTCATTGATATGATAACAATATATAATACATCCTCCATGGATAAAATCAAATTGCTTTCAAGCAATATGGAAAGAGCAAAAAGAAAGGCTTAGAAAAGACAAAAAACCCCCTAGGTGGCAAAAGTAGTTTCCAAAACTGTGGTAGAGGCTCATGAATTTGGCAAGTATGGTATGGTAGTTCATGAGTGAGGTAAATGAAATGGAATGATGGATTTAGAAGGTTATATATGATGTGTTGGTCGAATTGGTCAAGTGGAAAAAGATTCCAAGTAAACTAGCTTTATCTTTTCCACTAGAAAGTAGAAAAAAGAGGAGAAAGCTAACTAAAACTGGATAGTGTCTTTCTAATTCAGTAATGGAATAAAATCAGACAGAATCCAAGGAAATCTTATCCATAATCTATCCAAATTCATTTTTGTGAATGAGGATAGCATGTGGTCCACTAAAAGACAAAACTGGCCTATTCTACCTAGTCAAAACTCAGGAAATTAATCATAAATGATTAATTAATTTTATCCTATGTCTAGAATGAAATAGTGGATTTTTTAAATGTTCCAACACAAAGATGGATGTCCTTGCTATATGGACACAATAGGCTCTCTTCTTCAGGCATGTCTTATCCTTAAAGCATAAGATGAGACCAAATAGTATGATCTTTTTTGAGTTGCATTTAACTTCACATGCTTGATCACCCAACCATCCATATATGATTTTTGTTGGTCTTGGATTCTCATAGTATCTTGTTACATGACAGTTTTACCTTTGATTCCCTGTATATCCATGGTGTTTCCAATTGCTCTTTTGAACATGCAAGGGTAAATATATACCACATTGTTAAAACTTAATATATGCCATGTTGTCTTGATTATAGACTTGCATGATAGTGATGATGTCGATATGGCTCAACCTTAGTAGAGTTTTACTTCCTGTCTTACATGTCTTCAAACTTGTTCTCAACTTGTTATTCTTTAGATTCCTCCTTAATTTTTTAAGTAGATGTAGGGTTTGTGCCCTTTTCACATATAACAATGCCTTCCTTTTGCTCTTCATTTACCTAATGACCCCTTCCTTTTTCTAGTTCTTGTACAATGTGAACTTTTTTCTTGTAACATACCTTAGAAAATTTGTTTTCTAGATTAAAATAAAAAGTTCCTACTGATACTATCCATGAGGATCCAAGAATGACATCAAAACTATTCATAGATGCAACAAAAAATTCATAATTTAAAACATATTTGTCCATATCATCAACTTGCCTGTAATTTTTACCACCCCTTAGCAAGTGCTTCATTGATTTATTTTTTTGGAATTTAAAGTCAATTTGCAAAACCAATATCAGTGAAATCATCCTTATTTTATGGATATGTGGTGAAAAACTCTCCTTTTGAATGGTTTCTTGGACTTGCAATATTTGACATTCTAGCTTAAAGACAAGATTCCCACATAAGAGTTTCCCTTTCTCATTCACTTTTTTCTCTTCTTAGAAACCCATAACTAATCAGCAGTGTGAACTGAAATTTCTAACCAATGAGCCAAGTTTAAAATGTGTGTACCTCCTCCAAGATAAACCCGAGATATTTAGTATAATACCTTTAAAAACTAAAAAGAATGCCTCCTAACTAGAAAAAAAATAATCAGATCTTTGAAATCTCATTGTTTGACTTGCCTTTTTGCCTCACGAACAATCAACAAAGCAAAATTTTATGAAACTTGGTGGCAGAATTTTCATTGCGAATACAAACATGAACTGCAATTTCTGACCATGAGCCAAGTTTAAAACGTGTGTATCTCCTCCAATATAAACCTGAGATATGTGGTATAATAGCTTTAAAAACTTAAAAGCATATCTCTTGAATAGGAGGTGTAATCTGGTTGACAACAAACAATTCACAAGTTGCTTAGCAATGTAGCCCCCAAGAAGGTTAAAAAATAACTTTTTTCTCCCATAACATGAGAGTCATAGGGATGGCCTCAAAGAAATGATCCATGAAAAGGTTCCCCTCCTAACATTTCCCCTTTGTCATTTTCAATCAAGAGACCATGTGCACTATTGAATCCTAAAAAAATATTCCAATTTTTTTGTGTCAATACAGATGGAAAAAGTGCTTCTTTTGTGTCAATATGTGTAGAGGTGGATATCCAACATGGACTTCCATATGTGAGAATGATCAAAGTACTCAAGCATCACTACATGGAAAACCTAGATTAAAAAAATGTCTCGTTTAGGTGTACACATTTCAGATCGAATGGACACTTGAAAAACAACTTCCCTAGTAGCAATAAATCAGATGAATTAGGGGCACACATTTGGTCATGAGCCCTTATGATTTTGGAACAAAATCACTATCCATTATTCACAAGATGAAATGAGTGGAGGATGTTTAAAAATCAGAGCAAACAAATATTCATGATGCACACTCCAAGCTCAACAATGAATTTGAAAGAGTCAGGTCAATTTACTCTCGAAAAAAATTAATGTAGTTGAGGCCAACATCCTATCCTCCTGTGGTTACCCTTGTCCCCCCTAGGATCGTGTTTACTCAATAGCGAAGCAATCTAAAGTTGATTTTAGAGAGGAAAGCCAAATATGCTCTTCACATGCTACACTTGTTATATCAGTTGGTACTGATTCATTCCCCCCCCCATCAGTCTTCACATGCTACACTCGTTATACCAGTTGGTACTGATTCATTGTCCCCGCCCCCCCCATGGGAACCATAGGAGGGATATCCCTTAAATATTGGATCGGGGGAGGATACATCTAATAGATCATATTTAATGCCATCAATCTAAAAACGATACTTAACAAACTCACATACTAAAGGCTCTTTCGAACAAGAAATTGGGATCTCTATTAGGACATGCACTACAATCATGGATACAAGGGTAATAATATCTTTCATGGAGCAAGCGAAGACAGAAGTTGAAAAGGAGGTGTAATCTGGTTGACAACAAACAATTCACAAGTTTCTTAGCAAAGTAGCCACCAAGAAGGTTAAAAATGATTATTTTCTCCCATAACATGAGAGTCATAGGGATGGCCTCAAAGAAATGATCCCTGAAAAGGTTGCCCTCCTAACATTTCCCCTTTATCATTTTCATTCAAGAGACCATGTGCACTATTGAATCCTAAAAAAATATTCCAAATTTTTGATGGAATAGAACTTCATCTCTTTGGACACTGATGGGAACTCAAGTAGGATGGGCGTAGGTTGGGACTCTTCCCTTCTTTTTCAATCATCAACATTTAACACACACTACATTTTTTTGTCATTTTTTTATATATCCCTCAACTATTCAGTGGACCTTTTGAACATTTTTGCTCCCTCACATGGTCGAAAAGCGTTTTGGGAGGAACTGTTCACCCCACATATTCTTTCCCTTACCCATATTCTCCTTGGATGGGATCTAAATTTTACTATTCATACCTCATAGGTATTCACCTCCTTGATTAGTAAACATTTGATGATGGATTTATTCTCCCACCACCTTCCCACCTCCTTCCTTGTGGATATCAAACCTGACTCTCTAAGGAACAAACAATATTTAATTATAATAGAGTCTCCCTACTCAACCTAAGCACGCTATAAAAACTAAACTCAACTTTCATCATCACGTGGTCTGTACTCAAATCAGCAGTAGGACCAACATGATTCTATCTTTGTAATTAGGCCTGATGGAAAAAAACCAACAACACATTAAACTATCACATTATGGTAATTAAGTCGGAACTATTCATCGTTAATAAAAATTTAGACATAATTTGTCTTAGCAAGGCCATGTATGGGTTGTTGGAACTGTGAAGGGCTCTATACCTTGTATATGTTTTACATAAACATCACGGGTGGGTAAAGGAGTGGTTCATACTGACTTGTTTTATTAATTTTGTCTTTAATAAATAGGCTTGTTACGAATAGCTTATTTGTATACGATGCTTTCTAACTTTGTAGAAGAAAGAGGAAGGTTGATTTTTATATAAAAAACAAACAACATGGTGTGGTGAATTGGTAGCAGAAGTAAGTAAAGCTAAATTCCTCCTTCTGTCAAAAAGGAATACAAATGGTCTAAGTGCATACCAAGTAAGCATTATTTCAAGAAGTATTTGTGAGACAAACTAAAAAATAGGTGAGTTGGCTCCTGGAAGAGTTTGTGTTTCACGGCGTCAAAACCCCTCTATATTTAAACATAAATCTTTATTAAATGCACCAATATTTCATTGCAAAACCCTAAAGATGGATTAAAAAACAAGCTTCGAGAATTAAAAACACAAAACAGTTATCTTTTAAGTTCGGAATCAAAACCAAATAAAGTTAAAGCTCAGTATTTAGACGAAAGGCGGTTCCTGCATATAATCCTCTAAACTTTAACCTATAAAACTCCACTCCTCTAAAATTTCCGCCGTAAAAACCCACTCGAATGAATCTCCACGGATAAAATACTCAGAAATGAAATCTTCAGACCTTGACAAAATAGAATCTTCAGCAGATATGCAGGATGAAGGATCAAATGAATCATACTCATAACATAAAATGATTCATAATCATAACAAAATACAAATACGCAGAAACCCTCGACCAAAATCCAAAAGAATGCATACAAAACAAAACCAAATACAAATACAAATAATGCCGCAGAAGCCATAATATAGCCTAATACAAATAAGAGTATAACACTGCAGAAGCCAACATATAGCCACCATACAACATAATACAAATAACACCGCAGAAGCCAAATATTGCTAGTTAATTGAATGAATTAAAAAAACATACCCCTATTCTCAATCCGCTCGCAGCCCGCTAAAAAAAGATCCCGATGAACTCCATGCAGCACAATAAATTGATAAAACTCCAAATAACTACTCAAGCGAACCTTCTATTATACACAAGCTCAGGTCAGGATTTTGGTAGGGTTGGTTGCAGATTGTAAATAAGACGAAAGAGGATTTTCTCAAGCTACATTCGTGGGCACCATATAGGTGAAGGGCTCTAGAGAGTCCCTGCAAGCATGCTACAAGCCCTTTCCTCCACACGATCTCCCTGCTGCAACTTTGGTAGTGCTCTAGTAAGCCCGAGCCTTGCCTGATTCATGCCTCATTGCAATTTTGGGGGTATTTGGTAGCCTGCCCATATAAAATATACCTCAATGTATTATTGTATTGCTTTATTAAATAAAATAAACCTAATTCCCTTTAATATATAAGCCATATAATATTTAGGAAAACCCTAATATTTAACTACCCCAATATGAATGAACATGGTATGGTATTGGCCCTCAGTGAAGCCCCTGTGGAATCTAGCCACCTAAGGACTCCATAAGCTTCCAAATGTCTTCATGACCTAATTCCACATTATTTTATTGAACATTTATTATTTATGTGACCCATTTTAATGTGAATATGGTAAACCAGATTTAGTTGGGGTCCTATATCTCCTCCACTCCAACTTTTAATGCTTCCACCCCCAACCTAGGAAACTAGTAATTTTCCTCCTTGGCAATTATTTGACCCTTAACATCAATTTAACAAACTCTCATGAATATGGCCAATGGGCTTAGGCCATTGTGACCCAATGCAAAATTTCGGACATAACACCAAGTGAGCTGAAACCAAGCAACATCAGGATCCCATTGCTTGTATTGCATTCCAAAAGATAGGCATGCTCTACCACAAAAACTTGCAAGAAAAAGATTTCCCAAATCCCACTTCCTTAGTTGCAAATATTGAAGTGGCAGTGTCACATGTGGAAAACTAACATTCCAAAGAATGCCAGGATCCCATTGTCTCATCTTCATCTTTCCAAACATCAGTAACAACAATAAAAATTCATCACTATGAAAAAATCAAGGAAGGATGTAAGGATCATACCACCACACTGGAACTTCAACATTTCCAATGCACAATTGAAACAATATATGAACTTCTTCAAGGTTGGGCCCCTGCATCAAAATATGAACTTCTTCAAGGTTGGGCCAAGACCAAGAGAGAGTCTCCATCATGAAATACATATCCTCAAAGTGCGATTGAATGCAAACAAGTTTCCCCCAATCAACCAGATAGTCCTCATGTGCCAAATGCACACAAGAATCAAGAGTGAAACCATTGAAGCTCAAAGGAAAAGGGTGAAAGTCACATGTCTCATCACCAAAAGAGTAGGAATCATCCAACAAGAAAATATGTCCATGACGCTCCAAAAGAATGTAAGATGCAACAAAATAATCAGCCATGTGTTCTTTCATCCAAGAAGTGAATGGAGAACCTCGACTAAAATTGAAACCAATTAGGGAGCAAAGAAAATAATGAGCCTTCAAGTGGATCACTGAAGTACCATTTATGCATCCATGGATATGTGTATCATAAATAAATGACAAAGGATATTGCTGCCAATAAAAATGTGCTCCAATCATATATCTCTTCACCCAAGTATTGGATGAAGTTCCTCCAACATCAATTGAACTAAGCAATGAGCAAGGAAAATCATAGGTGCATCCATGTAGATGTGTACCATCATAAAGTAACACAGGATGCTGCTGAAAATGTAAAGATTAAAGTGCTCTAGTCATGTCATCCTCAAAAGGGGAGATATGATTTTTATACTCCTCATGTGGCACCTTCAAAAAGAAACCTTTTACCCATACTTCATTAGGATGAATGCTGCAAAATATGGAAGTGTAGGAAGTAGGAGAATGAACCAACTCACCCAAATGATTAGAAAATGCAAAAGTGTCATCATGTGAAGGTTCCATAAGGGTAGGAAAGTTCCTCTTCCACCACAACAAGTGCTTGGATCTCATCAACCTCATCTTCAAACACATCAAGAAAATTAAAGTTTCCATGTTTGTGTTATGGAGAAAAGCTTCCTATGGCTCGGGGAAGACCACAACAGACAGATGACTACCAGAAATCAACTCAATTCCCAATGCAATGCTATTATAAATGTAAATGCTAATATGTGGAGCAAATAACCAACCTTCAACCGGATGTTCAAAGAAGATCCCCGTTGAGATTTCCAATCAACACTTGAACCTGAAGATTCGTCTCAATAACAAATACAAGCAAGTGGATATAATATGTGAAATATATTAGCATAAACAATAGAATGGTCCATGATATAATAAGAAAATGTAACCCAATGTAATTAAACAAACATTTACAAGATCAATTGGACGAGAAAATGAGTATTTATATTAATGAAAACAAGAAGTACATGATACGACCTCTTGTTGGAAACTCATCCGAACCAAGAACTAGGTCCCTCCACTTGTGCCTCCACCACTTCAATCCCCCATGCAATTGAAAACTCAAACTATGAAAGGAGTTTGGTAGGTGAACATGAGAAGTTCACAACAACAAGGATTAATGGATGTAGACTCAAGGCGCGGCAAAAAACCAATAGAGTTTATATGCTCTCTCTTTCCTCCTCCTTCCATGCACCATAAGAGCTCAATATATAACCCTCTCAAAAGTAGGTGAAAGGTTGAATCGAGTTGTTTCTGGGGTACATGGAGGGCCAAAGGTCCCCCATAGGACCACTTTTTGGAGTAAAAAGTAATTTTCTATTGTTTCTTAACATTTAACTTGATGTACGCGGGCTACATTGGTGCAGCATGTGTATACGCTAGCTATAGTGGAACAACTAGCGTACAAGAACAAAAATAGGGAACAATGGGTTCCTGGAGGATAAAATATGGATCCGAGTCCATAAAATGGATACTGAAGTTCAATGAGTGTTGATGCTCACAAGGTGGAAAATTACGCTATAACATATGACCACTAATGTGTGAGGTCAGAGAAGGTACTGCAATGACCGAAATACATTATAAATCGCATAAGTGGAGTGATGGAAATACAAATGGAAGGAATAGCCCACTCGTCATAATACAATGATATCTCTGATTACATGTTGGTACAATACAACAATCTGATACAATGGCCATGAATAGGCAGCATATAGTGAATACATGTCATAGGCTATCATAGCCATCACCCATATACAGTAAGATACGGTCTCCTGCTGAAAAGGAAACCATTGGTGCAAACTGAAGGTACAAACTACTGATGTATGAGAACGACATCTCATAAGTACAATCATGATCATGAGTAGCATATTGAATGTTGTTGAAGTCTTGGTTCTTCTACACAAATCACCAACGGTGCATGCCCTATCAATCGAATAAAGGTGTTGACGTCGAACCTGATGTGGCATCGTTTGATTATCGATCATTGATGTATACAGTTAACAGACGTGAGATAACCCATCAATAATGAAAATGGGCGTCAAGGCACATAGTACATTCATCAAAGTGTGAATAAAGGTGTTGAGGTTGAACACTCTGACGAATCAACTGATCAAGAGGCATTGATGAATACCCAACTGTCAATGGTGAGAGAACCTACCACTAATGACTGCAAGCCTCAAGGTACTCAACCGACTCTAAGTCTCAATTCTAGAATAAATGGGTTGAAATCGACGGAATGAAACTCGTTGGAAGGAGGGTTGCTGATGTATATTTTGATCTAGATGTTTTCCAATGTAGACCCAGCTACTTCGCGATACAAGATAGCAACAAAACCCCTATTCACCGGCCCTTTCGGCGACAGACTGTAAGCATCCTAAGGTCTCACCCGAGGCGAAGCTGAGGGGGTATTTGCAAAAGCAGATTTCCACAACCTTGTGATGCGAGTGTTTAAATTGATCAATGCATAGCGCAGTGATAGGCTACGCGCTACAGTCAACGATTGCGTGAAGTATTCTACTTCATGTCGAGTACTGCAGCAAGCAGGGATGCTTGCACGATCATCGCATCCACAGACTGCGCAGTGAAGTTACTTCCAGCTTACAACGACATGCTATCAACAGCTTTCTCGAACAGTACTCTTAATGGATCAGCGCATCACTAGACTGCGCAACGACTACAATACTTGATCACTTCTAATCAACCTTACTTCTTTGTCTCTACTTATCTCAATCAATACTTAGACAGATTGACATTTCTTTCTTATATAAATAAATGAAATGCGCAATACTATGTGCTCTTATATTGTTATCCAACTTTTACAATTAGTCTTTGATTATATAATAGGTTCATGCATCCAAATACTTAGAGATACTGATCATTAACATTCATCCATGTATGAGCTACCTAACATCTTATTCCATCCCTTCTGCGGCGAATATAGATAAAAGTAAACACATATCAGATAACTATAATTTCAAGCATTCATACTGTAAATAATTCAAACAACTGAATAATAGCAACCATACACAGCAATCGCATAACACAAGATTTAACGTGGTTCACTCTCCCGAATGGGAAGCTACGTCCACAAGAACTGTTGTTTTATTGTCTTAGGAAAGGGTGCAACAGTTCTTCATCTGGGCACTCAGCTGCAGACGTGCTTCTTCCTAAAAATTAAGTCTCTGAGCACTCAGCTCCAGAGCCTTTACAATGGCTTCTTGCTCAAAGATTCTAACAATATTCAATATACCCAAATACAGAAAGTGTAACCCTTTCCCATACAAAAATGCCTTATATATAAATCATGCCCATAGGTCATGTCTTTATATTACGAAGGCGAAACCCTTAGGTTTACAAAATTGTCATGTTTTCCCAAAAACCGGACTGCTAGTGTATGGTAGCAGATCTTCAATTCTGGCTATTCTCTGTGTAGACACGTTGCTATCCGCTCCCCTGTCATGCGTGCCAATAGCTTGCTTCCTCCAAGCTGTTCCTTCTTCACGTCCTTTGACAATTGGTTCAATTAGTAGTTCCCTGTTTGTGTGACCAGTTGTCTATCTCGATCTGCACCTACCCACCTCTTTGTAGTTATCGATGATCTTTTCCAAAAATAGGTCTTCTGTGACCTAACCGAAATAGTTTTCATCATCCATCCAATGCTCTGCTTAGCTGGATCTCCGTTGACATGGAAAATCGCGGCACTGTAATCCTCGCAGCACCGACTTTGCAGCTCTTCCGACACTACGCTGCGTGCAACTTCGCAACATACCAAAACTGTGTTGTGCTTATCCTCGCAGCTTCCAAAAACTGATTTTCACAAAACGTCTCCATCCATGCTGTGCTCAGCTTCGCAGTTCCAAAAAACTTAATGTGTTAAAAAATTGACCCCATTGGGCGAGGCCCAACAAGGGCATTAATGCATCCCCCATCAGCTAGCTACCTTGAAATATTTTGAACAACTCGAATGAACAGATCGGACTGAATCAAAAGGGATGGCCGACATGCAAAATTCAAGAGATATGAGGAGTGACCGACTCTGGTTTCAGGAAATCCTTTGAACAAGAGCATGAGCAAATGGATAGACTCAGGAAACATAGACTCATGTACTAGATGATAATAACACTGTGCAATGTAGGAGGCATTAACAAAGGGCTCCATAATGACTGGAATCTTAACCAGCTGGTGGAGTAAAATCTAGGAAACGAGTACAACTCCTAAGGTCCTAAGATAGTCCTGACTCATAATCGATGGAGTGGAGTAAATGCTCTATTCAAAGATGACATGATAGGTTCCAACAAAAAGTAGTAAACATTTTCCCGTCCATCTTTTCGAAAAATTTGATTTTTTTTGGCTTTTTCATATTATGAAAGCTTGAAAAAGAATAAAATTGCTTATAGTACAAGAGGTGAGGAAACGAGTGTCAATTAGCAAGAAAACTAGTCCCAAGCAGTGGAACATACCTATGATCAATGCAAGGAAGCATGTGCAAGATGTGGACACTCGGGGGGGTATTCCATCACGATAAAGGATCATCAAATTGCAAAAGGAAAATGAAAGCTCTGCTTGGCTTGAAAGGGAAAGTGCTCAAGCACATGGCTAGTAATTGAGTAAGCGAGAGCCAGCACAAGGCTCAAGCAGCGAGTAAGATGATGTAATACAATCACAACTTGACATAAATGGAGGAGTCCTTATGGGAGATGGACAGCATAAGACGAAGTAGAGTATGAGTCTTCATAGCAAAGTCATGGCGTGACTACAAAGGACTCCCAAACCTAAGGAGGAACAATGGCATGGGCGCCAAAAGACATAAAAAGGATCTAACTAGGGCACCCATGGTCAAGCAAGCTCTACCACGAAATGACAACACTTCTATAATAATGTGAAGGTTTTGTGTTGGTTAAAAAGCGTGGTCGTACCTAGGGTTAATGATTATGGTCATAGGGTCAAATGAAAAATGCAGGTGAAAATGACATCTAACCTATATGATGGGTGTAAAATATACCTTCTGAAGGCGCGAAACGGTCAAACAATCACTCTCATCGAAAAATTATGTTCAAAATGGTACTCCAAGATGACATATTAGTCCAAAAATAGCTCAAAACGGAAAAAAAAAAAACTATAGGAAAGTGGGTTTAAAAAACTATAAATAGTAAAAATAAATTACTATTACTATTTCATTTTCACTTTTCACCGAAAATATAGTTTTTGGTTAGTTTTCACCTCAATCTTCAGTTGTTGATTCTGGGAGCTATGGGTGTCGGATCCATGAGCAGTTTCGAGCAGGTTAGTAGTCTCATCCTCCTCTTCCTTTTCATGTCTTTTATTTCATTTTTTAATGGTTACATTTTTTCTTTTGCAAATATTTACACCTACTCAGCACTCTCCACGGGTTGTTTCTTCATGGGTGGTGTATAGGGCTTCCTGGACACGGTCAATTCATGCGTTGACTATGTACGGATGCGATTGTATAAAATTTGACTGCATACAGGGCCATGAGGGTGGTTTTTAACCCATGGATGCTAAAAAATGGACTTGTTTTTGCCTCTAGGATGGTCCTAGAGTGGAGAGAAAGGGAACATGAGATCATTGACGAGCATGTACACCAATATTTACCCACCCAACAAGCGTTACAAGCGTGCAATATATATAAATTTTGGAGCATTGGGGGTTTAAGGGCTCAAAACCAATTCCTCCGCAAATTGGTCGATTACTGGGATGCAGATGCAAATAAATTCGATCTGGATGCTCAACAACTTCCGTTGGAGGTGGAGGATATCTATTTCATCATAGGTTTGCCCCACCAAGGGGATGTGTCAAGCCTCAGGTCCCACAATGTAGGAGGTTGAATCACGATTAGTGATTACATCGACAGGTACTGCCTACCTTGTATCGAGAAGGTGGGTAGCCATATTCCTATTGATTCTATTACAAGACTGAGTATGAATATTATAGTTCTGACACTCGGGAGGATATCAAGTTCAGATTCTCTACATCAAGCTTCGAGGATGATGATATTCTATGCAAAATAATGTATGACACCGACTGTGTATTACTTCTGCACAACGTTGTTGGTTACCATGAAGAGCCAACTAACGGAGAGAAAGCTGGCTAGGGAAAAGAACTTCGGTTTTGTCAGCCTACTTTGCAGTTTCTTATTTTAGAGGGTTCTGGGCTTGAGTCTGAGGGATGAAGTCCCTCCACATAGTCTCTGAGATCCCACCTAGACCCGGCATGCAGAGGTACTGACACGACAGGGTGGTGGCCAACAGGCATCACCATATTCAGAGGAGTTCTTTCATTGGTGGGAATGACAGGTCATCACCATCGATGACTATCCATACGAGGGCATAGACTTCAGTGGAGATAGATACATGTTGCTCCCACCAGGGGCCATGTTTGGAGGCATAGGTATGACTACTATTTTTATGTTTTGTGTATTTTAATTTTTTGGTATTTTTTATCATAAGTGAAATGAAAAAATTGTTTTCGTGTGGTATCATAGACTGATGTATGAGTTTTTCTTGCAGATTGGGGTCTGCGAAGACCTAAAGGATTCCCACGACACCGTTGTAGGGGTAGCGGAGGTGAGATCATAGGAATGGTAGCCAAGTGCACACTGGAGACGGAATAGGTTAACCTCTCCCGTATGACTACTCAGGTACAACTGATAAAGGTAGAGCATCTCCCTGAGGCGATGCAGCGACATGTGGTCGAAGTACCAGGTGTATGGGTGCAGTTGCTGCGGCATATAGCCAATGCCGTGCACTATTATGGCCAGACTCATCGCGTCGAGGTGGAGAGACCTCATTGTAGGGATTATATTCTAGGGTCTCGCTATTTTTGTATTGGCTATGTATATTTTTGAGAGCTACGGGCTCCAGTTTTGTACTCATGACACCACATTTTATATATATAAAAAATTTGATTATTCGGTTCTACTACTTGTGTATGTACAAATGTATGGATGAATGTTATTTGTATGCTTCTATTATTGACGTGACAAATTTCAATCTAGGACATAATTAGCATACGCATTAGGTACATGATTAAAACATATCGGAACATGAATGTAAGTAATAAAAAAAAATTGATGCTCCAAGAGTCTTACCCTTAAGAACCTCCGCAGTAACGTAGGATCCCTCACATGGTACTTGCCATTCAATTGAGACACAACCAGTTGTGAATCCATGCATACCTCTAAATACTGGATACCATGCGAAATGGCATTGTGAAGTAGCTCAACAACGAAACTATACTCAGCCACATTGTTGGATGTAGGATCGAGACAAGTGCCTCCTGAAGACACAATCTAATGTTTGGGTGAGTAAATAACCCATGCAACAGAAGCAAGTCTCTCCGTATGACGAATAGCCCCATCTGTGAATCCTACAAACACTGGAGATTCCGCTAACATCTGACAACCAAACGGAAGTGAATCAGCAAACCCAAACAACCAAAATAAATCTAAACTATGTACAGAAACAACTATACAATAATATACAAAAGTATCAGCTCGAGCAGGAAGCTCAAGAATAATACTGCTTGAGGTAGAGCCCATTTCTAGGCTCCTTCAAGGCATTTCCCTCATGGTATTCCAACTCGTAGACTCCTTTCTCAAGGACATGCTTCACAATATAAGGACCATGCAACATGGGGTTAAATTTTACTACCCCCAGGGGTTCCTTAGCTTGGTCATAAAGAGGACCAAGTCACCTTCAGCATACTATCGGGGATGAACAAACCTATCATATTGAACCTTAACACGACATTTATTGGCATCTATAGCCATAGCAGCATCTCAACGTTGTTCGTCAATCTGCTGAAGGAGGATCAAACGTTGCTCAACATCTGATGTGTCAAGCAGGAGCTCTATAGCTAGTTTGGACGAAGCGATCTCGCGTTGAATTGGTAAGATAGACTCCACACCATGAACTAACTGAAACAATGGGAGCCCTATAGAAGTATTGACTATAGTTCGACATGCCCACAAAGCAGGGTATAACATGATGTGCCAATTGCTCTAGCTTTGTCGGATTGTTCGTTGGAGAATGGTCTTTAAGGACTTATTGACTGCCTCGACCTGACCATTCACCTGGGGATAGTAAGAAGATTAGTGAACTTTCTTAAACCCAAGCTTGAGTGATAAATCTGCCATCATATGGTTTTGCAAGTGACTACCATGGTTAGTGATAGTCTCTTTCAGGATACCGAATCGAGTTATACTTTGATTGAAAACGAAGTGGGTTGTTATAGCACCATTGGCTTTAACGGTCGGCATGGCCTCAGCCGAGGTTGGGTTGCAATCCATGAAACATTGAAATCTACCCCCCATTTGGTGAAGGGACCGACGGTCACAACTGAATGTAAAGGAGCAGGGAGAGAGTGCATGTTCCGAGCGAACAGCTGGCAAGGGTGACATCTCTTTACAGCATTTACACAATCTTTGAATATCTTAGGCCAAAAATATCCCGCTCGCAAAATACGTTGGGATGTCGCAAGCCCGAATAAGTGACCGCCACACGCTCCGCTATGGAAATCATTAAGATCTAGCTCTGCTTCTTCATGAGTTAAGAAACAAAGTAGGATAGAGTCCTTTCCCCTATGATACAAAGCTTCATTGATGATGACATAATCTTTAGCGTGATGTCTCACACGTCGTCGCTCATCTCATGAATAATGCACAGGGAACTTCAGAGTTTGGATATATATAATGATATCCCCGTACCAAGGGTCCATTGATGAGATAAGAAATAAATGTTCATCCACAAATGAATCTTCATGGACTACTTCCTCATCAAGTCTTGGGAATTCTGACATCAATTCCGTGAAAACCAAGGATTTCACTGACTTCGTCGAAGCAAAATCGAGATCAAACTCCTAAAGGATGACAATCCATTTATTATACTTGCCCCCAATTAGGCATCGTGAGAGAATGAACTGAAATGGATTGAATTGTGCTATAATGGTGGTCTTCCTAAGTAGAATATAATGTCGTAACCATTGGACTGCTTGAATAGTCGCAAGTGCCAATTTCTCAATGTGAGAGTATCTCAGCTCAGTGTCTACTAAATTTCAATTAAGGTAATAAACAACATTCTCTTAGAGCACATCATCGACCTGAACTAAGACCATACCAATCATCTCTTGAGACGTGGCCACATAAAACAAAAAGTATCTAACAAAGTCGGGTGGACTAAGAAGAGTAGCCGATACCAAAGCTTTCTTCAAAGCGTCAAAAGACTACTGGGATCGCTCATCCTAGAATAAATGGAGTGTCCTTCAAAAGTCGTGCGAAACCTTTGGTAAGATTGGCATAATTCATGATAAAGCATCGTAAGAAGGTGGCTCTACCTTGGAGGCTCTAAAGTTGAATCAAGTTACATGGGGGAGGCAACTGAAGTATTGCCTCAACCTGAAGAGGATCGACTCTTATACCCTCTTTTGAAACTACGAACCCTAGAAGGCGACCCGTTTTCACAACAAATATGCACTTATTGGGGTTCAACCGAATCTTGTAACACCGAAATCTTTCCAAAATGAGTTGGAGATGCTTGGGGTGGTTGTTGGCTGCTTTACTGGGCAGACCCGGGTTTTAATGAAGCGCAGCAACAAAACCCCTTGGCGCACTGGCCCTCTCGGCAACGAGTTGCGCGGCAGCTCGAGGTCTCACCCGAAGTGGCTATGGGGGGTTAAGGAATCAGGTTTCCTTAACCTGGGTGACGCGGAGATAGCTCTTCCTTTTATGGTTCCTGCGAAATCGGCGGTCGGACCTTCCCGCAGGCCGCTCGGCGCAGCTGCGTGGATTCCTTCCTTGGCAGGTCTACTGCGCAGTTTCTCCTCTCTAACGCAGCAGGCAATTATCCCTTGGGTCGACACGCTAAACACTTCCTCGCCCTTCACATCCAGCACAGTAACGCAGTCTGCTCTCGCAGCAACGACCGTGCGTTACTACTTCTTTAGTACTTAAGACACTTATAGTTATCAAGGGATCTTTCCAACTCGCTCAAACAGTCATAAAGGTAAGACAGAAGTCTTGCATACACAAATAATGAACTCTAAATAGTTATCATTCATGCAAACATTATAACAAGAGGATATAAGTGAAGCTCATCTCCTCGAGGAAAACCACGTCCACGGGAGTGTTATATTAACCAGAAAATGATAGAGTTATACAATATGCTGCGCACACAGCTGCAGCCTTAGATTCTTTCAGGAAACTCCATGCACACAGCTGGGAGCCCTTCTCTCAATCAAGTCTCCTCTCTATGGAGATTACAAAGGCACAGACGTCGACTCAGACTGTCTGGCAACTCAGGGATTAGCTCCTCGGCTATCCGATTTCCTCTCTAGTTCTACACACTGGGTAGAAAATACAGTGAGGGATAATCAACACATGATCTATCCTTTAGACTGGCTATCTAACAGTCTAACATCTAGCTCTCTCTAACTCTCTAAAAGACCCTCTCTCCATTACAATTATTCATATATATAGGTGGCCATGACGGTCACACCTTTACAAAACTGTGGGCCTTTCCCAACAGTGATTCCCAAAAACCCTAACCACGCACATGGCTAGGTGTACTGTAGGCGCCGCTTGCAGTCACGTCGCCGCTTCCTGCAGGCTCCATGAATTCCGGCGCAGATTGTGGGTATGGGCGATCGTCCTTCGCCTTCAATGCTCTGGTCCGTTGCTCCTCCTTGATCCGAGCAACCATAACTTCTGTACTGGGCCTTTAAATGAGGGTAGCTGAGCCCTCTACTCCCATCACCTTATTTATTATGGTAGCTGAGCCACCTTCATTCTTCGATGACGTGCGCGCGAGCTCCGCAATTTCCGGTCCGTGATCTGCGCTGAGATCATCCATCTGGCACCGTACTGCGCACCGTCTCCTTCTTACCCAAAACTTAGTGCTTGTCCAAAAATTCGCAGCTTTTACTATAGCTGCGACCTTGGGCCCAACAGGCCCCCAACACTCACTTGTGGCTCGCCCTCGAGCCACTCGCACTAGCGCGTGGTCGTTGGATTTGCGCATCTGCGTTTGCTTGAATCTCCGCGAATGTTTTCTGCCATTTCGCAATAGCGGAGTCCAATTCCTCAATACACTGATCAGCAGTTTGCACTGTTTCTGCGGTTGCTTCGCCTTTAGTGAGTGTATCAATGATCTCCTGAGACTCGGCAATCTCTTTGATTTTTGTCTCAATCTGGCCAACGATTTCAGCATACTCATCCATGAATGGGTGAATGCTGTTGGTGAGCTTCTCATCTTCAGTTCTGAGCTTGTGCAGTTGCTGCTGCATTTTGCGCACTTCGGCCATTTTCTTCATTTTTGGTAGGCCTGCTAGGGCCTTAGCTTCTTCATTGAGAACAGTGAGAGACTGTTCTGCAGCTTGCACCTGTTCTGACAGTCCCACTTTAAAAGGGAGGTTCACAAGGTCTGACCAAGCTTCCATAGCCTGGTCCATCAAGTTCTTGGCTTCCTGTACTCGATCTTTCATCCGTGTGGAAGCTCTGCTCAATGCTTCAAATTGTACCTGCGCATCATCCGTAAGATGCGCAGCAACGCGAGCTTCTAGCTCAGCAATCTGGGTTCTATGGCCTTCTGCCATAGCAACTATTTCTTGCTCCAGGGTTTTCGCCCTTTCGCCAATAATTTGAACTTTTGCAACCAGAGGGAGGTCTGGTTGAATGTCGCAAGCCGGCAGATCCTGGGCAATCTCTTCTATTGCGTTTCTGATGCCGGTGTCTTGCGCCTCATAGAGTGCAAGCTTCGCAGAGATATTCTTATGACTTTCTTTCAGCGCTATCTCCTGCGATTGCAGTCGTTGGTTTGCCTGGAAAGTAGAGAGCTCTCTAGCTCTCAACTCAAGAGAAACTTTTTCCTGTACAAGCTGTAAAGTCTCTATAGGGATTATAGACAAATTAATTTCTACAGGTCCAACTGTGCTTACCTGTAGTTCAGCTAGAGGATCTGGAAGTGTCATGCTGGTAGGCGGAATATGCATGACAGTGTGCCTTTCTGTGAGTTCTTCAACTCGCTCATCACTTGGAACTGGTTGTGGCGCCTGCGAAGTAGATGCTGGCGCATGGGTCTGCGCAATCCTTCCTGCGAGACCTTTCAATTCTACAAACTGTAAGTCTAGAGCACTTCGGATGTGAGCATGCGTGTTCCGCATCTCACGAAATTGCTCTTTCAAATATTTGTCGATCTCCGAGGGATCGGCCTCAGTGGGATGCGACACTTTCTGCTTCTTGGTGGCTGGTTCTGTTGAGGCTTCATCACTTCTTTGCTTAGGGGCTTCCTTGCCCTTATCCTTTTCTTTGGCAGCGGCGGGTGGCATCGCAGATGCGATGTCGGCTGCTGCTCTCCATTCGTCCGACCATGACTTAATGGTTTCTTCGACATCTTCTGTGGTCATTCTGTAAAGACCTAGCGCCCAGTCGCCTGGAATGTCGCAAGGCCGAAGGTAAATTTGATGGATGTCGGCAGTAAAAGCCAACTTGCCTTCATACAATGTGGCTGTCTCCTCGCTCAGCCTTGGCATATCTTGTATGGTATCTCGGAGGAGATAGTAGTACTCACAAAAGACAGCGCGATTCATCTTGCGCTTCGCGGGATTAGGGGAATCCCAGAGGTTGATGTAGCACATGCCGGCAACCTCTCCTGCGCGGCGCGGAAGGAACTGAGTATTCGGGGGCTCCTTCCACCCGACGAGAGCGCATAAAATTAGAAGCCACGAAAAATGGAATGATTGGGCTGGATTGTCCTGCACATTCAGGCAATCAGCCAAAAAAGAATTCAGCAGGAAGAGAGACCAGTTGTACTGTTCTCCCTCCGCAGCTGCGATAGCGAGCTCTACGACAGCTCCAGTAACTTCTTTTGGTCGGCACTTGGTGAGAAGTCTTCCTGCAAGCAGACTTCCTGTGAAGCGAAGTGCCTCATCTTCGACTGTCGTGAGGTCATAAGCCCGACCTCCTCTTGTCAAGTTATATTTCTGGACCAGCTTTGCAGCCAATTTTCGGTCCTTTTCCTTTCCCACAAAATGGATATTGGGATCCTTACCAGCCTTAGATAGACCGGTGATACGGTGTATCAAATCAACATTTAGATCAATTGGCCTCCCGAGCCAAAGGTAACCTCCATGAACGCAGGATAGCAGTGTTTTAACGACTGCGTTCACTTCATTGCTACGCCCAAAGTGCGGTAGCTTCAACAAATTCAAGAGTCCAGGGCGCTCAAGATTTGCTGCAAATCCCTTCGGGATAAACTCATCAACTTTTCTGGTGGGATTATGGACGATATCCAGATATCGGTCCAACTGGAACTGAGGATATGTCTTATAGTCTCCAAGGTTAAAATCAGAGAATTTAACCAATGGAATGTTTCCCAATAGTTGGCCTTCTACCCGCACACTAGCCGGTAGTGGCGGTAGCGGAATTGGATATTTTGCATTCTTCGGAATCTGTACATCCGGCGCATCATCTGGACGCGGCGGAATATAGTTCACCATAGACGCGAGCGGCTCTGGAACAGGTTCCTCCGGCTGCTGCTGAGATGCTCTTGTGCCTGGAGATGTTCTGGGATCAGTAGCACCAGGGTGTACGTAGGTCGACGGCGTCACCGGAGTGGCCATGCCGAAATCTAAGCCTCGGTGTAGAAATTGACGAACAACTTCTTCAGTTGATAAATTCTCCGTCGTGAACCAATGTAAATAACAAAACTCTGGACAGTAAATGGCGGACCTGCGTAGGGTATGGATGCTGAAAACAAGGGAAAATACTCTGCACACTCGGCTCTGAAAACAATAATGCAGATCTTCAAACACAACTATGCAACTCGAGACAGTAACCCAAAAATGATACAAGTGTGAGGTATTTATAGCCAGCGGGGATAGTAAATGCGACCAAGTGGGGTTACGTAGCTGTAGGCGACTATACGTAGGTTGACAACACGCTATCCTCCTTGCCGTAGCGGTGCATTTAGTGTGATTGACGGGTTCTGACAGCCTTCCGGGAGAAGCTAATGCTTTCGGCGCCTGGGTTAAATGCAAATCTTTCGGAGATTAAGCCGAATCCGTCAGAACGGCTAGACTTAAATAGCGGCCTTATCCTTCATTTATTCAAACGCGGCTACATAACTGCTGTAATTCAAAATTTCCGGCGGGTCATTTCAGCTTAGGAAACTGTGCCTCTATGGGTCCACAACAAAACTCTTTCAAGCGGCAAATTATGAAAGGGGACTTCGCAAGAGCGATAGTCCAATGGTCCAAAAAGCAAAACTTCGCCAGAGCGGACCGCTAAGCTTTGTTCAAGCACTTTTTATTCAGGATGCGCGGATATTTCAAGGAACTGCGCAGGAAGCTGGAAACTGAGGGTGTGTCGCAGCTTCCGTGTAGACTGAATGCGATGTCTCTTTCAACTACACCGGACATCTGCACTCTTGAGCAATATATTATGTCGACAGGGCGGAGTGGCCGTCGCAATAAAGCTTAAGCCGACTCCCGTTTATCATTGTAGGTAGGAATTCTCCATCCAGCTTGGCAAGCTGAACTGCACCTCCGTCTGTTATTTTTATTACCTGAAAAGGGCCTAACCAATGCACGCGAAACTTGCCTGGAAACTTGATGAATTTACTATCATAAAGGAGTACCAAGTCTCCTTCTTCAAAGTGCTTATGCTTAATGTGCCTGTCATGCCAAGCTTTCTGTCTTGCCTTCTGTACCTGTTGATGAAATCCGGCCAAAAGTCTGTCTTCTTCTAAGAAGAGCAGTTGCGAAAGTCTTTCATTCATAGTATCAGGGTCTGCCATTTCTGTAATTTGCGCAATTCGGAGACTGGGAACAATTTATTCCATGGGCATAACTGCTTCTTGTCCATACACCAAGCTGAAAGGTGTGTGACCTGTTAGTTTCTTGCAAGTAGTTCTGTAAGCCCATAATACAGCTGTGACTCTAAGGTCCCAATCATCTCTTTGTTGATTACAGATTTTCGTCAGGGCATTCTCAAGAATCTTATTGAATGCTTCCACCGTACCATTAGCTTGAGGATGGTAGGGTGTACTCTTATGGTGATTAATTTGAAATTCTTGAGTAAGGGCCTCTATAGTCTCATTGAGGAAATGTGTACCTTGATCACTCATGAGGATCACCGGGCATCCAAACCTAGTGATAATGTTCTCGAAAATGAACTGCGCGGCAGTAGCAGCGTCGCAGTTCTTAACTGGCTTCGCCTCAGCCCATCTGGTGAGGTATTCAGTAGCTGTAATGATATATCTTGCGCCAGTTCTTTTTCCTGGTGGGTTAATAGGTCCTACAAAGTCAATGGCCCATTTATCAAAAGCACGCAGTGTGATCTGGGGTCTTAGCGGCATTTCATCTCTCCTTGAGGGTTTTCCTGTGCGCTGGCACACATCGCAACATTTACAGAATTCCTTAGTGTCCTTGTGCAATGTCGGCCACCAAAGACCTGCGGCTAATATCTTTTGCGCAGTCGGTTTTCCTGCGAAATGGCCTCCTGCGGTACCTGAATGCGCTTCTGCGATGATAGAGCTCTTTTCATGTGGTAAGATACATCTGCGCAAAATTTCGTCAGGGCCCAACTTATAAAGCTGGCCTGCTATCAAAGTGAAGTCCGCGGCTCTAACAACAAGTTGCTTCTTTTGCTGGATTGTAAACTCAGCCGGCGCTTGTCCGGTAGTGAGAAACTCAAGAATATCAGAATAATATTCGTCTGCTGCTTGGATAGAAAACAATTGTGCGTCAGGCAGATTGTCCTCCAGACTCGTAGGTTCCTCTCCTGACTCTATTCTGGATAGATGGTCAGGCCCTGCATTCAATCTGCCTGGCTTTACAATAACCTCAAAATCATATTCTTGAAAGAGCAGTAGCCATCTGCAAATTCTTCCTCCTAAAACTGGTTTATTGACCAAATATTTCAGAGCAGAATGGTCAGTATACATTTTAAAGTGAGCTCCTAACAGGTAGTGTCTGAATTTCTGTAGGGCATACACCATAGCTAGTCCTTCCCTTTCTGTAGTAGTGTAATTCTTCTCAGCTGTAGATAGCTTTCTGCTGGAGTAAGCAATTGGGTGGTCAATACTTCCTTCTCCAGACTGTGTAAGCACGATTCCTAGTGCTATGGAAGAAGCATCAACATGAACATGAAAAGGTTTTCTCCAGTCCGGGAAAACTAGGATAGGCGCTGTGATCATCTTTTCTTTAAGTGTGTCCAAGCTCTGTTGGCATTCTTCTGTCCAGTAGAATTTCGAATCCTTCTTCAGCAATCTTTCCATAGGTGCTGTAATCCCTGCATATCCTTTGATGAATTTTCTGTAGTATCCTGTATGTCCCAATGTAGTGCGCAATTGCTTAACTGAGTTGGGCGCCGGTAAATTAGCAATGATGGCAACCTTCGCAGGATCCATCAGAAGTCCTTGTCTGCATACAATATGTCCCAACAAAATACCAAAGGGCGCACAAAATATACATTTTTTCAAGTTAAGGGAAATCTGATGCTGTCTACATTTTTCTAGCATCATGCGCAGATTCGCAATATGGTTCTTTAGTAAACCAAATACAGTCCAGTCATCAAAATAGACTTCTAAAAACTTGTGGATAAATTCTTTAAAAACAGCAACAACAACTCTAGAGAAGATAGCAGGTGCGTTTTTAAGACCAAAGGGCATTACCGTATACTGGAATGAGCCCCATTCAGTTGCAAAAGTAGTCTTGTGGCGGTCGTCCAGATGGATTCTGATCTGATGATATCCCGAGAAACCATCAGTGAAAGAGTAAGCCTCTTGTCCTCCAACATTATCAAGTACTTCATCTGTGAAAGGAGTTGGAAATGGGTCGTGCGCTGATGCATCATTGAGTTTGCGCAAGTCGACACAAATTCGTATTTCACCTTTCGTTTTCTTTTCTTGGACCACCATAGGACTAATCCAATCGCTTTCCTCTACTGGCTCAATAATACCTGCTGCAAGCATCTTATCAATTTCTTCTTTGACTTTTTCTTTGTAGCGCGGGTTCAACCTGTATGGGCGCTGCTTTACTGGCTTGGCATCTGGTTTGAGAGGTATGCGCATCACTCCTAAGTCTCCTAGGATGCCTTTCATTTCTGTGAACTTGGTAGGAAAGATATCCTGGTAGTCACGTAATAAATCTGAAACATGCGCAACAGTTTCATCATCCCAATAATCTCCTATAGAAGCAAACTTTGGGTCAGCTTCTGTGCCAATGTTGACTTTCTTGAGCTTGACGTGTTCTGTGATGGCAGGAATATCAAGCTTAGGACCTTCAATATTGCGCGTCCCTTCTGATTCTGGGATATTGAGGTTGCGAGGATCGTCCTCCTCATCTTCGGCGGTGAAGTTATAACATTCCAGGGCATGTTCCATCTGGACAGCCCAATCTGGTTGGGAATACTCTTGTACTGGATAGTGTTCAAATACCTTCTTTCTAATACACTTCAAAGCCTGATCAATGCTTGGATGTTCTGACTCAAAGCTGAAGGTAAGTTGAAAGCTTTCTATCATAAGAGCCCAAGTAAGAGTGCCTCTGCGCAATTCTATTTCAGTATACCAATTCCTTGGAATTGTATCCAATGTGTGGATGAATTGGTGAACCCATTCATCTTCCGGAATATCTGACCATTGCTGGATACATGCTTCAATGTGTGACCGGGGGTCACTCTGTCCTTCATATTTGCGTAGCGCTTCGGCTCTGGTGTCCTGAAATCTGCGCAGTATCAATCTGCGACAGTCTGTCCATGTATGAATATTCATCTTGTGCGCAATCCACCATCTTGCGGGTGTAGCGCGCAATGCTATATCCAGTGCCTGTATGCGCTGCGGTTCTAAAAGCTTTTGTTCATATTCCTGTATGAATTTAGTTACTTCGGTTAGACCATCAAAAGTTGGAGTGTCAGTTAATTCTGTGCCAATCCATCGAATGGATTTAGTCATCATGGCGCAACGTCTTGCAGAAACCTCATGTAGACGATTCTGCCAATTTTCCAATCCTGCATCTGAATCTGATGTGCACGAGCTATCACATCGCCAGCTGATATGGCCGTCTGCTGTGGGGTTGACATAGTCACTGTGGTTAGTGGTCATCTGATACAAGCTTTCCATGTGGCGCGCTTCCTCTTCTGCGCGAATGGGTTCTATATATCTTGGTCCTTGAATAGGATCAAGAGGTGCGATGACCCTGATCTGGTCATCCTCAAAGGTCATCTGTCTTTTCTTCAGGTTAATGACAGCCAAATTATCAAGTGCCCAGTCTATTCCTAACAGCGCTGGGTATGGTCTACTATCATCCATAATTTTGATTACTTCAAAATCTGCAGAGCTTCTTACTCCTTCAATATCAATAGGTACATTGGGTAATCTGCCCAATGGAGAGACTCGTTGCTGATTTGCGAGTCTTAGCTGGATAGGGGATCTTGTAAGCTGAGGGCTTCCCATTTGTTCCCATGTCTGCATAGTGAGAACATTGGCTTCTGAGCCCAAATCTAACATGACTTCGTCCATTTCAAATGCTCCAATCTGCGCTGTGAGCCTCATCTCTTTTCCTGTTCTAATGTGACTCCTAATCTGGTGAACAGCACACTGCGGTGTGTTCGTCGAAGCAGAGTGTTGGCACTGATCCAAGAGGTGTTGGAGTTCTAGAGTTGCTTTTTCATTGCGCAACAATTTTAAACATTGTCGCAGGAACGCATGAACACTGCCTAATGCATGCTCCTCATCTTCATCAGGTCTTGCAGCTGTAGTGGCTTGTTCTTGTACCAGGTTGTCTTGTCTTAGCACTTGCGATCTACTAATGGTCTGCGGAATTGCGGCAGAACTTGAAGCTCTCGGATCTGAGAAATACTCTTGAGCTTGCTTAAATGCTTCTTTTTGCTTCTGTAGGTTAAGTGGGGCTGGTTTAATGTTAGCGCGGCGCACCCATTGCGTCGCTTGTTTTCCCGTTCCCATCTCTTGCGCACCAGTGGTAGTTCCACTGCGTGTCACTATATTAACTGTAGGGTCTGGTTCTCTTTTTTCTGCTCCAATCAACTGGATATTCTGATTGACCTGTGGTGTCTTTGCTTGCATCTTAGCCTGTAGCTGAGGGCATTCTTCAATGATATGGTCAGAAGATTTACAATACCTGCAGAGGGTTGTAGGATTTTGGCAATCCCTAGCAAAATGACCTTGTGTTCCGCAATTATAACAAGTGATCTGTCCTCTTCCACGACCAAAATTTGTTGTGCGTCCGCGTCCTCTGTAATTTGCTGCTCGGGCGTCCCGAGTTTGGTCATAAGGTGGTCCTGCTGTGGGTCCTTGTGTCTCTGCTTGTACCCTATAAACATCATGCTTTCTTTCTATCATAAGATCATATGCTCTACAATTGTTCTCATCATGCCCTACTGATTTACAGAAAGTACAATATAGATTCTTTAGGGTTTGCACATATTTCTGGAGTAAGTGACATTCTTGTGGTCTATGACCTCTAGTTCTACAGATTTCACACCAAGGCCCTTGTGCCTGTGGTAAATGATTAGGTGCTCCAATTGCAATATAGTCTATGAAAACAGGACAATGGTCCTTTGAATGACCTTGGGCTTTACATTTTGTACACCAAATTTCTTCCTTGATCTCCTTGCCTTTCTTAATATCATGCACTTGCAAGGTTAAGTTTGCTAATTGGTTCTGTAAATGCGCAACATCATTGCTTGTTCCTGCAATTGGTGAAGCTTCTAGTTTCATAGCCATCTCTAGAGCTTGTTCCTGAGTATTGAGATTCTGTTGCATAAGAGGAAGTCTAATGTGTGGGAGCAGCGCAGCAATGAACCATTCTTTATGTTGCTGTGGTGCAAACTCGAAGCTTACTTGATCTATCAAGGCTTTGAACTTCTGGTCAAAGTCCCATACTGATTCTGTAGGTAACTGTTTGATGTCTTTGAGCTCTGTTATACACTGTGATTCTGACTTAGGTTTCTTAAATTCCCGAATCATAGCATTTCTTACCTCAGCAAGCGTCCTATTCTGTGCTGCTGAGTATTTCATGAACCAAGTCAAGGCTCTTTCTCTTAGTGTGGTTGCTAACTGAACCAGTTTAACAGCATCGTCATTAATTTGCTTAATTGTCCAAATGGCTTCACATAAGAACCAGTGCTGCTCAGGGTCTTCTATCCCTGTTCCTCTAAAAGTTGGTAGCTTCATGTCGTCACCCATCCTTCTTGCACGGGTTTGAGGTGGAGGTACTGTAGCAGTGCCTCCGGGATGGTTAAACAAAGGTGGTACAGAGGTACTAGAAGTACCGTGTGGGCTACTAGAAGGTGTTACTATAGGATTATACTGAGCTCCGTCTGGTTTTTGCGGTGTAAAGGGGTGATAAGGGATATGAGCACTCCCTTGTCGTTCTATATGGCTTGTTCTAGGGACTTGGCTATCGTCTGGGCTAGACTCAAAAGAATATTGGTCAAGGCCTACTTTATATCGTTTTCCACTACGAGTGCAACCAATAACTTCAGGATCACTATCAGAATCTACGGACATTACTTGACTATGCTATTCATCAGAAGCAATACATAGCTTTCCTTTTTCATACAGAAGCATTTTAATCCATAAGTTCAGAGAATTTAAGAACTTACCTCTGTGTACTTGGAAGAAACTCCTCTCAGCTTCACTGAAACTCTTTCGTGTATCAACTGCAAATTCAGTAATGAAACCTTTCAGTAGACTATTCAACCAAAAGTCGACTGCGCGGGAAACAGAATTGTCGATCCGCTTCACAATACTGACTAGCTCCGGCGTCCATGTGACGGGTCGATCAACATGCAGCGTAGGTGTAGAATATGCTAACTTGGCTATCCAAGCGTGTAACTCCAATGCAAACGTAACAAAGAAAATTTCGTAAAGGTCAGCATAAATATACTTCTGTAACCAGTCTTCTGTTTGAAACGTAAGGCTTCTATTTTCTTGTTCAGCGAACTCTTTAGCCTTTAAATCAAACCAATCTCCAATTTCTTTAGCTGTAGGATTCCAGTAACACATTTGTTAACTGAGCAAGTCTCAGTGTAACAGAACCTTATGTTTTCTTCAGCAACAATCTCAGATGTCGCGTAACTAGTAAGTCTTACAGGAACAAGTCGCAAGGCAACGGAACCATTTGTTGGCTCAATCAACAGGGTTCAAAGCCATGGAAGTAATGTAATCAAAAAGTCATAAGGCAGCGGAATCATTTGTTGGCTCCTCTATCTCGCGCGTCACTTGAAATAAGAATTCTCGCTCACGCAGCAACGGAACCATTTGTTGGCTCCTCTATCTCGCGCGTCACTTGAAATAAGAAGTCTCGCTCACGCGGCAACGGAACCATTTGTTGGCTGCTTTACTGGGCAGACCCGGGTTTTAATGAAGCGCAGCAACAAAAACCCTTGGCGCACTGGCCCTCTCGGCAACGAGCTGCGCGGCAGCTCGAGGTCTCACCCAAAGTGGCTATGGGGGGGTTAAGGAATCAGGTTTCCTTAACCTGGGTGACGCGGAGATAGCTCTTCCTTTTATGGTTCCTGCGAAATCGGCGGTCGGACCTTCCCGCAGGCCGCTCGGCGCAGCTGCGTGGATTCCTTCCTTGGCAGGTCTACTGCGCAGTTTCTCCTCTCTAACGCAGCAGGCAATTATCCCTTGGGTCGACACGCTAAACACTTCCTCGCCCTTCACATCCAGCACAGTAACGCAGTCTGCTCTCGCAGCAACGACCGTGCATTACTACTTCTTTAGTACTTAAGACACTTATAGTTATCAAGGGATCTTTCCAACTCGCTCAAACAGTCATAAAGGTAAGACAGAAGTCTTGCATACACAAATAATGAACTCTAAATAGTTATCATTCACGCAAACATTATAACAAGAGGATATAAGTGAAGCTCATCTCCTCGAGGAAAACCACGTCCACGGGAGTGTTATATTAACCAGAAAATGATAGAGTTATACAATATGCTGCACACACAGCTGCAGCCTTAGATTCTTTCAGGAAACTCCATGCACACAGCTGGGAGCCCTTCTCTCAATCAAGTCTCCTCTCTATGGAGATTACAAAGGCACAGACGTCGACTCAGACTGTCTGGCAACTCAGGGATTAGCTCCTCGGCTATCCGATTTCCTCTCTAGTTCTACACACTGGGTAGAAAATACAGTGAGGGATAATCAACACATGATCTATCCTTTAGACTGGCTATCTAACAGTCTAACATCTAGCTCTCTCTAACTCTCTAAAAGACCCTCTCTCCATTACAATTATTCATATATATAGGTGGCCATGACGGTCACACCTTTACAAAACTGTGGGCCTTTCCCAACAGTGATTCCCAAAAACCCTAACCACGCACATGGCTAGGTGTACTGTAGGCGCCGCTTGTAGTCACGTCGCCGCTTCCTGCAGGCTCCATGAATTCCGGCGCAGATTGTGGGTATGGGCGATCGTCCTTCGCCTTCAATGCTCTGGTCCGTTCCTCCTCCTTGATCCGAGCAACCATAACTTCTGTACTGGGCCTTTAAATGAGGGTAGCTGAGCCCTCTACTCCCATCACCTTATTTATTATGGTAGCTGAGCCACCTTCATTCTTCGATGACGTGCGCGCGAGCTCCGCAATTTCCGGTCCGTGATCTGCGCTGAGATCATCCATCTGGCACCGTACTGCGCACCGTCTCCTTCTTACCCAAAACTTAGTGCTTGTCCCAAAATTCGCAGCTTTTACTATAGCTGCGACCTTGGGCCCAACAGTGGTCCACTCTCTTACGAGAATGGATAGCAAGATCATCCAAGTAAGCCTCCACTATATGCTTAAGGTCATGAAAAGCGTATGTCATAGCCCGCTAAAAAGTAGCTCAGTTGTTTTTAAGGCCGAAGGGCATCTTCCGGTATGCAAACGTACCCAAGGAAATATAAAAGTTGTCTTTTGTTGATCCTCAGGTTTAATCTGGATCTGATTATAACCTGAAACACTTTCCATGAAAGAAAATACCTCTATTCCTGCACACGCATCCAAAATATGATCTATGAATGTAGTGGGAAAGTTATCCTTAGGACATGCTCAGTTCAGATATCTTAAATTAGTAAATACACGGATGGTTCCCTGCTTCTTATCAACAGGAACGGGATTGCACACCCATTCGGTAAGGGGAACCGGGTAGATGAAACCAACTTTGAGTAGTTTCTCCACCTCTTCCTTGATCACAGCTGCCTTCCTAGGATTCACAGCATGAAGACATTGTCGAATCGGCTTAACATTAGGTTATGTTCTAATTTCATGTTTGATAATGCTAGGGTCTATTCCTGGAATCTCCTCATAAGACGAGGCAAAAACATCCCGAAATTCTTTGAAAATCTTGGCATAAATGTGGATTTCCTTGAGGGAACAATCGACACAGATGTAAACATTCTCAATTTTTCCAGGAGTGTGAGAGATGTTGATTGGAATGGTTGGGGAAATGTTAGCCATATTCCCTTTCGCGTAAATCCCATGCAAATCCAAAGGAGCCACAGGGTGACCAACCTTATCTACTAGAGTCAATCGAAACTCTTCCTGCTCAATAAGGTCAAGAGAAGAAAGAAAATATGATCGATGATGTAGATCTTCCTAAGGCTTATCATTACCATACATGGCCTCAATGATGGCTTCATCTGAAGGAAAAGTACCATTGAGGAAATCATGCGAGCATGAGGAGTTGACTACCCATACTGTTAGCGTAACGAGATCTTCCTCTCATGTCCATGGAGAATAGAGATCCAATTCTGTAGTGGCTTGTTGAATCTCACGGTAAGCAAAATCTGTTGCAGACAAGGGCATATCCATCCTGATGTGCGCAATGTTTTCAGATGAAGAAATCGTGGAAGGTAAATTCCATGAATCATTAAAATATGATGTCTAGAATGGTACACTCTGTAATGAGGACGGGGTACTATCGGAGATGTTTCCTATAAAGGAGATTCATGCAACAAAGTCAAAATATCCCATCAAATAGGAATACAATCCTATACAAAGATTCCCAGTTGCCAGCTTAGAATTTTCAATCTGAGGAACTTCCATCCTGGTGATGCAATGGTATTGGAACTCGTGTAATCGAGCTGATCGACCGTCACAGTGTTTCCTTCATGTGGAAAGCAGATAAATCTAAACACAGAGGACATGATCGCTCGCATAACGTAGATCCAATTTCTACCCAGTAGGAGGTTATAGTTGATGGGTGCATCAACCACCTCGACTTCAAATGGAACGGTCTTCCCACCCAAGTGGACCTCAAGGAAGGGGATAATACCATGCGGCCGGAAAGACCGACCATCCAATGCAGTCAACATGGTTATAGACATTGACAAAGGGGGTGAATCGATAGCCTTCCAACAAGATAACGACATAATTGATGTAGAAGCACCTTCATCAACCACGGTACGTTTAATGATTTTCTCTAGGAACCTAACATGGACTTGGAAATCCACGTGGTAGGGAAACCGAGGCTGGACATCAGTAGTGTCGAACTTGATAATGTTAGGGCTACACTGATTGTTGGTTTCCATTTTTGTCATCATTTTGAACATCAATTACACTTTGATTGGCATTAATTTCACCATTTTTTATGTAATAAGTCATTCTTCTTGCCATTCAGACCATCAAACAGATCAAGTATGCATATATTCACACATCACATGAAATTTGGGTAAAATCTTCATTTTGTGATTTATTGTTGTTTAATTGATATTTCTTGGCTTTCTTGGCAAATATATTTCATTTTACAGGTTGTGGATCTCAAACGAACCTTCACTCAGATGTGTATCTACATTGCAAATGATAATCCGTATTCAGCCTGCCATTCAGACCCTCATTCAGCCCACGTGATCATTAGTTGAGATATCCTCGGGTCGTTGGGAAGCAAACCGTCATATGGGTTTTTTTTAGAACATGGCCCCTATGGTGCATGAGCTGGTGTTCTAGAAGATTCCATCTCCTGCATGCTCAACTCGACAACACATTTCTCTACCATGTTAAAGGAAGATCGATGTCTCAACGATTGCGTGAAGGAAATCGACACCATGGAACCTGGTGGATGCTCGGTGCGCTGCCGTAACTGTTATGAGGTCGTTCCCTGGCTTATGTGTTGTCACGAGCTGTTAAGCAGAGCTGTTTTGTGGCATTAAGATTGCGTATTATTAGAATATTCAACCAATAAAGGGTCGACTTGCTCCCCCAATTGTAACGCTATAAATATAGGTGTCCTCGTAGCAGAGACGAGTTAGTCAAGTCAGTCAGTCAGTCAGTCCTTTTTATCTTTAGTCTTGTTAATCTTTTCTAGCTGCAAATGGATACAGAAACAATGTAACTCTATTTTTATTTAATACATCTCTGTTCTAGTTTTATGAAAATTTATCAGCATGTGTGGTGATTGACTGATTAAGGCTCAGCCTCTATTTGCTGAGAAGGGTCCCTCAACAACTAGTGGTCTTCCGTCTGTGTACATAATTTGTCTTTGTCTTCTGCAGATAAGTCGTGTTGTTATTTTATTTATGTATTTTTTATGTATATGATATCTTTGTCTTGTGGTATAAATGATGATGTGCTATTTATATAAATGATGTCTCTATTTTTATGTTATGTATATCTTGTTGCTATTCATACTAATAATATTTTTAGAATGTAATTGGTGATCGGTCACGTCTAGTCCATTTAGTTTTTTTTTTTTTTGTAATAAGCTGCAAATTATATTAAAAGAGTAAAAATATAGTAGAAATTACAATTCTTGGTGGTCTTACCCTGTCGTGCCAACCATATCTAACCAGAGTTCTATTGAGATAAGCAAAGCAATACAGCAAAATGTTCATGACTAAAGAGTGGCAAAAAAAAGCCATAACCGGGTGAAACTGAGAGAGTTTAGAGTCATGAAGGCTAGCAGCATCCTATTCAAAAAAGTCATGGCTATGGAGCGTATATAGGCAAAAAAATAGAACAAAGTCAACAGAGTAACCTCTTTAACTAGTAGCAGATGGTGTCTCCTCCAGGATGGGGTAGTTGTAGGCTGCATTTGCTTTCTAGATCTTATCAGGGATCAAAGCCTTGGTTCCCAGAGTTGTACCAGCAGTCCTAGTGGTTGTGGTGGCTTTAGCAGGTTGCTGAGTGTCATGAATAGTATGCTTGACAGAAAGGGGGGTAGATTTTCTAGGAATAATGGTCGCATCTCTAGCCTGCTCATTCCTGGTTCTCTTGGCCAAGAAGGGAGCTAGAGTACTGGGTATGGGAAAAGGTGTGTGTGGCTTCACCTTAACAGCAAGAGGATCCTTGCTTCCAATTTTGGCAGAGGATCTGCCACCAAGGTGGTGCAAGTCCAGGCTTAAATGGGTGGCTAAGGAACCATGACCACCACAGGGCATTTCCATGTGAATTGCAAACAAAGTGGCACCTAGGGTTGTGCTGCCAGAGAGAGGAGCCTTGGAGAAAGGACTTGTAGGAGCATAAGTCTCCAAACCATGCGTGGCTTCCAAAATTCCTAGAGTGGACAACCAGTTGGGAAAAGTGGAGCGCAGAGCCTGAGTGGCATGGCAAGCTGAAGCCTAGTTCGTTTGCATGTCTTCCATCCATTGGCCCATCATGTTTTCGACCAACCAGTAGGGGTCCCACTCTTGCTCTGGGTTGCTTGGAGCCATGCTGTCAATGATGATACGAGCTTCCTAATTGTCCAGCAACAAGCGAATTGGTATAGAGACCTCAGGGCCGTAGCCTTTTCTTAGGGGTTTCTCCTCTTTCGCAATGTCATTGAGCTTGTTCTTGGCCTTATCGCCCCTGGTTCTGTCCACAGTGGCCGTGGTGAAGAGGGAGAGGTGAATGCAGGGATGAGTGAGCCAGAGAGCAGAGGAAACCTAGAACATGCATTGTGAATTAACCTGTATAGTGCCTAGAGCCATGAGCGCAAGCCTCGCCCGCTTAAGATCCCGCGTCATGGAATCCAAGGTGGCTGAGGCGACGTAGGAGGTTGGCATATTAAATTTCTGGGCTGCTTGACTTCATCTGGTTGATGTCAACAGTGGGATGAGTGGTACTTCTTAGGCTAGGTGTCAAGCGAGTTCGAACTTGTCCCATTTGCTCAGAGTTGGAACCCGCATCTGGGGGCACAAGATCTCTGTTGGCCAAGTTGCAGCAGTGGAGGAAGGTGTTCCTAGAGGTGGAAGTGACAAGGGTGTCTTTTTCATAGTCTTTGTTGCATTTAACTCCTTCATTTGCAATGAAATCAGCAAGAGCATTAGCCTTTCTCTTTACATGATGAAAACTGATGGAGCTAGCAGTGGAAATAGAGGTAGTAAGTTCCTAAAGTTTTTGCAAAAGTCTCCAGCTCGAAGAAATTTGTTCTACTCTGGCACCATTGTGGATTTTGTTGGCAAGGATAAGAATGTTTTTGGAGTCCCCTTCTATGAAAAGTGGGAGCCAACCATGTTTGTGAGCACATTTGAGTCCCTCTAGGAGCCCGGTGAGTCCCACAGCATTGTTGGTATCGTGGCCAACGTTACCCATGAAGATGATCTTGATGGTTCCTATGTCGTCCCTAATAGCTCCACCATAACCTGCTGCACCAGGATTACCTTTGGAAGCCCCATCAAAGTTGAGTTTGAAGAAGCCAGGGGGGTTGGGCTGCAGTGCTCAAGGCTGGGCATAGAGGCAGGGGAGTTGCGACTGGGGCAGGGGGCAAGGTGGAGGGTAAGGTTCCAGTCGGAGATGATTAGATGCTTAAGGGGGAGGGTGGGTAAGTTGGCTAGAGGGGCATGGATTGAAGCACTGACTTAAGGAGGATGAGTCTGCTAGGAAAGTTGAGGTCGTGAAAGGTCCAAGAGGAGATTTCGCTTTCAAGCTTGTCCAAGAGCTCTCTCCAGGAAGAGTGTTTGATGGTTGAGTCAAAGATGGGGGCTCCCAAGTATTTGGAGGGGAGGGAGGCTGTGGAGTAGCCTAGGATTCGTGAGATATTCCTTTGTGTAATGGGATCTGTGTGAAACAAAAAGAGCTGGGATTTATCCAAGTTGACCGTTGTGCCAGAGGCTTCAGAAAAGGTATGGAGAACACGTTTGAGGGTGGCAGCTTCCTGGACCGAGGAATGAGAAAAAAGGATATTGTCATCCATGAACTGCTAATAAGTAGTAGGTGTGTTTCCATGAAGGGAAATCCCACAGAGGGTTCCCAATGTGATCTGAGCTTTAAGCATGTGTCCGAAGTCTTCATCCATGAGGATGAAGAGGAAGGGGGAGAGGGGGTCTCCTTGACGTATTCCTTTGGAAGGGGAGAACATGGAGGAGGGGTAGCCATTGACGAGGATGGAGAAGAAAGCTGAGGAGGTAAGGGAAATGATCCATTTGATCCAATCGTGGCAAAATCCAAAGGCCCGAAGCATTTTTTCAATGAAGATCCAGCTGAGTTTGTCAAAGGCTTTGGAAAGATTGAGCTTGGTGAGCATGACGAAGGTTTTTTCCATTTTTAAGGAGTGGATCACTTCATGAGCAAGGATGATGCCATCGAGTATTTGGCATCCTTCAACATAGCCAGTTTGCTTAGGGGAGATTAGAATGGATAGCAGCACTTTGAGGTGATTGGCTATGACTTTGGTGATGATTTTGTAGATCACGTTGCAGAGTCAGATGGGTCTGAACTTTTCAGGAGTGGTGGTGCCAGTTTCTTTGGGAATGAGGGTAAGGTGAGTGACGTTGAGTGCCAGGAAGACTCATTTCTTTGATCTGGATTCCTCAAACACTTCCAGAATTTCCCATTTTAGCAAGTCCCAATAGTTGTGAAAGAAGTTGATGGTGAAGCCATAAGGGCTGGGGCCTTTCCTTCTTCCATATGATTAACTTTTGTTTCTAATTCCGCCATGGTGATCTCTTTCATGAGATTTGCATTGTGCTCTAGGGTGAGTATGCAAGGGATGTGACTAGTAACCCATTTTATGGCCTGAGATCTATCGATGTTATCCTCAGTAAGCAGATTTTTGAAGTGGTTGATGAGTTCCAACTCGATTTCCTCATGATCTTTTAGGGTTGAACCATCCGCAGAGATGATAGAATTGATCCTATCATGCATTTTGTGTTCGATGGTAGTGCAGTGGAAAAAAGTGGTATTTTTTTCCCCCTCTTTGAGCCATTTGAATCTAGATTTCTTCCTCCAGAGGATGTTTTCTTGCTCACATCTGATATCCAGCTACTTCAGGTGATCCTTTTCTTTCTATTTGAATTCCTCAGTGTGCCCTTATTCCATGATGTCATTTTGGATGTGCTCCAGCTCCTTTTCAATAATGCATTTTATTGTGAAAATATTTCCAAAGACCGTTTTGTTCCATATTTTTAGCTGAGATCTAATCATTTTGAATTTTTTGTGGAGGATTGCCATTTTGGATATGCCGTCAACTTCCATTTTGAACCACCAATCCCGTATGGTTTCCTGAAAGGAGGGGTGGGTGAGCCAAAAATTTTCAAAATGAAAGGGACAAAACTTTTTCAAACCTGAGTGTTGCCAGTTGAGAGAGATCAGCCAGTGATTGGATCCTGTAGATGGTAGAATGGCAGCAGTGAGGAGGCCTCCTATGCCCATGAATTTCGCCTCTACGATTGTTCTAGGTAAAGAAGCCTTCGGATGTTTGAAGGTCGATGAGCTCATTGTCAGAGATGCAATGTTTAAAGTGAACATCTTCTGGGGTGAGAAAGCGATCTCCACCTTTTTTTTCTTGAAGGGAGGTTATCATATTGAAATCTCCACCTAAGATGAATAGAGAGCTAGAGTATTGCTAGGTGAGCCAGGAGATGGTGCTGAGGAATTTTAGCTTAGCAGAGGAGGTTTTGTGGACCATAGACATTCATGATGTGGCCCAAGAGATAAGTGCCAAGGATATGGAATGAGGCGGTAAGGGTATGGGAGGTGGCACATCAGTCGTTAAGGGTAATGATGGAGGGGTTCCAGGCTATTGCAATGCCACCTGAGGTGCCCAGGGAGTCAATGGAAATGACTTGGCAGCCTTTCCAAAGCTTGGTGAGCAGGGAATGGAATTTCTCATAGGTGCATTTGGTTTCTTGGAGAAAAATGACAGAGGGTGTGTCTTGGATGATTTTACGCTTGAGCATACAATGCTTGGTAGGTCCGTTGATCCCACATACATTCCAAGAGATTAATTGCATTGGGAACCTTGTAGAGAAGTGGGGAAGAATTCCGTTAGGTAGGCATATTTCCCTCATTCCACCAGTTTGGTTCTGAGTTCACTAATCCTTTGGAGATCCATTTTTCTACCTCTCTTTTTTGCTTCACAATGCATCTTGAGGTTTTCTTTTTGGGGGAGGTTCTATACTCCAAGTTTGAGGTGCTTGACTTTGGTCAGGGATTCTTTTAGGAGCTGGATTTGTTTGGGGGAGATGGTGCTGAAGGCTTTTTTGGTGCATGCATCCTCCAATCCCAAGAGGTCCAAGTCCCCAATCTCTAAGTCAATCATTTCATCATCCATCTGTATTTCTGGTCCATGTGATCCTGCTGTCTATCTTGGATCTATCCCATGGATAAGGAGTTCCTCCAAGTTTTGTCCAACCTCAGGCAGGGGTTTATCTTTGGTACTTTCATTGGATTGACTATTATTGGTTTGGATCTGATTGCCTATCATTTGATTGATGACTATTTCTTCCTGTTGCTTTTCATTGTTTGTGGGATCCTCAGTTGTCCATCCAGATTGGAAAAACTATTGCTTGTGGAGGGTTCTTTGGCTTTTTCCCCTTCCACATTAGTTTTACGGTGTTGTCTTCTTCTTTTTTTAAGTTTTTGGAAGCCCTCTTCATCTTTGATGGTTTCACGGGGCGTGCAATTGAGAGGGCAGTCACGATACATATGTCCATGTTCGTGGCATTTCTTATAGCGAAAGTGGATGTGCTCATAGTCTAAAGCTTGGATTCATTCAGTATCTTCATGGCTGAGGAAGATCGAGTCTGCAAAAGATTTGGCAATGTGCATGTAAACACAAATGCGGGCGTAGGATGTTTACTTACTGTTTTTGGTTTGTGTAGCAACCCCGACAAAGCTTCCAAGGGTGTTGCCTATTTCCTTGAGCGTGTCCTCATCCCAGTATTCTTGAGGTAGAGAGTACATCCATATCCATACAGGGGCCCATGTGAAATCTTCTTTGTCCAGGTTGAATTTTTTTGTCCAGTGCTTGAGATAAAGTCCTGCAGAGTTGAAGAAGTATGGTCCTCCATCTTCTACACGTGCTTTGTTCTCAAGTCTGTGAAAGATAATGGTGAAAAATACTTTCGATCCTAACTGTAGATCAAAATACGCTTTTGGTTTCCACTTGGACATTATCCACCCAGGGAGGGATTTTCTAGTCAGCTAGAAACCAATGAATTTGCCAACCAGGGCATGGTCTCTGAGTTTCTGTGCTCTAACATTGATGCGCTCAGCTAGGAGAAAGAGCTGGGGTCTCTCGACCACCTTTGCGATGCAAGTGTTAGTGCTATTGGTTGGCTTGGGGGTCTGTTTTTTATTCTAGATTGTGGAGGCTACAGGATACGTTAGAGGTACCTCTGTCATGCCAATCTGCATAGAGGCGGTGGGGAAGGATGATGATGCGATCAAGTTGGAGGGGCCCTCGGCCCCTCCCAGAGGTTCCTCCATAGGCCATACCAGGCGGACTGAGCAGAAGGAGGGCAGGTGGGAAGAATGGTGGGGGCTTAAGCGGCAAGCTCAAAACCATAGGAGCAGCATGCAAAATTGCAGAGCCTCATCCCTCCAAGAAAAAATCGTATAATCCATTTAGTTTTCTTAGTTTGCTTCAATGGTTTAGATTGCTTAGTTTGCTTAGAGTTTAGTTATCTTAACCTTCTAAGTTCACTCATAGTTGGATTTAACATCAATAGCTTCTTTCCTGTAGAAGAAGATTAGCTTTAGTTACATTTTAGTTTTGTTTTAGGATGAAATATAAATAGCTAGTTTCCTAAATTTTGATTAACATAGATGTCATTTTCTTATTGTAGATCTTAAATAGCTTACTCGTTGCTTCCCCTACACTGTAAGATCACATGCACTAGCCAGTTGTTAGTTAAGATCATCCAATCTTCTCCTGCCTTATTTTAAATCTTTTTATTCCATCTAGACTGTCATTCAGACTATCATTCGGACAGCCATCCGGATCGTCATTCAGACCTCGATACTTTTTGCATTGTTTTCATGCTTATTTTTCAATCCAGTTTCTTAGGATTTTAACTGTAATATTTCTTGCATTTTAATCAGCAGTCTTAGATGTAATTAAGATCTTTTTTTGCATTGCATAAAGTTTTTAATTAAGTTTTATCATCATTCTTCGTTTCCATCTCATCTTCTTTAACTTTGCTTTACCTTTTTTTTTTAAGTCATGTCCCGTATACTCGATTTGCTAACATGTTACTGTTTTAGAACTCATTAGCTTCATTCTTAGGGTAGTTTATTATATGTTCTTAAGATTTCTTTTGGATTAGAGTTAATAATTTCATTCTCCAAGTATCATAGTTCTGATACTTTCTTTGTTAAAGCATAAGATGAGTTTTCCATTCACACAGATAATGAAGATGGTCATAACAAAGAGTTTGGTTCATAAATGAATATCTTTATCAAGTTTTCTACTTGCTTCCTAATCAAATTTAATCTTAGTAAGTATCTTTATTAAGTTTTCTACTTGTTTCTAAGATACATTAGTTTCACATCATTTTGCTTATAGATAGGAAATAGATCACAATGTTTAAAGTTAATTGTATTTGGATAATCTTTAGTTTACATTTGTTTGTATAGGTTAAACTAGACTTGCTTCCATTTTGCTTCCTTTGTACATTTGAAAGTCGCTTTGACACCTTCTTTCACATCACCATTACATTTTATACACTTCCTCAGAATCCCCAAGGAGAATGGAATTAGGTCATTAGTGTAGTCTTGAATACTAATGCATGAATAATTATTGAATTTATTAAGTAGTTTGTAGTCTTATTTTGAGTTAACATAGTTTCTTGTTTTCATAATTAATTGTCATAGATAGGTTTTCAAATTCACTTACAGTTATTTCTAATTCCTATATTAGAGTTTTTTTCAGCAGTTTCCAATTTCATCAAAGTAGCCTCGTTTTAGTTTAGTTTTTCTTTCCAGAATAATTCTTATATCTTTCAGTCATTATCCATAAAATAGAGTAGTGTAGCTTTCTACTATTCTAATATGTTAATTTAATCAGGTTTAATTAGTTCCTTTGTTGTCTATCTAAAGTTTGACTCGGTTTTTCATTTTGAATGATCTTTCGATCTTTTCTTTATTAAATATTTCTAAGGTTTGACAAGACGAAATCTTAGGTACCATTCTACCTCAGCATATATTTAGCCACAACTCTAAGAATACCAACCCTGGTTGATAATTAAATATTAGGTGATTTCTTTGAGATAGATCACACACCCACAATTTTGGCACCGTCACTGGGGATTTGTAGATAGGTAGAACCTTCTCTTAAAAAATTAGGGATAGATTTAAATTCTCCTCTTTTTGAAATTTAGAAATAGGCTGGTGGCAGGTGAGCAATAAGACGAGAGGTAAGAACCTGCGCATCTGTTATAACAGGCATCCCCAAAACCCTGCACTAGTAGTGAGGTAGTTAAAATTTATTTCATCTTTAGTTTTGTTTTCATGAATAGGTCTAGAGACTCAAAAGGTAGATTTATTAAAGTTAACCCTTCTACTAAAATCCTTACTAAAATTCCACTAACCTATACAGGGGGCATGCCACCCATTTTACCAACTCAGCAGAACATATCGGAAGACATCTAAAGGGGAAAGCCCTACTTGGAAAGCTAAGGAAACCCTTTCTGGAAATTATTTAAGGGAAACCATAGGGACATCAGAACAGTCTGTTTGTAAGGAAATTCCACAAAAAGAACCTAAAGCTCATATTGAGACTGAACTTAGACAAGAGGAGACTCAAAAGAATAAAACTTTAGAACCTCCCAACCCTCCATTAGTCCAAAAATCCAAAGACATTACGTTTTTATAGTAGGTGGTCCCAACTTAGTAGATTTTGTTGGTCCTGCACAAATAGACGCTCTTTTTGAGAATTATGTTAACATAGTTATCTCACAGATTGAGACAACAACAGTAGGACCTTCAAAACTGGATTCCCGCTTAGTTGATAATTCTCCTCGTGAAAAGAAGAATACTCTTCCAAAAACAGAACATTGGGACATCCCATATTCACCAAGAAAGGAGCCACCTAGGTATTCTCTCTCTGGGAATCGAATCTTCATGGGGGATGAAAATGAAGATCATGTTCGACGAGATGAAGAAGAAGGAGAAGTTAGAACTAAAGGTACCTTCGGGTACCCTATCTTAGACATCGTACAAGATGTGACTATGAAAAACATCTCTCTCACCTCACTACCAACCTTTTATGGGAAGAGTAGTGAGGACCCAGATACATTATTATTCGAATTTGACATTTTGTGAAGGAGTTATAATTACCTACAAAATGGCCAAAAAATAAAACTTTCTCATGCCACATTAAGAGATTCTTCTCTTCAATGGTTTATGGGATTAGGAGAATCTAGTATTGGAACTTGGGAAGACATGAAGAATGCATTTCTCTAGAAATATCAAGACTATTGTAAACCTAAGGACTCTCGCAACGATATTTTCAAAACTCAAAAACTTGAAGATGAGAGCCTAGAAGACTGTCTCGAAAGATTTAACTATGTGTTACACAAATCCAAATATAGTGATCTCTGGGAAGATGTAGTAAGAACACTCTTTCTCAAGGGAATCTCAGAAGAATTCTTAGAAGACCTTAATCTCATGGAAGAAAAAGACATTTCTCACAAGTCTTTTGCGCAAATTTGTGAACTATGTAGGAATTACGCTAGGAGAAGAGGGAAATGTGGAAGATACTCTTGATAATTTTATGCTAGGAACCTAAAAGGAAACACATCTGGTCCTGGTGGAGTTACAATGGTAGACTTGGGAAAACTATTAGAACATTTTAAAACAGATATCCTACAAGAAATAGGTTCTCAACTAGATGCACTACAAGCTAAAAAGAGGCAAGATGAAGAGTGTGCAATAATGAGTGTTTTCTGTCCCAGGTGTAGAACTAAACATCCTCAACGACAATATCCCCTGAATAATGTTTCAGTCTGTCATGTTTGTAAAGAAGAATATCCAGCCGATAATTGTCCATTGTTGTCTGGTTTGCAAGTTGTATACAAGAGTGGAAACTTTGGTAAAACATCTAGTAGGCCTTGGAAACCTATAAATCAACCATCCTATCTTGATCCATCATCTCAATTTCCACCCTACTATCACCCTTATCGACCCCCTCAACAGTGGAACACTTCAAGTTGGAAAAATTGGCCACCTCAACACCCTTCTAAGAATACCCAATAGCAACAATGGGCGCATGGATGGATAGGACAAGATTATGCTCAACCTCCCCCTCCTATGCCTAACTACCCTTACCCACCTAATATCCAACAACTTTTGCCTGGATTTGCACCTCCTTCACTACCCCCTATTTCAAATCAGCCTCACCATTTCCTAAACATGAATTCCCCAAGACCCACAATATTACCTGCACAACCGATACCAAAACCTAACAACAAACCAACCCAAGCTCTCAACAGCATTGGGTTACAACTTCTTCCATGTTATGTTATAACCACTGCACCAGTACATGAAATTCAATTGTGGTTTGGAAGAGTTGTACAAGATCAACCCAAATCATCATCTATCATTCAAGTGCAGATTGTCTCCCAACTAGAGGAAATGGAACTGGTTGAAGGGGAAGTCTCTCCTTCTCCTAGTTCTTGAAATTTTAAAAGAGTTATCTTCATTTGTACATATGTAAATATATCTTTTCTTTGATTTTTTAGGTGAGAGTTATTTCTGACAATTGGTTGTATGTTCACAGAAAATTTTTACTCTTATAATCAGCTCATAAGACTTCACTAATTAAGAAGGGAAGACTCTTTTTCTCTCTTTAGCATTTCATACAATTTTTATGTACATATGTTGTTATTTTGAATAAATTTGAATCATTTATTCATAAGTGGTTTATAGTTTTGTTACAAGGATCACATCTTCAACTTACAAGGACATCATTTGAAAAGGGAAGTGGTCTGAAATTCATTTACACATCTTAAACCTTTTCAAATGAAAAGCTAAAATGATATTGTTTCACTCTTAACCATTTTATTTATGATTCTTTTTCATTTTTATGCTCATATGGTATTTGATTCAAATATGCAAATTCATGATTTAGCATTAACAGTTGCTTAAAGACCTACTATAATCAACACATTTTTCAGAAAGTTTTTATCTTACCTATGGACTACTAGTTCATCTTGGACTTATCATCAAAACTTGTCTCTTAAGCATTCTTTAAAAAGTAAGCCCAAGGGTAAGTGATATTTATACTTGTGGGAGACACTACTGATATCTTATGAAGAAGATAGACTAAGAGGTCAAAGACATCTTTAGGTTATTCTCTTTTGATGTGACCAGTAATGTAGGCTATTATAAATAATGTCACTTATAAGGTTCGCTATAAAAATTTGAATTATGTGTTTAGCAATGATTAATACACTATTGTGCCAACGGGCTTCCATATGCTAACAATCATTATACAAAGCAAACCCGCCAGGGTACTAAATAGGCTCGCTAGAAGCGGGTCCATGCTAAGGAAAATATTAAACAAGGAAGCTTGGTAAATGCAAGTAAACCCGTTGGGGTACTGAATAGGCTCGCTGGAAGCAGGGCTATGCTTGCATGGTACCAAGATAAACCAGCCGGAGTACTGAATAGGTCTGCTGGTAGTAGGGAAATATCGGGTAAAAGAGATATGGTTAACACATTACTATGGACATGACTCATTTTAAAATTTTGAGTACAAAAATACATGTTTTGGCCAATTATTTAGAGTGTCATTAGAGAATAGTTGTAAGTTGGACTTAGACCCTGTCATCTAATTCAAACAATATCTAGGAAATGTTTATCCTAGAAGTGGGACCGATAACCATGGAAATCTAACGAACTTAAGGGTGCACTTTATCTATATTCTTGAGATTACAAGAGATCTTTCAGAATGAGTCCTGGATAATTGGTTTTCCTATGGCATTTTTTGCATCAATGACACCACTACTATTCATATGGTCTTCTATATGCACTGTTATTTCTAACGAATTTGCATGTATGAATCATTTCCATTTTTAGATAAGTTTTCTTCAATAAAATAACAATATTTCAGAATTGTTGGCTAAACTATTAAATTGAAAATTTGTATACCAACTAGTTTTTTTCTCTTTTATGGCTTGAGGACATGCCAGGTATTTGGTTTGGGGGAGGTTCAGAATTATTTTTATGATATGATTATTTAAGTTACGAACTATTTTTATGATCTGATTATTTAAGTTCAGAACTATTTCATGATCTGATTATTTACCAGAAATCTATTTATCTTTGACAAAGTGATATGTGCTTTTAGGAAAAAAGTAAGTAACAAAAGCAGGATTGCTCTAATCAATAAGGAAGAATGCAATTGAAAGCTCCAGAAAAGCAGGTTTTCAGCATCCTTTTTCCCACTAACAGCCTCAGAAGTTCCCTGCAAAAATTGGCTTCTGTCATCATTAACAAGCAGATTTTGTACAGACCCAAAGTCTATATGAAAGGTTGAATGACGGGTCGAATGCCGATCTGAATGAGGTGACAAACGAGGAAAATAAACAATGATCTGAATAATGAGGTGACAAACAAGGAAAATGAACAATGATCTGAATGGAGTGTTGAATGAAACCATAACTTGTAATAATAATAAGGGTGCCAAGATATTTAAATGTTTTTACTTTTGATGGTATACCTAATTAACTAATCATATCAAGGATCAAATCAAAAGACATCTTTGCATACTCATCTCATCTCATCAAAAAAATTGGTCAATCTTACATTTTGGGCACTATCATATGATCCTTATCCTCCATTTAAGAGTTATCATGCCATCTATCATTCATTCACTAAGAAATTATGATTTTTTATGTGTAATTATGTCTCTAATCTCATAATGAAAATTATGTTCAACCTGTCCAAAGTTTTACTTTGGACATGGTTGAATACATCACAAGCCACACGAATTCATAATTACATAGTTCTAAGGTGGCACATGAATCAAGACAGCTTAATGATAGCATATCACTCATACATGCTAAATCTCCTTCCACGACCATTCAACCGCTCAAACGGACCTCGATTTAAGCCTACCCCCTACGTAAACTCTGTTTTAACTTGCTCATTCTTCATCCACCCTGAACCTAGCAAAACCCATCTCCTGCAATTTCTCGCGTTTCCTCTATCCAGCAACATCCTTCGGCCTCTATTCAAAATGCCAATCCGTTATGAGCCTAGTAGTTACCAGGACCTCCTCCGCATTCCCGAGTTGAAGGCATGTCGTGAGGTATTTTTGTGAGCCGAATGGGGTCCATTTCTTCACCTTCTTGACGGCCATGATGCCGAGATTTCACTACTATTTTCTAAGGGTTTCGATGGTAGTACATCTAGAGTTGTCCATCTCACTTTTCCGGTGACGGAAGAATCCATTGCATCTGCCACGAAAATGCCCAGGGAAGGAGTACGTTGGCACAAACATCTCTTTCTTCCACGAACGGAGCTCGTGTTTTCCCTTAAGGACGAATATCAACATGTTGTTGGCACCAAAGGGTTCCATTTGATTACCTGTGAAGGTAAGTACAACATCTTCAAATCTTTCCACCTTAGGTTACTAGCACATTTTGTTAAAGATTAGGCTCTTAATTTCCCCTTCTATCTTCTGAAGAGTTTGGATAAAATGTCTAGCCAGGTTAGGAAGAATACCACTAACCCCTCTGGAAGCCTATACCACCACTATTTGATCAAAGTCCTGATCACTCATCAGTTAGAAGAAAATGGGAAAACTTGGGAACACTTTGTCTTTGAAGTCCTAAACCCTCACCTAGTCAAGAAGCTCACTATTAAATCCCCTGCCTCTCGTAAACGTCATCGTTTCATATCCCATGCAAATGAGCCGGCCCAAACCTCTTCCCAAAAAGAAAAAGTTTCCAATTCTATAAGATTTAGTGAGGATGCCTCAGGAGAAATACACCCTGTTCATCCATCATTGCTTGAGCATGTCCACGAGAACACAACCACAGAACTCCCATTCTTTTCAATCATACCTACAAATTCAAGAAGGGCTAATCGCAACGAGTTGATCTACCCGACCATCGTGCAGTCCGTCGACCAGACCATTGTTCAGTCCATCAATCAGGCAGACAGTGAGCCAATGCACCCGGAAAACCCTGACGACCAAGCAAATGACCCTGTCTTTGAGTCCCCTCTCCTCACGTTGGCCAATTTATCAGCTAGTTTACTTAAAGACCCTATCCTAGAGCCTGCCTCTGCACAGATTGAAGATAAGGCCCCTGAGGCACACATTACACTTGATGATCCTGAACCATCTCTGAGGGGATCAAGCACTCAAAAGGACCATATTCCTTTAACATAAGTATTTGTTCCACTCCAGCAAACGGTGGATAGATTAACCCAGGACATAGCAGAACTAAGAAGCCAGAATGTAAAGTATGAAGAGATAATTTCTAGGATTCGTAAGGAGAACAAGAACCTACATTTCCAAGTGAAGTGTGTGGATGATTTAAATGAAGCCAAAAAAGCCTCCAACCTCTCTCTCCATTTGAATCATGATAATTTGAAGGAACAGCTCCATAATTTTAGAACTAAACGCACCTCCTAGTCTAAGTCGAATGTAGTTGCTACCACAACTCAGCCTTTTTCCTAATTTTTTTCTCTGTTTGCTCAGTGGGACCACGCATATCTATGATTTGGGGTAATGTTGGTGTCCATTTTTGTCATCATTTTGAACATCAATTACACTCTGATTGGCATTACTTTCACCATTTTTGATGTAATAAGTCATTCTGCTTGCCATTGAGACCATCAAACAGATTAGGTATGCATATATTCACACATCACATGAATTTTGGGTAAAATCTTCATTTTGTGATTGATTGATGTTTAATTGATACTTCTTGGCTTGCTTGGCAAATATATTTCATTTTATAGGTTGTGGATCTCACAGGAACCTTCACTCAGACATGTATCGACGTTGCAAATGATTAGCCATATTCAACCTTTCGTTCAAACCCACATTCAGCCCGCGTGATCGTTAGTTGAGATATCCTCACGCCATTGAGAAGCAAACCGTCATATGGGTTTTGCTTAGAACATGACCCCTATGGTGCGTAAGCTGGTGTTCTGGAAGATTCCCTCTCCTGCACACTTAGCTTAACAACACATTTCTCTTCCATGTCAAAGGAAGATCGATGTCTCAACGATTGCATGAAGGAAACCGACGTTGTGGAACTTGGTGGATGCTTGGTGTGCTATTGTAACTGTTATGAGGTCGTTCACTGGCTTATGTGTTGTCACGAGCTGTTAAGCAGAGACGTTTTGTGGCATTAAGGTTGCCTATTATTACAGCAGTCGACCACTAAAGGGTCGACTTGCTCGCCCAATTGTAACGTTGTATATATAGACATCCTTGTAGTAGAGACGAGTTAGTCAAGTCAGTTAGTTAGTGAGTCCTTTTTATCTTTAGTCTTGTTAATATTTTCCAGCTGCAAATGGATACAGAAACACTGTAACACTGTTTTGATTTAATACATCTCAGTTCTAGTTTTATGAAAATTTATCAACATGCGTGGTGATTGACTGATTAAGGCTCAGCCTGTCTTTGCTGAGAAGGGCCCCTCAACAACCACTGGTCTTCCGTCTGTGTACATAATTTGTCTTTGTCTTCTGCAGATAAGTCGTGTTGTTATTTTATTTATGGATTTGTTCTGTATATGATATCTTTATATTGTGATATAAACGAGGCTATGCTATTTATATAAATGATGTCTCTCTTTTTATGTTATGTATGTCTTGTTGTTCTTCATATTAATAATATTTCCAGAATGTAATTGGTTACCCGTCATGTCTAGTCCATTTAGTTTTCTTCGTTTGCTTCAATGGTTTAGATTGCTTAGTTTGCTTAGAGTTTAGTTAGCTTAGCCTTCTAAGTTCACTCATAGTTGGATTTAAGATCAATAGCTTCTTTCCTGTAACAAAATATTAGCTTTAGCTGCATTTTAGTTTCATTTTAGGATGAAATAGAAATAGCTCGTTTCCTAAATTTTGATTAACATAGATGGTGTTTTCTTATTCTAGCTCTTAAATAGCTTACTCGCTGCTTCCCCTACACTGTAGGATAACATGCATTAGCCAGCTGGTAGTTAAGATCATCCAAGATTCTCTTTACTTAGTTTAAATCATTTTCTTCCATCCAGACTGTCATCTGGACAACCATCCAGAATATCATTTGGACCTCAGTACTTTTTGCATTGTTTTCATGCTTATTTTTTAATCCAGTTTCTTATGCTTTTAAATGTAATATTTCTTGCTTTTTAATTAGTAGTCTTAGATGTAATTAAGATCTTTTTAATTATGTTTTATCATCATTCTTCGTTTCCATCTCATCTTCTTTAACTTTGCTTTAACTGTTTTTTAAGTTATGTCCTTCATATTCGATTTGCTAACATGTTATTGTTCTAGAACTCATTAGTTTTATTCTTAGGGTAGTTTATTATATGTTCTTAAGATTTCTTTTGGATTAGAGTTAATAATTTCATTCTCCAAGTATCTTAGTTCTGATAGTTTATTTGTTAATGCGTAAGATGAGTTTTCCATTCACACAGATAATGAAGATGTTCATAAGAAAGAGTTTGGTTCATAAATAAATATCTTTATCAATTTTTCTACTTGCTTCCTAATCAAATTTAATCTCAGTAAATATCTTTATTAATTTTTCTACTTCTTTCTAAGATACATTAGTTTCACATCATTTTGCTTATATATATGAAATAGATCTCAATGTTTAAAGTTAATTGTAGTTGGATAATCCTTAGTTTACATTTGTTTGTAGAGGTTAAACTAGACTTGCTTCCATTTTTATTCCTTTGTACATTTGAAAGTCACTTTGACACCTTCTCTCCCATCCCCATTACATTTGATACACTTCCTCAGAATCCCCAAGGAGAATGGCATTAGGTCGTTAGTGTAATCTTGAATATTAATGCATGAATCATTGATGAATTTATTAAGTAGTGTGTAGTCTTATTTTGAGTTAACATAGTTTCTTGTTTTCATAATTAATTGTCATAGATAGGTTTTGAAATTCACTTACAGTTATTTCTAATTCCTAGATTAGAGTTTTTTTCAGCAGTTTCCAATTTTATCAAAGTAGCCTTGTTTTAGTTTAGTTTTGCTTTCCAGAATAATTTTTATATCTTTTAGTCATTATCCATAAAATAGAGTAGTGTAGCTTTCTACTATTCTAATCTGTTAATTTAATCAGGTTTAATCAGTTCCTTTGTTGTCTTTCTGAAGTTTGACTCGGTTTTTCATTTTGAAAGATCTTTCGATATTTTCTTTATTAAATATTTCTAAGGTTTGACAAGCTGAAATCTTAGGTACCATTCTACCTCAGCATATATTTTTCCACAACTCTAAGAATACCAACCCTGGTCGATAATTAAATATTAGGGGATTTCTTTGAGATAGCTCACACACCCAACATTTTGGTGTTGTTGCCGAGGAGTTGTAGATAGGTAGAACCTTCTCTTAAAAACTTAGGGATAGATTTGAATTCTTCTTTTTTTGGAAATTTAGAAATAGGCTGGTGGCGGGTGAGCAGTAAGACGAGAGGTAAGAACCTGCCAACTGTTATAACATGCATCCCCAAAACCCAGCACTAGTAGTGAGGTAGTTAAAATTTATTTCAGCTTTAGTTTTGTTTTCATCAATAGGTCTAGAGACTCAAAAGGTAGATTTATTAAAGTTAGCCCTTCTACTAAAATCCTTACTAAAATTCCACTAACCCTTACAAGGGGCATGCCACCCCATTTACTAACTCGACAGAAGGTATCGGAAGACATCTAAAGGGGAAATTCCTACTTGGAAAGCTAAGGAAACCCTCTCTTGAAATTATTTAAGGGAAACCATAGGGACATCAGAACAGTCTGTTCATAAGCAAATTCCACAAAAAGAACCTCAAGCTCATATTGAGACTGAACTTAGACAAGAGGAGACTCAAAAGAATAAAAATTTAGAACCTCCCAACCCTCCATTAGTCCGAAAATCCAAAGACATTACTTTTTAACAGTAGGTGGTCCCAACTCAGTAGATTTTGTTGGTCCTGCACAAATAGACGCTCTTTTTGAGAATTTTGTGAACATAGTTATCTCACAGATTGAGACAACAACAGTAGGACCTTCAAAACTAGATTCCCACGTAGCTGATAATTCTCCTCCTGGAAAAGAAGAATACTCTTCCTAAAACAGAACGCTGGGACATCCCATATTCACCAAGAAAGGAGCCACCTGGGTATTCTCTCTCTGGCAATTGAATCTTCATGGCGGATGAAAATGAATATCATGTCCAACGAGATGAAGAAGAAGGAGAAGTTAGAACTGAAGGTACCTTCGGGTTCCCTATCTTATGTTGATGTATATGTAACTTCAGAATCTATTTCACCTATGTATTTCACATCTATGTATATTGTAATCCTATAGAGATGTTATTATTCCTATATATGGAAGTGTCGTCATTTGTATTGACAAGTGTCGCAAGTGTCATAACTTGCCGATGGGTTATTCGACCGCCATGTGTGGGGTCGACCCTGATTAAGTTAACCATGGGTTATTAGGCTAAGCTAGACATGTCAGCCCCACTAGTTTTCTGGGAAGGACAGGACAAGTATAAATAGAGATCGATAGATCTCTATTTAATCATCTCATTAATCACTCTTCCATCTCTCGGAAAGTGGTGCACATGTGAGGAGGAGGATCAGCTGCTAGGAGAAAACTATCTCTTGTACTTTGGTTGTATCATTGCTCTCTCTATCTCTGATGGAGTTGTGGGGTTTTTCACCTTTATGTTTTCCCCAGTGAAACTCTGTGTGTCCATTGTCTTATGTGATTGATTGATATGCTTGATACATGCTTGATATGCTTGATATGTTGTACATGTTATTCTCTCAGTAAATATCCTAGAGTATGTTGAATTAATGCTCAAAAATTAACATCTTAGACACCGCACAAGATGTGACTATGAAATAAATCTATCCCACCTCACTACCAACCTTTTAAGGGAAGAGTAGTGAGGACCCAGATACATTATTATTCGAATTTGACATTTTGTGTAGGAGTTATAATTACCTACAAAACAACCAAAAACTAAAACTTTTTCTTGCCACATTAAGAGATTTTGCTCTTTAATGGTTTATGGGATTAGGAGAATCTAGTATTGGAACTTAGGAAGACATGAAGAATGCATTTCTCTGGAAATATTAGGACTACTGTAAACCTAAGGACTCTCGCAACGATATTTTCAAAACTCAACAACTTGAAGATGAGAGCCTAGAATACTATCATGAAATATTTAACTATGTGTTACAGAAATCCAAATATAGTGATCTTTGGGAAGATGCAGTAAGAACACTCTTCCTCAAGGGAATGTCAGAAGAATTCTTAGAAGACCGTAATCTCATGGCAGAAGGAGACATTTCTCGCAAGTCTTTTGCGCAAAATTTGTGAACTATGTAGGAATTACTCTAGGAGAAGATGGAAAAGTGGAAGATACTCTTGAGAATTTTATGCTAGGAACCTAAAACGAAACACATCCAGTCCTGGTGGAGTTACAAGGGTAGAGTTGGGAAACCTATTAGAACATTTTAAAATAGATATCCTAGAAGCAATAGGTTCTCAACTAGATGCACTACAAGCTAAAAAGAGGCAAGATGAAGAGTGTTCAACAATGAGTGTTTTCTGTCCTAGGTGTAGAACTAAACATCCTCAGCAAGAATATCCCCTGAATAATGTTTCAGTCTGTCATCTTTGTACAGAAGAACATCCAGTCGATAATTGTCCATTGTTGTCTGGTTTGCAAGCTGCATACAAGAGTGGAAACTTTGGTAAAACATCTAGTAGGCCTTGGCAACCTAGAAATCAACCATCCTATCTTGATCCATCATCTCAATTTCCACCCTACTATCACCCTTATCAACCCCCTCAACAATGGAACACTTCAGGTTGGAAAAATTGGCCACCTTAACACCCTTCTCAGAATACCCAATAGCAACAATGGGTGCATGGATGGAGAGGACAAGATTATGCTCAACCTCCCCCTCCCATGCTTAACTACCCTTACCCACCTAATATCCAGCATCTTTTTCCTGTATTTACACCTCCTTCACTATCCCCTATTTCAAATCAGCCTCACCATTTCCTAAACATGTATTTCCCAAGACCCACAATATTACCTACACAACCGATACAAAAACCTAACAACAAGCCAACCCAAGCTCTCAACAGCATTAGGTTACAACTCCTTCCATGTTATGTTATAACCACCGCACCAGTACATGAAATTCAATTGCGGTTTAGAAGAGTTGTACAAGATCAACCCAAATCACCAGTTGTCATTCAACTGTAGAATGTCTCCCAACAAGAGGAAATGGAACTGGTTGAATGGGAAGTCTCTTCTTCTCCTAGTTCTTGAAATTTTAAAAGGGTTATCTCCATTTGTACAAATGTAAATATATCTTTTCTTTGTTTTTGAGGCAAGAGTCATTTCTGACAATTGGTTGTATGTTCACAGAAAATTGTTACTCTTATAATCAGCTCATAAGACTTCACTAATTAAGAAGGGAAGACTCTTTTTCTCTCTTTAGAATTTCATACAATTTTTATGTCCATATGTTGTTATTTTGAATAAATTTGGATCATTTATTAATAAGTGTTTTATAGTTTGGTTACATGGATCACATCTTCAGCTTACAAGGACATCATTTCGAAAAGGGAAGTGCTTTGAAATTCATTTACACATCTGAAAACTTTTCAAATGAAAAGCTAAAATGATATTGTATCACTCTTAACCATTTTCTTTAAGATTCTTTTTCATTTTTATGCTCATATGGTTTTTGATTCAAATATGCAAAATCATGATTTATCATTAACAGTTGTTTAAAGGCCTACTATAATCAACACATTTTTCAGAATGTTTTTATCTTACCTATGGAGTACTAGTTCATCTTGGACTTATCATCAAAACTTGTCTCTTAAGCATTATTTTAAAAGTAAGCCCAAGGGTAAGTGATATTTCTACTTGTGGGGGACACTACTGGTATCTTATGAAGAAGATAGACTAAGAGGTCAAAGACAGCTTTAGGTTATTCTCTTTTGCCATGACCAGTACTGCAGGCTATTATAAATAAAGTTACTTATAAGGTTCTCTCTAAAAATTTGAATTATGTGTTTAGCCGAATGCTTAATACACTCTTGTTCCAACTGGCTTCCATATGCTAACAATCATTATACAAATCAAACCCGTCGGGGTACTGAACAGGCTCACTGGCAGCAGGTCCATGCTAAGGAAAATATTAAACAAGGAAGCTCTGTAAATGCAAGTAAACCCATTTGGGTACTGAATAGGCTCGCTAGAAGTGGGGCTATGCTTGCATGATACCAAGATAAAACTGTTGGGGTACTGAACAGGTTTGCTGGAAGTGGGGCAATATCGGGTAAAAGAGATATAGCTATCACATTACTATGCACATGACTCATTTTACGAATCTGAGTACACAAATACAAGTTTTGGCCAGTTATTTATAGTGTCATTAGAGAATAGCTGTAAGTTGGACTTAGACCATGTCATCTAATTCAAACAATATCTAGGAAATGTTTATCCTAGAAGTGGGACCCATAACCATGGAAATCTAACGAAATCAAGGGTGCACTTTATCTATATACTTGAGATGACAAGAGATCTTTTAAAATGAGTCATGGATGACTGGTTTTCCTATGGCATTTTTCGCATCAATGACACCACTACTATTCATATGGTCTTCTATAAGCACTGTTATTTATAACGAATTTGCATGTATGAATCATTTCCATTTTTAGTTAAGTTTTTTTCAATAAAATAACAGTATTTCAGAATTGTTGGCTAAACTATTAAATTGAAAATTTGTATACCGACTAGTTTTTTTCTCTTTTATGGCTTGAGGACATGCCATGATTTTGGTTTGGGGGAGGTTCAGGACTATTTTTATGATCTGATTATTTAAGTTCAGAACTATTTTTATGATCTGACTATTTAAGTTCAGAACTATTTCATGATCTGATTATTAACCAGAACTCTATTTATCTCTGACAAAGTGATAGGTGCTTTCAGGAAAAATGTAAGTAACAAAAGAAGGATTGCTCTTATCAATGAGGAAGAACGCAACTGAAAGCTCCAGAAAAGAAGGTTTTCAGCATCTTTTTCCCACTAACAGCCTCAAAAGTTCCCTGCAAAAATTAGCTTCAGTCAGCTTCAGTCAGCATTAGCAAGCGGATCTTCTACAGACACAAAGTCTGTATGAAGGGTTGAATGACGGGTGGAATGGCGATCCAAATGAGGTGACGAATGAGGCAAATAAACAACGATTTTAATAATGAGGTGACAAATGAGGCAAATGAACAATGATCCGAATGGAGTGATGAATGAAACCATAACTTTTAATAATAATAAGGGTGCCAAGATATTTAATTTTTTTTACTTTTGATCGTATATCTAATTAACTAATCATATCAAGGATCAAATTAAAAGACATCTTTGTATACTCATCTCGTCTCATCAAATAAGTTGGTCAATCATACATTTTGGGTGCTATCATATGATCCCTATCCTCCATTTAAGAGTTATCATGCCATCTGTCATTCATTCACTAAGACATTATGATTTTTTATGTGTAATTATGTCTCTAATCTCATAATGAAAATTATGTTCAACCTGTCCAAAGTTTTACTTTGGACATGGTTGAATACATCTTAAGCCATACGAATTCATAATTACGTAGTTCTAAAGTGGCACATGACTCAAGGAAGATTAATGATAGCGTAGCACTCATACGTGCTAAATCTCCTTCCACGACCATTCAGCCGCTCAAACGGACCTTGATTTAAACCTACCCCCTGCGTAAACTCTGTTTTATCTTGCTCATTCTTCATCTGCCCTAAACCTAGCAAACCCCATCTCCTGCAATTTCTCGTATTTCCACTATCCAGCCACATCCTTCAGCCTCTATTCAAAATTTCAATCTGGTATGAGCCTGGTAGTTACCAGGACCTCCTCCGCATTCCCAAGTTTAAGGCATGTCATGAAGTATTTTTGCGAGCCGGATGGGGTCCATTTCTTCACCTTCTTGACGACCATGATGCCAAAATTTCACTACTGTTTGCTAAGAGTTTCTATGGTAGTACAGCCAAAGTCAGCCATCTCAGTTTTCCAATGATGGAAGAATCCATTGCATCAGCCACGAGACCCTTGTATCGACCACGAATCCATTGAATTTTGCATCTAAGTGCTTGTGATTTCATCTAGGACTTGCTTGTGCATTGAAACATTAAAGAGATTGCATTTTATTTCGAACCATTGGATTGATTGTCATATTAGTGGCATGCTCTTTTATTGATTAGATGAGTCTAGTGTTTTTCGGTTGTGCATACCATTGAGTCTTATATATCATTAGTTTCACGATCATATCCTTTGAGTAATTACAACCATTAAAATCAACACTTAATCTTAAAATTGATTAGAAACGATTTTCATTTTATAGGGTGCACCAACTAGCTTAGGTTTAGTGTCTTGGAATAGATCATTGTGACTTAAAAATCCAAGACTATTGAACCAACATTATGTGTCTGACCAGGGAGTGGTTAAACCCATGATATACATCAATTTTCTCAGGAAGATCTACTCAAACAAGAGTTAAGCACGAGGTCACGAGAGGTTGGTTACGGAGATATCCCTCCAATACTGGTTGAACATGGGATATATTTCAAGGATTTGTTCGTGTACGGGGACTCTTGGGGGATTTGACCCTCTTTATTTTTGGGCTCAGCTACCCTTCCCATATGACGGATCCCACCTGTGACTGTCCCCCTGAGCATTGGTTATATTGTGGTGACCTTAGTTGCTTTACCTAGGTATCACATAGGGTTCTTGCAGTGGTTATACTATGTATATCCTGAGTCAGATAGGGGTTGGACAACACAGTTTCCTGTTGTATAGGGATTTGAACTTGTGCACTCAGTGAAGTCTGGGAACCCTTATAATGGATTCTATTACATCCGGTTATGGTTTGGGAGTCTTAAGCCTCTCCTAGGTGAGACATACCGACTGTAGTGGCAGGAGGTCCCTTGATCCAGTCCTGTTTGTGTGCATTTGGCTGTAGTTTCTTTAGGTGCGTGCTCTTTGATCGATAGTTGGCTATTAGGAGCCGTTCTTTTCATTTGGATTTATTGTGGAGTGAGATCCACCTCTCTGTCGGTCTCATCATTTAGCGGGTTTACCAGCTGACGAGGTAACACATCCTTTTCATAAGAGACATCGGAGGATATCCTCCAATACTTTTGATACTTATGACAAACTTCACAAGTACATTATGACTTCTGCACTTGGAACACCGAGAAGAATTCCCATGAATCCCTCGGTGGATGTCAATGGAAATCCTGTTCTTTCCACTCCTAGGGAACTTGGAGCGGAAGGGTCACCCCCACATGTCACTTTTGCAAGCTTTGGGCCATATCCAACCCCAGAGCGAAACCCATGTTAGGGTACTTACCCACAGGGATTTCGTTATGGGATGCCAGATCTTAATGACAACATGAACCCTTCGAACACTAATCCTTCTTCACTTGGTATGCCTAGTCTTAATTCGAATGTTACGTCCACTTCATTGGGTAGTCAAGCTAATACTGTCCTTGGAGCTGTGAGCACCGCTCCCTCTGGGGGCAGCGCCACCCATTCTGCTCCCTCTGGGGGTGGTACAACCTCTTTTACTCCCTCGGGGGGCGGCACATTCACTTCTGCTTCGTCCGGGGGTGGCACGACCTTTTCGGCTCCATTTCAATTAATGTATGGTCATGTCCCTTCAGCTTCTACAACTGTTGGGGGAGTACCACGTCCTAGGACTGCCCCTCATTTTAGTGGGAACACTTCACATAACACGGCTCACGTTACACAACCTAACGTGCATGTTTCTACACATATACCTGTGACTATGACCACAACTACTAACCAGCATGTCCCTCCTAATGCTGGGGGTGGGCACATTCCCAACAGTGGTGGTGGGAACATTCCCAACAAGGGAGGAGGGCGCATATCCTACATAGGGGGTGGACACATTCCCAACACTGGGGGTGGGTACATTCCCAACATTGGAGGTGGGTACATTCCCAATGCTGGGAGTGGGAACATTCCTAATGCTGGGGGTGGAAATGTACCCTATAATTACGGTCATTATTCAATTGCTCCTACTACAACTAGCACTCATTTGCCCCATCAATATGGTGTCAATCCTTCTTATAATGCAGCTGGTTATGGCCCTTATTACAACCCTCCTCACCATGGTACTCACAACAAGTATATGCCTTCATACCCTTATATGGGTCAGGGTGGGGGTGGTTATCAGACCTATGGTCATGTTCCTGGTTCATATCATCCCTACGGTCCGCAAGGTCATCGTCTTTTGGGAGCTTTTAATCCAGCCTCACAACCATCGCTCCCGTTTCTTACTCGTTTGAACCTACCGATCTTTCGAAGCTTACGAATGATCCTATGTGTCATGATCCTTCTTGGCCTCCAGTCCCTACCAAGATCCCTTCCAACATTCTGAAGTTCGAAGGGAAGAGTGGTGAGGATCTGGGTGATCATGTTATGACTTTTCACCTTTAGTGCTCCTCGAATTCATTAAATCATGACTCTATCCATCTGATACTATTTCAACGCACCCTCACAGGGGCAGTCGTGAAGTGGTATGTCGAGTTGCCTGGGGGAACCTATAGCAGTTTTAATGAGATAGCTTTCGTTTTATTAGATCACTTTCAGTTGTTGGTTGGCTATGATACTAGCACCGATATTTTATCTACCTTCTGCTAGAACAAGGCCACGCACATATCCAATCATATTCAGGAATGACGTCGACGGAAGAGGCTAGTGAAAGCCAACATTCCTCCATACTTTTTGTTGGAATGTTTCCTCAAGTCTTTTCTCCCATACATATCTAAGGACGTTTCGGTGTCCGGCATCATGACAGAGGAACAAGATATATTCAAATCCTAGTAGCTAGATTTACTCTATGCTCAATCGAGCATCATGTATGATATTATCTCTGATGCACCACGTTCATGACATGAATCCAAGCCCCTTCCTGGACCACATGTTGATGGCATTATGGGATCCACAAGCACTCAACCTGTAGACTTGGTTACCAATCAAATGCAAAATTTGTCTATTAGCCAGTCTACCCCCCGACAGGCTCATGCCTCGTCCACTCCTACCCAGTCGTCCAATGTTCATTCTATATAGACGGCAAACCCATCAAGTAACCACCAGCCTGGTGGAAAGAAGAAGGGGAGAAACAACCATAAGGGTGGGAATAATTCAAATAATGGAAGTAATTGAAACACTCCTAGGAAAGGGAATGCCAACCCTCCTTGGGATGGTGGAAATGCTAGTGGGGACTATAAGCCAAGACGTAAAGTGATATTCCCTTGCAAACTTTGTGGGGAAGATCACCTGACTCACTTGTGTCCTCAAATTGAGGAAGCATTGAAGCATTGAAGCACGGAGCCCAGCTGTGTTGAAAGATCCCCTTCTGCATCATCAGAATATGGATTCGAATGCTCACGCTACTGGCTATGGGACTAATGAAACTACAACATCTTCTTCTCATGTCGGTGGCTACGGATGTGTGAACATGGTCCAATCTCATATTAGTGTTGCTACTCGTCAACGCGATTATGGTGCACTACAACCGAATATCAGGAATGAGCCTCCTCCTCCTCTTGACATTTCACTGCATATAGAGAAGCCCACTACGATGTTGCGGATACCGAAAGGTGTTCTTAAGCACTCGACGCACAATCCCAATGCCCAAGCCACCAAGAACTACTCCATTGTAGAATATTTGTGCCAAACTCTGTGTTCCATGTTCGCTCTTGAGGTGTTACAAGCATGTCCTTCACAGTAGCACGCCCTTTTATCTGCTTTAGGAGTTCATGATGAGAATAGTCCTAGCATCATTAAATTTGACATTACTGATGTCCAGCCTTGCTTACCTTACCACATGGATTTTCAAATCCATGTTAGCTGCCTGGATAAGTTTGTTAAATGCATGGTGGTTGACAAAGGTGCTTCCACCTCAGTAATGCCATTGGATTGCTGGAAGGAACTTGCCTCTCCTCCGCTGTCTAAATCTATGACCATGCTTACTGCGTTCGATGGTTGTTCTTTTAGGCCGCATGGTATTATCCCTTCCCTTGAGGTCCACTTGGGTGGGAAATCCATGCCGATTGAAGTCGAGGTGGTTGATGCACCCATCGACTACAACCTTCTCCTAGGAAGGAATTGGATCTATGCAATGAAAGCGATCGTATCCTCTATATTTAGAGTTATCTACTTTCCTCACGAAGGCAGAATCACGACGATCGATCAGCTAGACTTCCCTAGTTCTAATTCTGTAGCATCGTCGGGAACTGTTGTTCCCCAGATCACAGATTTTCAGTCAGCAACTGGGAACATTGGTGTAGGATTGTATCCATCCTGGATGGGATCACTCGACCTTGTTGCACCAATTACTTTTATTGGAACCATCTCTGATAGTGCTTCTCCCTCATTGAATAATGTACCTTTCCGGACCTCATATTTTAATGATTAGTGGACTGTACCATCCACGAGTACATCGTCTGGAGACATTTCGCACGTTGGAATGGCTATGCCATTATCTGCAGCTAAGCTTGCTTACCATGAAATTCAACAGGCCACTACAGAGCCAGATCCACCCTCTTCATGGCCACAGGAGGAAGATCCCGTTATGCTGTAGGCATGGGCAGCTGACTCGTCTTGCTCGCACGATTTTCCTGATGGTACTTTTCCTTCGGATGAAGCCATCAATGAGGACATGTGTGGTAGTAAGAGACCTTGGGAAGATTTGCATCACTGCTTTTATTTTCTCCCTAACCTCGATCTCATTAAGCAAGAAGAGTTTAGGATGACTCTTGCAGAGAGGATTGGTCACCCTGTGGCTCCTTTGGATTCACATGGGATTTACGCGGAGGGGAATATGGCCAATATCTCCCCAACCATTCCGATCAACATCTCATGTACACCCGGAAAGATAGAGAACGTTTATATTGGTGGTGATTGTTCTCCCGATGAGATCCATATATACACTGAGTTGTTCAAAGAATTTCGGGATGTTTTCACTTGGTCATATGAGGAGATGACAGGAATAGAACCTAGTATTGTTGAACATGAGATTAAGACATATCCCAATGCTGAGCCGTTTCGGCAACAACTTCGTGACGTGAATCCTAGAAAGGAAACCGCAATTAAGGCATAGGTGGAGAAACTACTTAAAGCTGGTTTCATCTACCCGGTTCCTCTTGCTGAATGGGTGTAAAATCACATTCCTATAGATAAGAAGCAAGGAACCATCTGTGTATGTACATAATTTAGAGATCTGAACAGTGCATGTCTGAAAGATAACTTTCCCACACCATTCATAGATCAAATTTTGGATGCATGTGCGGGAAGCGAGGTTTTTTCGTTTATGGACGGTTTCTATGGATATAATCAGATCTAGATAAAGCCCGAGGACCAACATAAAATGGATTTCATATGTCCTTGGGGTATATTTGCGTACTGGAAAATTCCCTTCGGCCTTAAAAACGCTGGAGCTACATTTGAATGTGCTATGACCTATGCTTTTCATGACCTCAAGCGTATAGTGGAGGCTTACTTGGACGATCTTGCTGGTCATTCTCGTAAGAGAGTGGACCACCCCAAGCACCTTCACCTTATTTTCAAAGATGTTGATATTATAAGATTTGTTTGAATCCCAATAAGTGCATCTTTGTCATGAGAATGGGTTGCCTATTAGGGTTCATAGTTTCAAAAGAGGGTATAAGAGTCGATCCTCTTAAGGTCGAGGCAATACTTCGGTTGCCTCCCTCGCATAACCTAATTCAACTTCGGATCCTCCAAGGGAGAGCCATTTTTCTACGATGTTTCATAGTGAATTATGCTAGTCTTACCAAATGTTTCGCATTCCTATTGAAGAAGGATACACCATTTATCTGGGATGAGCGAGCCCAACAGTATTTCGATGCTTTGAAGAAAGCTTTGGTATAGGCCCCTCTGCTTAGTCCACCCGACTTTGCTAGAGATTTATTGCTTTATGTGGCCGTGTCTCTTGAGATGATTGGCATGGTCTTAGTTCAGGTAGATGATGCGCTCCAAGACCATGTCATCTATTATCTTAGTCAAAATTTAGTAGGCACTGAGCTGAGATACACTCATGTGGGGAAGTTGGCACTTGCGACTGTTCATGCAGTCCAATGATTAAGACATTACATCATGCTTAGGAAAACCATGGTTATAGCACATATCAATCTATTTCATTTCGTGCTATCACAACATCTAATAGGGGGGAAGTACAATAAATGGATTGTTATTCTTCAGGATTTTGATCTCGATTTTGATTCGGCAAAGTCAGTGAAATCCTTGGTTTTCACTAATTTCATATCATATTTTCCACGACTTGATGAGGACATCGTCCATGAGGATTCCTTTGAGGATGATAATTTGTTTCATATCTTGTCAGTGGACCCTTGGTATGGGGATATCATCATATATCTCCAAACTTTGAAGTTCCCTTCGTAGTATTCACGGGATGAACGACGGTGTGTGAGACACCAAGCTAAATATTATCTCATTTCCGGTGACACTTTGTATCATCGAGGAAAGGACTCTATCATACGCCGTTGTTTTTCTCATGAAGAAACAGAGTTAGTGTTGAATGACTGCCACAGTGGGGTGTGCGATGGTCACTTATCCGGGCTTGCGACATCCCAACACATCATGTGAGCAGGTTACTTCTGGCCTTCGATATTTAAAGATTGTATGAACGTTTTTAAGAGATGTCACTCTTGCCAGGTGTTCTCTTGAAATATACACTCGCATCCAATGCCCTTTCATCTGGTCATCACCGTTGTTCCCTTCACTAAGTGGGGGGTGGATTTCATGGATTGCACACCAGCTTCGGCTAGGGGGAATCACTATATCATTGTGGTCGTGGACTACTTTTCCAAATGGGCCGATGCCATGCCTACCATAAAATCCGATGGTACTATAGTATCCCAATTCATGTTCAATCAGATTATTGCTTGGTTCGGTATCCCGAAAGTGATTGTCACTAACCATGGAAGTCACTTTCAGAACAAAATGATGGCAGATTTGTCACTCAAGCTTGGGTTTCATCAAGATCATTCATCTTCCTACTACCCCCAAGCGAATGGTCAGGTTGAGGCATTCAATAAGTCTTTGAAGACCATTCTCCAACGTACCATCCAACAAAGCAAAAGCAACTGGCATATTATGTTATAGCCTTCTTTGTGGGTGTATCGAACTGCAGTCAAGACTGCCACTGGTTTCTCACCATTCTAGCTAGTACACGGTGTGGAGTCCATACTACCAATTGAATGCAAAATCCCTCTGTTAAAACTAGCCATAGAGCTCCTGCCTGATATGTCAGATGTTGAGCAGTGTTTGATCCACCTTGAGCAGCTTGACGAGCATTGTCGAGATGCCACCATGGCTATAAATGCCAACAAGCGTCGTGTAAAGGTTCAATGTGATAGGTCTGTCCATCCCCGACAGTATGTTGAAGGTGACTTGGTCCTCTTGTATGAACAAGCTAAGGAACCCCTGGGAGCAGGCATGTTTAACCCCATGTGGCACGGTCCTTACATAGTGAGTCATGTCCTTGAGAAAGGAGCCTACGAATTGGAATATTATGAAGGCAATGCCTTGAAGGAGCCTAGAAATGGGCTCTACCTCAAGTGGTATTATGCTTGATCCTTTGGCTCGAGCTAATACTTTTGAATACTATTGTATAGTTGCTTCTATACATAGTTTAGGTTTTTTTTTTTTCGGATCCATTGATTCGCTTATGTTTGATTGACATATGTCACCGGAATCTCCTGTGTTTTTGGGATTCACAGATGGCACTAGCCGTCATACGCAATGGCTCGCTTCTACTGCGTGGGTTATTTATTCACCACACCATCAGATTGTGTCTTCAAGAGGTGCTTGTCTCGGTCTTACATCCAACAATGAGGTTGAGTACAGTATCGTGGTTGAAGTACTTAGGGATGCCATTTTACATGGCATCCAGTCTTTAGAATTCCGCCTTGATTCACAACTGGTTGTGTCTCAATTGAATGGCCGGTATTGCATGAGGGACCCTACATTACTACAGAGGTTCTTAAGGGTAATACTCTTGGAGCGTCATTTTGTTTCCATTAAATACATTCATGTTCCAAGATGTTTTAATCATGTATCTAATGCATATGCTAACTATGTCCTAGATTGGCATTTGTCACATCAATAAAGAAGCACACAAATAAACATTCATTCATTCATTTGTACATACACATATAGTAGAACTGGAGAACCATAGTTTTTCAGAAATAACATGTCCAAAATGGTGGTGTCACAGTACAAAACTGGACCACGTAGCTCTCAAAAATATACATAATCGATACAAAATATGGGACTTTGAGATATCTAATCCCTAGGAGGAGGCCTAGCTGCCTCAGTAGGATGTGTCTGATAATAATAATGTACTGCGTTGCCTATGGACCGCAGTAGCCATACCCAGGTGCCCGGTACTCCCACAACATGACATTGCATCGCCTCAAGCAAATTCTCTACCTCGATCATGGGTACTCTGTTAGTCATATGGGATACATTTACCCGTACGGTCTCAAGTGTGCACTCTGCTGCAGTGCCAGCTACCTCTCCACCATTTCCTGGTCGACGATGTCTTGGGAAACCCTCTAGTCTTCGCGGACCAGTATCTGCGAGTAAACAGTGAAATTTCAATGTATGATACTACCTCGAAAAGATTTTTGCATTTCATATATAATAAAAAATCCCCAAAAAATTAAATATACAAAACATGAAAAGAGTAACATACCGATGTCTCCGAATGCATCCTTTGGAGGAAGCGGCATGTCGCGATCGCCACGGAAGTCTATCCCAACATATTGGTAGCCGTCAATGGAAATGACCTACGAATCCCACCAGTGGAAGAACTCATCTGTATACGGTGATGCCTATTGGACACCACTCTGCCATGTTAATACCTCTACCCACTACATCAGGGCTAGGTCACGGAGACTATAAGGAGGGGCTTCAACCCTTGGACTAAGCCCTAGAACTCTCTCGAAGAAAAAGCTGCATAGTATACTGCCATACTCGAAGTTCTCTGCCTGCCCATGCTTGCACTCTGTTAACTGGGTCTTCATAGATGCCAGTAACATTGTGCACCAATCATATACTATGGGCCTCATGCACTCTAAGGCGTAGAACATCTCCAGCCTCGAAGCCTGGTGTAAAGTTGTCGAACCTGTAATCCTGACAAGAGTGGATACTATGATCTTCTTTCTCAAACTGACTATGGCCCCAATGGGTACCTGACTCCCCACTTTCTGGGTACCGGGAAGACAATACCGCTCTATGTAGTCAGGAATGGTGATCCCACCACCTACAGTGTGATATCGAAGACTAGCCACCTCCCCTCAGTGGGACAATCCTGTAATGAAATATATGTCATCCACCTCTAAGGAAAGTGTTTGACCATCCATGTTGAAGTTCTATGCATCTATGTCCCTGTAGTCTATCAACCGATGGAGCAATTGGTTTTGGGACCTTAAACCCCCAATGCTCCATAATTTCTCAAGGCCACATGCTTGTAATGCTTTCTATGCGAGCAAATCTTGGCAAACCATCTCATACACAACATCATGCTCTCTTTCCCTCCACTCTAGAACCATCCTTGAGGAAGAAACAAAACGTTTTTTATCTTTTAACATTTAAAAAACATTCTTCACAGCCATACCCACGTTAAAGAGTAGACAGGGGTGTCTACCCACAGTCAACGCATGCGTTGACCGCGTCTAGAAAGCCCTGCCCACAACCGACAGATTTGTAGCCCACGTACAGCGTCGTGGAGAAGAGGGATTGCCTAATAAAAATAATGGACCACTAAAAAATAAAATAAAAGATATCAAATGAAAGAGGTGGGTGAGATGACTAACCTGCTCCAGACAATTCGTGAAATGGACACCCACAGCTTCCGGAATCAGCAACTGAACTTCTGAGGTGAAAACTAAGCAAAACCACTAATTGGATGAAAATGAAAATGAATTGTTAAATAGTAATTTATTTTTACTATTTATAGTTTTGTAAACCCACTTTTCTATAGTTTTCACGATTTTAAGTTGTTTCGAACTAATGAAATGTCTTGGAGCACTATTTTGAACAGATTTTTTCGATGAGAGTTGAAATTTTGACCATTTTGTGCCTACGGTAGGTATATTTCACACCCGTCATATACGTTAGATGTCATTTTCACCTGCATTATGCATTTGACCTTTGACCATTTGTCATTAACCCTAGGTGCAACCTCGCTTTGTAATCAACACGGAACTCTCCCATTTTTATAGAAGTGTCATTATGTAGCGATAGGGCTTGTCTGAACATGGGTGCCCTAGTTAGAGCCTTGTTATTCCTTTTGGCGCCCATGACGTTGTTTCTCCCTAGGATTGGGAGTCCTTTGTAGTTACGCCATGAATTTGCGATGAAAACTCATACTCTACTTTGTCTTATATTGGCCAATTCCCATAAGGAATCCCCCATTTTTACCAAGTTGCAATTGCATTGTATCATCCTGCTCGCTGCTTGAGCCTTGTGCCAGCTCCCGCTTACTCAATTGTTAGCCTGGTTCCTGAGCACTTCCTTGTCGATCCCTGCAGAGCTTTCATTGGCCTTTCACAATTTGATGACCTTTTGACCCTAAGGGAGCACCCCCCCGAGTGTTCACATCCTGCACATGCTTCCTTGCATTGATCATAGGTATGTTCCGCTACTTGGGACTAGTCTGCTCACTATTTGACACTCGTTCCCTCACTTGTTGTACTATAAGCAATTTTATTCTTTTTCAAGCTTTCCAAATATGAAAAAGACCAAAAAAATCAAATATTCCAAATATCTAGACGGGAGAATATTTACTTCCTTTTGTTGGGAGATGTTGTATCGCCTTTGAATAGAGCATTCATTCCACTCCATCCATTATGAGTCGAGACTATAGTAGGACCTTAGGAGTTGTACTCGTTTCTCATTTTTTACTCCACTGATTGGTTAAGCTTCCAGTCACTATGGAGCCCTTTTGTTGATGCCTCCTGCATCACACAGTTGTTGTTATCTCGAGTCCATGTTGCATGAGTCTATCCATCTGCTCATGCTCTTGTTCAAAGGAAGTCTTGAAACCAGAGTCGGCCACTCCTCAGATCTCTTGACTTTTGCATGTCGGCCATCCTTATTGAGTTAGTCTATTACGTCCATGTTCTTCCAAATCTTTCAGCGTAGTTGTTACCTTGTGTTGGTTTTCCTTAATTCCCTCTTTCTAGCGAGTTTCGTTCTATCAACTTCAACTCATTTTTAGGAATTGAGACTTAGATTCGATTGAGTACCTTGAGGTTTGCAGTCATTAGTGGTAGGCTCTCTCACCATCGATAGTTTTGGTAATAAATCAATGTCCCCTAATCGATGGATTCATCTTACTATTCGACCTTAACACATCTATTCACACTTTGATGATTGTACTTTGTGCCTTGATGCCCATTTTCATTATTGGTGGGTTATCTCGCATCTGTTAATGGTATACAGCATTGACCGGTAATCATACGATGTCACATCAGGTTCGACCTCGACACCTTTATTCACTTGATGGGACTGGTACTGTAGACGATTTGTGTAGAAGACCCCAAACGTGAGTAGCATTCAGTATGCTGCTCTTGATTGTGACTGTACTCATGAGAACTTATTTCTCATACATCAGTAGTTTGTACGTCCAGTATTGCACTAGTTGTTTCCTTTTCAGCAGGAGACCATATCTTATTGTATGGGTCATGGCTATGACCACTCATGACATGTATTCACTATATATTTCCTATCATGGCCATTGTATCAGATTATTATATTGTACCGACATGTATTCAGAGATATTATTGTATTATGACGAGTGAGCTACTCTCTCCACTTGTGTCTCCATCACTCCACTTTTGAGATTTATAATGTATTTTGACAATCGTAGTACTTTCTCTGACCTCACACATTAGGGGGCATCTGTTACAGCGTAATTTTCCACCTTATGAGCATCAGCATTGATTGGCCATTAGGATCCATTTTACTGACTCAAATCTATCATTTTCCCTCTAGGAACACACAAATCCCTATTTTTGTTCTTGTACGCTAGTTGTTCCACTATAGCCAACGTACATGCAGGCTGTTCAACTATATCCCGCGGACACCGAGTAAAATGGTACAAAGCAATAGAAAATTACTTTTTACTCCCAAAAAGCAGTCTTAGGGTGACCTTTGGCCATCCATATACCTCAAAACGACTCGATTCAACCTTTCACTTACCTTTGGAAGGCTATATATTGAGCTCTTATGGTGTATGGAAGGGAGGAGAAAGAGAGAGCAAGATAACTCTAGTGGATTTTTTCCATGACTTGAGGCTACACTCATTGATCCTTCTTGTTGTGAACTCCTTATGTTCACCTACCAAAGTCCTTTAATAGTTTCAGTTTTCCATTGCATGGGGGATTGAAGTGGTGGAGGCATAAGTGGAAAGACCCAGTTCTTGGTTCAGATTGGTTGCCGGCAAGAGGTCATATATTGTACTTCTTGTTATTTATTAATGGAAATACTCATCTTATCATCCAATTGATGTTGTGAATATTGTTAAATTACATTGGGTTATATTTGCTTATGATATCATGGATCATGCTATTGATTATGCTAATGTCTTTCACATGTTATATGCACTTGCTTGTATTTGTTGTTGAGACTAATCTGCAGGTTCAAGTGTAGAGGTTGAAATCTCAACGGGGATCTACTTCGAACATCCGGTTGAAGGTTGGTCTTTTCTCCATTATCTTAGCATCATCATTTATATAGCATTGCATTGGGAATGGAGTTATTTTTTGGTAGTCAGTTGTCTGTTGTGGTCTACCCCAAGCCATAGGAAGTTTTCTCCGTAACAAGCATGGGTAGAGGACGTCAAAATTTCATAAGTCCCACTACTGGCGATCGAAGCACTCGAAGCCATATTTTGGTTGTGAGGAAGGGGATCCTTTAGCATAGCTGGGCCCTGTTCTATGTGCTTCGCGACTTCTTCAAGATGAAGACACAAATGAGACTAATGTCTTTCACCAGCATTTTTCAGCGTCCCGAGGAGGGTTGACGTTCTCTTTCTTATGATTGTTGTTGTTCTTGTTATTCCCACCCCTATGATTATTCTTCCCCTTTTTCTTCCCACCGGATTGTTGGTTACATGATGAGTTCGTTGATTGTATAGAGTGAACATCCGACGATTGGGTGGAAATGGATGAGGCGTGAGCTTATCCGAGGGTAGATTAGCTAATGGACAGATTGTGCATCTGGGTCGTAACCAAATCTACAGGACAAGTACTCGTGGATCAAACAATTCCATCGGCATGTGGTCCAGGAACAAGCTTGGGCTCATGTCGTGACTGTGGTGCATTGGGTAGAATATCATATAAGATGCCAGACTAAGCGTAGACTAGGACTAGCTATCGGGCTTTGAAGATAGCTTGTTCCTTAGTCATAATACCGGTCAATGAAATGTCCTTTGAAATGTAAGGAAGTAGAGACTTAAGAGACCACTCCAACAGAAACTCTGGAGGAATGTTGGCTTTCACCATCCTCTTCCGTAGACGCCACTACTGAATATGGTCAAAAATGTGTGTGGCCTTGTCTTGACTAAAGGTGGACAAAATTTCAGTGCCAGTATCGTAATGAACTAGAAACGGAAATTGGTCTAGGAAAACCAAAGCTAAATCGTTGAAACCTCTATATGTTCCCCCAGGGAACTCAACATACCATTTCGTCGCTGCCCCCATGAGGGTGCGTTGAAATAGCCTGAAATGGATAGAATCATGGTTTAAGGAATTTGAAGAGCACCATAAGTAAAAAGTAGTAACGTGATCACTTGGATCCTCACCATCCTTCCCTTCAAACTTAGGAATGCTAAAAGGGATCTTGGTGGGGACTGGATGTCATGTAGGACCGTGACACACCGGATCATTCGTGAGCTTCGAAAGATCTGGTAGATTCAATCTAGCAAGAAAAGGGAGCTAAGGATGTGAAGATTGAATATGAGCTCCCGAAAGAGACTAGTTCTATGAAGCGTAAGGCAGGATTGTATACATCGAAGTTGACCCCTATGGTGCCGATGAACTCTGGTAATAACCGTGATCGTGATTATAAGGATAGTAACCTACTCCAAATTGGCCTGTGTTGGGATACACAGGAACATGCATAGTAGGGATCCCATGTGAAGGATTGGGATAATAAGTAGGACCAACTGAAAAGACATGAGGATGGATTCCATGAGAATGGGGTCCCATATACCCACTCATGGAAGGAATACCAAACGAGTGAGGGTCATACAAAAATGGTATGTGAGCACTCCACAGAACCAAAGAGCTAGCAATAGGAGGGTTTTTTTGAATCACAAAAGCGTTCGAAGGTACAGGCATAGTGACATGCGCATGAATAGATGCAATGAAAGTCGTGGATTCAATACCTAACTTGAAAGCTCCACTCAAAAATGGGTTCACCCTAACGCTAGGGGCTGATGAAGGAGGTGGTTCTCTGCCAACAACCGTATTAGATGGAGCGATGTGGATACTTCCAAACTGATAAGTTGTGAAAGTAGGCATAGTGCCCCCAACTCCAACACTAGAGCAAGTGTGACTACTAAACATGGTGGATGTAATAGTTGGCGTATAGCCGGGCATACCATAAATAAAAGGACTTGAGGTCGAAGGGACAGATGAAGTACCATAACTTGGCATCCCATTAAAAAAACTGGATGGTTGTGTATCGTCAAATGGGTTCGTGCTCGTGGGTGGGGACATCCCAAACCCATGAGGAATAGTGTGTGGAGAACATCCTCCCCATTCACCCTTAGGAGTGACCAGAGGGGAGTTTCTCGATGTGCTAATGGATGGAGTCACTGGGACTCCAGAAGTGCCAGGTGTAGAATTCATGATAGAATCTTCTTGAAGCTCATGAGATGTGTGTATAGGACCAGCAGTAGTCTTCCGATGCTTCCCACCAAAAGGTTGCGATGGATCGCTAGTCGGTAGACCAGCTAACCTACAAGATCGGCAGAGAGGTGGATCTTGATCCACGATGACTCCAAAAAGTCAACCAATAATCATCTCCTAAAGGCCTACTATATCATCACAGAGCATACACCTAAATAAATCTATAGCCAAATGCACACAAACAGGACTCGCTCAAGGGACCTCCGGACACTACAACCGGTATGTCTCTCCTAGGAGAGGTTTGAGACTCCCAAACTATAACAAGAGGTAATAGAATCAGTTATAAGGGCCCTTAGACTTCACTATGTGCACAGGGTCAAATCCCTATACATACAACAACTGTGTTGTTCGACCCCTATCTGACTTAGGATACTAACAATATAACCCCTCCAAGCACCCTGTGTGATACCTTTGTGAAGAAACTAAGGCCACCATGTATAACCAATTCTCAGGAGAATAGTCGCAAGTGGGATCCATCGTATGGGCAGGGTAACTCATCCTGAAACTCAAGAGGGTCAAATCCCCCAAGAGCCCCCGTACACAAACAAATCCTGGAAATATATCCCACGTTCAGCTAGTATTGGAGGGATATCTCCGCAACTAACCTCCCGTGACCTTGTTCTTAACTCTGGTTTTAGTAGAGCTTCCTGAGAACACTGACGTATACCGTGGGTTTCACCACTCCCTGCTCAGATAGATAATGTTGGTTCAATAGTCTTGGATTGTTAACTCACAATGATCTATTCCAAGACTCTAAACCTATACTAGTTGGTGAATCCTAAAAAGAGAAAATTGTTTCTAATCAATTTTAGATTAAGCATTAATTTTAAATGGCTGTGATTACTCAAAGGATATGGTCGTGAAACTAGTGATGTGTAAAGACTCAATGATATGCACAATCGAAAAATCCTAGACTCATCTATCCATAAAAAGGTATGCCAATATACGACAGTCAAATGAATGATTCAAAAAGAAAATGCAATCTCTTTATATTTTCATGCTCAAGCAAGTCCTAATGAAAGCACAAGCACTCTGATGCAAAATGCAATAACATAAAGCAAAATGTTTTTGTATTTTCAAGTATAAATGAAATGAAAATGAAAATGTTTTTGTATTTTTCAATATAATGAATGAAAAAATGCAAGTGAAATCAAAATTATTCAATAAAGATGTAGAGAATGTCAAGTAGATAACCCAACAAATCGCAAACAGTAAGATTCATCCAAGCTAATGAGCTATAAAAATGAAAAATGGTTCAAAACCAAAAGCTCAAAAACTAAAGAATGGAGGAGTTTCTTGTCAATAAAAGAGCATGGAATGGTCAGGAAACAGGCCTACTAAGACTCAGGAACACTCAGAATCAACCCAGCAACAACCAAGAACATAAACAAGACAATCTCGGAGTTGTACGCAACTATTCATAGAACAGTAACGTCTGTACACTGGCTACTTTACTAATAGTAGTGGGTAGATGCGAGCTAACCAAGGCTAACTCACGTACAAGGAAAAACAAGTGGACCAAAAATGAATCAAACAGCCCAGAATTTTTGTTTTCTAATGCAGATCCCAATGGCGAGTCAATGACATAGAAGCTCGACAAACCGAAACTCAAAATAAGGAAGAAGCCCTAAAAATCCCCAAAATGAAGGTTTCTCCCCAGTGGAGTCACCATTTCTATTACGGAGAAAAAACTTCCTATGGCTCGGGGCAAACCACAACAGACAGATAACTACCAGAAATCAACTCAATTCCCAAAGCAATGCTATTATACTTGTAAATGCTAAGATGTGGAGCAAATAACCAACCTTCAACCAGATGTTCAAAGAAGATCCTCGTTGAGCTTTCCAATCTACACTTGAACCTGCAGCTTAGTCTCAACAACAAATACAAGCAAGTGCATATAATATGTGAAAGATATTAGCATAAACAATAGCATGGTCCATGAAATAATAAGCAAATGTAACCCAATGTAATTAAACAAACATTTACAAGATCAATTGGACAAGAAAATGAGTATTTCTATTAATGAAAACAAGAAGTACATGATACGACCTCTTGCGAGCAAACCATCTAAACCAAGAACTAGGTCCCACCACTTCAATCCCCCATGCAATGTAAACTCAAACTATGAAAGGCATTTGGTAGGTGAACATGAGAAGTTCACAATGACAAGGATTAATGGATGTAGACTCAAGTCGTGGCAAAAAACCAATAGAATTTATTTGCTCTCTCTTTCCTCCTCCTTCCATGCACCATAAGAGCTCAATATATAACCCTCTCAAAGGTAGGTGAAAGGTTGAATCGGTTCGTTTCTGGGGTACATGGAGAGCCAAAGGTCGCCCTAAGACCTCTTTTTGGAGTGAAAAAGTATTTTTCTATTGCTTTTTACCACTTAACTCGATGTACATGGGCTACATTGGTGCATCCTGTGTATACGTTGGTTATAGTGAAACAGCTAGCATACAGGAACAAAAATAGCGAACAATGGGTTCCTGGAGGATAAAATGTGTATTTGAGTCAATAAAATGGATACTGAAGTTCAATGAGTGTTGATGCTAACAAGGTGGAAAATTACGTTGTAACAGTTTGTCATGATCCATCATGTCATGAGAACCCTCCAAGCAATATACCATTTGACAATCTAAAACATAGGAGGAAGAACAAATATCTTGCAACTTGTCAAGAAGTTGCTCATTTTTAATTTTGAGCTTATGAATATCCTCATTATTCTTCAAGTATGATCTATGTAACCATTCATTAATCTCAACCAATTTTTTCTATCAAAAATCAAAGATGTGACATTACCTTCGATGCCACACATTTCTCTTTGAATCTTCTCCATGTCTTCAAGGAAGGATGGATCCTTCAATGAATAAACCATCCAACAAGAATTTGACACCAATGCTTGATTGTCATGGAGTATGCTAAGGCACTTTTGGATCTTCTTTTCATTCATCTTTGATGACTCTTCAAGAAAAAGAGGCTCTTGTAGTGGGACTTCCTCTTCTTTTTATTTTCTACTTGGACCAACTTCATTAAGTTGAAGTGGTGATGGGGAAGTTGATCTTGGTTCTTATTCAACTGCTACAAGACCTTCATTTTCATGCTTAATGGAACTTTGGATTCCATAAACACTTTCAAAAGTGATCTCTATGTCACCAACATAGAGGTGTGAGCACCCATCAGTAGGTACTCTGTCATAGTTCAATCATCCATAAGTAGATTCTCTTTGATTCATGTCCAAAGTAGAGTGTGTCTCAAAATGATATTCATTATTTTCAATGGAATCTTCTTCATGATCAAGTGATGTTTCCCCATATTTTTCAGAGTCACTGGGGAGTGAATTTTGATCCTCTTCATGTAATGCTTCTTCTACTTCACCACCTTCAAAACTAGGTGGCTCATGGGTATCCTCATTTCGCTCCTCCTTTTCACTCAAACATATATGAGTTTCTCTTCAAGGTATTTTGCAAGAAGGGAATAGACCTTTCTTAACTAACTCCACATATTCAATTTCGGGCCTATTTTCAAACACCCAATCAGCAAAGTCTTCAAAAGGAATGGCCTTTTGTGTATCTCTTTTATATATATCAAGATATGCCTGATATTGTTTGGGCAATGTTTTACATGTTGCTCTCAATCTTTGTAATTCATTCATAGAATTATTCTTTGGTGGTTTAGCACACAAATATTCATCATACATATGGTCATAATAATAACCTTCATTCCTTATGAAATTGTAAGAAGTTTTGCATGATGGCACCTCTTCCTCATACCATTCACATTATTCTTCATATTGCTCACAATCATCTTCATACTGCTCATAAGAATTGTACTCATAGGAGTTATTGTAATAGTAAGACATGGATGAAAATTATTCTTCATTGCATGATATTAATGCACAGGTGCAAGTACCATGCTCTTATACAACTATAATATCCCTAATTTGAAATTTTACACAATTTGGCAAATTTTTGAATCTTGGACTGGTGAAACCCCAAACTGTCCCAAATGATCCCAAATGGTTTTGAATTCTGTATGGAGGGACTTAGGAGGATATATGACACATTAATACATATATCAGACACCCAAACAACTCATATACACATCCATGGTATGAAATTTGCAAGGAAAGAAGTTTAAGAATCAAGACTAGTTAATTTGAGAAGTGGAAATTCCCCTTAGGTCTTCCATTAAATGCCCTTCCAAAAAATGTACGGACTTCACTAATTATTGGTATGACACTTGTATCTGTTAGAGGACATTAAGAAAAATATTTTTGCAGCATTATATTTTGTTTTAGGGCCGAATAGGTACCCCAGTGAACAACATCTTCTAGAGTCTAGAATTTGTGGTGAAAATGGTGGACAAGGAGTCTCAAATTTAGTCATAAACCATAGCAACACTTCAGGGGTCTGAAAAAATTATTTGGGACATAAAATTAAATTCATATACATATCATAACATGGATAAATATCTCATAAAACTATTATATAAAACAGGTACAACATCCTTCCAAAATCACTATGCAAAGGGTATGGGGAAAATGGCTCGAATCTCTTTCTTGATTGGAAATATCACTTGAAATACATGGTGTTTCGAGATGTGTCTCTCATGATATGATTATTATAGATATATGAAGAAACTATCATGTCCATGAATTTGAAATAAAAATCATCCACTACCTATATGCAACAAGAAGTGTGCCCTTGCACACTTACATGGCATTGAGAGAAAGATAGTAGAATAGGCATAGAGACGAATGAGAGAATATGAAATCGAACTCAGTTAGGGTTTGAACCTGCATCAAAACATCTCCGTGAAGCTCTATTGAGAGGTCTGAATTTCCTCTCCATCAACCAACTTGGATGGTAATCTTTCACCCTCGAAATTGGTTCTAAGGCAGGCAGGATGAACATCCACCGTGCAAGTACAAGCTTGAAGCTCTCCCAAATTGCAAAGATGCAAATAAAAAATGACCAAAATCTATTGAAATTTGACTTGGAATCCTTTTAATAACTTTATTTGACTCAATTACCTCCTTAGAGCTCAAATTATCTCCTAATTACTCATGAAATTCGAATTTGTGGGGGTTATGACCCTTCATTGACCCCACATGAAACTTGGATCATCTTTTGTCTCCAACTCCTCCATGAATTCGACTTGGGGAATATTTTGGATTGTTTGGATATGTGTAAATCCCCTCATGCACCCTATTGGTCTATTTTTAGCTCTTACATTGTCATAGATGTCATAGAATCTATCATAAGTATCATAGGTGTCATAGAATCTATCATAAGTGTCAAAATGCTTGCCATAGTTGTCATGTAGAATTTTTCATTTCCCATTTTTATTCCTATGACTCTTCCTCTTCCTTCATGAATGTTACCTTTTCCCTTCCAACTTGAACTTTGGGGTGGATCCATGTTTAAAGGAGGAATATTCTCTCATGTGGACCCCACATGTCCACTTATGTTCCCCCAAGTCCAACTAGGACCTAATGCCACTTCATTTCGGAGCATTTAAAATTTATTCCATAATTTATTGGCCTATTCTTCCATCATCAATTTAGGATATTGAATTTTCATGAGAAACTATAGACCTTGGGGTTAAATGTCAATATTTTAATTCTTCCACATAACCCTTAGGAATTGGGTAGCCCAATTTAATTATTTATCTGAAAACCATTTAATTGGGAAGATGACATCCCGAGTGGGTATTTAGTATGACTCTATCATATATTAAAATGTTACCATCTACTATTTCCCATAGCATACAAATCTACTTCATTAAGTACAACACAAATTCCATATGTATATAATTACCCAATGTGAACTCTCATTGGCTGTCAAATTTCAAAGCAAGAATGTAAATTGATTCAATGAAACTATTATCCTTGCTAACAATTTACATAATTTAACTTGAATAAGAAAGCACATAATATAATCAAATAACAAGAATCCATAATAACCTTTCTGGAGGACTGATGTAGTCGTTCGATGAGAAGATGAGGTCACAACCACTTGATTCAATCCAATCCAGCTTGAGAAATCTACCGAAAGTAATCTTCTTCCTTCTAATCCACTGAGCATATAGGAGCCATAAGAACATACAAGCATTGACTCTTCGATAGGATCTCCCAATCCCTAGAGAAGTTATGAACTAAAATCCTATGAACCACACTAAAATGCAAACTTCCATTACAAAGTCCATCCAGCATTAGGGAGCAAGAGAGATCATTTTCTCTTCATTCTCCCTTTCTTAAATAGAAAATTCTCGGCATGACATTTGTCATCTCATGCAAAAATTAACTTTTAATTTTTTAATTCATTCTCATGCAACAAGTGTCGCTCTCACACATTGGTGCACCTAAATTCCTTTATTATCTCTTAGTTGTCTCCCTAGTTTAAAATTCCCATCCCTAGATTAGTGGGTGCATGTGGAGTTGATCTATAGATGTTTTCTAATTTAAATTTGATCCAAAATTAAATATTTATCATTTTATTTGTTTGATTTTAATCCAAAGCATATCTATCTTGAACTAATGGGTGTACATGATCTCTACCTCAAATATCCCCTTTTCTAAGTTCTCTTAATTCAAAAATATTTATCACTCAATTATTCTCAATTTAATATCTCTATGTGCAACATTCAACATATATGCCTGAATGTTTAAATGCAAGAATGTAATTATTTCCCTTTTTCTGTCATTGCCTATGAACCACATCTATTGCTCCTTCCAAAAACTTCCTTGTCCTTGTCCTTGTGTGGGGAGTACTATGTAGCGATCAGGAATCATTGCCATGATCTTCCGACTACACTTCCATGGAGATTGAGGAATAATATCTTCCTTATTGTGCGCCCCTCAACACGTCGGACATGAAAAAATAGTTGTGGCCTAGATCGTACAACACATGCTTCTTCGTGTAAGCTGAGACGACTTCTGACCCGTGCGTGGAGTGTTATTTCAGGGTCGAAAATCTGTTTTCATGTCCCATGTATATTTCCCATTCTTACGACCACTTTTATTTCATTGAGAGTCAGTCGGTAATTCGTTTTACCTACTAATGCATGTTGAGATATTGTAACTTCAAAGAATAATATATTTGTACTTTATTATTTTGGAGATGTTTCATTCCTCCTTGAAGACCTTATTGTATATCTGGAGATGTTTATTCCTCCGTCGGAATCTGGTAACTCGGGTTATTAGACTTCCCTAGTGGGGGTCGACCCTGTATGTGTTATGTGGGTCAAAGGGTTATTAGACCACCCTAGAGGGGTCGGCCCTGTCAGTTGTAGTGGGGTATTTAACCCATTGGTTAAATAGGAGCCTACATGTTTTGTGTAAAAGATAAGCCGGAGTAGTGTATAAATAGAGGAGGTGTATTCCTCATTTTACACACTCACTCACTTGAGAGTAGCGCACTTGTGGAGGAGAGGTCTGCTATGATGGAGGAGGAGATCATGTCTTTGGTTTGCATCTTTGTATATTGTTGGTCATCTATATTAAGGAAGCTTTATTGGGTTTTCTACCCCATGAGGGTCTCCCAGGATAAATCTATGTCTCTTGTGTTTATGCTATGCTTGTTGTTTCTTTAGTGATCCTATATATTCTATTATTGTGAAATGGAATGTAATGCTGCTATTTTCTGTCTTAGCATATTAAATCTTAACATGGTATCAGAGATAAACTAAAGGAAGGCAATGTATGGCACTTACGACACTTGCTTTACTTACGACAATTTGAAGGTTAGGGTTTTATATAGCAAAAACCAGTCATCGTGGAACTTTTTCCATAAATCCATTTTGGAGAAGGTTCAAGCTCTGAAACCTTTACAGGTGGTACATAGCATCTCCAGGTATCTTGTGTCCAAAGGGAACCCTCATATTTTTTGTACTTTGTAAGTTATGATCAGTACAAGTTAGGGTTTCTACCTCTTCCAGATCTCAGTCAAAATCAGGTGACCTAGGAAAAACGGTCATAACTTGGGCTAGGAAGATCCAAATGAAATTTCGTAAAAAGTGACAGGTAGTACATAGGCTCTACTATCTCAAGAAAGGTTTTTAGAGCCCTAAGTTGATCCAGTGACAAGTGGCACGCCGTACAAGTTTGCTCTCTTGTTTTATCCCATAAACAGGTCACGTTGCGACACATGGCATAACTTGGGATAGGAAGCTCCAAATGAAATTTCGTAAAAAGTGACAGGTAGTACACAGACTGTACTATCTTAGAGAATGTTTTTCGAGGCCGAAGTTGAATTAGTGACACGTGGCACGTCGTACAAGTTCACTCTCTTGTTTTACCACATAAACAGGTCACATTGCGACACTTGGCATAAATCTCTCTTAGAAAATCCAATTGAGGTCAGACCTGTCGGGATGGAAAGATGACAGGTCATGCTACCATAGAAAAATGTTTCAGACCCTGTGAAGCTAAAATTTCGGAGTTACAGCAGAAACAATGAGATACATATTTCTGTCAAAACAGAATTATTTTTTGAGAACCTTCATTCATGGCTTCCGGAATTTAGGGTTTCAGAGAAAGTTAGAATTTTTGGAATCGGAATCCACGGCTGAATGCTACTCAGGAAAATTGAAATTTAGAGACCAAGATCGAATTTTTTGGTTGGGTAGAAGACCGGGCTTGATCAAACCCCAGTTCGGGATTTTGATCGGAAAGATGGAAAATTAGGGCTTCAGCAAAAGTTGGAATTTTTGAAGTCTGTAACCACGGCTGGAAGCTCCTCAGAAAAATAAGAGTTTAGAGCCTTGGATCGAACCTTTTGATTGGAGAGAAGGCTGGGCTTCATCAAACCCTAGTTTGGGTTCCTATCCAGAAGATCCAGAAATTTTGAAGGCAATTTTGAGGGGTCAAATTTTGGAGATTTCAAAATTGAAGTATGCTAGTTTGATCAGCTCAGCAAGACACATCCTTCCATCCATTCAGAAGTGTGAAAGTCAAAGATTGAATTTTTAGGGTTTCTCTAGCAAACCCTAATCAAGCTCCAGATCAAGTTTCAGGGGGAGTTGAGACTAAGGCCTTACATAAGAAGACTACAAGAAGTCTCGACAGGTATGACTTAAGGAGGTTCAGGTATGTCTTGAAATCTGATTCTTGATTAAGTTCATAATGTGTTTGTCTTCATATTATTTATTAGTACAATCTTGATTAATGTTAGAATTGTCTTATCACCCTAGTAACAGTATGAATGCATGTGAATGATTGAAGACATTCATTGATTAGGGCTATATGATTGTACTAATGCATTATGGTGTTGTGTGAGGTTGTTGTTGTCTACTAACAAGATATAGTTACATCACAAAATACAAATCAAGTTCCATGACCATGACATCATGAAGACAAAGACTCATCCATAATCTTTGTTCTACTTATGAGGTATGTGTGACTTTGTTATATTATGCTTAACCTATGAAACATGCAGGTTCTAGCTCAGGACCTCTAAATCATTGAAGAGATTGTTTATGTATGTTGTACATAACTAAGCAGGTATACTAATCCAGGTATGTTTTCTTATGTCAAGTTAGAGTCTTACCTTGTGCTAGGATCTCTTATATAAGTATACTTGGTATGATTGGTTATGCTTATTCATAAAGTTAGCAATCAAGGGTTTATGCATATTATGTCTATTGTCTTGATGATTTAATTAACCAGAAGAGTACTATGATCAAACAAGAATATGCATGAGTAAAAGAAGACTTCCTTGAAACCCTGAATACTAATGATCATGACTATACATATTCAAGATTATTTAGAATTAGAATGTTTGTAGAATATACTAATGAATGTATGTTTGTGTATGAGATCATGAGGATGACACTAGTGCACACTTGAGCATGCACAGTGGTACAGAATGAATAGAAGTTCAAAAGACATATAGAAGATCAAGCGGGAGGCAACTACACAAACATAAAGATAAGTATTTGAGTTGTTATTTGAAATAGTAAATGATATTTCTTGTATGCATATTTGTATTCCTAGAATATATGATACTGAGTGTAAACATTCATAGAGCATTGAACAATATAATACTAATATGCATATGATTGGTAAGTTGGACAAACATTCCATTGTTGCTTGTCTAGAATGAAACCTCTTTGCTAACATGCTGAGAGTTGTGCACACTCTCGATAATATGTTCCGGTAAAGATGGAAGGCATCTAGATAGCCACTGTATGCATACAGGATATGGGAAAGTGTTGTGCTAAAGTATTGGTCAAAATAGTTGCATAACTATGTAAATGATATATGTATGCATAATAGGTTATCATGTCAATATGATTTGATGATTATGAAGTATTACTAATCATGTACTTAATTTTGATTTGAAGAAAATATCATGATGAATGATGAACAATGAACAAGCGATGGATGTTCAACAAAAGATCTACAAATCAAACACACTATAGAAGGCTTGTGGCTAGAAGATTCTCTTAAGAGAATCGTGATGAGATGTTTGCTCCATGTGGCTAGACCATTCTCTTAATGGTGTAATTAAAGAATAAGTGTGAATCAGGTTCTGTATGGGTTCCCAGGATCGATAATCAATTGATGAGCTTAATGATCACCATGGGTGATGTGGATCTCAACCTTCTCTACAAGGTTGAATATGGTTTCTATACATAGATAACATGGATGCAAGAAGGAACTCACCACAGAGCTCAAATGATATTGAGGCTCATATTATTAGACCCATATAATGAGAGATGGAACAGATAGATATGCAGAAGATCATTCAATGCAGTGTGTGAATGATATTCAGTCACAAAAGGAGAATTGACAGTCTCTTGATAAGCTTGGGCTTTACCAAAAGTAAAGCTGATCCTAACCTTTACCTTAAGGTTGTGGATGATGAACCTATCATACCATTATTGTATGACGATGATCTCTCTCTGACAAGGAATGAGAAACGGATCATGAAAAGAAAGAAGAAGATGGCTGCAAAAATTAAAATGAAAGATCTCAGATTGATGCATTACTTCCTAGGTCTGGAAGTATGGAAAGGCTCAAAAGGAATCTTTCTCAACCAGGGAAAGTATGCTGAGAAATATTAAAAGGAATTGATATGTTGGAATGTCCACTCTCATGGATTCCAACTTGAAGTTGTTAGTGAATGACTCATCAGAGTTAGTGTATATAACTCTATACAAACAAATTATTGGGTCATTGATGTATCTAACAAATACTAGATCAGATATAAGCTTTGTTGTGAACACCTTGAGTCAGTATCTAGTGGAAACTAGATGTGTTCACCTGATAGTTGCAAAGCATGTGATGAGGTACCTAAAGGATATGATAGACTTTGATCTATGCTATTTTGGAGATCATGACTTCATATGGCTACACAGATGTTGATTGAGCAGAAAGTGTATCAGACAGGTAGAGCACATCGAGAGGATGTTATTGTCTGGGATTAGCCATGATCTTGTGGTTGAGCAGGAAGCAGTCCAGTATGGCTCTTAGCACAAGCAGATTATATGGTTGTTTGCTTTGCTAGTTGTGAAGTGGTATGGCTTCAGAATTGTTTGACTTAGATATAAACCCAATTGTGATCCTATGTGACAAACAGAGTTGTATCAAGATGGCAGAGAATCCAGTGTTCCATGATAAGTCAAAGCACATAGAGATATGACAAGATATGGTGCAGAAAGGAACCATAAAGGTTGAATTTGTAACAAGTTACCAATGCACTAAGCAAACCTCTACCGATCTGATGTACTAACCAAACCTCTACCTAAAGTAAAGTTTTCCAAGACAAACTTAATATAGTTTAGAAGGACCCTCCTTGAAAGGGGGAGTGATGTGTTAAATTATGATGAGATTTCCCACATTGACAGTGAGGTCAATGATGTGGATACCTATATTGGTGATGCCGACAGAAAGGTCGGTGGATGGTCCTTAAACAAGGTCTAAGGTGACAAGGGGATTGCATCATCCTTGAACATATGTTCTAAAAGGAGTCATAGACAAGATGTCTCCGAGAAAGAAGAGGTTTGTATCATCCGTGGACTTTAGTCCTAAACTGATCCGCAGACAGATGTCTCCGAGAGTAAGAGGATTGTATCATCCGTGGACTTTAGTCCTAAAGTGAGCCGTAGATAAGATGTCTCCGAGAACAAAATCCTGAATGAATAGGTAAGGGGATTGTATCGTCCTTGGACCATAGTCCTATGAAGTGAGCCGTAGACAAGATGTCTCTGAGAATAAAAATCCTGAATGAACAGGTAAGGGGATTGTATCGTCCTCAGACTTTAGTCCTGTGAATTGAGCCGTAGACAAGATGTCTCCGAGAACAAAATCCTGAATGAACAGGTAAGAGGATTGTATCGTCCTCGGACTTTAGTCCTATGAATTGAGCCGTAGAAAAGATGTCTCCGAGAAAAAAATCCTGAATGAACAGGTAAGGGGATTGGATTGTCCTCCGACTTTAGTCCTGTGAATTGAGCCGTAGACAAGATGTCTCCGAGAACAAAATCCTGAATGAACAGGTAAGGGGATTGGATGGTCCTCGGACTTTAGTCCTGTGAATTGAGCCATAGACAAGATGTCTCCGAGAACAAAATTCTGAATGAACAGGTAAGGGGATTGTATCGTCCTCCGACTTTAGTCCTGTGAATTGAGCCGTAGACAAGATGTCTCCGAGAACAATATCCTGAATGAACATGTAAGGGGATTGGATCGTCCTCGGACTTTAGTCCTGTGAATTGAGCCGTAGACAAGATGTCTCCGAGAACAAAATCCTGAATGAACAGGTAAGGGGATTGTATCGTCCTCGGACTTTAGTCCTGTGAATTGAGCCATAGACAAGAGGTCTCCGAGAATGGAATGATAGGACTGGATCATCCCTGGACTTCGGTTCAAATGGTACATGATAGGACTGGATCGTCCCTAAACTTCGGTTCAAAAGGTACATGATAGGATTGGATCATCCCTGGACTTTGGTTCAGAAGGTACATGATAGGACTGGATCGTCCCTGGACTTCGGTTCAAAAGGTACATGACAGGACTGGATCATCCCTGGACTTCGGTTCAAAAGGTACATGATAGGACTAGATCGTCCTTGGACTTCGGTTCAAAAGGTACATGATAGGACTGGATCGTCCCTTGACCTCGGTTCAAAAGGTACATGGTAGGACTGGATCGTCCTTGGACCTCGGTTCAAAAGGTACATGACAGGATTGCATCATCCATGGACCTATGTCCTAAAGAGAGCAGGATTGATCATCATGTAATATGATCGTGTGTATTGCAGGGTATGCTGCTATTGTGTGAATACTTGTATTGATGATGTGTATACTTGTATTGTGTGAATACTTGTATTGATGATGTGTATACTTGTATTGTGTGGATACTTGTATTGATGATGTGTATACTTGTATTGTGTGAATACTTGTATTGATGATGTATACTTGTATTGTGTGGATACTTGTATTGATGATGTGTATACTTGTATTGTGTGGATACTTGTATTGATGATGTGTATACTTGTATTGGTGTGGATACTAATACTGTTGATCTAGATGATGATGTTGCTGATCGTATTGATCTAGATGACGATGTTGCTGATCGTGTTGATCTAGATGACGATGCTGCTGATTGTGTTGATCTAGATTATGATGATCCAAATGCTATAGATCGAGATGATCCAGATGCTGTAGATCGAGATGATCCAGATGCTGTAGATCATGATGATCCAGATGTTGTAGATCGAGATGATCCAGATGCTACAGATCGAGATGATCCAGATGTTGTAGATCGAGATGATCCCGATGTTGATGATCGTATGATGACGATGCTGATGATCGTGAGGATCTAGATGTTGATGTTGTTATAGTTGTTTGAGTGCTGCAGAAGATGAAGACTCAGTACTGAAGATGTTGATGTTCCAGTATTGAAGATGTTCCAGTAACTGCTTGAGTTACTGATGATGTTGAGAAAGATTCCAATGATTTATAGATATATCATGTATGATGTTGATGACTCCTTGCTCGTGCAGATGCTGTTATAATATCCTTCTCGTTAAGGGGGAGTGTTGAGATATTGTAACTTCAAAGAATATTATATTTGTACTTTATTATTCTGGAGATGTTTCATTCCTCCTTGAAGACCTTATTGTATATCCGGAGATGTTTATTCCTCCGTCGGAATGTGGTAACTCGGGTTATTAGACTTCCCTAGTGGGGGTCGGCCCTGTATGTGTTATGTGGGTCAAAGGGTTATTAGACCACCCTAGAGGGGTCGGCCCAGTTAGTTGTAGTGGGGTATTTAACCCATTGGTTAAATACGGGCCTACATGTTTTGTGTAAAAGATAAGTCGGAGTAGTGTATAAATAGAGGAGGTGTATTCCTCATTTTACACACTCACTCACTTGAGAGTAGCGCACTTGTGGAGGAGAGGTCTGCTATGATGGAGGAGGAGATCATGTCTTTGGTTTGCATCTTTGTATATTACTGGTCATCTATATTAAGGAAGCTTTACTGGGTTTTCTACCCCATGAGGGTTTCCCAGGATAAATCTGTGTCTCTTGTGTTTATGCTATGCTTGTTGTTTCTTCAGTGATCCTATATATGCTATTATTGTGAAATGGAATGTAATGCTGCTATTTTTTGTCTTAGCATATTAAATCTTAACAATGCACACACTCAAAGAGCACATTAGTAGCGTTGCACCATAAAAATAATATCATCATGCATCTTATATTTATTTTATTCTATCTAAGTCAATATCATTTATTCACATATATGGAATCAAAAGCATTCATTCATTCATTCATCTATAACATCACCATATTTCTCAGTCAATCAAGTATATTCATCATTCACTTGTCAATCAACAATTTCCATTTAATAAACAATAAAGCATAACATGTTGTTCATATTTTATTTAACCAAGTTAGTTCAATATTAACTCCCTCAATAGTCCAATCAATCAATGTACTAATGTGGGAGTTACACAAACATATAAAGAAGATAACCACTTATTAGGGATACAATATCCCAGGGTATTACATAATTGATTCTTATCAAGAGTCCATAGATATAGACTTAATAAGCATATATTTTGGTTAATATTCCATTATAAATGAACTTCAAGAAAATAAACCAATTATAAATGAATAATATAAGTTATACAATTGAAGTAAGTGTTATAAATATCTCATAGTGACTATTCATGGCATGGATTAAAATGATCTATTTTTTTTTACATTTTTTTCGTTGTACACCAACAAATTTAATGGAGTATTTTTTTTCTCAATGTCATTCGATTGGTTGTTTTTTCGATGTCATTCGATTGGTTATTTTTTTTAATGGTCAACAATCTCTAGGGATTTACATCACAACACCAAATATTCACAAGGATATAATACCACCATTACCATAATTCATCAATTTTTTGACATCGATGAAAGAATCTTAATTGATTTGTCCATCTACAATTAGATTAAACTAAAAATAAAAATGAAATGCAGAGAATGTTTTCATAGCTACAATTTTTTTTCAACTTATATTTTGTCAAAAGGTAAAAGATAGTATCGTTTTCTTTTATAACACACAAACATATTGACCAAAGTTGTATTCTTTTGTGATATTAAGTAGGGATAATCTTCATAGTTTCGATTATTATTGAAACTACTAAAAACTCATATGCTTTAGAGCTTATTTTTCACATATCAGAAGAAATTGTCACGATGAAAATATTTATTGACGGTTGACTTGGTAAAGAAAACTGCATTGAATAACATAATGGCATTATCTTTCATCATCAATATTTTATAAAAGATTGATTATACAACACAATATAGAAAAGGAATACTCAAAGTACTCTGAAATGGTGTTCTCAGTCAAGTTTTCCATTTCTAATCTTCATAATAAAAAATCATCAAATGTATATATTGAAATTATTTTATTACAATACGTTTTTATAATATATAAAGACATCATAATTATATATATATATATATATAAAATGTATGAAGACATTATAATATTATATATATATATATATATATAAAATGTATAAAGACATTATAATATTATATATATATATATAATAATGTAGTAGAGAAACATTATATTTCAATGTTGACAATTGTATTTTGTTTGAGTGTTTTTTCAATGATCAGAACAACATAATTACAATCCCAACAAATGGATTCATATATTTGAAAACTCTACTTATTTTTCCATGTACAACAGTAGATTAATATTACCAAGAAATAAATATTTTGGGCAATAAAGTATCATGGTGTTATTGACTATGCACAATTAGACACAAGAGAAATGTATGCTATTCTAAAATATCACATATAATAATTGAATCCATACAATATAATCAAAAGAGATTCATACAATATATTAAAGAATCTTTCATGATTATTTTTTTAGCATCTAAACACCCACATGATTATTTTTTGTGGATTACAATATTTGTTAACAAAGAGAGTAAAAAATTTATAGAATGGGTTGCATTGGTATGCAAGAGATACACACATTTTTACTAGTTTGTACAAGTTAGTGTTGCTATTTGTAAAATATATCAATGAAAGAACAAAATGAATGGGTGAAAAAGTAAATTGTTGGTGAATGGACATGTTAAAGCAATTGCAGGTTTGCATATTCTTTTATGGCTTCCATTTGAAAAACAAACACTCTTATGTCTAGCATAGCATACATTATCTAGGGGTTTTCAACAAAAGATCTAGTTGAAAGATGGGGATTCTTTGTCTTTATGATGTCTCTATAAGGATTCTAACATTTGATTTTTTTTGGGCATAGATGAACACTTATATGGTTAACTCATTTATTATAGATATGAATATGAATATGGTTCATCAACATTTTTATTGATTCATTCATAGGTTTATAATATAGATTTTGATGTTATCTTGAAATCCATGAATGAGATATATTGGCCTCCTCGATTTTTTTAATGTTATTTTTGTTAGTATGATTCTTTTACGCTAAACCTAAAGGAATCTTCAAACACACATATCATTTCCCCTGAGGTTATGAAATGTTTCTTTGTTTCTTAGATTACACGATTTCACTACAAATAATGTAGCTTGATTTTTTTTAGCTTATATGAATTGAGTATGAATAATGCAAGAAAGATTTTGTGGTGAAATAGTTTTTGTTGACTTTAATGCATTTTTTTTAAAGAGCGAAATAATTTTGAAGTAATGTTGAATTTTAAATTATATGGTGATAAGGAAATGACATTTTTTATAGTTTGGTTGAAAAATGTTGTCTGAAATGGGTGGTACTAAAATACAAAAATAGTTTTTAAAATGTTAAGACATCATATTCAAAACATGGTGCTTTAAGCATTGCAAAAAAAAGTCAACATATTTTTTCAAGATCAAGCCCTTTATCGATATCATCGTTAATAATTTTTTATTATTTATGTCATCATTCAGAATTGGGCTTAGTAACATATTTGGAATATAACTTAGCATTGGCTTTAGTGGCATCTTCATCATTTAGTGTAACACAAGGTTGAGTGCTAACAATTTGTCAATTGTAATATATCGAGAATGATTAAAATGAAAAAATAGAAAGGGAATGATAGGATTTGAACATGTAGTATTTTCCAAAAGATAAGACATATAATTGAGTCAATATCTACAAAATATATCAATAAAATAGGATACTTGAACTCAAGATTCACTTACTTAGTGCAAATTAAAATTTGTAGAAACAACAATGACAAATGGTAAACAAATGAGACTACGAGTGAAAAATTGTAACGAAATGTTGGGAATTGAGCCTAGAACACTTGAAAAGGGAAATAAAACTACGTAAGCTACATTGAAATATAATTCTACCATTGAAAGTGTTTATTTAATTTCAAACTAACCTATTATAGGTTTGTAAACAAGTGAATACTATAGATCTCACTTAAAAAAATAAGATTTAATACAAAGGAAAGGTATGTAAGAAATGATAAATAGATGTTAGGATTTGAACCCAAACTCATTAATATCTAATTTCACTTTCCTTACATAGGCGAAATCCATGAATGAGATCTATGTATTAGAACCAGACACTCCAAATTCCATTTTTTCTTCATTCTCAATTAAACTACCCACATCAGGAGAGAAAAAAACATTATAAGAAATAAAATTAAAAGAATTATAAAAGTGGAAGGACTACGAAGAAGGGAAATGAGAATGCATTACCTTTCTAATCTAGGTCTATACATTAAACCCTAGACGCCATGCATGAAACACAAACCCTTGGAAAACAAAATAAATATATACATTAACGAATTAATAATGTAAACGAAGAAGGGTGGAAGAAGGAGAAGTGAAAGGAGAATCCAGTACCTTCATCATGGATGTACTTCGATAAAATTCTACCTAAACTCCATGACAAACTAAACCTACTACAAAAAAATAATAATAATTTTTAGCAAATGAGTATTGGAAAATCAAAGTAAAAGAGAAAGGGAGAATCCATTACCTTCCACATGAAGGTTTCTCTATTATACTAAAAAACAAACTTCCATGAGAGTGAAAATATATAGAGGAAACACTAAAGAGAATGGAGAAGAGGGGATAAGAGATGAAGTAAAGGGAGGAAATGAGAAGATAATGAAGGAGTATGGTTTGAGAGATTTATATGAGGGAAAATAAGACATTGTCATTAAAATAATATAATACCCTCACAAAAATGTTCTATCAAATTTTTTTAGAATCAACTCATGATAGAACATTGAATTTAACTTCATGATGTGAACAACGTCGAGTCTCAATTAAACAAAAAAAAATCGTTATAGATGTAAATGGAAGTAAAGAAGGAAGAAAGGAAGGATGTTAATGACACAATTTTGTTGAAGTGAAGTGATCAAATTACTGTAATACTCTGGAATGCCAACCCTTTATAATTGGATAAGTATTTTTGCAAGCATTGGAACTCTATGTTTGAAGGTACTATGTACTTGGTATGTTATTAAATACTATGTTGAAAAATATTCTTGGGCTGCATGGGACAAACAATGAATATTTCTTTCCCTCTTTAGGAAAAACAATGATAAGCAGAGAAGATTAAGAAGACTAAACAAAAGAAATGAATTAAATTAAAATCTAATTATAATGGAAAATGAATAAAGCAAATAAGAAGAAAAAAAATAAGAATATGAAAAGACACTTCTAGAATATGTAAATCCTATGTAGGTGCCACCACCTAAGAAACTAGGTAAGAATAGCAAATGGATCTTCTACAAAAGAATGGGAAAAAGAATGTCAATGGGTTAATTCTCTTGGTGGAAGAATGTGAGGGAATACAAAAAATTATAAATATGAGATCTTAATTCAAGAAGGGAAATCTGAAAATTAAATGCAAGAAAAAAAATCAAGACAAAGAGAAAAAGATAAGAATCTAAATCTCTAATGATCAAGAAATTGACACCTAAAAGGGGAAACAGAACTAGCCACTTGATATCTGCAAGTGGATGATCAAGGTCCAAGTTCAGTCCTAGTTTGAAGATTCTATATGGCCATAGAGTGTGAGCACTGAGCTACTCAGTACCAACTTGTAGGAGGACTAGCTGTGTATTATTTAATAGCAGTATTGCATGTATAGGTTGGAGTACTGGTTGTTTGTTTTGAAGGAGGGCTACTTGCAATGAACCACATATACAAGTAAAGAATATTGGACAGCTAGGGACCCTAAGATGGAATGTACATCTACAAATTAAAAGGAATAAAAAGGATGAAAATAATTCTAAAAATCAATCCCTAGAGAGACGATGACTTGGATAAGGGCTGACTGTGGGGAAACTAGAACATAACTTTTCCTACAGATCTATGGTTGGGTGGATCAAGGGAGGATTGATAGTAGTTGTGCATTGTCTTGTAATTTTGTAACAGTTGAGTGCCTAACTTGAGTCCTTTCTATACCAGAATAGTATTGATTTCTAAATTCTAGTTTTTTTTTTTGTATGGACATGCATGCATATATTCTATGTTTGCAAGATAACTATAGGAACAAACTATAGTGGGTAATATAAATGAGTAAGATATCATATATGCAAGTCATCTAGTTTGAAAATAAATATGCTTGAACTTTATGAATATGTAAACGCATGCACTGTACTATCAAATATATAAATTATTGTTCCAAGCTAAATAACAAAAATAATATTGTACATATGTATTTTATGTCTCTATATGCCTAACTAAAACATTGGGCAGTAGAATCTAGTACATATTTATTTTATGTGTTTATGCTTAAATTTTGCATTTGGAAGTAGAATCTAGTACAACTATATTTTATGTGTGTATGATTAATTATTGCATTGGGCAGTAGAATCTGGTACAACTGTATTCATTTTGTTAATTATCCTATTGGTTGCATTGGGAAGTTGATCTAGTACAACTATTGATGATTACGATTATAGGAATTAATGTTGACCTAGCCATTGTATTGGGAAATAAAAATATTATAGTGTTGTGTGTACATATTAAACCTAGATGAGGCATTGGGACACACAATCTAATATCAATAAGAAGAAGAAGGAGGAAATGAAGTAATATATATTATTTTTCTATAGGTATAAATAGACTGGTTAAGAAGGCATGAATATGAATGTAAACTAATAGAGGTAGCCATCTACTATATCTATGAAATTTGATTTGAGCTATAAAGGAATCAAATTGTAATTATATGATATCTATATATGCTATCTACAGCTAAAAAATAGAAATCTAGCCTATGATTTACAATCCTAATTTTTCCATCCCTCTCACTTCCTCAAGGTGGGTAACCTGGTGGAACTCCTAAATCCCGATTAGACCAAATGATATAGGTTTAGGTTTTTTACCCTTGGAAAGGAACTCAAGAATCGTGGATGGATTAGGACCCACTAGAGAACCCCAATGGGAGAGTAAGAAAAATAAATATCTAATAGGTAATTTCTACCCACATGCATAATTAAGTATGATATGAAATTAATATCAACACTCTCTAATATCATATTAGTGAACAGATTCTTTTCCTATACCTTCGAATTCCCTATTTTGGGAAGCATTGTCACTTGCCAAATATTAGACAATCAATTCATGGAGAAATATTGGACCCACGAATAGCTCATTGACATAGTGGACACGAACTTGCATAAAGACATATCATCAATTTGGCAGACATATTGATATAAAAGCATATAATAAAAAGTATGATCGATTGTTAAAATACATCACTTACCTAGGTTTCCAAGGGGATACCTGTACAAGAATACCAACATGCAACATGTAGATTTGAATGAGTTCTAGAAATTAAAATATAAGAAAACGTTTATGTAATAAAAGCATTGAGTTTAGCATGCATCCATTAATATAATCTCTCTACAAAAATTATAAATTATAGATAAACATTAATCGGCCATATACATCTAAGTTTGATCTAGCAATGCTTTTATGTGTTGACTGTGAATAAATCCTATAGCTATGCACGGGCATGTTCATCAGTTCTAAAGGGGTTTTATTTGTTGGAATATTCACCAATACTGAGAGGGGAACTGAATCAGTATTGGGTACCTTTTACCATTTCAAAATTTAATATTAGATGTAAAAATTAACCAATAACAATAACATTCATCATCACATAAACCAATTTACGTGGAAACAAAAATGGGAGAGAACCACATAATGTTTTTCTTATCAAATCTAATTGAAAGGAGGCTACAACTTCCTACTTGATCAAATCTAACTGAAAGGAGGATCCAACCCACTGGTTTCACCACATGATCCAACCTATAGTGAGGACTCCAATCCTCGGTGAGCTCCAACTCACTGCATCTACCAGCATCTACCAGCATAAACTGGAAGGAGGCTACAACCCCTTACTTTTATGACATGCTCCAACCTGTAGTGAGGACTCCAATCCTCAGTGAGAACCAATTCACTAGATTTACCAGCATCAACTGGAAGGAGGCTACAACCCATGTCCATTCCTGAGTCTACCACCCTGATATGAATAGAAGAATAAATCACTTTATCACTACCTCTAACAACATGTACCTATATATGTGTTCCTGTACTTCTATCACTATCCATGTTCATGTCATAAACCCTTACTTCCAACAATTATAAATCAAAACTTTTAATGAATCTATTTCTGAAATTTATACCACATATTCTTCAAGATATTAATGCATCTCCTCCAAGGGAAAATCTCTCAAACAACCTAAATTAAAAATTATAATGAAAATGCCAAACTGACCTATTTAAAAAATTATTTATGAGTCATTCATAATCCATGACTTCTAGATATCATATCTCTGAAACTATAGTGCATCAGGATCTAAAACTTGAACCATATGTCCTTCAGCATGTCTACTACTCCCCAATTGAGGGGAAAAGTTAGAAACCTTATAGATCAAAATATATAAAGAAAATTCCAAACTGACATGTTTGAATATTATTCAAAAACCTTAATTTCGCGAGGTCATATCTCCAAAAATATAACGAATCAACATCGTAAACTTATATAACATGTTTATAAATATATATACTTCATACCGTATAAAGGGAACTATTTGAATCATCCCAGTGCAAAATATATACTGAAAATTCCACTATGACCTTAAACAAATTTCACAACAAAAAACCCAAATAGAAATCATCACAAGGTTTCATCTTCCACTAGAATTACGGCCTCCTTCACTTCAACTACCCCTAAAATTAGGTCCTCTACTCTTGTATATAACCTCTTCAAATTGATGATTAAAAAATGAAATATTACATGTCTTATTTATACTCCTTAAGGGGGCTCCAACTCATTTTTACAAAAACATAAATACTCTTCCACAAAAAAATTGATTTCCAACTTTTAGGGGGCTATTAAGAGTTAGTACCCCACTTCAAGGATTCATTGTGAAAATTCACCAAAACTTCAATATCATTCCATATACTCTCAAAGGGGCCTTAGGTATTTTCCACATCATTATAATTGGTGGAAAAATAATTTTTTTTGCGTGGATCCTTGCCACCTCATGTTATCCAATGAGCCAAGGTACCACAATGTTCAGGGTCATGTGGACCAGACATCATTATGTTTGGGATACTTAACATTTCTTTCTGACATTACTTCAAGGAAACTTTAGGGACTTCATTTAATGTATCATCATGATTGTTAGGTGACCCACCATAATGGTCATGTGGTCCACAATCATGGTCATGTGACCCATAATCATGGTCATGATGACCCAACATCATTTATTTAGAATATTTTTCAGATTTATCTAGAACACCTTGTGTACTTCTTTATAATCCATATCATCATTGTCATTAGAAGATTCTCTAGTGGCATTGCACCAATTGTGTACAACTCAAAGTGTGTTCCCATGAGGGCCATGCATAATTGCTATGCCATAAGGGAACTGTTGTAGACACAACATATCCCATTTTTATTCATTAAAATGGGAGCCCCAATATTATTTTTGAAGTTAACTTGATCTATTTTTAGGGGTGTTTTTTATTGTTGTCCTTGTCTTTTCTTATTCCCGTGCTTTGGATTTGATAAAGTTTGTTGAAAAAATATTTCCTTTGTGCGTTTTGAAAATTGCAAAAAACTTGCTTTTTCATGAAATTACGTCCTTTCTGCAACCCTCAATCTACAATATGCAATCCGCAATGCAGATTGTGGATGTTGAAAATTTTCAGAAAATAAATTTCTCCTTTCCGCAATACACAACCGGCAAATGCGGATTGTGGATGTCGAGAAACCTTTTTCAATAAATCAATGTTACTTCTACAACCCGCAACCTGCATTGTAGATTGTGGATAGAGGCAACCACTTAGTTAATAAAAATGAAATTTATTCTTTTTGTAACCTGCAACACACAAATTGTAGATTGCGGAATGGGGAAAACACTTTGTCATTGAGAATAAACATTTACATTTCCGCAACCCACAACCTACATTCCATATTGCAGAAATCAGAAACCTTAATAAGCAAAAGCAAAATGTAAACCTGCAACCAAAAATCCACATTGCGTATTGCGGAAGATTGATTTCTCTCTTATATTTTCTCAACTCCATCTTTCGATTACGGATTGCGGATTGCCAAAACAAAAAAAACAAAATTACAAAAAGATTCACTCCCACATTCCCTTTTTCGCCTTTCGTCGTTTAATCTTAGCCGTTAATTTTCTTTGAATTCTACGATTTAGATTTATTCCACCATTGCTTAAATATTTCAAATTTCTATGATTTTTCTACCATTTTCAAATCTGCAAATTCCCCTTAATCAAACATTTACTGTGGATTTCTTACCAGTCTTCCCAATTTACATTCATCTTCAGCTCAGGTTGGTTTCCCAGTAATTTTGTTGTGGTTTTCTGATAATTCAAGGTTAAATAATTTATATTGATCATTTTTTTTGCTTTTTATCAGATTTATTCAAACTTTTCCCAAACATGTCGATAATCACTCGTTTGAAAATTGCCTTAAGGGAACTCAAAAAACAAGACCCAAACTGTGGCATTCTTTTTGATACGAGTGACAGAGTGTCTGAGACTCTTCACCTGGATTGGCCTCGTATATATTCCATCTTCGACAATGATGACCTTTCGGAAATCCTGCAAAACTAATCCTTTTATAAGAAAATTATCCAGTCTCAATTACATTCCATTGAGGCTAGACCGACCCTTATGCCTTATACCGATGCCACTAAATGGATAATAAACCATGCTATCCCTTAGGACTGCTCTTTCAATGACAATTCTAGGGCACGGTTAACTTCCTTCTGGCCTGAAGCATTCGCTGGAGCTTATGCCCTAAGACAACCCAACCAGTTTCTCAATGCCAAAGTCTTGGACTCCGGCAGAACCCAATTCAAATTTAATGAAATTCTTAAGTCTTGGATGAATAACCATGCAAGCTTCACGCCCAAGGCTGATAAATCCTACACCATATCCTGGTTCAAAGAGTCGTTCTCCTTACTGGCAGCCATGCTTTGCAGATTATATGGGTTACCAGATTACTTAGTATTTAAGGTCGAATGGGCACCCCTTCCCCACCATGTACTTACCACAGGAGAGTCCTTTAATTGGGATCAATTTCTATCAGTGGAGATCAAGGCATCTATTAAGAAATACCTTGAGACCCCAACTTCTAAAAAGCCTCCATTCTTCTACTCGGCATACATCATGGGTATCTTTTGTTCTTCCTTTCATTTCTGTTCCATGGGATGGAACTGGACCTTGTCCGCACCTCCTGTGCATATTTACTACTCTACATTATGGAAATACAATTTCATGCCTATGGTATATGATATTTTTGATCATTTTATCGATACAATTCATCTGATGATATTTAAGGAAAATGCTCCCACCTTTTCTAAACATGCCAAGGCACTAGTCTCTACTATGGGTGATTGGTATATAGGGGAATATTTCTCCTATGTCAGGATTTGGGGCAGAAACACAGCACATCTATTGCCCAGAATTGTATCAGAGAGACTGTTGTTGGAAGAGATTTCTTTTCAGACTGTCACTGATGGTATCTTTCCCAAACTCACCGGAGCCAAAAGAATAGGGTGGCCCAAATTCCCACTTCATCTTGGACCTATGACTGTTCAGAATTCAAACCCATGCTAGGCTACTTGGTAAGAAAATTGTTGTTCTTAAGCTTGGGAAAGCTCCTAAGAGGATGCATGATCTCAAGTAATTTGTTGTTAATAATAATTTTGCACAGGAGCACATGAAGAATGAATATGCTCACCATAAGGAACCAGATGATTCCATCTATTAGGGTGCTGACTCATTTGTTGAAGTCATGAACAAATATTCTTCTCCAGAGTAACAAAGCTTCATCTTTCAATATCAACAAGAGCTCAAGACTAAATTCTTGCAGTATAGAAAACTGGAGTTATCACTTGATGATAAACTTCAGAAAGACAGGGCAGAAAAAGAAGCCTAGAAAGCAAAGGCTCAGTTGATACTGACCTGCTATGCTGAAGAAAAGGGCAAGGCCACTGTTGAATACACACAATAGCCTAGGCCTTTGGAAAATATTAATGATATGATTCAGTCAGCAATGAAAATGAAAAGGGAATTGGCAGCACTAACCTAAGTGGTGGAAACTCAAACTATTGCTGCAAAAACTCCAACAGAGAAGAAAAAGGTTGAAAATCCTGTGCCCAAGGTGACTATGCTCCACATAGAAGACAGTGATGAGGATGAGTAAACTCTTCCCTCTAAATTTTCATGTTCTATTGTCTTTCCTTACACCCTTCCTGGAGTTGTTTCTATCACTTCAGCCTCTTTTGACCCCTTGGAGGACATAAATGTTGATACCTCTGTTACTGATTTTCACTTACCAGAGGTTACCATTGCAATAGATTCAACATATCTTATATCATTAGATATCCCAATCATTTCATCCTTTATCTCATTCTCTGACATCATAACCCCTATACTCATAACAACGGAACCACTGCTAGCCCCTATGGTGACTTTACAAGAGCCAGTTATGATCCCAATTTCTATTACACTTACACGGGATGTTGAAACCCAACTTCCCACCACATTTGTAGAACCACCTATCATTCCAATCTCTATTTCACTCCCAGAGGTCATTTATGCACCTCCCACTTCCTTCCCCTTACCATCATTTTCAAACTTCATTTCACCTTCTACCTCCGCCACCCAAATCAACATCCCAATTCCAACTTCTGTTGTTTCTCAAACTCCATCTTCAGTTTCAACTTCTGATGTGTCTACTTCCATAGTAGACATAGTGGTAGACTTTGGGGAGGATTTTGTAGTTTCTTTGGGAGAATACTTCTACAGAAAATATGAGAAGGAAGTCGCGAAAAGAGGAACTAAAAGGAAAAGGGAAGGGACTGTTATGCAGGGCCATGTTCCCAACTAGGTCATATGGAAGAAGACATACACAGATGTGCACCAAGAGGCTCTTGAAATTGTTGCTGCAATGGGTGCCTTTGTAGGGGCTAATTATGATTTTGTTACTTCTTTGAACAAAGAGATTGAGGCCAAGTAGCAAGAACTACAGAAGCTCAGGCAGGAGTAGCATGAAGCCAAGGAACAACATGAATCTCAACTTCAAGAGTTGAGAAATGAGCATGAAATTCAGTTGAAAGATCTGTAGGCACAGAATGCATCTCTCCAGCAGTAGCTACAACCAACACAAGTACTAAACATTGGCTATGCTGAGAGGATCACATTACTTGAGCAGCAACTGAAGGATTCAGTGACCAAGGCAACTACCCCCTCCTTCTCTATGTTTTCCAAGGAAGATTTCAAGGAGCTAGCCCTTAAAATCAATGAAGATAACAAGGAACTCTTGACTGAGCTATTTGAATCCCTAAAGGACATTCAGGAGACACACAATGTCTTTGAGCGACATTCGGTTATCCTTGAACAACATAATGATAGAAGGGGAGAAGAAACCAAGGCTATAGAAGACGTGAGTGATTGGCAGAAATACGTCAAGGACAAGCCTGAATATGTCCCTATTCTGGAAAATTTCAAGTTCAGAAGAATTAGAATCTCTTTGGATGCATGGGAACACGCTTGTGAATCAGTCGAGGAAACAATTCAGAAAGAACAAGCAGTGTATGGTAGGAGATTATATGCAGCCGATAACATAATGGTCATGCTAGATTTTCCAACCATGGACCTCATCGAAAAGGCTTGTCCACCCAAGATTACAATCGAGCAGGTTGATAACATATGTTCATAGTCCAAAGAGCAGATTCAACAACTAGAGTACATTCATATTTCAAAGGTTGAAGAATTAATCAAGAAACCCACGAGTCTAGGGATAAAGATCCACCTTTTCCTACATTCATGGCATAAAATCAAGAAAAACAAGATTGAGTATTTCACTTGTAATACCTAGGTAGCACTCGAATTGGCCAAATATCTGGATGTGGAAGAATTGTTAGATATATAGGACAAGTTGCGAATTGCCCTTGGCCATTCTTAGATTAGAAATATTTTGAAAATCCCTATTTTATGGGAGATCCATCCTTCGTAATTTCATGTAATTATTATTTAAGGGGATTAGATCTCATAGGATAGGGAGGAATAAATCATTAGAGGAGAACTGGAGACACTTTGTTTCTTTGAGACATTGTAATTTTTTGCAAGCTTAATGAATTACAGTCAGTTTCTCTTTGTCGTCTTCTTTGTATAATTTGTCAAATTTCTTTGATAATTTCTTATTTTTTCACTTCAATTATTGAATCAAATCTGTTTTATTTTGCAATTCAATGAATGCATCGATTTGTAGTTGGATTTATCTTAACATGCAATTCTGACATTGTTATGTGTTGAATGAATTTATTTGTTTAACTCATTTTATCTATTTCTAGAAATGATAAACATTTATAATTGTATTGCTGCTAGTTTGTCAATTAGTAGGTTATAACAGAACAGTCTCATACATGCTTCAATTCTTTGGGTTAAATTACTCAATTGTGATTGGCTATTTTGGTCTAAAGTTTGTTAATATATATCCAATTCATATTTCTATTAATTGGTGAAACATTTAATCAAATTCCATACCTGATTGTTCTGCAACTCAAATCATATTATTTAAACTAGATCTAACTTCTTTAGATTTTTCTTATGCAGAGACTACTTACCCTTTAAACTTAGAAGGCTATTTTGATCTTCCCTCACAGAAAGATAGATCCACTAGAATCAATTCACATCAGTTCCATTGGAGGCCTAATATATGTAGGAGTCAGTCACACCAAACATTTTGGGGATAGAACCACTCTTGCAAAGGGTTGTTTGAAGCCTTTCAGATTGGGCTGTCACCTTCTGTAGAGTGCCTTGGAAAATATTCTAGCATCACACCCAAGGCTTCAACAAGGACCTCTTTGGAGTTATGTACAATAGGACTTTGACATCGATGATAACCTGATTCAACATTATTAATTTAAGTATAGATCCTCCATGACCTAGTGGAATGTATACATGAGGGATACACACACACACACACACACATATATATACATGTTATATATATATATATATATATATATATATATATATATATATATATATATATATATATATATATATATATATATATATATGTATGTATATATACATACATATATATATATATACATATATATATACATATATATATACATACATATATATACATACATATATATATATATATATACATATATATATATATACATACATATACATACATATATATATATATATATATATATATACATATATATATATATATATATATATATACATATGTATGTATGTATGTATATGTGTCTGCATGTGTACACACACACCATAAAATTTACATGCTTGTGTTTATATATATATAAATGCCAATGAGGAGAGGATACATGCTCATATCCAAAGAGATCCAAGGAACACGAACAATGTTTTGAGTCAAGCAAGCAAACTGATTTTATAGATAGCGCAAAAGAAGGATAATCCAAGTAAACAAATCGAAATCCAATGTATAAACAATTTGAACCGATACTAAATAGATAATAACACCATGCAATATGATCGAGCTCTAGGATTGCAGACTGAGTCTCTAAGGTAAGACTACGCTGAGTATTTGGACCCATTGTGGACAGAACACAACCCATATATATATTCCATACATCTACTATCAATTACAATTTAATAAAAGGATGTCATGACTTTATCTAGGGATCTACAGGGAGATCAAAACCCCATGAGTTCTAACCTCAAACTAAATAAAAAAAATTATGGGGTTCATAACCACATTGACCATCCAATGATAGCTAGCCAAGTCAATCAACAAGCATATGTAATTATTATTGTAAGCAAAAGAAGGATGCAAAGGTTTCACAATCTCACCATGGTAAGAATGAATAGAACATCGATCTCCTCACCGGGGAAGGTCATGAGGGGGGGGCATTATTGTAAGCAAAAGAAGGATGAAAAGGTTTCATGATCTCACCATGGTAAGAATGGATAGAACATGGATCTCCTCATTGGGAAAGGTCATGAGGGGGGGCATGGCTCTATTTATATGCAAGGTATGAAAACCATTACAAATATGCATCTCTTGAAGAAAAAGAAGGCACGTGGAATGGTCTTCTCCCTCTACAATGAACACCATGCTGACCACTTTCTTGACCACTTGAAAGGACCCACGCAATATTTGTGCAGTGGGGTAACACTACCATGAAGGTGACACTGTCCTTTGAAATCAAACACTCCTATGGAACCCAAAGAATGACTCACAAATTCACAAAGGCATAGAAGAAATGGTATTTTGAGAGTAGCTCGACCCTCATAATGAGATTCAGTATTAGGTGTGATATTTCCATTCACACTTGGAGAAAATCAAGTGCATTGACATTCAAAATCAAGGTGTGAAGGAAAACCTCTACAAAGGTGCAAGTGTCATCGAAGCCATCCTCTCTCACAAAATAAAAGGTAGTAATTACTTACAAAAACACCAAACTAATCATTTCCAAGCTAATATGTTACTAATTTGGTATTGATTGGTATCAATTCGAGTCCCTATTAACACATTCTGGGGGTATGGATAACAGATATGTGAAGTGTCAAACCCTAACTATCAAATTTTGTGTGCGCAATGAATTCATGAATGAATTTTCCGAGAGGTTAGCTGTGCTGATTTGATATATATATATATATATATATATATATATATATATATATATATATATATATATATATATATATATATATATATAAGAATGTGTATACTTATGAGGAACTATAATTACATTATTTGGATTAAGGAGATGTTGATATAACCCCTAGGTTGATAGATTAATGACCATCGATGTTAGTGGAGATAGCATTGGGGAGTCCTACTCACAATAAGACTCAGTTACTGATAATGATTAAGTATAATACATATATGAATGATGAGCATAAGTATTTTAAATGTTTTGACTAATTTAGTTGAATGGTAACTAGATGACATTGACAGAGCTAACTAAGTTTTAGATTTAGTCGTAACAGTACCAGCACCCAATCGAGTGAAGGTAAGTACTGGACTAGGAAGATATCACCAGGAAGATAAATGTATGCTTGGTCACAACCAGTTAAGTTCACTATTGATCGAAGGTAACTGCTTTGCCAATGACTTCCTTATTGGTTCTTATTATCTCATGAAACAGTAGAAAAATATCAATTTTATGATTATGATGCGTACATTACAATAATATTGAAGGAGTGTAAGTTTTAAGGTTTTCTTTGAGATTTCATTTTAAATAATGGAGAGTTTTTATGCGATCATTTTCAAAATGTTCTAGTTTTAAGCCCCAAAGAAAGGTTGGGCACATATAGCACCACACCTTGATTTTTAGGGTCAATTTTAATGTTTTACTTACAACAATATTGGGTGTTAAGACCATTGTTTGAAACATGTTGTAATTTCAATCCTCAAAAATGAAAGGAATGGTTTTATGACAACATTGGTTGTGAAGAACATTTCCTGAAACAAAATTGGAAAAAAGGGCATTATCAGTAGTACCACATTTAGATTTGGGTGTTGATTTCGAGACTATTTTAATGCCAACACATGCTTTTAATTTCATGGTTTTAATGACATAATTTTAACAATGAAAAAAAAGAGACTTTCCCATTCATAGGTTTAATTTTTGTATTTTGAGGCACAAATATGATTTTTCATGGTAGGAGTTCTCATTTGTTGCACCATAACTATGTTAACCTTTCATCTATTTCTTATTCTCATGTTGATTTAAATGCATATTTTGCGGATCTTTACCTTTTTTTGTGCCAACCACTTCCTGACCCAATGTCATCATTATAATTGGGAGGGCTTGGAAAATAGTAAAAGAAACATACCATTTTATTATGAATTTGCTAGTTCTACATTTATATAAATAATATGCATGTTTATTTTCTTTCATATGTAAATAAAATTAATTAGAATACTTAGTAATGAGGTAACCTATTGAAAACATGTTTTAGGATGTCAATTCTCACTAGCTCACCCGGTTAAGGTGTGGGTCTCATTAGCAAGGTGAACCAAGCTCAATTCTCCTTAGGGGTGACTTAGTTGGGAGGCGATACCCAAAAATCCAGTCAAGTTGAGGTTGGTGCGATCATTGAGTGATTTTGATGACTTATATACCCGTGGGTTGTGGTTTCTCATACCACATGCCACTCCCACCAGATAGGGAGATTCAAGCAAAAACAAAACATGTTTTAGTCTTAAATAATGTCTTCTCTTTGATTGCTACTCTCAACATCTCAAATTTTAAATATGTTGTTTGTATGACTATTTATTAGTTATATTTCCCCTTTAAACATTGTTAACAATCACTATCTAACCTTCTGTACAGCCATGGTTATATTGTAACAAGTTAGCATAGGGAAATATACATTGTGAAAGTACTTGAAGTATGTAGTGATTATTCATGAGCATGAAAAGTTCTTTCTAGCCACTATTGTGACAAGGAAAATACTTGTATTTTTTTTTGTTTCTTCTAGATAGTGACAAGATCCTCGGGTGTGTGCAAGAAGATGAGGGTCACTTTAGATGCAATCCTACTTTTTCAAAACTCGCTTCTGATACATGAAAACATAACGCGTTTCTGATACTTAGCACTTGCCATGTTAAAACCCGAGCCTGACATGTCATTAGACATGTAGGTTAGGTAAAGAAAACGCGTACGCGTTCTATAACTACAAAACGCGTACGCGTTATAGAACTACAAAACGCGTACGCGTTATGTAGTTACAAAACGCGTACACGTTATGTAGTTACATAACGCGTACGCGTT